>JANHMN010000001.1:190288975-190342888 GCA_030674055.1 Rhabdomys pumilio | reverse complement strand
ACACACACACACACACACACACACACACACACACACACACACACACACAAGGAAAAAGTCAGGATAGGACAAAGGGGAGAGTTCTTGGTCTCCGCTAACCACAGATCAACAAACACAGGGGTAAAAAGTAAACCCTAGGGTGTGTTATCTGCCCAGAGTTGGAGACACCAAGTCCATTGTGCTTCGAGGTCAGGCCACATGTCACACAGTGTTCCAACTCTGTGTCAGACTATACACGTCATGTCGATCAATGAGCTGAAGGCCAAGAAGAGCTATCAGGGAAGCGTTTGAGGATAACGATCTGCCACTGCAGATTCTCACACTGAGAATCAGGATAGGAGTGAGCATTGTCCATCAGGAGATTATACTCGACACACGGAACAGGAGACCTTACTTGTAGTTTCTGGAAGGTTTCTGTTCACAGGGAGCACTGTAGGGTTGTGAACAAACATAATCTGTCTTCTCACAGGTTTGCTCTCATGGTTAACAAGGGGACAATACTAGCATGGAGTGGGTGGCGGGCCAAAGGCACTAAATGCTGTAGCATTCACAGGACAGCCCTACCCATAATGCTTTGCTGTTCCCCTGGAGACTCAAAGGCCACCTGTGATTTGGAAATCAGTCAGAAAGGACTAAACATCCTCCTGACACAAGAACTGAAAATTCAGGACAGCATAGAGGATAGATAGCAATGCCAGGCTTCCTGCCCTCGCTCCACTGGTAGTGGTGTCCTCCGAGGCTCGCAGCCTCACCCTCTCTCCCTGGCTTATCAGGAGCCGACGCTCACCTGCTTTCCTCATGACTTTCGTTAGTTCTCCTGAGTCACCCATCAAGGACAGATAACTATGGAAGGCGTTCACTCTCCTAAGAGCCCCTAACCCCATGAAACCCTACAATGGTGGAAAGGCACAATATCCTAAAAGCAAGAGTGGGAGAGGTAGTCATGCATGGCTCCCCAGTGCCCTTCACTGTTTCCCACCCACCCACCATTCCTAAATATGGCTGGTTTAGGAATCTGCATGGCTCCTCTCCAAATCTGGAACAAGGATGGGGATGGGGAGGGGATGACCACAGTATAGGACACGAGAGTGCTGCTGTGGCCAGACACCCCCTTGCTTGGACTTTGACACATCCAGCACTTGTCTGGCTCTTCCTGATTCTGCCAGGTATCACTTGGCATGGAGCTGAGGTCTGAATGTGAATTTGGAAAGGGCCAGTGACTTTTTCCCATTGTGTGGAGCCATGGTAGTGATGCACTGCTGGCCATGGTTGGGATCCCACCGGGTGAGGAAGAGGCCTGAATCAGTCTCCCAGAACAAAAGAGCTGACCCAGGATGGAGGCCATCCCTGGGTCAAGGGAGGGCTGTGGGGGGGAGACAGGCAAAAACCCTGTTAGACAAGGCGTCCTGTTCTCAGGGTTAGAGAAACAGCTTTCACGGGAGGAGGTGGCCCCTGTTCATTTGCAGTATTCTTTAACTTGGCTCCTAAACTCACAAGAGACAATATTTTCATTTTCCTCCTAAGCTTGGAGGATGATGGAGAGAGGGAGCCGAGCCTGCACAATCCAGGCCAGGCTCCTGTTTGGGGACGGAATCGAGTTCCCCGCTTGTCACCTTCATCATAAAGGCAGCATGATTTATTGAGGTCTTCCTGCGTGCCACGGGTTGAGCTCAGCATTTTACGTGCCTTTTAGCTCACTTAATGAGGACAGGATTCTGCTGGGAAGACACTATCATTTTTTCCACATTGCAAATGGGAGTCTGAGGTTGAGATAGCAGGGAAGTCGCCAGAGGTCGCAGTACTAAAAGCTACAAGACTGGGACTAGAACCCAGGGCCACCTAGGTCCTAACTGTGGTGATCCTGTCCCCTTTCCCCACAGAGGCCACAGGAAGGAGACCTATGCACACACTTCCAACCTTTCCCACCAGCTGAGAAAACAGTGCCTGAAAATCAGTCCAGCCATTCCCACCCAATCCTCCAGTGAGCCAACATCCACACCCCCACTATAACCTATAGACACCAGCCGTCCACACCATTATAGTCAGGTAGGACTTTTCTTTGCATGAGATGGGGAAACTGGCCAAGGCATGAGTCTATTTCGGGGGTTCCAGCTAACAAGCTCCATGCATTTATTTGGTCTCTCCCATAACTCCTGTGGCTTCCCAAACCCAGTCCCTCTTCCATTCCTCTATTCCTGCCCCTGAAGAACTTCAGCCCTGTGGTGCTCGAAGAACCAGACTCCTTGTGCTCTCACTGGCTGTCTCTGGATCCCTTCTTCAATCCTTTGTGTTCACACGTCCCTTATGTAAAGTCACCTCACCTGTCCACGGTGCTTGAGACCACAAATACTGAAACTATTAGTCTCCTTTCATGGCTTTTCCAAATACCACCTCCTAACTGTGTAGCTGCTGAGGTGATATTTGAGCACATATGGAGACCGGTACTGATCAAAGTACTTAAAAAAACGCTTCTCTCACTGGATGGCTAGGTCCCGTAAAGCAAGCGCCATTAGCCTGTTTTAAAGATGAGAAAGCAAGCTCCAGTCCAAGGTAAGTGGCAGAGGTGGGAGGTGAACTCAGGCAGGACCACTGTGGTACAGAAGGAGAAGGTAGAACACTGGTTAGGCTCTTTACTACTAAGAAGTCAGGTTTATAACACGGTGCCAGAAGAGGCTTTGTATTCCTGGAGCTTTGCATTCCTGCCTCGCACAGAGGAGCTGCTGCACAATTAAGTACTGGTTAAGTGAATTTGAGTGAAGAATGGGGTACTCCAGCCTCAGCTCATTTGTCTTCAAATGCCTACACACCCCAACATCTTTGAGAATTATTCTAAAGTTGTTTTATTCTTTTAAGATAGGGACTCTGTGTAGCTGGCCTGGAACTTTCTATATAGACCAAGCTGGCCTCAAACTTAGTCTATATAAATCCACCTGCCCCTGCACCTCAGGACTAAAGGCTTGCTCCATCATGCCTGACTATAGGTGGGCTTTAAACAGTTTTATCTGCAACAAAGTAGAGGCTTTTGTCCAGCAGAAAAGGGAGAAGGGGATGAAGACCCCAGAAATAGTGGGTGTCCAGGATAAACACTAAACACTGGGTTGGGGAAGACTGATGACCTCCAGCCAAGGGACAGCATCCCACCTAAGGGAAGGGAAGGAGCAAGGTTAGCGAGGGGATGAGGGTTGGGGGGGGGGGACAGAAAGAGCCAGGGAAAAAAGGCCACAAGACAACAGAGCACGCAATGGCTGCACTAGGGGAATACCCATGGGGTGACCAGATTGTCCTTCCTGCAGGAAGGACACCTGTCACCTCCGGAAACCCTCACAAAAGCAGTGGATATATAGTGAGAACAGGAAAAGGAGTATAGAAGTCCTCGCTGACTGATGGGCACTTCACTGACTCTTTGCCAACCCCTCCTCTCCAAACACACTCACCCCTAGTCACAGACAATCCACTGCAGCGATGACAAACTGAGCCATCTCAGATATACAGAACCCAGTTGGACCTACCTGGGATTGAGCTGGGCAGGGTCTCCCAAAGGCTAGCAACAAGGCTTGGTTAAAGTCCTCAGCTGCTCTTGGCCTGCATCTTCTGAACACAAGGGGAGCATCCAGGAGCCAGTGAGGGCTGGCCAAGTGTGCCTGCTATCAGCATGCTAGCCCATCTGTTCTGTCTACATCAGGAGCACAGACACTGTAGACATACCAGATCCACTTGCTCACAAGTGGATGTCCATGCCTAGAAGGGAGGGCCAGTGAGAGATGACAACCGTCTCTTTCTCTTCTTATAGCCTCTTATCACTCGGCTTTCTCAGGCCACGTGGAGAAAGCACTATGCACTTCCATAGTTAGTTGTCATGGGCAGGAAGAAACTCAGGCACATATAAAGTGTCTTTATCCACCCTTCGGAAGAAAACCTTATCTAAAGTATCCTTATCCACCCTTCGGAAGAAAACCTTATCTTCCCCCGCCTCCAGTTCTGAGCCATTCTTAACAGTCTGCCATCCAACTAAGCAATAGAGCAAGGGCGTATGGGTCAGCGCTACACTTCTCAGGTGAGGTCAAGGCCTGGAGAAGACAGATGGCAACCTCTTGGAACTTAATCCCTAACTTCCCCCCACCCCCTGCTGCCTCAAGCTTCACAGGCAACAAGTCTGCCTGACACTGGCCTCATGGCCATAGATACATGTCAGGTAAATACTTGTAGTTTGGGCCTTCTGAGTACAGCAACTGTCAAATTTTAAAGCTACAGACAGGCATAGGTCAAAGGAGGGAGACCTCAAACCATCTCTCATACACCAAAGCAATTTAGAATCAGGGTGAGAAATGAGGGGGGCATGGGGAATGCTAGTGTGCCCAGTTGATCATCTGGCCCCCACTCAACCTGATAATCCCCACTGGGATTTATGGACATATAAAAATATCTTGGAATGGCTAGAGATAGCTCAGTCAGTGATGGGCTTGGGATGAAGCATGGGACAGGACCTGGACTCATTCCATCTTCACCACCCGTGTAAAAAGTCCTGCACGATGACACAAGTTTGTGATCTTAGCAATGGGGAGATGGAGGCAGGAGGATCTAGGGACTTACTGGTGAGCCAGCCTAGTTAAATCAGTGAGCCTGAGGACATCACTAAGACCAGTCTCAAACAGTGAGGTGGGTATCTTCTGAGATTGACCTCTGGCCGACATATACATGTACACACAAGTATATGAGCACCCCAACACACACACACACACACACACACACACACCGGCATCTCCATTCCAGGCCAGGCTAGCCTCTTGAACTATTTTCTCAATGTTAACTAGGGGTTGAGGAAGAGGAGTTAGGCTTGCTTATAAAAGATGAAGACTGACAATACAGAGCCACTGAGCAGGGACTCTCAAGTCCAGGCTAGACTGTCCAAGGAAACATCTTTAAGTTTAAAAGATCAAGTCATGCAGATACATGTCCACAGATTTTTAAAAATTACTCAAAGGTGTCTCACAGTGGTGGAGCACACACTTTTAATCCCAGAGCTCAGGAGGCAGATTGGCAGATTTCTCTGAGTTCAAGGCCAGCCTGCTGTACAGATGAATCCCAGAACAACCAGGGCTACACAGTGAAACCCAAAAACACACAAACAAACAATAAATCCCCATGGTGATACACACCTGCATTCTTTTGTTTTGGGTTTTTTGTTTGTTTGTTTTGTTTTTTTGTTTTTGTTTTTGTTTTTTCAAAACAGGGTTTCTCTGTGTAGCCTTGGCTGTCCTGGAACTCACTCTGTAGACCAGGCTGACCACAAACTCAGAAATCCGCCTGCCTCTGCCTCCCAAGTGCTGGAATTACAGGCATGCGACACCATTGCCCAGCCACACCTGCATTCTTAACAATCCAGAAGAGGCAGGAGAATCACAAGTTCAAGGCCAACCTGGGCTATACATCAAGATTCAATTTCAAAAACAACACTAAATCAAGCCAACAAGAAAACAATTTCTCTCAGTGCAAAATGGAATACAGAACAAGACAAAAAAATGTCAGCAGCTGCTGTTAGTGTGGGGTGGCATGGAGTGGGGGTGGTGGGGTTCCAGCTTCCTATCATTCTGCCTGAGGAGGGAGCATAGGGCAGGGATAGGAATCCCTGGTATTTCTTCACTGCCTTCTCCCCAGCTCAGGGTGACTGGGGTGCGGCTCAGAGGGCAGCCATAGTTCAGAGCAAGGTACAGGCAAGAGTCCATTAGCACCAACTCCCTCCTTGTGTCAGCTGGAGGCCCAGTTCACAGCAGCCTTGCCTTACCCAGGGAGAGGGTAGATGATGCATCCCCTTTGGGACAGATGATTGATGGCCCCGGGGGAGGCCACATCACATTGTTCCTTCATCTGTGTGCTCGGATGTTAGAGTATACCAAGAACTGAGACTCTCCCAGGAACCCTTAGCCTCTCTCCCCACATCTCTACAAAACAAGATCTGACCACAACCTCCTAAAATACCAGTTTCCTACTGCTCAGACCAGTACCTTTCTCACCCACCCTCTTCTCTTCTTTAGCATGTTTAAAACATGCATTGCTTTTAGCATTAAAAATTATTGAGCCCTAGCCCAGCTCCCATGTCAGGAGCCCCATTGGCAGGACCAGTTTGCATTCTGTCTTCCCCAACTTGGCTCACACTGGAGGGAAGGCCCTTTTCCTCTCTAGACTCATATTTTGTCCTTGAAGGAGCATGTCTAGTGCCCACCCAGCCCACTGTCCCTTCACTCACTGCAGAAGCTACCAGCTGGAGCACAGGTGAGAGAGGCAGCACGCACGCACGCACGCACGCACAGGCTGCCATGGTGGCCATGCAGTGAGACCCACAGACCCAGAGACTGGAACAGCCTGAGGGACAGGGTAGAAAATGACACATTTATTCTCTGCATGCATTAGGGGCACTATAGAATTATCCTACTTATCCGTGTTAGAATTAACAATCCGTGAAGACAGCATAGTAGATGCCAGAAAACAGGGAGCTGTGTATTTCTTGGACCAATGATACCAGTACTATGGTAACATAACACAGTGACTGAGTTATGGGTAGGTAGCAGACATGGTGTGGATACACTGGATGAGAAGGGATGACTCATGTCCCAGGCAGGAAGTGGCAAAGAGCATGAATTTTCACCATGTGACTCAGAAGTTAGTTAGTTCAAGTTCATGAATTACTTCAGGAATTTTCTGTTGAATACTTCGGGACCACAGCTGACCATAGGTAATCAGAAATTGTAGAAAGTGAAGCCACAAAGGAAGATTACTGTTCTGTGGCTTCTTGACCTGAACAACATCTCAACATAAGGAAGCGTAAGACTTCGTCTTAGTCCCTAGAGAAATGGTCAGGGCCCGAGCTGGAAAACTGATGTTTAAAAGCTTTCCCAGGGGATGCTAACAATTATACAGCCAATTTTCACATGAAAGTGGTGTGTTTGTGTAAAAATTCATATACACACATGTGTGTGCATGTGGTGGCCAGACAACGTCCTCTGGAGTGTACCTTAGCTCCTCTCCACCTAAATGTTTTTAGACAAGGTCTCTTGCTGAACCTGGAACTCACAGATTCAGGTAAGCTGGATGACTAGAGAGCCCCAAGAATTCACCTGCCCATGCCTCGCCAGGGCTGAGATTAGAGGCATGTGTCTCTGTGCCTGGATGTGAACCCAGGTTCTCCACGTTTACTGACTAAAGCATCCTCCCCATTCTCTCAAGCAATTTTCTAAACAGCTGCCCTGAACCCAAGGGATTAAGGTCTGCCCCCTCCTCCCCACCACACCCTCCCAGTCAGCACTTTGTGTGTGAATGTCCTCTCACCCGCCTTTGGGATTCCCCTTCGCCCTCACAGGCTGTCTCTCAGCAGCATCTGTGGTGCTCAGAGGCACAGCCTAGGTCTCACACTCTCTCGAACTCCTGAACTTCCAACTTGTGCCAAAAGGGAGCAGGGGTTTTAGCAGTTCCTTCTGGGTTTCCGACTTTCACAAGCCTGGGAACCCTGTCCTCACTTGGAAGGGACAAAGAAAACAAGGCAGGTGGCCCTGTCCCCATTGTTCTCAGCCTGGGAGGTGGTCACCTGCCCCATTCCCAGCAGCCAGCACTCCTCCCATAAATGTAGAGTTTGGCAGGGACTGGCTGAGCTAGGAGTGTAGTGAAAAGCTGGAGGGGGTCTGAGCTCAGGATGGAATGTCAGCAAGGATGCTGCGGCACCTGGAGGGCTGGAAATCCCTGTGTATGGATGTGGTCACAGAACACAGCTGCTTGCCCAAGAACAGGAAAAGGCCCTTCCCTCCCAAACATGCACACCAGCTGGTCCCTCTGGAGTGAAGCTCTTAGAATTTACCTATGGGCAACAAGATAAGAAATCTTTCATCTCTCCACAGCATCTTTGAGCCCCAGTAAACCACCACTGCCCTCCACAAAGTGACCCAAGTTCCTGCTCTGTGCTAGTATGTGCTGGACCTTGGGTTTGTGATTTCACCCCTTTTCACCACCAGAATCCACAACACAAAGTGCCTGGCATCTCTGTGCTCTGACCAATGCCAAGAGAATGTGAGTGTATGAGAGGAAGGGCAGGGAATGGCTACAGTGAGGCCTCACAGGCCCACCAGATTGAGGATTGCCTTACCATCAAGAGAGGCTTCTTTCCAAGGATGGTTTAGGACTCTTGCAAGAGACCCTGTACTGAATGCGTCTGTTCCAGACAAACAAGCAGGCCTTTCAGCCCTGTGCAGTCACTCCCCCGTGTCACCCTGTAGGAGCTCTCATGTCCATCACCATCTCCCTCTCCTCCACACAGCAGGCACCAGTACTCTCAGGCCTTCATACCTCTCCCACAACCCCTCTCTGCAACACAAGCCCCTTCAAGGGGAGCCAGGATATCCCTGGATACCTCTCTTACTATTTATAAGTGAGGAATCTGCTTTGAGGGTCAGTGACATGGTTGAAACCACACAAGCAAGCTGGTGGCCGAGCCATAAGAAGCCAAAGGAAGAGTAAAGTCCCTTTCCACAGAAAACCCTGATTCTCCAGTGTTGCCCCTGGGACTGTGTTGGGAACGCCACCCACAGCAGAGCAAGAACGTACAGAGAACACCATAAAAGAGGCCCAAGGGCAGACGAATGCCAACAAGTGCTGTCATCAGGTTGGCACGTGGCTGCTACACTCAGGGACTCCCAGCCTTGATGGTTACCTGTAAGATCTGTCAGTAACTCCAGCATGGGTCAGGAAGGGGCTCATGAGGATCCATCCGCCCCCAACTGAGGAGCTAGGCCCTTGATGCCTGCTAGGGAAAGAGGAATTACTTTTCTTAGGGACTGTGGTTCCCTGTAGGTTGCCCATGTGCACACAGATAACACATGAGTGACACATGTTGGGGGGAATCATGGAGAATGAGGGAGAGCTGAGGTGGATATGATAGAAAACACTGTATGGAACTGTCAAAGGAAAGGTTTTTGAAAAGTTTAAAAAAGACTCCAGGGAGACACACACCCTTATCTAATCTTGACTACATCTTTAGGGTTCGTGTACACTTAGGCTCCATACTTTATTCAATTCAGTCTGACCTTGAGGAGAGATGGAAGGAGTGACCACAGGAAGCCATTGCTCAAGGTTTCTAAAAACAGCACCTTGAGTAGGGCTACAAAGGAGGTCACCGTGGGAACCGCTGACTAGCCATCTCCCCATCCACAGCAGACATCCTAGGAAAGAGCTGGCTCACGTGCAGCTCAGCTGCCCTGCCCTGTGCACGCTTGCTTCCTGGCCTCTGTAGCCCAGGTCTGCCCTGAACACATACATGCGTCTTGAAGTTCACTTCAAAGCCCCCAAGTGTCCAGTTTGGGACCCTCCCTTGGGAGCAACTCAAGGGCAAAGATCCTGACTTTGGAGCAGACATCCTAGGCCCTCACCCCACAAGCAGGTCACCTGGGGCATGCCCTGACATCACGACATGTTTAATTATCCACATCTGTAAAATAGGAGAACCATTGTTCCACTTGGGCTAGTGTGGGAATCAAGGTGCTGGGCATACAGCATGTTCTAAAAGTGGGTACTGGGAAGAAACGCTGACGTGGCCACGGCTGTTTTACACACAGATCAAAGGTTCTGAGAGAGGCCTCTGTTCTGAGGGACAGCTATGTGAGACACTGGCTCTGGCCATCACCACTCTGAAGATCAGAGATTGGGACAGTAGCTCAAGCTTGGTGGATTTCCACTCGTGTTCTTGTAGGCACCTGCAATTGGGTTTCGTCCCCACCATCACCAGTTCTCCCTCCGGTCCTTCATCACACTTCATCATGCTATTGGGCATCTGTTTATCTGGCTCACTCTGGATACTGCCGCCTTAATGGGTCAGAGGTGAGACAGCAGATGTCACTTACACTATTTAACCCAAAGCAGAACCCACTAGATAGCATTCCATATTAACCAACGAATGAAGGCCAGGCGGTGGTGGCACACGCCTTTAATCCCAGCACTTGGGAGGCAGAGGCAGGCGGATTTCTGAGTTCGAGGCCAGCCTGGTCTACAGAGTGAGTTCCAGGACAGCCAAGGCTATACAGAGAAACCCTGTCTCGAAAAACAAAACAAACAAAAAAAAACAACGAATGATGGGGCATGATGTGAGTGCCCTCATGGTTGAGGTGGGTGGGGTGCACCACTAGTGCAGGGAGTGGTATCTGCTTCCAGGCCCCAATGGCTTTCCCCCTCCCCAGAGGTATTGGCCCATTAAGTCATCCTTGTGGACTTTGGAACTAGATTCCAAAGGTAAGAGACTGGGTGGGGAGGGGAGGGCGGGGCTAAGTGAGGAATATCCCAGGTGGCTGAAGGTCCACAGCAGGTCTCTTGGTACATACCATTACCTCAGGTTCTCCAGGAAGGGGAGAAGGCTGTACTTTCAGATCCCTGTAGCATCCCAGTTGTAGCGGCAGCCAGTCCTGTTCTGAGCATATCCAAGCTCCTGCCTCCCCAGTAGGATGACAGCTCCTGGCCCCTGTCAAGCTCCTTCCAGGTTATACTCCCCACCCTTGGAGGAGTGTGGTTGACTCTGTCCCACTGTGTCCCTTACTATGTGACAATGTAGCGAGCTTCCCCACCTGGCCTGTACATCTCTGTTTCTACCTGTAGCTGTCAGCCTGGATAATGAGTAACTAAGTACCCATCCTTAAAGGCTGATGATAAGGGGTTATGAAGCAGCCCATTGATTATAATTTGTTTAAGATGACCAGTGGTTAAACTGTAAACCTCTTCACTAATTAAAAACATAAAAGCCTACAGGGGTGCTAGGTGGCCATATTGACTCCAGGAAACATACTACTTGATTGCCTGTCCCTTTCTCATTCAAATCTGGCCTCCGGGACCTATCTGAGAGGCCATCATTCATCTATACTCCAAGTATGATCTTGCCCCAACTTCTCCACAAAGCTCCCTGCCGGCTCCTTCTGAGAGCCAACCACCTGTCACGAAACCCTTTCCTTATTGCCTGACTCTAACCTGACCCCATCCCCACCCCCACCTCACCCCCCCGGCTGTGGTCCAAGCCCATTTCCTCTACTTTAGTCACTGGCTGGAGACAGACAACAGCTGGCCTCCATCCTCTCTGGAATAAATTGTACAAGAAACTGCCAGGAACTGGGCACAGGCATCTTGGCATGGACAGTACTCTGTGGGTCAGGAGGAGGGGGCACTAAGGAATGCTTTCTCTGCCTCAGTGGCTTCTGAGACCCAGAATCAACCCCCTAGAAGATTTAAGTCACAGCTTGAGACCATGATAACCCACAACACCAAAACCATTGGATAAGAGACAAGGAACTATGAGCCCGAATAGGCTCTCCCTCTCGAGTCTCACCAGAGGGGTTCTGACTACAGGGATGACATACAGAGGAACCCCAAACATTTGGGGAGAGGGACGTGGCCCCACCACTCAGGCATGTGGGGAGGCAGAGAGGTCACCCAGAATAGCTGGCTCTGCTTTTCCACCCTGCATGAATGGTCTCCTGTCCACCAATCACCACAGGCCAAATACAGTGTGGGATGTGACCAGGTTAAGCAAAGTGCCATTTTGTACTGAAGGGATGGAAAAACACAGTCAGGGTTCTTCCAGGACAGAAGGGCTAGGCTGAGGTTGTGGTATAAGCTGAAGAAACCTCCAACCCTCACTAACCTGGGACCAGGGACAAGCTAGGCAACAGGAAATGGAAACCTCTGCTGGCGTAGCACAAGAATCTTACCAAAGACAGAGGCCTACTGCTAACACTAGGGGCCAGAAGTAAGCAGGACCCTGCCCAGCTCGTACCCTGTCCCCTCTCCTTCTCCCAAGAGCTGTGGGTGTTCTTCTTCTGTTATTTTGTCTTTTTAAACAAGGTTTCACTAGGTAGTACAGACTGGGCCACAATTCGTTGACCCCAAATTCTGTGATCTTCTTGCCTCCGCCTTCTATTTGCACACTGTGTAGTTAAGCAAGAACGTTCATTCCTCTATAGCAAGCATGGGCCACACACATGTCATCCCAGCACTCAGGAGAATGAAGCAGGAGGGCCTCAAGTTCAAGGACAGACCAGGCTACATAATAAGACCTTTTTCTTCAAGCAACTACCATAAGCAAGCAAGCAAGCAAGCAAGCAAGCAAGCAAGCAAGCAAGCAAGCAAACCCTTGGATTGTTTGAGTCCCTAACCCCCTTCCCAGAACCAGAACACTCAAGCAGACAGGTCTGTCCATGCCAGTTACTGCATCGTCCCCCAAATCATGGCTTCTTTTTCTTCATTTATAAAATATACACCTTTAACCCCAGCACTCAGGAGGCAGATCTCTAAGTTCAAGGCCAGCCTGGTCTACAGAGTGAGTTCCAGGACAGCCAGGGCTGCATACAGAAAACCCTGTCATGCATAAAAAGCCACAAGAGAGAGAGAGAGAGAGAGAGAGAGAGAGAGAGAGAGAGAGAGAGAGAATATATATATACTAACACCTCCCTCACCAGCTCACAGGATAGAGTCCTCTCAGCATTATAACAAAAGGGTCCACAGCAAGCATGTTCCTCAACCACAAACTTGCAGTCTATAGATGTTAGGGATTGTGGGGAAAGATGGGCTGGGTGTTGTCATGGTGACCAAAAGAAGAACAACTGTCATCATATTCCCAAGTTCCCTTTGGGTCAAGCAGAGAAGCAGATATCCTGTGAGCTGTTTCCCAACAGAGCAGCAGAAAGGGCTGTCTTGGAATAGCCAGAGGGGCCATCTAGCCTCACATCTACTTAAGCAGAAGTCCCCGAGCTGAGACCAGAGTCACTTAAAAACTATCCCAGAGGCTGGAGAGATGACTCAAGAAGTTAGCAGCATTTGCTGCTCTTCCAAAAGACCTGCGTTCGATTCCCAGCGTCCATGTGGTAGCTCACAACCATTTGTCAACTCCAGTTTCAGGGAATCCAATCCCCTCTTGGGTTTTCTGAGGGACCAGGCACACAGGTAGTGCACAGACGTGCATGCAGGCAAAACATCATACACATAAAATGTCAACAATAATAAAACTAACAACCCAGATTCAGACATCATGACACATCCTGCCCTTTTCAGAGCTCTCCCCATTCTAACATGAGGCTTCTGGTCAATCCCAAGGAAAACAGGGAGAGACCAAAGGGAGAGGGAAAACAGGAGGCCTTTTTACCTCCATTCTCCCCAGGGGCCCCTGAGCCATTCCTCTCTACGGAGGGACAAAGGGGGCAGTTGTGTCTGGCTGCTGCAAATGCCTTGTCCAGCCAAGGACCAGCACCCCACCCATATGCAGGATGATCACTCAACCCATGTAACCCAAAGAAGGTGGGACCAGAGCCATGGCTGTTCCCTGTCCCATGCAGCTTGGAACAGAGTCAACAGATTCATTTAAGTCTTTGCTGAGCCACAGCCATGTGCCCAGAAAGTAGCAAAACAAAGGCAGGACAAGCCACTGCCTGCCCAAGAGAATCTTCAGCCAGGCAAAGGTAGAGGCTAAGGCTGGCTGACGGAAGTTAGGCAAAAAGATACCATGAGAGGACAATGAAGGAGAGAGAGCGAGCAAGCAGCAAGGCCAGTCCCTGGGGCCACACTGGGCCCTTCAAGAGAAAGCAAAAGGCTGGAAGCAGGAAAACAAAGGTATAAAGACAGCAAGGGAGCAAGGCCACACCCCCTATCCTAATACTCAAGAGGCCAAAGCAGGAGAATCACCAGTTCAAACCTAGCCTGGGCTACATGGCAAGAATTTGGCTCAAAAATAAAAGAAAGCAAACCAGACAGGAATAAGCTAGGAGGACCGAGGCAATCACTTAGACATAGATTTCACCCACTTGAAAAACAAGCCCGTCTCACCTCCCTTCTCCCCGTCTTACGGTCTTCTAAGATGTCTTGGATATGCTATCAGCCCTCCCTAGATCAGGAATACAAGATGGCTAGGCACACTCAAGTATGTGGTATTATCAGCACCCTTATGTTGTACGCCTGTGGCTTAGATATGATCTAAGTGCCTGCCCCTACAAGGGTTCGTGGGATTTAATCCCCATGGTGAGATGCTAAGAGGGTGGAAATTTAATCCAACTACAGCTTTCTGAGCTGTGCCTTTGGGAGGGAATCAGGATTGGATAAAGTCATCAGGGTGGGGCCCCCTATGACTGAATCCTGATAGCTTTGTAAGAAAGCAGATACACACACACACACACACACACACACACACACTCATAGTCTCATATTCTGATACTTGTTTTTCTGCATGTGCTATGATGCACTGCCTCAGGACACTGCCAGCAAGAAGCCCATCATCAGACACAGCCTCTTGACTATGGGCCAGAACTGAGTCAAAATAAACCTCTTCACAATGTACAAAGTCATCTGTGGTATTGCATTACCAGCAACAGAAAACAGACCAGCATGCAGTCCAGCAGAACTTTGCACTAAGAGATACGCTCGTCTGTGCAGTCTCATGTGGCTACTGAGTGCTTGAAAATCGGCCAAGGACTGAGCAATGTGATCTGAACTTTCTTCATTTAGTCATTTAAACAGCTTCAATGAGAGATATCACATTAAGAAATAAAAGCACATCTCAGCATATCCCACTATATCAAGCATATCTTACATGCATCTTTTCCTAGGATGTGTGTGCATTCTCTGGACTGTCAGGCTGACCAAAGCCTCAGGTCACAGTCCACAATAACCTACTTCATCTCTTGCCTGAAATCCTGTTTCCTGTTAATCTCAAACACAGGGTGAGATTTCTTGCGACCCCAAGGAATGTGGCAGAGCTGGAGGCATAGAGGGATCAGGATCCCAGTTGTTCACAGACTTCCAGAAGAGTCCTCCCCTGAGCAAGACACCAACCAACCCAGGTAATAGCCAGCTGGCTGTGCAATGGAACTATGGGCCTCTAAGGCCAGTGTTAGGCCAAGTGACCAGTCTTAAACCTCATGTGCGTGCTCATGCGTATGCACGGGTGTGTCTTCCTTAATCACTTTCCCTTTATTTTTCAGATCGGGTCTCTCAACAAACCTAGAGCTCACTGATCGGCTAGCAGGGCTGGCTAATGGCCAACAAGCCCCCAGAACTCTCCTGCCTGCTTCCTCAGGCTTGGAATTATAGGCACAGGCTGCTGTGGCTGGCTTTTCACATGGGTGTGGAAATCTGAACTCAGATAAAACAATGGAACCACCTCCCCAGCATGGTCTCAAACCTCCCAACCTGTTTCTTCCAGGCTCTAAGTCTACTGCTGATGGCACTATTCCTTCCTCAGCGGGCTACACAGTTTTACAAAGTTCTTGTCATTCTGGGCACTGGCTTCCCAGAGGCCACACTTTAGTAACTGAACTGAAAGCCCTCTCTCCCACCGTTCACTGACTGCTGAAGGGTTACTGCTTTAGGACATTCTGTTAAAAATCAGCCTTGTGTTTCCTCACACTTTACAAACAACCAGTGTGCAACGGGTGAATGTGTATTCTGTGCCAAAAAAAAAAAAACAAAACAAAAAAAACCCAAAAAACAAAAACAAGTTCTTTGTTATAAACACAATACAACTGCATTACAGAAAATGTGCAGGCAGAAAGAGAAAAAGCCATCAATAATCCAGTCCCTGAAGCTTGGCCCTGCCTAGCTTCTGTTTTTAAATTGAATTTCTGTGACTCAGTGCTAAACTTACATCCACCACCCCCCACCCCCGCCTTGTTTTCGTAAACCTGAAGTGTGGCTTGAACCTCAAACCTGCTTTTAAAAATCACTCAATGGAAGCCACCACGCCCCCAGCAAGTCAGGCTTCAGGGCTTCCGTACCGTCTGGATAGGGTACGCCATGCCACGGCTGAAGCATGCCCATTTGATGATCAACAAACACAGGTTACAACTGTCGATCAGAACCATGGGGCAGAGTGTGTGAGAGTAGGAGGGCAGATGGGAAACTGGCTTCAGGAAGCTTAATGTCCCCTGAAAACTTAAGCTATGAACATAAAGAAGGTCTGGGGACAGTGCCTGCAAAACAAACAAATGCAAAAATGCACAAGGACCCCAACAGGCCAAGCAGAGGGACAGATGACTCAGCCTCACAGGACACCCCTGCTCATCTCCAGTGCAGTAGATAGCAACAGGAAACTTCTAGAATTGTACCCCAAAGTGCCCTCCATGACGCTAAAGTTGTACCTCCTCTGCTGGGTGTGGGAAGGCAATGCCAGGCAAAATCCTAGGGAGCCGTTGACACACCTTCACCAGCAAGCTACGGACCTGCCTGGTAGACAAAGTGTCCCAGCCAAGAGTGGTGCACAGATGAGGGCAGAGCCCTGTCAGCCACAGGGTGCTTGCTGGATGGGGAGAGTCTGCCTAGATAGACCATCTTCTGGATTGAAGGTGGGCACACTGATATTTGCCAGGGGCAACCTGAGACAGCACCACATCTAGCCTTGGAGGCTGCTGGCAGGCAAAGAGTCGGAGGGGAATGGATTACCTTGGCTCCAGCTGTTCATTAATGGTTGTTCATTAATGACTACCCTCCACAGGGTCCTGGGTTTCAGATGCAACAGGGCACAAAATCAAGAGCCCTGTGGAGAGGGTGGGAAAGAAAATGAACATGACAAAACTCCAGAGCAGTGTACTGAGAGATGGGGCTCAAAGGAAGGTAACCCCCAGACCCAGCATCAGGGGATACCACCATGCAGGGGATAACATCCCAACCTACATTCATTTTCTTACTGGGAGGACCTATGGTGGCTGCAGTTTGCTACACTCCTGCCTGTTTCTGAGCACTGTATATTACAATATACTTTATAATTATAATACTGTATATCACCCCCAACGCCTGCTAAGCCCCACTGACTTCAAAGGAAGGTACACGGCATCCAGTGTTCTCTTCATTCCCACAGCCCTTTAGACCAGTACTGAGCATACAACTGGCACTCCCTGTTTAATTGGCCTTGGTGAGTAAATCTTTGGCTCAGAGAGGTACAATGGCCTGGCCAGACACACAGCAAAGGAGGCTCCCTGAACATAGGCTAGTCCCACTCACTGGGCCTTTCCAATGAGTTCAGAGTCTAGTGGGGGGGCTGGCTGTGTGTGGAAAAGCTATTAATCAGGACAATCTCCCTCTTCCTGCTACCTACCTTGGGGGTGCTGACAAGACACTCCCACACCAGCCTGCCCCACTTAGCCTGCTCAGCACTTTACCCCTCGGCAGGTCTGGTGGGGGCAGGGATGATGGAAGGGGAAGGGCATCCTTCCAAAGCCAACATTGGCAGGATGCATTCCACAGCCCAGGGGACATGAGTTTTGTTTGAACAGCAGTGATAGGGAGGAATGGGTCTGTCCTTCATTCTACTCCAGGGTCTGTGGACAGGTGCCTACTTCCATCCTGCTTCGGGGATGGAGCACAGGAGCAGCAAGAACCCTATAGTAGACACAAAGGACACCCTGGCCAGAATAAACACCCATAAAGCTCTCTTCTCCCACCCAGCCCTCAGCACACTACAAGCAACCTAGTTGTCCCTGGCAGGGCTGTGTCTGGGTGGCATGTGAACCACTGCAGGAAAGACTATAAAGACTCTCTCTGGAGTGCTAACCTATGCTGGCAGCTCTTGCATAACCAAGGGTTTCCTGATTTGAAAGTTCTCATGCCTAAACCAATAACAAGCAAGGTACCTGGAGTATCAGAATTCCAAAGAGCATTGCTCAGGGCAACTCCTGAAGCTAGAAGTAACCAGGACAGTGGGGAAGACAAGGCTCAGAAGAGGTCTGGGTAGCTCAGTTAGAGTGCTTGCCTAGCATGCATGAAGCTCTGGGTTCCATGACCAGCACCAAATGAAAACGGTTATGGTGATGCACATGCTTGCAATTTCAGCACTCTGGGGGTAAAGGTTCAAGGTCATCCTTAGTCATATGGCAAGTACAGAGTCAGCCTGTGATACCTGAGACTCTGCTTAAAAAACCAAAACCAAAACCAAAAGGGTGATTTGTGGCCTAGCAAGTCTCTAAAAAGAGCAGCTCGGCAGTCTTCTGGCTCCAGACTTGCCTGGGTGCAAGCAGATACTTAGCTGGGTAATCCTGGCTACGTTATTCAACTATGTGCAAGAATTCTTACCTCATACCATTCATTGATGCTATGTGCTCTTTGTGCCCCTTGTCAAGTCATCTATAACAGTGGATCTCAAAGTCACCAGACATGGTGGCAAATGCCTTTAATTCCAACACTCCAGAGGCAGAAGCAGAAGGATCAATTGAGTTCTAGGCCAGTCAAATCTTCATGGTGAGTTCAAGGCCACCCAGGGCTACCATAGTGAGACCCTATCTCAAAAAGGAATCAAGACAACATAAACCTCAAAGGTCTTTGTCAAAGTGCATGCTACAGGCATGTAGGGCTGTAGAACACCCCTCCTCCCATGGAAGGTTGACCTCAAGTCCCCTGTCTGCAAGGCCCAGTAGGATCAGCAGAAAGAATCCTAAGATCTCAAGATCAACAAATCACCTCCCCATTCCCACCCCACCAGGCCACTGTAAGGGAGGATTTGTTGCCAGAAGCCTTGGGTGGTGACCAGAAGAGCCACTGACAGGTGTGCTAACACCTTTGACTGACTGACCTGCCCTCTAAGGCCACTTTCCCCCAAAGCCTTCCCTCCCTTAATTGCTTGCCCCCCAGCTGTAATTGCTCTTCATTGCACTTCCCCACCCCTGGTAAGCACAGATGTCTTAGACAAAGTTGTGTAACTTTCTCTAAAGGGCTGGGCCTTGGCTCCAGGAGGCTGCTTAAATAAAGACTAAGTTCTTCCAGCCTTACATTTTTTAAAGCTTTGTTACCAGGAGATGTGCCCTCAATGTAAACCACCTCTTGCAACCTCCAGGATGGGCAGGAGACACGAGCCAACCAACAGCTCTCTGGATGTAGATTCTCAGGTAGCTGAGTCCAGTGCTGGAGAAAGTCCCTGAGGGAGTGAGGAGGAGGGTGGGAGGGGGTCTCCGTCAGAGCCCTTCTGCTCCAGGCTCTAGCTTGGCCCAGAAAATGACTCTTTCTTAGCCACTGAGAACTTCTGCACCAGCAACATTTACCTTTTCTCCCACCCATGCTCATCAGCAGGGAAGCTAGCCCCCTCAGGGAGGGCCATGTTGGGAAGATTAGGATAAGAAATGAAACAGAAGCAGGCTGGACACTCCAAAATACAATCAATACCTTTATGACTTAAAAGCAGTGTTATAAAGATGTGGAGAGATACAGAGCTCTGATCCCAGAAACCAAGTCACACCTCACAGGGTGACCTGAGGCAGCAGTGAGATGGGAGACAGAGACAGGAGAATTCCTAGAAGCTCCCCATCCAGTTGGCCTGCTGTACAAGGGAGTGAACAAGACTTGTCTCTAACAAGATGAAAGGAAAGGATTAACCCCCATGCTGCACCATGGCACACACACACTCATATACACCAACGCCCACAGACACACAAGGATATCAAACATACATGTGTGTGCTTAGAAATGGGCTAAGAATTCTTTATGAAGAAAGAACCACAGCCAGACCTGCAAGCAGTTCTACTCCATTAACCTGAATTTGCCTCTCTACCAGAAACATCCAGCTTGCAGCCCACAGGTCACGTGCATCCCAGGAGAACTACGTATTTGGCCCAACATATTTGCATATCATGCTATGCAATGCCAACAGGTTAGACACCCCCACAAGAGTTTTGCCACCAGCTTAGTCACTCCCTTAGCTGGCCCTGGTTTCCAATCCAACAAATGGGATGGCATGCATTTGTCTATGGGGGAGGAGAATGGAGAGTCCCTCCCTGTGTCAAGCCCATGGAAGAAGCAGAATAAAGGTGTCAAATGGATAGTTCTGTAGACCCTTGGAAAGGGCAAGTTGGAGGACGGTTAGAGTGGGTACAAAGCCAGCATCTGCAAGCTTTTTAGAAGACTAGGTGGGGTCACCTAGGTGCTATAGGAAACACCCTGCAAACATTTCTGTTCCCTCCCTGTGTGGTAGGTCAAGGGGTGGAAAGACCCAGTGTGGCTGTGGTCTAGATCTTTCACACCACAGGCCCTATCAGCCAGAGAGGTGCCTCCTCTCCTGCAAACAGTCCTGGCCTCAGAGCTCCTCCTTGCAAGGCTCTGAAGATTAAACAAGGGCAGGGGCATGCACACATACAGGTGGCCCACCCCAGCCCATCCACATTACATCTACCTTCCTCATTTCCCTAGAACACAGCCCAAAGGCATTCCTGAGGTTGCAGGAAGGATCATGACTAGGCGCAACGTCCTCAAAGAGCTCCAGACACACATGTGTGAGTGCTCATGCTTATGACTCTGCACACTCAGCACGTGCTTCTTATCTGATGCAAGAAGACCTGAATACTTGTACGTTTGAGTTCCTTGAAAGAAGAAACCACAGCTTCTCGCTCCAACCCCAGGACCCGGCAGAGACCTGAAGACCAGGACTTGGCAACCACAACCTGGGCACCCAGCATCCCAGGAGGAGCTCGGGCAAACATTGACAAAACAAAGCATGGCAGGGAGGAGCTGAGGGGGGGAGCAAATTTGAAGGGGCAAGGTGGAGTAGGGTGGGGTTAGCAATTGTTCCAGAGTTTATACTCCTGTGATAAAATACCACAACCAAAAGCAATTTGGGAAGGGCAGGTTATTTGGCTTATACTTATATATCACTGCCCATCATTGAAGGTAGGCCAGGAACCTGGAGGCAAGAACTGATGCAGAGGCCATGGAGGAATGCCACTTACTAGCTTGCTTGCCTAGCTTTCTAGCACACAGGACCAGCCCAGGAGTGACATCACGCACAGTGAACTGGGCCCTCCCACATCAACCATCAATCAAGACAACGCACCAAAGGTTTGTCCTAGGTCATTTAGTGGAGGTATTTTTTTTTTCAGTTGATGTTCCCTTTTCCCAAATGACTCTAGCTTATGTCAAGTTAACATAAAACTATCCAGCACAGGAATAAACTCTTTTTATTGCATTTAAAATTTTTTATTGTGTATGGGTGTGTTTGAGTCATGGCACAAATGTAGAGGTCAGAGGACAACTGTAAGTTGTCAGTTCTCTCCCAGGTTTTATCAGGCTTGAGAGTAAGCACCTTAACCTGCTGGGCCATCTCTCCATCACAAACACTGATCACTTCTTTCAAAGCCTGTGAGAGACCTGGCTAAAGTCACCTCACTTTGATCTTCCGAAGGCCTGGCCTCTTCCTCATCAGACTTTCGTGAGAAGGTTCGTGCCAGTGAGAGCCTGGGCATGACAGAACATGAAGCAAATGTTTACCTTCCCACTGGACATCTTGAGAACTGGGGCTTATCACACTTCTAGGACAGGAAGATGCACCATGGGCCCTTATGGTCTAACTTAAAGGCACTCCAATCCCTCTTCACAGATGGATGAACATGGGTCACACAGAACAAACTAGTGTATAAAGTAAGACTGGGACTAGAGTTGTGATCAGGTTTTGTCTTCACAATGGCTCAAACAAGGGTTTCCTTTCCCCATCCCCAAATATAGGTCAATTCAGACAAGTAAAGGAGCCCTGAGGTGTGCAGTCCCCCAGAAGAGGCTGGTAAGATTCCTGGTGGCCTACAGGACCAGTCTCCAAGCTACAGGATAGAGTCAGGCTGGTCCTTCCATCAACTATCCTACATAAGTTGTCACAGACTTGGTTAAACAGCTGCAATCAGATGACCGTAGGGCATGGGGGAGTGGGTGACAACAGCCAGGAGTACACAGTCCTGCCTAAATATTCCAGCAGGAAGCCTAAATATTTAGATGGGTAGGAGAAAAAAGAATGCATATTGCAAGCTAACCAAAGAGCCCTGGCCACCAAGAGAGCCAAAAGCGCTGGTACTGTCTTCCCTCTAGGGAAGGCCTAATGTGGCCACCAACTCTGCACAGCCACCACCTAAGGAAGATGGGCCGGAGGCTACCTGGACCCAGGCTTCTCCAGGAGAAAAGATTTAAGCAAGGCTTGAGACTGGAAAGGAGAAGACATATTTTTCAAGCATTGATTATAACCATCAGGGAGTGAATTGAGTTGATTTGAAAGGAATAGAAAATGGTGGGTGGTATGAAGAAGGACTTGCTGTGTTTCATCCTCCTCCTTGCCACCAATTAAGAACACAATGCATGGTGAGGCCTGTGAATCAGTCGGGGACAAGATGCCCAGAGAAAGGGGATACGGAGAGCAGCTGATATTAGGTCCTCTGCTGTATGTGGTAAGCACTGATACAGTGGAGTGCCACTGTTGCATCCCACGGAGGAAACAACTTGATCACGGTCACACCCATCACCACCTGAATGCTTAGCCCTACCCACCAACAGGTTCTGAGACACCAGGCTTATGTGGAATATTTCCATTTCTCAGCCTCCCCTCTTGCTTCTTCAACCATCAACGCAGCAGAACGCAAAGTGATTCCAAGCATGACGACTGGGTGCCAGTCTTCAGTCTCCTAATCAATCGCAAGGCCTCAGACATGCTGCAACCTCTGTGGTTGTACTGGCTACTTTTCTTGTTGCTGTAATTAAATACCTGGTGACAACTTTAGGCAAAAGGGCTTAATATAGCACATCATGGCACAGAAGACACGGGCACTCTGATCTTCCAAACTCTACCAAGACAGCCCACTAACCTCCTGCTTACAGCAAGAATCCTGAGGCTTCTCTATTCTGTAGCCCCAAACTCTTCTACATTCTTCATGCATACCGGTTCCGAAGACCTACAGGTCATGTGGCCAGGTTTATTACAGAAAAGCACCCCTTCCCCAATTCCTGTACCATTTCACCTTTCTCACTGCTGTTATGAAACACCTAACAAAAACTTAAGAAAGGGAGGGTCTTCATGGCTGGAGAAGTGGCTCAGTGAACTGACATGGTGGCTCACAGCTCTCCCTAAGTAAGTACAACTCTAGATCTAAAGCCCTCTTCTGACTTCCATGGGCAGGGCACCAGACATGCACACGGTGCACATACATACATTCAGGCAAACCATTCATACATATAAAAACGTATATAGGTACAAAAGATAGAAATAATTTTTAAAGGGGTCTATTTGAGCTCGCTCTGAGGGTACACAGCAGGGGAGTCATGACAGCAAAAGTGTGCTGTTCATATTGTGTCCTTTGTCAGAAATGGATGCTGGGGTTCAGCTCGCTTTTGCCTTTTTCTTCAGTCTGGATCCTAATGTGATGACCCTATATTCAGGGGTGTCTTCTCAGATCAGCTGAACCTTTCTGGAAACACTCTTAGATACACCCAGAGGTGTGTTTCCATGGCAATTCCAAAGCCAGCCAACTTGACAGTGAAGACCACCACAGTAGTCTATTCTATTCTGCCACTGCTTTTCTGTGAGGTGATGATGACGCCTGCTGTGGAGAGACTCAGTGAGACACTACATGCCAGTGGTTCTCCCAGCTCACAGCCAAGGAAAATCTCAGTAACAGTCTCCTCCTTGCCCATGCCTGTGTGCTCCAGTCACTAGCTCTACTAACTACTCATGAGCAAGTCAAAGGCTTAGTTGACCGAAGAGTGAGCCTCAGCCCTTTACTTTGCTGTGTAGATTCAGGCAAGGAGACCAGCAGTAAGTTATAGCCCATAGTTCTAGAGATACAGAAAATGTATCTCCCATGTCTAGCGTAGCAAGTAGGATCCTACAGGATGCTCACAAGCCTGCTAGCCACACTCACTCATCACCCTTTCTTCCTTAAATCGGAGAAGAGAAACCCATGTGTCCATGATGCGCGACTGGGTATTCTAGGTACACTCAAGTCACTAACACCAGCCTCCTGGTGGCTCCTTGTTCTTCCTCCTGCAGACCAGGGTTCCCCTGAGGATAGAGGCTGGGTGTTATTCAGAGCCTGATTCCCCAGAGAAAGGATTTTGGTTTTGTTTTTGGTTTTGTTTGTTTGTTGTTGTTGTTGTTGTTTAACAGACTTCTGAAAATGGCAACTGAAACCTCCAAGGCCTTGCTACCGTGTCCTCCCCTCCAGCCTCCGCCATCTGCCGCTCATCATTCAGCACGTCAGCCTGCATTTCCCTCACTCCGCCACCCCAGAGCAATTTCCTCTCCCCAGCAAGACGAGCTCAAGAGCTCAAGACCCTCCAGTTTTTTTTAGGTTTTTTTTTTTTAGGCTTCCTGCCCGATTAGGGTTTCTGGTTACTTGGGGATTGGGGCTAAGCCTCACAAAAGGCTTCAAGGTATTCCATCCTTTTCCACAAAAGGACATGAAGGAGAACTGGGAGAGGTAGCCTGGAGTGGGGAGCCTGTGTGGACGATCCCAGACCAGGACCTGCACAGAGAAAGAGGCACCTTAACTGAGATCTGGGGTCAAGAAGGAGCTGAAGACTCTGAGCTTTCTGGGAAAAGCCACACTCCATTTCACCAGAAGCTAAAAGGAAGGGGGAGGCGTCCTTATCAGAACACTCATGAAGTGAGTGGCTCAGCCTACAGAAATTTAATTTCAGTCAGAATATTCCACTGTTTGCAAGTTGTAAATGACTGTGAAGGAGGGAACTTTCTGTAATGTTATCCACTTCCCCTCCTTGAAAATGGCAAACATTTGATGGAGTTCAAATTCCTTGGCTACACTCACAAGGCTCTGTCATCTAACCCTCACCTCCTGGCCTGTGGCTGCACCTCAAGCACCATCATGCTAAATTATACCTCTCTGGGGGCTTTGGAAGGCGAAGATCCACTCTATGCCTCCCCACCCCGTTCCATGTAGTTCTTTAAAGCATTCCGTAGAGGGGCTGGAGAGTTGGCTCGACTGCTCTGGCTGCTCTTCCAGAAGGACTGGGGTTTAAGTTCCAGCAGCACCCTACAACCATCTGTAACTCCATTCAAGGCCCTCTGCTGCCTTCCTTATTCACTATGCACACATGAAATACAGACATACATGCAGTTAAAATGTCCATACACATAAATGACAATAAAATCCAATATTCTGTTGACAGCTGGGATGTGGCTTGGCACGCACGAATTTGCTTACCATATGCCAGGCCTGGGGTTCCATTCTCATCACGGCAAAAATAGAATGCAAACAAATTGGGTTGATATAGACCCAGAATCACCATTATATGGTGGGACTATTTTTAACTGTTTAATGAATCTCCATACTGTTTTCCAATGGCTGTGCCATGTTACACATCAAAAGGCAAACACTGCATGATTTAATCTACCCAGCATATTTGAGGGCAGCAAATTCACAAACAGAAAGCATAACGGTGGTTACTAGTGGCTGGGTGGAAAAGGTGGGCAGGGGTGCTGATTAGCTGGAAGTTTCAGTTCTACAAAAAGAAGGGGTTATCAACACAGATCTGAGTCACAACAGTGTGAACCTAGTTATCACTGAATGATGCACAAAGCTGCTGAAGATAGTACATTTGACTTTTTTTTAAGATTTACTTTTCATTTTTTTTAGTTACACGCTCGCGTGTGCACGTGCGTGTTTAGGTAGGTAGGTGCACATCACATGAGTGCAGGTATCCTTGGAGGCTAGGAGAAAAAAGTGTAAGTGCCATGAAGTGCTGGGAGCTGAACTTGGGTCCTCTACAAAAGCAAGACTTGCTCTTAACCACTGAACCATCTCTCCAGACCCCATATTTGTTTTTTATAATTTAAAAAACAACAACAACAAAAAGATGGGCTGGAGAGATGGTTCAGTGGTTAAGAGCACTGACTGCTCTTCCAGAGGTTCTGAGTTTAATTCCCAGCAACCACATGGTGGCTCACAACCATCTGTAATGGGGTCTGATGCCCTCTTCTGGTGTGTCTGAAGAGAGCAATGGTGTACTTATATATGTAAAACAAATCATTTCATATATATATATATATATATATATATATATATATATATATATATATGGAGAGAGAGAGGGGGGGAGGGAGAGGGAAGGAGAGAGAGAGAGAGAGAGAGAGAGAGAGAGAGAGAGAGAGAGAACCCAGCTTGGTTCACAGAGTCTTACAAGTTCCAGGAGAGCCAGGGCTACATAAATTCAGGGCTGAGAAAGCAGCTCACTGGTACGGTTTATGTGTCTAGCATACATAAGGCCTTGTGCACTAAGCTAGCCCAACATTAAATGCTCTAGAAGGGTCTTCTTGAGCCAGCAAAATGGCTCAGTAGGTAAAGACACTTGATGCCAAGCCTGACAACCTGAGTTTGAGTCTCGAGACTCACATGGTAGAAGAACAGAGACAACTTGTGTCCTCTGACCTCAACCATGTGGCCATAGTGCTTTTGGGCCCATACACACACACACACACACACACACACACACACACACACTAATGTACAAGGTTTGGTGTTTTGTTTTGTTTTGTTTTGTTTTTGAGACAGTTTCTTTGTGTAGCCTTGGCTACACAAGCCCTGGAACTCACTCTGTAGACCAGGCTGGCCTCAAACTCCAAGATCCTCCTGCCTCTGCTTCCTGAGTGTGGGGATTAAAGGCATGCACCACCACCCTTACAAGTCTTTTTGATTCTTAAAAATAAGAACATTAACTGTTTAGAAGTTCACTATGTCTGTGTGTGGAACACAAGGAAAAATCCAAAACGTTCCAAAAGTCAAACCTTTCTGAGTCCTAAGAGGAAGTCCCAAGTAGGAAACTCTATACTTGACCTCACATGTTGAACCACAACACAGGTGCACTACAGTCCATAAAATCACTTTCAGGATGTGTGTGTGTGTTGTACATGAAACAAGCATTTCATGGTGTCACTTTGGCCCTGTCCTTATGCTGGTCATGTGGCTGCAGACACTCCAAATGTGTGAAAACCCAAATCACTTCAGACCCCATGAAGGGCTGAGCAGGGGCAGAGTGGAATGGTCACAGGCAAGCCATAGGGACTCAGCAAACAATGGAAGACATCGTTGCTCCATGCTTCCTGATGGTTATCCACCTCACGTCTCTCTGGAGCATCCCTGCTTCACCCCAGTTCTGGCCTATCATCTTACATCACCCCAATATAAAGACCCTCCTAACGGTTCTTTCTCAGAAACCTAGATCTTCTGCTCCCCAAACTTTTGCATTTCTCTTCCCTCCTGTACACCCCCTCCCCCTAAACACAAACTCACAGAATACAGAGGCTGAGACCAGTTTGACAGCAAACTGCCAAATTCAAGATGAAAGCCTTTGGCCCCAGGTCAGGGTCAGCCAAGCATGATGTCCAAAATCAAGGAACTGAGTTTCTTTTAAACACCAGTCTATAAAGAGAGCAAAACCCCAGGAAAATACTTAGAGGTGACAATCACCACCTCCTGCAGGCCACCTCCTGGAAACTTTCAACCTTTCATTCAGTGCATGCAAATTTCTCCCCTGGGATGGTTCTCCAAGACTGTATCATCTAACCATGCTAATGGCTCATTACAACTCTCAAGAGAACTTAACAAAAATTCACTTTAACTGGTAAAACTCTTAACTGGTACAAGTTACCTAAGGCAGACTCTGAGGTACTGTTGGTGCTTTCAGGGATTTTCTTGTTTGCTTGTTTTTTTCAGCCTTCAATTTAGTGTAACTTAAGAAAAACAGAGCCATTAGAAATGGTTGTCCTTTCTAATGGGTCGGCCAGTGGTGGGTGGTGGCGCACGCCTTTAGTCCCAGCACTTAGGAGACAGAGGCAAGTGGATCTCCCAGTTCAGGCCAGCCTGCTCTACAGAGTGAGTTCCAGCACAGCTAGAGCTACACAGGGAAACCCTATCTCAAAAAAACAAGCAAGCAGCAAAAGCAGGAAGGAAGGAAGGAAGGAAGGAAGGAAGGAAGGAAGGAAGGAAGGGAGGGAGGGAGGGAGGGAGGGAGGGAGGGGGGGAGGGAGGGAGGGAGGGAGGAAGGAAGGAAAAGAGAAAGGAAGGGAATTGTCTTTTTACTTCTTCCTCTCAAAAAACAAATTTACCCACCTTCCAACTCTAGACTGTTCTAGACTGTGAGAATTCATGCTGGGCTAAAAGCTTAAAAGACTTATTGATTCTTCCTTCTACCAAAGGTGGGTGAGGAGACCAGTAAGCCTTAGACTGCCCACTGTGGTTTGAAACAAACTGAGTGCTCACATTAACCCTCTGTTTCCCTGAACTGGGCTCAGAGAAGTTTTTCTCTAAACCTTTCAATATTCCTTGTTTTAAGCATTTTGGTCTGCAGTTATTAAACAGTCCACAGTTTTATTTTTCAAAAATTTGGGAGATGATTGGTGTTATAACAGGTGTCAGAATTTCAAAACTGGGGTGTATTTAAGGGTTTAACCATGAAAGGGGGTATACCTGAACACCCCTAGAATGTGGGAAGAAGCTTGGAGGGGGGAAGGGTAGATCAGTGGGGAGCACTTGCTAACTCACAGGAGGCCTCCATTCCACTGCCGTAACAAACAAAAAACAAAAAGCAAATTTTAGAGTGTGGGTGGGAAAGCAGTCATCAGGATCCAAGAGATTTTCAGAATGGGTCAGACATTAGCTGTCCAGAGCTCACTCTGGGGTACCAGAGCAGAAAACAAGACCTGCTACTCTATCCCAGTCCCAGAAAACTGTGGGACATGGGATTCTATCAAGAAGCCTGTTGACCCTTCCTAGGCTAAGAGAGGACACCCCACAAAGTTAGGGCTCGCTCTCTCCCCCAGTCCATTCTCCACTCTGACTTGAACTCCTGAGAGCCCTTCCTAGCTAGACTTGATCCCATATTAAGACACCTCTCTGTATGAATGTATAACACCGTTTAACCTTCTCCCTAAAAGACTTAGATGAGTTGTCAGCCTGTCAATTCAATTCAGTCCTCAATTCAGGAGGGAGAAGAAAGAGGAACTTCCAAAAACAGCCGTGCAGGACTGAAGGGTGACTGAAGCACAGCCTCAGTGACAGAGACAGTGCCGGGTCAGCCGGGCAGCCACACTGGAGAAGACTATGTGCCTGTTCCAGGAGAAACAAAAAATAGAATTTCCCAGCAGTCCAAAGTCAAGCTGAACCAATTAACTCAGCTCACTTAGAGACAGCAATTCTCCTGAGGTGGGCTGGCAAAGGTGGATACTGCTTAAGGGACACCCCGAAGGCTGAAGCTGTCTGTTGTCCTTGTGGCCACTTTAACTTCCCTGGGTGTCCGATGCCTTATCTTAATGCATGAGGTCACCATAAAGCACCTGAAACAAGCAGGTAAAGTACTTGGCAGGATGCCGTCCTCAGAGAGCACTCCATAAAACTCAATAAATGCTAGCGGCAAGAACCTGCCTGCTGCTTCTATTCATACCCTCTTTCCTGGAACCTTACCAAACTGCTCGTTTTGCAGATGAGGACATTGAGGCTAAGGTAAGTTAACTGGTTTGATGAGGAAATGCCCCAGCCAGGGAGCAATAACAGCTTATGCCTCCCCACAGAATGAGGGTAATTTTAACCACAGTGCCCAATACAGTAGATGCACTATAAATGCTAATCTCACTTGCTGTGTTTTTAAAAGGGGGGAAGGGAGGAATACTTAAACAGTTAGGACAACCAGCCACCAAAAATCTGGTGATGCCAAACACAGAAGCATATCAGTAATCTAAGCATCCAGGGGCTGAGGCAGGGTGCTTATGAGTTCAGAGGCGGCCGGCACCGTGTACCAAGACCCTGTCTCAATCAGTAAAATCAGCTGAGCATATGCATCTTTAATCCCAGAACTTGGGAGGCAGAAGCCTATGGATCCCTGAGTTCGAAGCCAGCCTGATCTATACACGTAACCGATTCCCGGACAAACAGAGTTACATAGTAAGACCCTGATTCCACAAATAAATAAACAAATAAACGGATTCATTAAAAACAACTGAGATAAGAGCTAAAGATGTGTCTCAGTGGGTAGAGTGTTTGCCTAGCATACACAAATGCTCTGGGTTCTATGCCCAGCACTGCATTCAGTGGCGAAGGTTGAAGGATCAGGAATTCAAGGTCGTCAGCTACATAGTGAGTTCCAGCCCAGCCTGAGCTAGAGATTCCGCCTTAAAAAAAAAACAACTATTACAATAATAAGGTGCAGTTTATTATTTGAGTGGGAGTTCAGATAGTTTTGAAGGCAGAGAGGACAGCCATGAGGTCGCTCATTGATGGATGCAGAGCATTTGAAAGGCAGCCTGAATGTGACAGGGAGAAAAGGGCTAGACTAAGACCCTTTTTTCTCTTATAAGGCCCAGGGTTTGCAGCAGTAAACCCAACCCCCACCCAAGCATAGCTACCATCCCGCTCCCACCCCAGGAATTTTCAACTAAGGGTCTTTGTAATGACCAGGGCTAAAACCCAGAACCTCAGGTGGAAAATACCCAGGCAGCCAAATGAGAAGGAAGATTTTGGAGTTTTCATTTTTTCCTTAAACCAATTTCCTGAGGCCTGAGGCAGCGCCCCAAGTCACAGATCAGAAAGCCGAGAGAGGCAGATTTTTGCAGATTAAGCTGAGGCTGGCAAATGCTTTCATTGGTCCATTTTCATTTCTTGGGTTTTTCCTTTGAAAAGAGGGAATTTGCCCAGCTGACAAGGTTGTTCTTTTTTTATTGGGGAGGGTGTGTGTGACAGACTGTCCTTGTTCATTCAAGCAAGCATCTGGAATCTTCCCCAAATCACATTGACCTGGTGTTGCTCAAATTCTTTTTTCTAAAAGTTACCTGTCCACTTTGGGGGTGGAGGTACTGCTGACAGACAAGACCTTAAAATAAAGGGCATTCTGTTAACGGCATTTTGTTTTTTCAAACACTCTACGGAAACCGCCTGGCCTGTAAAGCTACTACCCCACCAGATGCACCCGGCTGTGTAACCCGTGAACACTGCCCCCCCTTCCCCTTCTCCTTGTGTTTTGAAGTTTATTTTCCCACATTTAGCCTTGAATTCTTTCCTTCCTTCCCCTGTGGTGGTGGAGGAGCAGCGGGGAGGGGAGACTTCGAGGGCAGCTGGAGCCTTATCATCTCTTCTGCCCCTCCCCTAAACAAAGCCCCCAGGATGAACTACACAAACTCCAGAGATATTGTCAGGGCAACCACAGACTGACCACCTTCTTCCTCCTCCGCACATCCAGATACAGCAGACAACCAGCAGCGGGTATGTGGATCTTTCCATAGCCCCCTGGAAGAACAGCTAGACCAACCACGAGTCTTTGAAACTCACCTCCAGTATCACTATCATGTAACCCCCAACGCCCCAACCACTAAACATGGGGGACAGATCTACTCAAACGCAACAACACACCTAGTGGTGTAAACCTGTCCCACAGGCCTCCTGGGAAAAATTCTCTGCAGAGCCCATGATCCCTCAGGCACCTAAAATGTCTCTAAGAGTGTCCATCTGAGATTAGGAGGTAGTATCGGTAAGATGTGTTTCGGTTTTCTCTGTTTACAATAGTCCAGGGCAGGACAAGGATGAAGACAGATTTGTTCCCATTTGACAAAACAGGTAACTGAGGCTGGAAAGTGAGAGCCACAAGACAAGTAGAAAGAAGTGGGGGCTGGTGTCCATTAAATGTACCTGGTCAGATATATAATGATTTGGACAATACACTCCTGCTCCAGTTTAATCCTACCGTTATTGATAGAAGAACAGGAACACAGGGATGGATGGATGGTTGGGGCTGAGCCCTCAAGAAACAGAGAGGAATCTTTAACCTCAAGTTGCCTCAAGGTTCCAGTTGGTATGGTCAGCCAAGTTTACCATGGTGAGGTCAATGGTCTATTGGGTGTGTGCATTCTCAGATAAGAGACTCCACACGCCAACATCAGGAAAACTTCCCCTCACCCACGCTATCCTCGCTCCCTAAAAGGGCATTACCTGGATTTGAGTGTTTGTTTGTGCAACCTGCTACTTTGGCAAAGCCTAATTCCCAGTCCTTGAGGGATGTCTCAGCTTGGTAAGACTTCACAGAAGCCAAGGAGCGTCCCTAGCATTCCGGCCACAGACCTTCCTCCGGAGAACTTAGGACACGCCCGAGCCCCCTGCCCCACTCAATGTGCAGCGACCGGCGGGTGTGTTTTTGCTCACAGCAGGTCTGGGGGCCCTCTGCTGTATTCAAGTTAAGAAAGGTCGAGCGGGTGCGGCAACAGCCCTGGAGCGGGAGGTGGAGACGCTAGGGGTGGCACCCGGCTCTGCTCCCGGACTCCGGGAGCGTCTCCAAGGAAAGATAAACTCCTTTATCCGCCCCACAGCCTCCCTCCAAAGAGGGAGGCACCCGCACACCCACACTGAGCCACCGCGGGGCCCAGTTCATCCTGGAGTCAACCCCAAATTCTCTCGGAACTTACTAGGTTCTGACCAAGTCTGCGCGCGTGGGGGAATCTCTCTGCTCCTACACGAAGGACACAGGTCTTTGCGACCTGACGCCTGATGGGACGTTTTCTCCCGCCACTTCAGGACCTCTGGTTGGGACTGATGGGGGGAGGGGTTGTCTGAAATTGAAGGAGGGAGTCTACCCTTCAACACCGCTATAGCCTCAACAGCTTCAGATGCATGTGGGAGATTCAGGCGACCGACGGCTCACCTGTAAGATCTTGTCCAAGCCCTCCTGACTCAGGCACGGAAACTCCTTGAGTAGATGCAGTTTCTGTGTGTAGTAGTTTTTCTTGGCCTCCTTCCAGTGTGGCTCCTCCAGCACTTCGAAGATCGCCGCCCCGATGGCCAGGTAGAATATGATGGCCGAGGTGAGTAAGGGACCCCGGTCCACCATGGCTCTGGAACGGCCACCTCCTAGAGAAAGAGTCCCCTAATTCCAGCAGCTCCGGGTTCACCCGTCCAGCAGCCCTGGACACAGCTGTTTGAATTTGGAGCTCCGCATGCGCAGTGCCCGGTACCCCCCGCGCGCCGCTCCCGGGACAGTTGCTTGGCCAAGTTGGCTCCCTGAGCGCCGGGAACTGCGTGGATCACGTTCACACAGGCCAGGGTGAGCGCACACCAAAAGGGGTTTGGAGTCCACCCCAATCTCTGGATCCTGAAGGGTAGGATGAAACTCAGGACCTACACCGGGAGACACGTGTGCCGCCTCTGTGCGCGCGACAGTACGCCCAGCGCGCCTCCGCACGGCTCTTTAAGCAGCGCTCAGCCCGCCCGCGCCAGACCCTGAAAAAGGGGTGGAGTTTAGCTCGGAACCCGCCCCTGGCCCCGCCCATTGCGCCTGAAGTCATTACACCAAGCACCCTGTTCTCCACACTCCAGGACAAGACTGCGTGGCCCCACCAGACTTCTCCGACCCGCACTGTCGCGGAATTTGCGGTCTGCGGGACTCCAGTTGCGTATTAGAAATTGATATAATTAGCTAAAAACGGCCGTGCACCTTACTGCTGAGGTCAGAAATACATTGCCAGTGTTACTATCACATCCAGATGTTTCCCCAACGATTCCTGGGGCTCACACATTTACCTATCTGTCCCGAGTAAGGGGATTCGATCTGAATTAGGATTAATGGGAACTAATCCCAACCACAAATGGGTGAAGAACCCATGCCAGGTCATCTGTGTTCTCAACACATCTGAGACTACAGGCAGACACACCCACACTACAAGAACCTCTTTCTTACTCCCAAGCCTACTTAAAATTACAACACTACTTCCCCCTTACCCACCCCAGCTGGAATATCAACTGGAGAGACTAGAAATGCTTTCTGCTCAATGATGCATCTATTCACACGCCTGTTAACAGCAATAAACACTCAAGCCAGGTGTGGTGGTAGTATGTACATTTAGTCCCAACAAGAGAAGCAGGTGAATATCTCTGTACATATGAGGCCAACCTTGTCTACATAGAGAGTTCCAGGCCAGTCAGGCTACATAGTAAAACGTTCTCTCAAAAATGCCCCTCACAGCTGGGCAGTGGTGGTGCATGCCTTTTATCCCAGCACTTGAGGAGACAAAGGCAAGCAGATTTCTGAGTTCGAGGCCATCCTGGTCTACAGAGTAAATTCCAGGACAGCCAGGGCTATACAGAGAAACCCTGTCTCAAAATCAAATAAAATTAAATTAAATTAAATAAATACTTGATAATAAGTAGAAGATGTGAGTCAGTCTGTCAGAACACATCTGGGTTATTTCTCACTTTACTTGCTTTTCTGAGTATGTATAAACCCTGGGCAGACTACATGTTTTTGTATCATAATCAGAGTTTGTCATTAGATCCATGTCCCAGGAAAGACGTGGAAGCCCGGACAGTCATTTGGGCAGCCTCCACTAGCTCAAGACAAGGGTGCTGGCTTGTGTGCCGGAACCACAGACTGCTCCTGACCTTTGTGGAGGCAGATGCAGCAGAGGCTACAGTCCCTAGCATTAGCGCCTCCCCAGGGCCTTTTTCTTTTGTGGGTGATTAATCTTCACAGGCCAGGAGTTGCAAGAAGATTATCTGTGGATCTCCAAACACTGCTGTAGCTGCAGAGCTCAGGATGAATCCACACTGCTAACCAGTCAGTCATTTAGACAGGGTCTCACTATGTAGCTCTGACTGTCCTGGACCTCACTCTGGAGACCAAGCTGGCTTTGAACTCACAAAGATCCGCCTATCTCTGCTTTCCAAGTGCTGGAATTAAAGATGAGGCCACCACCTCTAGCCTTCAATCACTGTTTGTAGATCTTTGAAGATTGTGAACATGCCCTGAGGGAGAAGTCTAAGCAGGAAACCGAGAAAACGCAGGTTTCCAGGGCAGGAAAGATGACTTGTCGGTTAAGAGACTGACAGCTATTACAGAGGACAGAGTCTCAGTTTTTAGCACCCACATGGCAGTTCACAACAGCCTGTAACTCCAGTTCCAGGGTATCCAATGCCCTCTTCTGACCTCTGTGGGTACACACACACACACACACACACACACACACACACACCGAATAAGCAAACAAATAAATATTTTTAGGAAGAAAACTCAGACCTCATAATTTTGAGTCCCAGACCTACAGTGCCTGCTTCCTCAGGGTGCTTCCAGCCAAGGCTTGCCCTGGACCGGGCTTTAGGATGAGGCTTCTCTAGAGGCTTCACTGCTCAGGAGCAGGCCCTGCACATCACCTTCCCTAAAGAAATTTCTTTTCTCTGCTTTCCTCTAACACCCATCTCTCCAGTATCCCTGATGTTCTCTGAACCCCTCCACAGCCTCCAAGTGGCTATGGAGTCCAGATTTCTGTCCCAAGTATGCTCAGATTCCTTTCCATGGCTGGAGCTCACCCTCCTTGTTATACAGTTGGTTGGGGAACTCATGGGGTGTGAACACTTCAATCAACATGTGGAAAGCACAGGTTGGGAGGTCACCAGATTCTCCTGAAAATTCTTTACCATTTCACTTCCCTGGCAGCTGAGGTCTCTTCCTGGGAAGGAAGGGGGCCTCTCTCCTCTTGTTTCCACTTCACTGCCTCACAAAAACAGATGAATTGATCTCTCTCTCTCTCTCTCTCTCTCTCTCTCTCTCTCTCTCTCTCTCTCTCTCGGGACATACATGCAAGGGGGTCAGAGGTCAGCCTCAAGTGTCATTCTTTAGGTATTCTCCATTATTTTGTTTATTTTATTTGTATATCAGTGCGGGCCTCTGTTAATTTATGTGCAGCATGTTCGTGCAGGAGCCCACGGAGGCCAGAAAGGCACTGGATCCCCTGGAACAGGCAGTCGTAAGCGTCTGTGGAGATGCTGGGGACTGAACTCAATTCCTCCACAAGAGCAGCCAGCGCTCTCAACCTGGGAACCATCTCTCTAGGCCCCAGCTTCACTCTGAGACAGACTCTCACTGACCTGAAGCTGGAGGATTAGGTTAGACTGGCTGGCCAACAGGCCCCAGAGACCATCCTCTCCAGACTCCTCAGCACTGGAATTCAATATCCCACTGCCTCCTGCTTCTTATTTAGACATGGGACCTGAGCTCAAGCTCAGGGCCTTATGCTTGTGCACAAGAATTTCTCCAACTGAAATCTATTTCTCCAGCTCCATTATTCAAAATGTTTTTATTTTTAGTTTCTCTGTCCTTCTCTTCTGTGCCTCTGTCTCCTGTTACTTTTTTCTTTCTGGCTCTCCCTGTGCTGTGTCCAGGATGCTGTCTGTCCATCTTTCTCTGTAGTGTCAACCCTGACCTTTCTGTATCTCTCCACACTCCTTTTCTTAGCTCTCTCTTCTCCTGCCTCTCCTCTCTTATTTGTTTCCCTTCGACTGGAATGTATCTCTTCTTGATTTCCCCTCTCTCAGGTCTCTTATTTGGATCACTCTTTCACCAGGAGATCAGGAGCAGACACAACTGCATGAACACTGCTTACATGAACTGTGTCTATACTTTAAATGGTAAGGCATCCAGTAGAGGCTTTTGTCAATATCAACATGTCTAAATAAAATGAGCCGCAAGAACAGGAAAAAGAAAAGTCTGTACTTGGGGGTAGAATGATAAGGTATGTATTTTAAATTTTTGTTTAAGCTTTATTATTTTTATTTGTTTTTGTTATATGTGCGTGAATGCATGCATGTATGTATGTATGTATGTATGTATATATGTATGTATGTATGTGCAGACATGCTTGTTACAGAGTTCAAGACCACCAGGAAAAGACCTCCAGACTCAGTTTAGATTATAATTAGCCAAATTTATTAAAACTGCCTGCAGGGCCACATTCTCTAAGACAAATCAGAGATGTGCCTTAAGAAGGGGTAAGAGAGCCGGGCGGCGGTGGCGTATGCCTTTAATCCCAGCACTTGGGAGGCAGAGGCAGGCTGATTTCTGAGTTCGAGGCCAGCCTGGTCTACAGAGTAAGTTCCAGGACAGCCAGGGCTATACAGAGAAACCCTGTCTCGAAAAACCAAAAAAAAAAAAAAAAAAAAAAAAAAAAGTTAAGAGATATGTTTTTAAAGGCAACAACTTCAAGAAGACCTTGAGTATCTGCAGAGGCAGGTTTCAGAAGTCAAAATTAGTAGTAGTCAGTCACACCATAACAAGCAGATGGTCACAAGCTGTATATTTCTGGGACAGCATCAAGGAATCAGAGCTTCAAGGAACCTGAGTCAGAGATAAATGGCTGTTAGGTACCAAGATGGATGAGTAACACAAAGTGGAGTTTCTGTAGCCATCACATGCTAATTCTCTCACCAGTTAGTTCTCTCTTCCCATCATGTAGATTCCAGAGACTGAACTCAGGTCTCCAGGCTTCACTTTTATCAGCTGGGCCATCTTTCTGGCCCTTACTAACTATACTGATAGTTATTTCAGAATACTGTCTCCTAAAAGGCTTGGGGGTTTTGAGAACAGAGTTGAGTTGACAGCAATCCTACCACAGGATGTGCCTGAATCCCTCTTGGAGGACTTGGCAGAGTGAGCAGCTTATACAGCCCAAGGTCATGGCAGGTTCTGGCCACCAAAGAATCCACACCCAGTTTTGTTTCTTCCTCATTGCAAATAGGCAACTGGATTATCCTCTTGGTAAAACAAACACTAGATAATCCTTTCATTAGCTCCCTTTCCATGCCCCTTCACTTACACAACCCATTGGGGAGAACCCACTATGGCCTGAAGACATCCGAAAGCGCACTCACAGCCTGTGGAGCACCAGGATTGCAGTCCTGGGCAGTGGGGTGGATCTGTAGCTTCCCATGGGAACTCAGTGTCTACAGGGAGCTGTGCCTAGCTGCAAGTCAGTACTGGGGAAAGAACTGTGGATCTAAACTGGAAATGTAGTTTTACTGAACACATTGCCACTTCTATACCGTTATCAAAAGAAAGAACCAACAGTGGCACTTGGGAAGCAGAAGCAGGTGAATGACTACAAGGTCGAGGTCACCCTTGTCTCTAGGAGTTCCCAGCTTATCTGAGCTTTAGAGATGCTGCCTCAAAGACAAAGGGAAACAAAAGTAGGACCACACATGGGATGCACTCCTATAATCTCACTACTGGGAAGGTTGAGGCAGGAGGATGGCAAGTTTGAGGCCAGCTTGGCTCTGTAGGAAACCTTGTCTCCAACAGTAACAACAACAAACAACATAGTAACAAAAATACTATGCACACATAATTGTTACTCAGCTTCCAAAACAAGGAATCCTGGCACTTACTACAATGTATTTGAACTTTGATAACTAACTCTGTATCAAGTGAAATAAGCAAATCCAAAAAGAAACACTGCAGGATTTCATTCCTATGAAGTTTTTTGTTTGTTTGTTTGTTTTGTTTTGTTGTTTGTTTTCAAAGTAGCCAAGCTCTCTTTGAAAGTAAAATAAACAGTAGTTGCCTGGACCTGGGGAGAAAGAAGGCAGACACAGGCACATGGTCAATATGAGTGAGGGTAAGGCTTCTTTTACAGGATGACAAAATTCTAAAGATCTAATGCTCTTGTGCATCACAAAACACAGGCAAGCTGTTCTGGTGGCAGTGGTGCTTGTGTGTGTGTGTTTGTGTGTGTGTGTATGTGTGTGCTTGTGTGTGTGTGTTTGTGTGTATCTGTGTGTGTGTGTATGTGTGTGTGTGTTTGTGTGATGTTTGTGTACATGCTCATGAACATACACTTGTGTTCATATGGATGCCAGAGGTCAACATGTAATGTCTTTCTCTACTGTTCTCTGCCATATTTTTGAGACAAAGGCCTCTCATTGTCCTTCACCAACTAGACCAGACGGATCAGCAAGCTCCTGAGGATCTTCCTACACCCTCTTCCCACCTTGTCCTGTGCATACAGCCACACGCCACTGTGCCCAGGGTTTTATGTAGATTCTGGTGTTCTGAACGCAGGTCTTCATGTTTGAGCTGCAAGTGCTTTTACCCACAGAGCCATCTGTCAAACCTATGTTATATGTGTTTTATAATCTGAAGACCTTCAAAGAAGAAGTGGGGGCTAGAAGGTTAAGAACACTGATCTTTCTTCCAAAGGACCCATGTTTGAATACCAGCACCCACATGGTTAATGACTCACAACCATCTCTTAACTCCAATTCCAAGGGATCCAATAACCTCTTCTGACTTCTGAGGATACTGTGTGCACATGTTGTACAGATACATATCCATATACATATAAAACAGCCATACATATACAAATTTTAAAAAATATGTTTGAAGAACTAATACCAATCCTCCTCAAACTATTTCATAAAATAGGAAAGAAAGGAACGATTCAAACTCTTTTTATGAAGCCATTATTACTCTGTTACCAAAAAACAGACAAAGATCAAACAAACAAACAAAAAGTGAGAAGAAAATTACTGGCTAATCTCTCCAAAGAACAGAGAAGCAAAATTTCTTAGTAAAATATCTACGGAATGAATTCAAGAACACATCAAAGAGGTAGCTTAATATATGTAAATCAGTAAATGTGACCCTCCACATAAACAGACTCAAAGACAGGAACCACATCATCCTCTTATTGTGCCTCTCATGCCTTGTTCAGAAAAGGCCTTTGGCAAAACCCACCATCCCTTTGTGATAAAGTCCTAAAGAATCTAAGGAAAGGGGAGGGGGACATACATCAACATAAAAAAGACAATAGGCTGCCTGTGGTGGTGATGCATGCCTTTAACCCCAGCACTTGGGAGGCAGAGGCAGGCAGATTTCTGAATTCGAGGCCAGTCTGGTCTACAGAGTGAGTTCCAGGACAGCCAGGACTACACAGAGAAAACTTGTCTTGAAAAAAAAAAAGACAATAGGCAACAAGTTCACAGCCAGTATCCTGCTAAAGGGAAAAACCTCAAAGCGTTTCCAATAAAACTGGGAGCAAGATAAAGATATCCTCTTTCTACTTTCCTGGTCAATGACCACAACTTTTCAAGTGCCAGGAAGAATAGATGTTACACGTTGAATGTAAGACACTGGAAGTTGCAAAGATCAGCCGGGCATATCGAGGAACCGTGTGGCTAAGGGGAAATGATTAAATGAAGTAAACGTTGCCTTGGGGGCTGGAGGGGTAGCTCAGCAGTTAAGAGCACTGACTGCTCTTCCAGAGGTCCTGAGTTCAATTCCCAGCAGCCACATGGTGGTTCATAACCATCTGTAATGGGATCCGATGGCCTCTTCTGGTGTGTCTGAAGTGTACTCAGTGTACTCATATAAATAAAATAGATAAATCTGTTTTTTTTTTTTTAAATGTTGCCTTGGCAGGGTTTCTGCTACTCTTAGCAGTAAAACTGCATGCCCTTTGCTCTGAGAACCAGTCAAAATATTACAGGCTAAGCAAGAGCCAAACACCTATCCAGAAGAATTTGTGCTTGAATATTTACCACAGGTCATTTCAAAGGATCCATCCCCCCTTTTAATGTGTATGTGTGTGTGGTCTGCATACCTATGTGTAAGCACATTCACACATGTGTTGGCATGTATGTGTATGCATGTGGGTGTAGAGGTCAGACACTGACATTGGTCGTCTTCTAAATCACTCTTCATTTTGATTACTGAGGCAAAGCCTCTCTACCCCTGAACCAGAGTTTGGTGATTTGGCTAGTCCTGCTAGCCAGCTTTCCACAAGGATCCAGTCTCTGCCTGCCTACAAGCCCACTAGCTTTCATGGGAGGTCTAGGAATGTGAACCCTGATTCTCAACCCTACACAACATTAGCTTTGTGCAATAAGCCATCTCCCAGTTTTTTAAAGTCTTTCTCTTAAAGAAAAAAATCAGAATTTCATCTACAATTTCCACTGACAAGAAAAGGCTGCTCAGTTATAAGCCCACCCACCCCCACCCCAAACTGACTAATTCCGAAGCCACTGGAAGCTATTCCTGTAGCCTCCCAAAACCTTTCTCCCCAAAGGTCACCAGTTCCTGAACCCCACCATTTAAGAGCCATTTCTTTGCATTAAACATTGCCTTCCACCTAAGACCTCTTTTCAAACCTAGAAGAAGTTACAATAATAAGTAAGACATTGTAAGTTTTATGTCTGAGCTTTGTTTGTTTTGACGAGTATTTTATTACTCTATGGCCACTTCTGGAGTTGGGATGTACCTGTGAGCACACACATTAGAATTTTACATCATTTCTAAAGTCCACAAGATTCCTATTCTCTTTTTTCCCCTTTGCAAGATTGCTTCTGATTGGAAGTTTCTATAGAGACCTTTGGCAGGGAAGAGGGTGGAATGTGAAGAAAAGGAAAACAGAGAGAAGGGTGAATAGTGGAGTAAATTTAAATGAACACAAATTTGTTCCTGTCATAAGGTATTTTATGTATTTAAATTTGTTTTATTTTTTTATTTGTGTGTATATGTTTGTATATGCATGCCACATGAATGTGGGTGCCTTCAGAGACCTGAAGAGGATGTCAGATTCCTTGGAGCTAGAGTTAAGGGTAGTTGTGAGCTGCCTGACAGTAGTGCTAGAAACCAGACTCCAGTCCTCTTCAGGAGAATTCTCAGCCACAGAACCACCCCTCCAGCTCCAATAAGATGTTTTTATAAGGTTCACTCTAATTAGAGATTTAATAAATAGGACACAAAATCAAATAAAACATTTACTCATTACTAATATTATCTCATTTAATGATGAGGGTGACACCAGGAGGGAGTGTTAGCCTCTTTTACAGATAAGGGAAACTGAAGTTTAGAGGGAGGAAATAGCTCGCTCAAGGTTATCTGTGCTGAACCGGAAGTCCTGGGCTCTTCTTAGGTTAAGCATTCAGAGTTTCCACAGCCCCTACCGCCTTCCCCTGTGGTCTCTCTGTTCCCTGAAGCTTCCTGTTTCCCTCAACCCACTGGCCTGGCCCCTCCCCAACTTAGTGCCAGGTGACAAGGCACCTCTTGGAAACATCTCTTTCGGATTCCAGCCCTGTTGTGAGCAGCCTCTTACATAATTTGAACCATCTCTTTTGAAGATGCACAAACATTCATACACTTAAAATAAAAAGAAACAAATCTTTTTGAAGAAAAAAAAAGGGTGATGGACTGATGATTTGTTAGGACTAATGATTTACCCTGAGCCTTTCGTGTGCTAGGCAGGTGTTTTACCAACTTAACCATATAAAAAATGTGTTCTGAGACAGGGTTTCACGTATCCCGGAGTGGCCTCAGCACACTATGTTGCTGAGGATAACTTTCTACTTCCAATTCCGCAGCCTCTGCTTGAGTGCTGAGATTACAGGTACGCACCCACAGGCACACCCAGTTTATGCAGCGCTGAAAATCCAGCCCAGTGCTTACTGCAGACTAGGCAAGCGCTCTGCCAACTGAACTACATCCCTAGGTCCGGCCTGGAAATTTGTGATGGCGGTGTCTTAATATAATTGGTTGTCTTAATAACACTGGTGTGTTTCATTTTACATCTTTAAAGCCATGACACCAGGCAGAAATCTGTAGGTTTCACCAAGACTGTCAGATGAGGAGCACATAGGAAGACCAAGTGTCCTGATCACTGTGCCTTTTTGGGTATTTCCCCGGGGAGTGACACTTCTTTGGAACGGGTGACGACAGTTCATTAGCGAGGTGAAGGAAACCAGAGGAATGAGAGGTTCCTAGAAAAACTACAGGTTTGTGATTTGGGGCCTTCTTGTTTTCTATGCCCCATTTCTCATGCTGTGCTGAGGAACTCGTTGCCTTCTGGAGTTCCGAGTCAATGACCACGTCCCTCTTCCTCTCTAGGGAACCCTCTGCTCATATCTGTGTCTTCCCCCTCAGCCTGCCTCCCATGCCCTGCTGGTCCCCTGGCTTTACCTAGCAACCTTCGTTGAATTCCACATTCAAAGCCTACAGCAGTTTTATCTGGCCCGGTGCAGCCTTTCCCTAGAGATGTGATGATCCCAGAGACAACTGACCCTTTGTTTCCTAAATGGGCAAAGGCCTGAGAACTGTTTGAGGAGGGGGTGGGAGAGGAGGAGGATGAAGGGGTGCCAAGAGGAAGGAGGAATTTATATTCCTGGAATTTCTGCCTCCTCTGCCAACATCCATGAAGAAGCCAGGCAATAAACAGAACTTGCATGCACAGGACTTTGGCCCTGGAGTCCTGGGACACATGAAAGCCTTTGAGCGGAGTTGGCTTCCACTGCCAGAACTTACAAGGAGGCCCCCTACTATAGGAGAAAATGGTCAACCTTGAGGATCGCAACAAAGGACCTGGGGCCACCAACGACACTTGGGAGATTAGCAAGTTCTCCATGGATGAACAGGAAGACCAGTGTCTCCCAAGCTCTTGATTTTATTTTACATGTATGTGCACACGTGTGATATGGAGAGGTCAGAAGATGCTTTGTAGACTTTGTTCTTTCCTTCCCCCCTTATGTAGGTCCTAGGGATCGAACTCAGGTCATCATGCTTGTGTGGAAAGTGTCTTTACTCCCTAAGCCATTTTACCACCACACACATGCACACACACACACACACACACACACACACACACACACGGGGGGGGGGGGAGAGAGAGAGAGAGAGAGAGAGAGATTTTGATAGGCCCCATACACTTTTGCCTAAACAAATCCCTTCTACATTAAGGATGCTTCTTAAAATATGGTAGCATGAATGTCCCCATAACAACATTAACTTCACCCTCTTCAGACACTTTAGCTCTTCTGCCTTCCTAGTTACAATGCAAAGGTCTGGACTCGGGTACTGACTCAGTCAGTAAAGTGCCATGCAACCATTAGGATGTACATTTAATCCCCAAAACCCACATAAAAATACCAGGCAGACTTGGTGACGTGAGCTTGTAATCTCAGTACTAAGGAGGCAGAGACAAGTGAATCCCCGAAGGCTCAGTGACCAGCCAGTTTAACTCAACTGGCAAGCTGCAGGCCAGTGAAAGACCTCGTCTAAAAAACAAGGCACCTGAGGAATGACCCCTGAGGTTGGTGTCTGGCCTCCACACAGAGTGTTGAAGCCAATGACCACTGAAGCTGCTGAAGCTGAGGAAGGCTGAGTGGAGGGGCCGGGTCTGCTGTACTATAGGCAGTATCTCTGAGGTCCAACCACCTAGTGTTCTACGTAGATTTTTCTTTGTCGAATTGGGGTTTGGGATGGGAGTGGAGCAGGAATGAATTGGAAATAATCGTCTATGACTCAAACAGATGAGCTTTGGATGTCATGGGGCCCAGCCCTAAAACCCACACATCTAAAACTGCCCTTGTCTAATTTGATTTAGTGGGAAACCAGGAAGTCTTTGGTACAAGTGCAGGCAGTGGGTACCTTCCCTTCCCTTATTTCTGAACATGTTTCTAACCCTTGTTTTTCTTCCCCTAGGCACCTAGGCATCCCTGGACCCCTATCCTGGGGCAATAGAACTGAGTCTGGGGCTCCCCTTCCTGATGCTTGGTCCTCTATGAATAGTATATAAACTCTCTTCCCCCACACTGCTGGCTTTAGGGGTCAGCTCACTGCGGGGTGGGGAATGAAAATGAGTCTGGTTCAGTAACAGGATCTGCACTGGAAACTTACACATTGAAACATTTTCTTCTACCTGAAGGTTCTTCTCCCCTCAAAAATAGTAAACATTTTCACGGGCTCTTTTAAGTATGGAGGCTCTAGACACAGCTGCTGAAGTCAATGGGTGAGTGCCACCCCACTCATTAACTTCACCCCAAGATCAGTCTGTCTCACAGTGTCCCCCAGTTCCTTTCCATGTTGGTATATCGTTCATGTCCCCAGAGAAGCCTTTCCCAGACTCCCCCAAGTCCCATAGCACCATCATTTACCCCTGTGAACTACCACAGCGTCCAGCTTCCCTCTGTCTTCACCATCAGACTGTGCTCTTTGTTTCATTTGCTTGTTTGAGTCAGAGTTTCTCTGTGTAGCCCTGGCTGTCCTGGAACCCATGCTGTAGACCAGGCTAGCCTCAACTCACAGAAATCTGCCCACGTCTGCCTCTCGAGTGCTGGTTTGTGTCTACGCTCCTTGTATCCTCACATGTAGCCGGTATGCTCGGCATATGCCTCCGCTTGGCAGCAGTGTTAACTTAGGGCTAGGTATGTAGCTCTCACGGCTCACTTAGTTTGCTTTCTTGCACACCTCAGGACCGCCTGCCCAGGGATGGCACAGTGCACAATGGGCTGGGATCTTCCACATCAATCACTGGTCAAGAAAATCCCCATAGCTTGCCTACAGGCCAACCTCAAAGGGACATTTTCACAATTGAGGTTCCTTCTTCCCACATGATTCTAGCTTGTTTTAAGTTGACCAAAAAAAAAAACTAACCATCATAGATCTCCACTGTCAGCAGAAGATGAGAGTTAGGGTCCTTTTGGAGTTAGAATCGTTTGGAAGCCAAGAAAGAGACAGAATTTGTCTTGGCTAGATAAGTAAGCAGGGTGCAAATTAGGAAATAACATGCAACCGGTATACAGTACTTAAGTACTAGTGATCTTTTAATGAGTAGTTATGGCTTACATGTCAAAAAAGACTTAAAGGGCCAGAGACAGGCTCAAGGAATAAAGGTACTCTATGACATGCTGGAAGACATGAGTAAGATTCCTGGAACCAACATGGTGGAAGCAGTGAGCAGACCCCTAAAATTTATCCCTGGTCTCTCAACACACGCCATGCTGTGTTGTGTGTGTGTGCGTGTGTGTGTGTGTGTGTGTGTGTGTGTGTGTGCGTGCGCGTGTGTGTGTGTTTATACACACACAGATAAAGCAAGGCTGGAGCACCTCAATTAGTATAGAGCTTACCTAGGACCATGCAGCCTTAGGCTCAGTCCCTAGCACCATATAAATGGTGTATGATTCCAGCATTTGGTATGTAAGAAAGCATACCATGGGAGGCCAAGGATAAGGGTGCCTGGGAAATGTAGTGGGTACAGAGGAGACAGTTGTGTGGCCACTCTACCTCTGAGTTGCATTCCTACCTTTTGTTTTTCTGTAGACAGATCCAGGCTAGCCTCAAACTCCTAATCCTCCTGCCTTAGCCTCTTGAGTGCTGGGATGACAGTCCTGGGACCCCAAGGCCTAGAGCACCTTTCCTGTGTTTCCCTTGAAAGACGTGGTTTCATTTAGACCAGGCTGACCTCAAACTTGCTGTGTAGCTAAGGATGGTCTTGAACTTCTGGTTCCCTGGCCTCACCTCTCGAGTGCTGGGACCACCAGCATGTGCCACACTTGGATTTATGTTTGCTGACTTGATATGAGAGCTATTGCTGAGCATGTTGGGTGGAATGTGAGAACTCTGCAGCACAGTGGAAACTCTCAAGTGTTTCCTAGGCAGGGCCTAGACAAGGCCCTCTACTTGCCTAGGGGAACTGAATGTGGCTGTGTTTGACTCAATCAATAGCCATCAGAGATGAGCCACTTCTCAACTACCACCCCTGCAGATTTACCTGCATTAAATTCAGTGGAGCCCCACTTTGGGATATGGACCTTCTGGTAGCCAGGGAACTTGTACATGGCTCTATTCAGAGCAGGGTGGGCCTCAAACACACATTCCTTATTCTGTAACTTGGTGCAAATTGACATGATGACTTCATCATTGTGAACCCTGGCCACTGTCTGGAGCTCAGGCATTGGGATATGAAAATCCACCAGAAAACTGTACCCAAGGTTTTTTGGGGAAATGCATATAGGCAACGGGCTATGCTCACTACTACCGAGGCTGCTCTCCACAGTCATTACCAGGCCCCATGAGGAAAGGGATCTGGTGGATTTAATTGGCTGCAGATGATTGAGGAGCTTAACAACTTGTTGTTTTGCATACTTTAGGTGTCTGAGTGCTTTGCCTGTATGTGTGTGCACATGTGTGTACTCACGGAGGTCAGAAGAGGGAGTGAGATCGCCCGCAACTGGAGTTAAAGATGGCTGTGCAGTGCTACCACCACCATGTGAGTGTTGGGAATATCTCGGGTATTGTGCTGAAGGAGTAAGAATTCTTAACTGCTGAGCCATCTCCCCTATTAAAGGTTTTTTGTTTTGTTTTGTTTTGCTTTGCTTTGCTTTTTAAGTGTGACTAGCTCTTAGCTCACCTGGGAGGAACAAACACAGAAAGCAAGAATCTAAAAAGACAGATTTGGGGTGGGGTGGGGTGGGTGGGTGGCGAAGGGTCAGGCACTAGGTGGGAATTGTCTTCTCTCCAGAGAATCAAGTTGCCTTGTTCTTGGTCTAGAAAAATCAACATGTTAGGGTCTTTTCCTTCACAGCTCCTGGAGAGGATAAAACAGTTTTCCCCAGAGAAGGATGCAAGCGGATCCAGGAACTGGGGAGGGCAGGACGGAGCTCTCTGGACGGTGAACTGGCAACAGCCATCAATTACATGCACTGAGTCACAGCCCACGCTGAAGTTTAAGAAAACAAACAGGAACAGGTAGAGAGGCTGAGCGGCTGCAATAGGACCTTTTGGTGAGGCAAGAGTCACTGGCTTGAACTAATTGAGTTGTCTTTCAACTCAAGCGGAGGTTAGACCCACTTCTCATTCTGGGCATGTCCTTGCTCCAGAGCGGGCATGTAATTTACTGGAAAAAAGGATTTGATTTACAGGGTCTGGGTTGGACTGCAGCTGTGACCAAAGAGCAGGGTGTGCCTAAAGACAAGCCTTCCAGGCAGAGCAGCTGGGGTTCACCCCTGCTGCAGGACACTGCACCCCATATCTCCATATTCAGGGATGAGCTTTTAGGTGATTGCATAGCCATGCCCAAGGGTCCTACTTCAAGATGTCTCTTCCGCTGTAGGCTGTTCGCTGGCTAAAAACTTGCAGTCAGCTTTTCAAATCCTGTTTCATCTTGAGGGTTAGGTAGGAATTCCTGAGACAAAGTAGATCCACTGGGAAAAGAGCACACAGGTCTGTAATTAATTTGAGACCTGAGAATTAGGGAAGGGGGCAGGGTTGTGCCAACTTTTTCTTTTCCCCCTCCCTCCTTTTTTTTTTACCTCCCCTCTCTCTTTCCCTCCCTCCCTCTCTCCTTCGTTCCTTCGTTCCTTCGTTCCTTCCTTCGTTCCTTCCTTCCTTCCTTCCTTCCTTCCTTCCTTCCTTCCTTCCTTTCTCTCTTCCTACAAAGTTTCATGTTGTCCAGTTTGGCCTCAAACTCACAGTGGAGCTGAGGGATGACCTTGAACTTCTGATCCTCCCGCTTCCACTTTCCAAAACTGCCCACATACATAATAATGGGCTTCATTACGACACTTTCATATATGTGTGTCGTCATATTTTGTTCTAAGTCGTCCTCCTTCATTGATTGCTCCCATTGGGTTTACCTTGGAAGCTGTGGTCATGGAATGGGGACGAGATACAGCAAACAGAGGGGAGTTGTCCTAATTCCAATGTGTGCAGTGTCGGTGACAGGACCACGTTAAGTACATTCTTTGAGAAGCTAACACCCTCGTCACAAATGCCCTCTGGGTCCGTTCTCAGGGTGGCTCAGGTGTGTGCACCAATCTCCCAGTCCCTGAGCTCCAAATTTTTCTCAGCCAGAGCCTTTCTGTTCTGTTTTGTTATGTCTTGTTCTGTCTGAGTCAGGGTTTCTCTGTGTAACAACCGCTCTATAAAACAGGCTGGTCTTAAAGTCACAGAGATCTGCCTGCCTCTGCCTCCTGAGTGCTGGGATTAAAGAAGTGCATGAGCCGCCACACCCTGCTCAGAGCCTTTGTTTATACTTCTATGTCTTTCAAATCATTTGGTACAATTTGCACAAATACTTCACTGACATAAAGACACACCTATTGTCAACTCAGGGAAGAAAAAAAAAAAAAAAAACCCAGCTAGAAGCAAAGTGTGACTTCTTAGGGTAACAAAACACCCTAAGCAAAGCAAGGTTGTTTGGAAACAGTTTTGCTTAGCTCACTCTTTTGGAGGCTCATAGTCCAAGACCACATAGCATCCCTGCTAGGTCCCAGCATGGTGGAGCTTGTAGTAGTGGGGGATGGGGGAAAGAGAGGGAAAGAAAAGAAGGGAAGAGGGATATCATGTGTTGAGGCCAGATGCTGGGGGAAGGGGCAGACTAGCTTTCTATAGAAACCTTTTTTTCCTCACGAGCACTAACTCATTCCGTAAGATAGTATTAAACCCCTTCAAGCTGTGGGAGCTTTAACCATTAGATTGACACAACCTAGAGTCAATCATCTGGGAAGAAAGTTTTACTGAGAAATTATCTATATTAGGTTGTCCTGTGAGCATATCTGAGGGGAGATTGTCTTGATGGTTAATTGACAGGAGAAGACCCAGCATCATGCCTTTGGTAGGGGGTCCTGAACATTATAAGAGGAAAGAAATCTAAGAAAGCAAGGAAGGAAGCAATCAGTGTTCCACATATGAATTCTCTTTCTGCTGTTGATGTAATTTTATGTAATGTTTTAAGTTCCTACCCTGGCATCCCCACAGGATGCTTGTCACCTGGAATTGTGAACCAAAGAAACCAATTCTTCCCTAAGCTGCTTTATGTCAGGACATTTTAACATAGCAACAGAAGTGAAGTAAAAAATGCAAGGGCAGCCCTACAAAGATCTAACACCTCCCCCCAGGCCCCACCTTTTAAAGGTCTCATCACCTGTCATATCCCCATGCTGACAACCTAGCTTCTAATGTATGAACTTTTGGACAACAAACCACATTGGAACCCAGTGCCCATCATTTAACAGGCACAGCAGCCAACTTCGACAGCCTTTACAAGCAATAATAGCGTCCACAAACCTCAAAGAGCTCTGCAGACAGCTGCGGTCTTTGCAAGTCCCTACAGGCTCTGCAAACTGCCGCACATTTTAAACAATCTTCATTTAAAAATGCAAGCTTAAAATTTTGTCAAAATTATAAACATGAAGCTGCAACCTGGATAGCTTCTTCTAACGACAACGGAGTTTGAACGGTTGTAGGCTTTACCAGAAAAAAAAAATGACAGGCTCCAAAACACCTCTCCAGTCTGCCAGCAACTGTGTGTGCTGCAATAGTTAAACCATAAAAATATAATACAGTAGCGGGGTGGGGAAACGGTGCAGTTGGTAAGGTGCTCTTTGCTCATGAGGACCTGAGTTCAGATTCTCCAGAACTAACTTAAAAGTTGGATGCAGCTGCCAGGATCCATAACCCCAGGGCTGGAGGCACACAAACAGTCTGATCCCTCAAGGTCATTGGCCATGCATCCTAGACAAATTGTTGAGCTACTGGTTCAATGAGAGACCCTGTCTCAAAATGTAGGATGGGAATTTAGTGAAGAGGACACCTGACATTGACCACTGACCTCCACATGCACGTATACATACATATGTGCACACACCCACACGTACATGTATATGCAACATACATGTACACATTCACACATACAGCACACCAATAATCAGAATGAGAATACAGTTGAAGATCCCAGTCTTAATTGTTTGGGTTTTTGAATCTGTTTATCATTTGCTCTTTCCACAAGAAAAGTCTCTTAGGGTAAAGGCAGGAAGGAGTGGAAGACAGACAAGTACATTTGGGCAAGCATTCGCCAGGGATATATATAGCTCAGGGCAGCAGCACTTCCCCAACATGCACACTGAAAAACAAGTCAGGGGCTCTGCTTATGTTGGAAAGAGTTCATCTAAATGAGCAAAAACAGAGGGGGCTGGTTTTATGTTAGCATGGTGCCTGGCACTCTGGGAAAGGTAAGAGCCATGTCCCCTTACTGTTTGTGCAAATTCAAACAGCCCTGAGCTTTTTCAGTCAGCTGTTCTAAATACCTGCACACAACTCAGATTTATTCCTCTGAGTCATGGTTACTGTGTACCTGACTAATGTACTTGGTTAGCTCTAGCAATAAAATCCATTATAAGCTACCTGAGTAACGCATCTAAAGGTGATTGACACTTCCACTGAAGGTTGCTGGCATCAGGCCAGGGAACGCCTTCTCTGTATGGCCAGAAGCACATTAAGTGTGGATTCAGATTCTGGATGGGACTACATGCATAGTACTGACCCAGCCCATGATCCCTACAGGCTCCTCAGTATCCTTGAGAATGGGAGTGTGACTGAGGCCATTGCTCCATCACAATTGAAAAACAAGAACAGCAAATCATTAGATAGATGATAGATAGATAGATAGATAGATAGATAGATAGATAGATAGATAGAGGTAGATAGAGATAGATGTTATATAGACATAGAAGATAGATGATAGACAATAGATAGATGATAGAGATAGATGTTAAATAGAAAGATAGAAGATAGATAGATAGATAGATAGAGGTAGATAGAGATAGATATTAGATAGACATAGAAGATAGATGATAGACAATAGATAGATGATAGGGATAGATGTTAAATAGAAAGATAGAAGATAGATAGATAGATAGATAGATGATAGACAATAGATAGATGATAGATAGAGATAGATGTTAAATAGAAAGATAGAAGATAGATAGATAGATAGATAGATAGATAGATAGATAGACAATAGACAGGTGATAGAGATATATATGATAGAAAGAGATAAACAATATATAGATAGACGATAGATATGTAGCTAGGTAGAGATAGAAGATATATAGATGATTATAGATAAATGTTAGATAAATAATAGATGATAGATAAATGTTAGATAGGTAATAGAGAGATGATAGACATAGATGATTGATATATAGATAGATGATTGATAGATGATAAATGATTGGTTGATAGATGTTGAATAGATAATAGATAGGTAGCTGAGAGCTATAACTAGACACACAGATGATAGGTGGACAGATGACAGCAGTGTCAGAGGTGAGGATTATAATAACGGTGAAGAATATAGTGATAATGAAGATGGAGTTCCTTTTCTAAAGATGTCATGACACAGCATAGAAATTGGGTAGAAGGTCATTATCTCTCACTGTTGCAGGCCAAGGTCAAGGTGCCAGCAGAGTTGGTTCGCTCCTTCTGAGAGCTATAAGAGAGACTCTGTTGCATGTCTCGATTGACCCTGACAACCTTTGTCATTCCTTGGCTTGTAGACTCATCCCAAATCTCTGCTTTTGTGTTTACATGTCTTTCTCAATATGTAAACTTCCCCTTTAAATAAAGACACTGGCCTTGTTGGATTGAGACTTACACATGTAGCCTCATCTCAACTTGATTATACACAAGGACTTTGTTCCCGGGGTCATAGTCTGAGGTACTGGGAGTTAAGATTTTAACATCTGAGGAGACGAGTCAGCCTGTGACCGAGATGGTGATAGTGGTGGTGACCATAATGGTGGTCATGGTGACAATGGTAATGGTACTGATGATCGTGGTGGTGACGGTGATGGTTTTGGTTGCAGTGATGGTGATGTGTTGGTGATGGTGATTATGGTTGTGATTTGGTAATGACAGTGGCAATGATGGTAAGGGTGATGACAGCAACGGTAGCAGTGGCAATAGAGTGGTGGTAGAGGTTGTGGTGATAGTGATGGCAGTTGTGGTGTGGTGATTGTAATGATGGGGTGGTAGCGGTAATGGTGATAAGGTGGTGATCGTGTGGTGATCGTGGCGGTGGAGTAATGATGTGGGGGTGACAGTGGTGCTGTGATTTGGTCAGAGAAGCTAAAGAAGATATGACCGTGATGTAGAAGAGAAAAGGAATATTCTTCGAGTCAGAAGTCTAGGGCTCACTTTCAGTCAGTCTTCATACTTCCAAAGCATAGGGACCTCAGGAGCCCTCTTGCCTGGAATGCTCTGACTGCCACTCCTCCTGGATGAGCTTTAGTGTTGTGTCCATAAGAGAGTCCTTGTCCCCTGTCTGTGGCAGTTCCCGTCTCTTCTGTTACATGAGGTTGCTGGCTACAGGCTCCATGACTGTGTTCTACAGTAAATGCTACCATGAGAACAAAAAGCATGTCTCCTTCCTCTTTGGTTGCTTATTAAAGTTTATTTTATTGTTTAATTTATTATTTTTTAGTATGTGTATGTGTTCATATGTGTGCAGGTGTTTATGTGGGGAATGTGCGCGCGCGTGTGTGTGTGTGTGTGTGTGTGTGTGTGTGTGTGTGTGTGTATCCACTTACTTTGAGACATTCATGGATTAAGTCTTTGTTTTCATTTCGGCAGGTGGTGCTGTCTACAATGGACTGAGTTTTACAGCCTGAATGGCACTTCCATCATGGAGTCAGTTGTGCTAAGGTCTAGGGGCCTATGAAGGTCTGGGGGTCTGTTACAATCTCAGCAAACCACAAGCAAACCAAATGAAGGAGGCTAAGCTTCTTGTGAGTTGTCAGCACCACAACCCTTTCCTTCCTTGAGTCTTTATCTGATTGAAGATTCCAGACGAAGTTGCAGCTGAGTGACTGCCTGTTCATTTCTCATTGTCAGGCCTGACTCATCTTAGGCCCGGAACAAACCCATAGGTTATCAAACTGCAGTTGACCTCACATTTGTCATGACTCTGTAAGTTGAGGATTATGATTTCTATTCCTGTGTCCTGGGTCCCATTTCCAAACTGAAAACAGAAGCCCACCAGACGATGGGAAAGCAGGAAGCAAGTTACTGCAGTCAGAAGCCCTGTCTGAACAGTTCCCAGGGTCTGAGCAAGCAGGGCATGAGGCCCTGTTGTTTGATAGTCTCTGTATAAACAGACAGCAGGGCAGTGCTTTGGTAACTGCCACAGAAGATAAGGCACAAGTCATAAAGCCTCCTGGCCGGCCTTCATTCCAGCTGAGCCTGTGTCTGGTGTTTGCTCAGGTGTGGCCCCTCCCTGGCCGCAGCACAGATTGCAGCAGTCGTTGCCCTGGGGAAGAAGGGGTTAAAATGTGGGAGTTGGACCGTAAATAAGCACGTGTCATGGCAACAGGGCCACCCTTGTGCAAGTGCCCAGGCTGGAGCAGTCACTGCTTCACTACTGCTGAGACTTCAAGACACTCTGCAAAGCACTTGGGTTCATTTCATTCATTCACTCACTCATTCATTCATCAATCCATCCATCCACTCATTCACTCACTTTTTATTTTTTGAGTCAGGGTCTCACTATATAGTCCAGCCTGGCCTTGAACTCATGCCCATCCTTTCTCAGTCTCTGATGTACTGAAATGACAGGTATACACCACCACACCCAGCTTTTTACATCTCTATTTTATATTTTTACATTATTCTCTCTCTCTCCTTCTCTGTCTCTCCATCTCTCTCTCTCTCTCTGTGACTCTCTGTGTCTCTCTCTCTCTCTGTCTCTCTCTCTCTCTCTCTCTCTCTGTGTGTGTGTGTGTGTGTGTGTGTGTATTTGCTTGTTCCACAACAGGT
>JANHMN010000001.1:190242853-190288965 GCA_030674055.1 Rhabdomys pumilio | reverse complement strand
TGTGTGTGTGTGTGTGTGTGTGTGTGTGTGTGTGTGTGTGTGTGTGTCATTTTAATGTGTATCTGTATGTCTGAAACTGAATTCATACCCATACCTCCAATACCAACCTCGTACTCCTCTCTAACCTGCCCACTTCCCCTGTGAGCAAAGCTTTTCTCTGATGGGGAAGGCCTTAGCTCTCTGTGTCCTTTTTGTGTTTGTTTGCTCAGCCTATTCAGACTCCCCCTCTTCTGCCTGCTGCTTCCAAGAGGGGTCTTCCAATGTCTGGCACTACTGCTTACTGCAGGGGACTCTTGTATCCTCAAGGCCTCACTCCTCAGCTGCCCTCAGGTAGTCATGGTATCTCTTTTATACCAATTTTACACCTGAGTCTCAAAAGCAGGACCTTCTTCCATGGTGCAATCCAGGCTCCACCTCAGTACCTACAGGGCTCCAAGCTTCAGCCAGGCTGAGAGAGAAGACGCCAAGGAGGGCTGCTGGAATAGGTTTGTTAGAAGCACTCTGGACCACAATTATGCCACTGGGGCTGAGAACCATTGCTTTGAGCACAGGAGGGGAAAACAGAATTTCTGCACTGAGTCACCCCTGTGTAGTCTCCATCATGGCTGTGCTAATTTGCATCCCCGCCTCAAGCATGAGCTATTGCTTGTCTTTTTTGGTAAGAGTTGTTTTTACTGGCACTGGGGCTTTGTTGTTAGTGGTGGTGGTGCTGTGTTTTTGAAACAGGGTTTTGCTTTGTAGCCCAAGTTGGCCTAGAATTAGAAATTCTCCAGCCTCCACCTCCCGAGAGCTGAGATGACAAACGTGTGTCTGTCACCATGGCTTTTGGTCATGTGACTTTTGGCCTGATTTCTGCAACTAGAGCTGTGTCTCAAAAAACTAGAAAAAAAAATGCAGAAAGTTTTGGTTGTGAAGATCTGGTTGATGCTGGGACTTGGCATGTGTGCGTTGTCAAATACCCGGACCAAAAAGCCAAAACCCTATTAAGTTCAGTCCCTGCTGTCCATATATGGTTGGTTACGTGGCCTTTGCTGGAGAGTGGTCAACCTGCCAGGAGCCACACCCTTAAAGAAAACGGACTCTCCCTCTCCTAGCAACTATCAATAGCTTCCTGGGTTAGAGGTGGGACTTCGTGCCCATCTCCCTGTTCCATGCTAGGATTTTGTCTGGCTTGAGTGTGTACAGGTATTGTGAATGCCTTCAAAAGTGTTATGAATTCCTATGTGTAACTGTTCTGCTGTGTCCAGAAACTACTGTTTTCTTCTATCATTCACTGCGGAACCCACCACACTCTTTCCACCCACTCTTACTCAATGGCTCCTCAACATCAAGAGGGTGTGTGTGTGTGTGTGTGTGTGTGTGTGTGTGTGTGTGTGATGTACATGTCTGCTTTAGAACCGAGCGAGCATTCTGTGGTCTTATTCTCAGCATCTTGACCAATTGTGGGTTACTGTGTTACTCAAAGGGAGCTTCGAAGACAAGGACAGAGACATACTAATCTATGGGTGTAACAATAAATTGTTTAGATTCAGCTTAATAGAAGGTCTATTTAGCAGAGTGATAGCAGTGGGTTTTCCCCTGGAACCTATGACCAATCTAGCCACAGCCCTGACAATGAGAAGAAAAAAGAAGAGGCAAAGGCAGATGGATCTCTGTGAGTTCAAGGCCAGCCTAGTCTACTACTGTCCAGAGTGAATTCCAGGACAGCCAGGGTTACACAGAAAAATGCTGGCTTGAAAAAATACCACTGACTAGACACAGCTGGGTGGGTTGGGAAGGGAAAAGGTGACTATGACAGATGGTATTCACCATCAATCCACACTGTGATATGAAACAGACCCCTCCCTCCCTGAAGTTGCTTTTTATCAGGAATGTGGTCAAAGTGATAAGAGTATCTAGTAGTCTGGACTAAACCAGATTGTCTGGAGCTTTCTGCTTTTATTTGCTTGCTTGCCTTTTGCTACTTCAGCCTGACTTGTGGTCCCGTCTCCATCTGATCATTCCTTTATACACACATATGAAAGTATCAGTTTCAAGCTACAAAGATTTGCAAGTGTTTGTTAGTTGACAACAAAATGGACAGGGGAAATAGTTGGTCAAGAGTATTTCCTGCCCTCCCAGAAGACGAGAGTTTGATTCCCAGTACTCTCTCACACACAGAGGGAAGATGTTTCTGCCTCTAACTCCAGCTCCTGGGGATTCCCTGCCCTTTTTGGCTTCTTTGGACGGTGCACTCATGTGCACACAGACACATGAATTAAATAAAATAAAGAAGAATCCACACCATCTGTGAGATATACCATCTTGAGAAAAGCCCTACCACTTACAGAGACTCAGTTTACCTATAAAATACAGTGAACAGCACCTAGTCCAAATGTATATAGTCTTGTGCTTAAAAGCATTCATTTTTAATTTTTCTGTTTGTTTCTCTGAGACAATTTCATGTAGACCAGGCTTCCTTCAAAACTTCTTATGTAGTCAAGGATGATTTTAAACTCCTGATCCTCCTGCCTCCGTGTCTTGGGTGCTGGTATTATAGGTGTGTTCTACCATTCTGGTACCTGCAGTGCTTTTCTATCATGAGCCACTGACCCTGAGGTCTTTTTTCACCTCCCTGTCCCCTAACCTCATGAAAGCTCTCTTCACTTTTTACTAATCCAAGAAAGACCACTAACCTCATCCCTGGGGATCCTTCTGGCCACTCCTTCCCCACCGCCATCTTGCTTCTTAGGGTCACATTTCCTCAGATATTTCAAGTGTCTTTTCTTTCAAGAGGCTCTCTTAAATTGGATGAACCTCTGTTTCTTTCTTCGGGGTCATTGTGTGGTGTGTGTGTGTGTGTGTGTGTGTGTGTGTGTATACCTCTGAGCTACATTTTTTAAGGCATAATTGTGCATGTCTATGTGTGTGTATGGGATATATGTGTGTGTATGTGTGTGTGTGCTTATGTATGTGCATGTATATCCAGGTGGATTCATGTGTGCACGTAAATGTGGAAGCCCAAGGTCAACACCCAGGTCTTTCTTTATTGCTAACTTTTCCAAGATCCAATGCTCTCCTAACTTCTTGTTCTTCTTATTGTTATTATTAATCATTATTATAAACCCACTGATTTCAATTCATGCTGCCCATATTTATAAGTGTGGGGACTTACTAGGGATCAAAACATTTCCTTTTTTTGAGATAGGGTTTAGACATGTAGCCTTGGCTGTCCTAGAACTCCCTCTGTAGACCAGGATGGCCTTGAATTCAAAGAAATACACCTGCACCTGCTTTTCTAGTGCTGGGATTAAAGGCATATGCCCTTACCACCTAGCAGGATGAAAACTCTTAACAAAATTGACTCTCCTCCCTCCCATAGCCATCAGCTGTAAGCAGATCTATGGGATATCATAGCCACCCTTCACCCCCTCATCTGAAGTGTTGACTGCCTTGATCTCCTAAAGACATCATTTCTTCCTGGTCCTTCCCAATCTCTGGCTCTTAGAATCTTTCTTCCTCATCTCCCACAACATTCTCTACCCTTTGTGGGGAGGGTATGGTAGAAATGTCCTCTCTGTGGCTCATTTGGTTGACCTTTAAGTGTGCTTGAGGCAAAGGTCATTTCATTTTTAGTACCACCCACCCATCACCAGGATGTATGTCCAAAGCTTTTCATCACCATAAACAGAAACTCGAGCCATGATGCAACAATCCACACCCTCCCCCATAACCTCTAATCCACTTTCTGTTTCTGGGCTCTTGGTACTGCCCAGCATTTCTTCTGAGTGGAATCATCCTGCAGTTGTCATCTCCTGGTTGGTTCCCTTCACCCAACAGTGTTTGCAAGGTTTAGTCACATGTGGCAAGAATCAGAAAGCCATGGGTCATACCATGTTTTGTTTATCTACCCATCTATCCATGGAGGCTCAAGTTACTTTCACCTTTTTATCCCTGTAAAATTTAATGCTGCTGTAAACAAGTAAAGTGTGTGTGTGTGTGTGTGTGTGTGTGTGTGTGTGTGTGTGTGTGTTTTGATACACGTTTCTCTGTGTTGTCCTGGCTGTCCTGGAATTCTCTCTGTAGACAAGGCAGCCCTTGAACTCTGAGATTAGCCTGTCTCTGCCTCCACAGTGCTGGGATTAAAGGTGTGCACCACCATTGCCCAGCCCTTAGGGCATGTTTTAAAAAGTATATAGGATCTGGAGAGATGGCTCAGTGGTTAAGAGCACTGACTGCTCTTCCAGAGGTCTTGAGTTCATTCTCAGCAACCACCTGGTAGCTCACAACCATCTGTAATGGGACCCGATGTCCTCTTCTGGTGTGTCTGAAGAGATTCACAGTATACTCTTACACGTAATTTTTTTAAAAAGTGTGTGTGTGACCTCAAGTCCAGTTATTTTCCCATCTCAGTCTGTCAAGCACTGAGATTCAACTTCCACCAGTGTAGTACATGGTCCTAGGAACAAAATGGCTGTCATCTTCAACAGGTCAGCTGTGCCTGCTTGAGAGTAGCCATCACAACTGTGTCTGTGGACGGTTAGCATTCTCTCACATAAGGAGAGGGTGGGGAGTCTAGACTGTGGAGGGTAACAGGAGAGGGGCTCCATCCTTGCTGGCTTTCCTATGCTGCTGCTAGGGGGTCACTCAGGAACCTGTCAGTCATCCCTCACCCAGTACACTTATGGGTTCCCAGGAATGAACTCTGGTGAATTTGCACTTTGTCTTTAGAACCCTGTAAAGAGATCACGGATATTGTTTCCCTCTCCCTGGGGACGGGGTTCTCCCCAGTCAGCACGCCTAGCCCCATTTTCACCTTGAAGGTTGTTCTGTCAGTACATAAAGATTTCTCCCTACCCTTGTTTGCTTTTCCGCTGCAGTGATAAACACCATGACCAAAAGCAACCCAGGGAGGACAGGTTTATGTCAAGTACAACTTGAAGGGAAGTCAGGACAGGAACTCAGGGAGGAACCTGGGGGCAGAAACTAAAGCAGAAGCCATGGGGAGTGCTGCCTACAGGCTTCCACCCTATGGCTTGCTCTGCCTGCTTTCTTATTACCATCAAAAACCACTTGCCTAGGGATGGCAACACCCACAGTTGGTGGGGCCTTTCCACATCAATATTAATCAAGAAAATCCCCACTAGCTTGCCTACAGGCTAGTGTTACAGAGGCATTTTCTCAGTTGAGACTATCCTCCTCCCAGATATGTCTAGATTTGTGTCAAGTTGACAAAAACAACCAGCACAACACCCCAGTACCAGCTGTCCAGGGGTGGTACTGCCCACAGTGGGCTGGGTCCTCCCACAAGAAAATGTCCTCACAGATTTGCCTACAGGCCATTCTGATGATGGCAATTCCTCAACTGACACTCTTTCTTCCTAGATGACTCTACCTTGTATCAAATTGACAAACAAAACCCACAAAAGACAAAAGCTAACAAGCACAGACCCATTCTTTTATAGCGTCCTGTATAGTGTCCTGTTGTTTAGATATATCATTGTTTCAAACCAGTGCCCTACTGGTGGGCATTTAGGTTGTCTCCAACTATTATCTGATATTTTCAAGGCTTCTGTAAACAACCTAGAGGTGCCATTTTGCATATATAAGGTCTGTAGGATAAATTTGTCTCAGGACACTGAGGGGAGCATAGGTCTTGGACATTGGTCTTGTTTGTGTGTTTGCTTCCGGTGTGGCTGACTCACTGTTTTTCATGTGTCTGTAATGTTCTTGGCCTTTATGGTTCAGTGGTTCTTAAGATGAGACCATGAGGTGGCTTGGGAGAGCAGAGGCCCTTGGAGGAGCCTCTGATGGGAAATGACAAAGTGCCAGGTTATGAGTGGGTTGGTCGTGGAAACGGATGGAGTGAGGCAACTGTACTCTCAGGAGTCTGATGCTCGGAAAGGAGTCAGCCAAGTCCTAGGCCTGAGCCAACCAACCTGGACCAGATGAAGGTGGGGTTCCTCTCGGGGCATCTCACTTTTCCATTGCCTAGAATGATTCAGAGCAGGACTCCAGAGTGTGCTTTGCGAGCCTGGCCTGGGCAGCTTCTTCCTGGCATCTTTGGAGTGGGACGGAGCTGTGTGTGGGATAACTACCCACTGTCCAGTTTAAAACAGAGTCTATACTTCTTTTTAATGTGGGGTGTGTGTGTGTGTGTGTGTGTGTGTGTGTGTGTGTGTGTGTGTGATGTGTCTGTGTGAGCACACATGTATACAAGAATGTGCCACGGAGCACAGACAGAGATCAGAGGAACAACCTTGAGTGTTAGTGTTGAGGTTTGGTCTGTTGTTATGTATTGTAATGCTAAGTTCTAGGCCTTTGAATGAATTCTCACAGTTCCAGGCTTTTGTTGTGCAGACCTTGTTCCTTGATTTAAAACTATTGGTTAAATAAAATTGACTACAGCCAGTTACTGGAAGGATTAGAGGCAGGTGGGTTTTGAGTTACCTGGTTGGGTGTAGAGAAGAGAGAGGAGAGAGATGTGAAGGGGGAAAAGAAAGAGAAGGAAGAGGAGGAAGAGGAGGAACAAAAGGAGAGAAGGAAGTCATCAGGAGAGGGGATGGACCATGAGCATGGTGACCAGGAGAAATACCAAGTATTTGGGGTACACTGCTGGGGAGGTAGCCAAGTAAGCAGTTAGAAAAGTACATTAGGGGTTACCCCCAGTAACCGTCAAAGCCAAATAAAATAACCGTAGTCTGAGTTTCACTTACTTGTAAGCTGGTTGGGGACAAGTTTGAGTTGGTTGTACTACATGTTAGTGCTCATCTTCCAGCTTGTTAGTTTCTATGGAGTTATGCACTCACTTATGTGTTTATTTATCTCTTTATTTTTGTTTAAAATATTTTTAATTGAAAATAGTGTTTTCTATCCTAATTATAGTTTTCTCTTCCCCAACTCCTTCCGGTTCTTCCCTACCTCCCCTCATCCAGATTGACCTTTTTTCTGTCTCTCCTTAGAAAACAGGGAGCTAGGCATGGGGCGCATGCCTTTAACGACAGCACTTGGGAAGCAGAGGCAGGTACATCTCTGAGTTCAAAGGTCCACAGAATAAGTTCCAGGACAGTCAGAGCTACACAAAGGAACCCAAAACCAAATACAAAAAAGAAAAGAAAAATAACACGCATCTAAGGGATTGTAATATAATACTATATAATGTAGTAATATGGTTAAAAAAAAAAAAAAAAACCAAACAGTTGAAATAGAACAAAACAAACAGAAGGAAAAAGGCCAAAGAAAGAGCACAAGAAACATAGACAAAGACACACACAGCCACACCCACAGGAGTTATATACAAACACAACACCAGAAGCCATAATACATATGCAAAGGGCCTATAAGGTTTAAAAGGAAAGCCGGGCGGTGGTGGCGCACACCTTTAATCCCAGCACTTGGGAGGCAGAGGCAGGTGGATTTCTGAGTTCGAGGCCAGCCTGGTCTACAGAGTGAGTTCCAGGACAGCCAAGACTACACCAAGAAACCCTGTCTCGAAAAACAAACAAACAAACAAACAAACAAACAAACAAAAAGGTTTAAAAGGAAAAAAGGTGGGGTGGGGGAGCCCTGACAACATTCTCAGACACAGAACTACCAAATTTGAGGGGTTTTTTTGGTTTTTTGTTTTTTTTTTGTTTGTTTGTTTTTTTTTGTTTTGTTTTTTTTTTTCGAGACAGGGTTTCTCTGTGTAGCCCTGGCTGTCCTGGAACTCACTCTGTAGACCAGGCTGAGTTCGAACTCAGAAATCTGCCTGCCTCTGCCTCCCAAGTGCTGGGATTAAAGGCGTGCGCCACCACTGTCCGACTTGAGTTCATTTTGTTGTTGTTGTTGTTGTTGCTGGCCGTCTATTTCTGGGCATGTGCCCTACCTTCAAAAGTAGTGTTTTAATTCAGATGTTCATCAACAAATGAATGGATTAAAAAATGTGGTACATTCACACAAAGAAACTTTACTAGACTGTTAAAAACAAATGAAAATATGAAATTTGCAGGTAAATGGATGGAACTAGAAAAAAAAATCATCCCAAGTGAGGTAACCTGGACCCAGAAAGACAGATGTGGTGTGTGTTCACTTATATGTGGGTGCTGGTGCTGGCTGTAAGGCCAAATGAGACCCAGCTACAGTCCATGGGACCACTGATTAGGTACAGAGAGGGACCAGATGACAGGGATAGATCTCCCCAGGATGGGAAAATAAAATAGATAGTTATAGATGAACATTACAGGGGCAGGCTGGAATGGGAGGATCAAACGGGAAGGGAAAGGAAGAGGCTAACAAGAGAAGTGCTGAGGGGAAGGACAGCTAGAACTAAGGGGTTATTTGGAAACCTAAAACTGTAGAAGCTTCCTAAGATACATACATATATGAAGGTGCAATAAATGAAATTGCCAAATATAGGGAAGACAGAGCTCCAGTTGAACATCTCTTGTCACCAAGTGGAGCTTTCAGTACTTGGAATGGCTTCTGTTCAATTTAATTGTTGACTCAAAGGGTTCCATGGAGACCCCCAAACAACCCTGGCTGTTGCCAAGGCTATAGGTTGCTCTTCGAAAATTGACAGCAAGAATCTTTTGCTGAAGACAACACCTACATAACTCACTTAACATAGAGAGATCAAGCTGGTGCCTACCCAGAGCCTTCACCCTTATGGGCTAGTGCTATCGGAACTAGAACATACTCTGCAAGGAGAAAGGTAAACACCAACCCAGCTACAAAGCCTCTGACCTACAGTGATATCCTGCCTGCTAAATACACCAGGGCAATGGTGACACAAAGCTTGTGAGAGTGACCAAATAAATAACACTCTCAAAGAATTTGAGGAGAACACAGGTAGACAGGTAGAAGCCCTTAAAGCAGAAACACAAAAATCTCTTAAAGAATTACAAGAGAACACAACCAAACAGGTGAAGGAATTGAACAAAACCATCCAGGACATAAAAATGGAAGTAGAAACAATAAAGAAATCACAAAGGGAGACTACCCTGGAGATGAAAAAAACCTAGGAAAGAAATCAGGAATCATAGATGCAAGCATCACCAACAGAATACAAGAGATAAAAGAGAGAATCTCAGGTGCAGAAGATACCGTAGAAAATATTGACACAACTGTCAAAGAAAACACAAAATGCAAAAAGTTCTTAACCCAAAACAACCAGGAAATCCAGGACCTCTGATGTCCTGGAATTCCAGCTGGATGCAATGAAGACACAGCATCAGAGGCTTATCAATTTAATCTTCCCCCTCCCTTCTTCTAATATCTCAATGCCCGTAATCAGCTTGAAGAAGTTAATGAAAAGTCAGCACCCCTATTCCCTGGGCTTGGGGACTGAGGTGGTTAATATTGGGCTGACTTTCTAGGGAAAAGTAGTGGTTTTGTTGGAACAGGGAGGATTAGCTAGGATTTATTGCATAGTCATAACCTATTGGTAGAAATATGTATAATTGTTATTAAGATGAAGTCATAATTTTTTAAATGGTACAAAGTTTACTTTGATTTCAAATTTAAGGTTTTCGTTGGTATGAGCTTCTTACTGATATAAAAGTGAGATGAATATTGTTACTCTCATAGGCATTGTGCCTGTATAACACATTTAGGAATACAAGGCTTAGACTCAGCCCTTCTTTTTTAGCAAATTCATGACTTTGAGTTTATTGTTAGGGTATTTTCTATATTTTACTTAGAAATAGCTGAGAGAAGTTAACAGACAACAGTCCAGATTACCTTACATGGATAGTTGGTTTTCAAAACATCAGAAGTCCACAGAATTGATGTTACAAACATTTCTGTATTAATGTTCATTTTGATTAGAGACCTGTCTGCTCCTGACAGCTTCCTTCCTGTCCTGGATTCTAAGAAGAAATTGAGCATCTTTGGAGTTACTCCAGTTGTGGTGAGACAGCCATCAAGCAAGAATTGCCTCTTCTCATCTACAGACAAATTACTGTCCAGAAAAGGACACATTTGCGGAATAGTCAACTGATCTGCCAAGACAGAGTAATAAGCCCTTAATAATTCTGCATCACTAGGTCTATCAGATGATCCTGGGCCAGAAGGCTGAAGATCGGATGCTCCAACATTTTGTAGTATAGGGACTGTCCAGGTGTTCAGCAGTCTCTATAAATTGGCTAAGTTTTAGAAGCTATGCTTTGTGCTTCCCATAATTTCAGTTAACTCAGTCATTCTGGATTTCTGACGGGGTTGAAAACTTATAGTCTCATAGCCAATCCTGACTATTTACTTTGAGAAAAAAGATTTGAGAGAATGGTTTTCAGCTGACATTCATTCTAAAGCCAAGAAAAAAAGCCAGGTTCAGAACTAAGTCTTTTAGTTAGGGGAGATGACAACAGTTCTGGTAGTCAACAAAATGATGGACTGGGTATTAGGTCTATCTTGTACCTTACTGACACAAATTGGTATAGTTCTGCTCTAATTGTATTTTGAGAGAAAAGTTTTCTTTTAACAGGAAGGGTGATATGTAGGAGGAACTAAGGTGGGAGGAGTAAGGAGAGGAAGAGGAGGAGAAGGAGAAGAAGAGGAGGAGCTAGGTGATGGGGGTGGGGGTGGGAGAAGGACATGGAGGCGGATGTTTGTGTGTCTCTACCAAAGATAGCTGCTATATCTAGGTTGGGTATTGGGCTACACTTCTGATTGATATTGAGCATTACCAAACTTATAAAGCCTTTGATTAACATTAAAAAATATTTATAAAAGCAAAAAAGAGAAGCAGGTATGGGATAGGGGTTTTCTAGAGAGGGGAAATGGGGAAAGGGGATAGCATCTGAAATGTACATAAAATATCCAATAAAAAATAAAAAAGAAAAAAAACTTCTAATGACATTCTGCTATACTTCTTGTTGATTTTTATTTTTAATATTTATTTATTTTTATTGTACAATTAGCCTATATGTATGCATACCTCCTACCTTCTGGTAGGAGAGCAGAGATTACAGATGTTCAGCTGTATCTAGATTTTACACAGGTTCTGGGGATCTGAAAACTTGCAAATAATTTCCCCACTGAACCATTATCTTTCCCGTGCCTGTGTCTGCCTGCCTGCCTGCCTGCCTGCCTGCCTGCCTGTCTATCTGCCCTTCTTATACATGTACACCATGTTCTGCTCCTAGGCTTCAGCAATAATCATTCTTTACTGCCACCCTCAATTCTTAATCATTTACTTAGAGCTGGTCAGGTGGGGTCCAGGCACTGATGACTGCAAGAATCATGTGGTCCATGGAACAGATGCCAACAGAGACTCCTCTGCCCTCTGCCCTCTGCCCCCACCTCAGCAGCCTTTCTGCCTGGGCTCCTTCCCAGACTCCACCCATCCTTGCTACTGAGCTTCCCCTCCCCCTTCCCCAATTCCCTCCCATAGTTTTGAGACTCTCACTAGCCTTCTGAGGTTAATCTGGGACCTGCTATATAACTCAGGCTATGTTTGAACACTGATTTCCTGCCTCTATTTCCCAAATGCTTAGATTACACTATACTATATACTACACTAGTATTTTATATATATAAATATATATATAAATATATAAATACTTATATATAAATATATAATACTTATATATTAAATATATAAAATATATAAATACTACTAGTGTAGTATTTATATATATATAAATTTATACATATATATACATATATATACATATATATGTATATATATATATATATATATGTGTGTGTGTGTGTGCACGTGATGATGCATGCCTATAATCCTAGCACTCAGGAGGTAGAGGCAGAAGGAACAGAATTCAAAGTCATTCTCAGTTACACCATCGTTATCAAAATGAATGAATGGGTGGGTGGATGGATGGATGTCTGGATGGATGGACAAATGAACAAAGGAGGAAGCGAATGTGCCTGTTGGGATGACTCTGAGTAGCAGTTCTCACCAGGATACAGCAATGGTCCTGTGCTTGCCACTATCATATCGATAAGACTGGTTGAGAGAGGCAGATGATCCAGCAGTGCTGGCCCCTCCAGGCCAGAGCATCAGCTGCATCTTGTTGGTTCCAGTTGGGGAAACAAGTACCTCTGGGCTGTGGGATGGGCCAGGGCTGGAAACCCAGTGGGTAGGTGAGGGAGATAGTCATGAATGAGAATAAACCAGTACTCTCTTATTTTTTTTGTTTGTTTGTTTTGTTTTGTTTTGTTTTTCGAGACAGGGTTTCTCTGTGTAGCCCTGGCTGTCCTGGAACTCACTCTGTAGACCAGGCTGGCCTTGAACTCAGAAATCCGCCTGTCTCTGCCCCCCAAGTGCTGGGATTAAAGGCGTGTGCCACCACTGCCCGGCTAAACTAGTACTCTTACAGAGAAGTGTGTGTAGTGGGGGTGGGGGCAGGAAAGAGGGTGGTGGAATGTTCTGGAAGGAAGGAGAATGGGCACAGCACCCACAGTCCACAGGTCCTCATCACTGCCTCCTCTCCTTCCTTATCCTCTCGTCTTCCGAGGTTTCCCAACCAGCAAGTCTTTCCAGATTGTCAGCAGAGTCCAGACCACACCTTAGCTCTACAGTCGCTTGGAATTTATGGATGCAGTTAGCTATGGTGTTTACTTTCTCAACCCCGCTGTTTTATTAACCTCCCCTCCCCCAAGCTGGACTCCCCTCAAAGGAGCTCTCTGTTTCCCCCTTACTTGTTGCTTTTGCCAGAGAGTAGTGGGGGTCAAAGGGTTTGAGCTTCAAGCTTCGTGGACAGCCTGGCAACTATCTTGGTGGGTTTAATGAAAGCAGAGAGGGCAGAAGCACCTGCGGAGATGCCCCCACTCCCCTGTAACTGAGAGACAATACCACTAAATACTTCAAAATGCCTCCATTCAGAGGCTGGAGCTATGGCTCTGAGGTCAAGAAAGCTTGCTGCCCTTGCAGAGGACCTGACTTTGGATTCAGCACAGAAGTTGGGCAGCTCTCAACCACTTGTAATTTCCAGCTCCAGAGGACCTGACGCCCTCTTCTGGCCTCTTCAGGCACCTGCACCCGCATGCACATAAAAATAATAAAATCTTTAAAATGCTCCCATTCCAAAGGCATAGACTGTTGATGTTTCTGTTTCCCCCAGCTTCCCCTTTAACTTTCAAACTCCTGACCCAACACTATTACCAGTCTATTTTCCATGTGTGCATGGGACAATATACATGCTGGTATGCACAAAGGCCTGCCGGTGCTGTTGGCCGGCAAGATGGCTCAGCAGGTAGAAGTGCTCTCTGCGAAGTCTGAAATTCTGTCTTTGATTCCCAAGACCCAAATGGTGGAAGGGAAAGTCAACTCTAGAAGTATGACATATACACACAAAATGAATGCATGAATTAAATTATTTAATTAAATGAAACTTAAAAGTGTGCAGCCATTCGGGGGAAGCATCTGAAAACTTTTCTGAAGGTGAATACTTGCATGTTTGTAGCCCGCCGATCCTGATCCGGCATTACAAGATGGCGCTGGTTTCCTTTTGCACCACTTCTAAACAAGTCTACTGCGCATGCGTCAGCAAGATTCTGGCGTGAACCCCTCCTGAGTGGGTATATGCTAATGAGGTATTGATGCCTTAGCCAATCCTTGCATGGCAACCCCTCCTAGGCAGGCCTATGCAAATTGGTCTACACAAATTAGGTCCAGGCAGGGCGACCAATCATCGAGGATATGCAAATTGGGTTGGGCAGGGCGACCAATCAGAGAAAGTCACGCCCCCTCTCCCCCTCTATATAAGCAGTACTCTCTGACTGCTCGAGGTCCGACTTCACGATGGGAGTGCTCCTGCAGTAAAGCATATTGAGAAGATCCCGGTCGTCACGTCTTTCTTCCTAGTGAACGCAGATCATAGTGTCTTTCTTCCTGGTCGAGCGGTAGTGACACATGTTCAAGACATGATGACTCCTAAGCTGCTTTCATTCATGACAGCTGACCATGTTCATTACAAGCTCTTGAGAACACAGGTTTGGGAGGGAGACACTGGAAACAAACATCCCAATGAGAATGGAGACATAATCTTATTACACAACAGTGGTAAGAAAAATGGATAGAATCAAGACATGATGATACCTGCCTGCATAGACAAATCATGATGCTCCGTTTTCAGTAGGAAGTGCTCCTGGAGCTTACTGAACGGTCACAGGTGAGCAGGGACACTGAGACCCTCTCTGCCGAGCTGTGGCTGGAGCATGCTTGTCTCAGAACTCTGAGAGCTGAGAAGTTACAGACAGTCCAATATACAACTGAGCCCAAGGACAGAAAGGGAGACAACCTTAAGACCTGGAATCTTCATTAGACAAGGCTTTGCATCTTGAACCAATAGGATAGAGAACTTGGGAAGGGGGCTTTCCAGGAAAACCCCAAGATTGTGACTCTCTGAAGTCTCAGCCTATGAAAAAAAAGAGGGCAGGAACCTCTCAAGATCAGAGATTTTAAAAATCACAGGCTTGTACCAAATCAGCACATCATACATTTTTGCCTGTTTTCTATGCTGGCATCCTTTCTGTAGACTTGTATATTTAAATCTGCTTCATTTTCCCTAGTCTCTTCCTCCTCCTCCTCCTCCTCCTCCTCCTCTTCCTCTCCCTCTTCCCCTCTTTCCCCCTCCCCTCCCTCTTCCCCTCTTCCCCTCTTCCCCTCTTCCCCTCTTCCCCTCTTCCCCTCTTCCCCTCTTCCCCTTTCCCCCTCTCCCCCTTTCCCTCCTTCCCCTCCTCCTCCCCTCCCCCTCCCCCTCCCCCCTCCTTCTCTTCTTCTTCTTCTTCTTCTTCTTCTTCTTCTTCTTCTTCTTCTTCTTCTTCTTCTTCCTTCTTCTTCTTCTTCTTCCTAGTGAGACAGGGTCTTACTAGGCAGCTTGGGCTGGCCTGGATTCCCCAGTTTTTTTATTTATTTATTACAGCATAAAGGTCTTGTTTCCCATATCTGTAATCCCAGATCTTGGGAGGCTGAGATTAGGAGGATCCTGATTTCCAGGCTAGCCTTGGCTACACAGTGAAGCCCTGTCTCTAAAACAAATACTCCCTACCCCAAACATCACCACTACCACCACCACACAAACCAAGAACAAAAGGAAAGAAAGAAATGAGTAATTATTATGTGTGATAATTAGAAAGTCACTCAAAACCATGTTGAATTAAAGAAATCACATTCCATTGAAGACACACTGAGATGCAACTCAAATCCAGTTCACACAGGACAGGGATTAATCTACAGCCTTTGGTATTAGGAGGGTTTCCATTCACAGGTAAAAGGGTAATGGTTGGTGAGATAAGCAGAGGAGAGCTGTATGCCACATGCTTTGGTCCCTGCTTAGGCTCAAGACTTTGGGTGCAGGACCTACAGCATGCCAGCGTTAGAGATCAGGAAAACGGGGGTGGGTCAAGAAACTCATGGCCAACAGGGAGCTTTGATTCTGAGAACAGAAACTCAGTAGGCACTTGATGGTCAAACTCCTCACAAGGCCTTGGCTGAGCCAGGCTGACTAAAAGGTTGGTAAGGAGTCAAAGGTCTCCTTTAATGTCACAGCCATCAAAGCACCTGCTGTGACCAGGTTCAGGCCTGGCTCCTTCAGGATCTGAGATTCATGGCACTTAGCATCCGTGGGAGAAAGATGTGACGGGGAGATAAACAAGAACACAATATTTACCTGAGTCACTCCCGGAAGCCCAGAGAAGGAAGAGGGCATCTGGTGTGAACTCGGCAGATGGTACCACACTGGAAAGGCAGGAACTAGGGCACTGGACCAGATGTCGCCAGTGGGTGGCATGACATCATCCCAGACTTAGTAGGGTAGGGAAGAGCTGGGCACTCTAAGGAACTGCTTTGGTTTTTATTTGGAACTCAGGTTTGTGTAGTGAGTGGGGTTTCAGGGAAAACTCATGACAGAGCTCTTGTCTGTTGCTTCTCCCATCCTCAGCACAGAAAGCCAAACAAGGAGCTAAAAGTCCACCTCTCTGGAGATATCAATAGGGGTGCTCCAGCATGACAAAACAGAGAGAGAGAGAGAGAGAGAGAGCCCTGGGACAGTCTCTAAACGTTATCAGCTCTCTCTCTCATCCAAATGGCTTCTACCTGTAGCTCACAGCAGGTCAGCCCCATGGCCCCTACCCTCAGCTCTCAACCTCCACCTTCTACTCTCCAGCCTGTTCCTGTCTGAAAGGCTCCTTCCTCCAAACTCTGGTTCTTCGTTCTTGGGTTTTCTTCATCATCTATTTTCCTCTGACTCTGTCTCTTTCTCTGTTTCTCTTTCTCTCTGTGTCTCTGTCTCTCTCTCCACCTCTCTCTCTCTCTCTCTCTCTCTCTCTCTCTCTCCCTCTCTCTCTCCACCCTCTTGTTCTCAAAGAAGCAGTTTTTTTTTTCCTGGCTGGAAGCCCAGCTGCCCAGCCCAAGAATGTACAAGCCGATCTCAGTCTCTCACCTATCTCAGGGTATGTGGAAAAGTCCCAGTAGATACCACTGGGTCACCACATTCACTTTTCCTTTCTTAACTCTGGGGTGTGTGCCTACCAAGGCACTAAAAGCCCTCACCCCCACCCTCTGGAGCCTTTTTTCTTGAGCTAGGGATGGAACCTAGGGCTGAGTGCAAGCTAGGCAGACACTCTACCTCAGTGCCCGACCTATAGCTTCCTTAGGGAAACCCCTTACTTTCTCATGAGGGTGTGCCTCTCTCTCCTCTGTGAGGACACAGAGCAGTAGGGTCTGATTCACACAGGCTAGTCATGACCCTTGCCCACAAGGCTGAAGAGAAAGAACAGACCCTGGGCCTGATCGCTTCCCGATCCCCTTCTGAAGCTTGGCACAGGGTAGGTTCACAGAATTCGGCAGACATGGAGACAAGCCAAGCTTTTTGGTCACCCATGGAAAAACAGGTTTGAGGAAACTTCCAGCTTATTTGCATATATTAATCCTTCAGAGAAGGAACTAGCTGGCAAGCAGGGTGGTAGAGGTGTGTGCGCGTGTGCGTGTGTGTATCTTTCAAACCTCAGACTGGGACAGGGTGAGGAGACTGAGGATCCCAGGTCATAAAATATAACTAAGGTTGTGCCTAGTGAGGTACATCTAAGGGCCTTTTCCCATTTCATTCCTTGGCTCCTTCGCTTCTTCTCTTTGTAGCGCTGTCCTGATGATTTCCATAGTGACCCCATTTGCACCTGCAATGAAAAATGATTGCTTTCAGTAGAGGCCTTAGAGATCTTAAAAGTCTTCTGGAAGGCAGCATTCAATGGCACAAAGGTGACTTGGAGTCATCAACAGGTTGGACCTTTTGCAATAAGTAACACTGGCTACTGCAGGCTGAGCAATACACCGCCTGTCTGTCCTTGGACTTCACAGAATTGGGGAATGGGGAGACTGATGGCTTGTTAACTGTCTTGCCAGATAGCCTTAGGCAAATCAGCTTACATCCCTGTGCCTCAGTTTCCCTGTCTGAAAATTAGGATCTTGGAACATCTGAGGGGATGTGCCTATGAAAGTTAAATAACACAGGAAGGAATGAAGAAAGTGCCAGCCCTGAGTGAGTGGCAGGTACTGTTTGTCTGTTTTCAGAAGAGGGGGATCTGTGTTGCCCAAGCAGGCTTGAACCCTGTGAAGTTCCCAGCCTCCCAAGCAGCCAGCTACTATTAATAGCATTCTAAGTCCTTAATCTGTGCAGGAAACCTATGGGAGCATGGTGTCAATGGGGGTACAAGGAGCTTTTGTGGTAATGGCTGAACAGCCTTAAGTGAATCAGATGCAGATAAAAGCTGTGCAGGGTCCTTTTGAGACTATTGTTCAGACTGAGGACTCTGCTTTTGAGCCTACAACAAAGGCAGCTCTGTGGAGAGAGGCCCAGGGGATGGAGTGAAATACGTGGAGAATTCATACTTCCCAGCACCAGCCCATCTTAGGGAGAGCTCTGTGATGTATCTGGAAGCTGGAGGGATGCCTGTCCTCTACAATTATGAAAATTTGGACCAGGTTTCAAGGTAAATGCACCTAAGGGTTAATGCATGCAAATGAGCTTGTGACTGGACCTATCTCCATCCACAGACCTGTTTTCCTCTGGGTGCCCAAGGTGCTTCGCAACAAGGATACTCTCATGGTGGTTCGTGCCTGTGATTTCAGTACTTAAAAGGTCAAAGTGGGAAAACTGTGACTTACTCAAGGGAAAAGAAAAAAAAAACAGAAAGGAGAGAGGGAAAGAGAGAGAGTTCACTCAGGGAATAAAACAATACAGATTTAAAGGTCTCTTCTTTACAGTTTGTTGGCTTGTTTTCTCTGGCTTCGTGCCCTTGGCTCCATGTTACAGGTGGATGGAAAGACAAGTGGGTGACGTCAGCAAAAATTAGTGAAAACAAAAAGACACAAGTTCAGTTGCCTTGGGAATGAGGCCAGAACACTTTCACAGGGATCACGAATTCCTACTGCGAGCTATGGCGTCTCAAAGGCTTGAGCCCGATGCTCAGTGAGGCTTCTTGTATGTCTTTCTTTCTTTATTCTTGTGTGTGAGTGTGTGTGTGTGTGTGTGTGTGTGTGTGTGTGTGTGTGTGTGTAAACTGCCCCCCTCGTTGAGGTCAGAGGACAACCCCATTCCACTCCTATGTTTTGAGTCAAGCTCTCTCACTGGCCTGGCCATGGAGCCTCAAGGCTCCGCCTGTCTCTACTTCTTCAGTGCTAGGATGTCAAGTGTATGCTCAGTTTTTTTACATTGGTTTCGGAGAGTAAACTCAGGTCCTCATATTTTCGAGGCAACCAGTACAGCTCAGAGCACCTTCCCCCCTGGGGGCAGCTCTCTGCAGTAACCCCAGGTCTAACTGTTCACCTCAGGGAGGAGAGGGTCTGATAAAGTTTTTATTGGACCTCACTGTTCCCCTGAGTTCTCTACCTGCTTTCAAATGGTCTTGTCTCTTCAGTGCCTATATATTTTTTAAATACCTGCTCTTGGCCCCAAACCCAATATGTTCCCTAATTATTCCTTCTTGACCCCGAGTTCCCCTTCCACTTCTACATTTCTCTCAGTGCCCTGTTCTTTATTGAGTTTTTTGCTAAGCTTGCTGACCTCTAGTTCATACTGCAGTGCAAAGGCTATCCAAAGTGCATCGACATTCACAAACCAAATACTTGGAAAAGCAGGTTAGCAATGGTTTTAGCAACTCATCTTCTTGGTGCTATAGCTTGGATCTGAAGCATTCCCTAAATACCCAAGTGTTAAAGGCTTCATCCCCAGAGTGCTAATGAGAGGTGGTAGAAATTTTAAGCTTCCTCTGGCAGGTGTTCTGTCATGAAACATTGTGCTGACACAGGCCCCAAAGCATCAGGCAAGTCACAACCAAACCCTCTGAGATTGTGAACCAGACTAAACCTTTCTTCTTTGTAAGCTTATCTACATCAAGTATTTCATTATAGTCACACATACTAACTAATGTGCTGGGAGGTTAATAGGAAGGAGGCAGGATCATGCTAGAATTATAAGATCAGTTTCTAGTCTTGAATTTTAAATTCTTGGATGACCTTGAATGAGTTACACTTTCTCTTTTTGTTTTATGGGCTGTTCTGGGAATATCGAAGGATGCTAACTCAGCCTCCATGTGTTGTATGGACAGTCTTCCATCAAGCTAGCTAATCTGGGCTGGAGAGATGGCTCAGGGGTTAAGAGCACTGACTGCTCTGCCAAAGGTCCTGAGTTCAATTCCCAGCAACCACATGGTGGCTCACAACCATCTGTAATGGGATCTAATGCCCTCGAGAGTGTGTCTGAAGACAGCTGCAGTATACTCATATAAATAAAAAAAAATCATAAAAAAAAAAAGGCTAGCTAAGCTACTCTGACTGACATCATTGAGCAGCAACCCAGTAGAGGGTGTTAGTTTCTTCATGATGGTTCCTAAGGATATATTGGGTATGTTAAACCCAAGGGAGCCCCGGTAACATTCAGCAAAGGCTGTTTCTGTAATCTCCCAGGTACCAGTATCTTCTTTTTCCAAGTAGCTAGCCCAAGGCTGTTACCCAGCAGATGCCTGTCTTGTCCAATGTTAGCTCCTGTCCTTTCACTACAAGGAAGATTCCAAGCAGATATTTCTGCTATGGCCAAGTGAAGAGTCTTATCCCCAACCCCTGGCACTTGCAGTCACTATAATTTATCCAGAGTGTCTGGTTCTCATGTCTAGTATCTAAGTATTTGTTTCCCTGGAGGCTGAGGGATATGACAACATCTGGGAGGAGAATAATCTCAGTTCCATCAGGTGCTAGCTGTGACACCAGTGATACCCAGGCAGGTCATTATCCTTCTCAGTCCCCATTGTCTCAATCCTGTAAAACAACAGCAATAATAGTGGCCACCTCACTGGATAACAGGGGACTTAATGACCAGCTAGATAACCTTAGTGATAATTTTTCAGATCACTGACAAATACTGTCCCAAGTGGGGACATCTGGGTAGAACCCCCCCCCATTAGGATTTCTCAGGCCTGGACACCAGCTCTGAATAATCACAGGACTGCCTCAGTGGGAGAGAGGTAGCTTAAGCCCTTCCAGGACAGCAGGACAGAGTGTCCTAGAAACTTATCTAAGAGCCAGGATGGGGATCTAGTTCAAGGTTTGCAAAGCATACCTTCCTTTGGGCTGTAGCAGCTGTCATCCCTGGCCAGGCCTTCTGGTGATGAAATGTGCCCACCCTGGGCAGATCCTGTCAGCCACTGCCATGGCCACCCTGCCCCACTCCTCCCCGCCTCACTCCACTAAAGAAGCTCAGAACAGCATGTCTCCTTATGGGTTTTAGCCTGGCCCAGAGCCAAGGTTCAGGTGAAAGGGTGGAGGGTCAAGCAAAGGGAGGGAGCCAAGGGAATCTTGTAACAACACCCCAACTCTGCTTCTGAGAAGCTTCAAGACCTTAGACAACCCCTTCCCTGTCCACAGCTTTATTTCCAGGTAAGTTCAAAGGTTCCTTTCATTTTAGAGAAGTACCCTGCTCTCACACTCCTGGGGAAAGGTACAGGTCTGGCGTCCCCTGTATGTTGTCCCCCCCTCCCAACCCCTTCCCACACTTGCTGCTAAGAAAATTGGAGGTTTGGACTCTGTCTTTCTCTGTTCTTTCCTCTCCTCTTGTCCCCACTGCCCACATCAGGGTCACATGTTTTACACAAAGGCTACTGTCAAGAATGACCTTAAGGTTTGAATCTTCTGCCTTCATCTCCTCAGTTCTGGACTCACAGATATTTACCTACAATGCCCATTGTATACGTCATACTGGGGATCAAACTCATGATCCCATGCATGAGAGGCAAACATTCTACTCATTAGGCACACCCCCAAGCCCCCTCTTATTTCCTCCAGAGCCAGGTCTACTCTGTTCTAGGCAGCACCTGCTTTTGAGGCTCCAAGGTTCAGATGAGACCACAAAACATTCACAAGTATTCCAACTCAGACTGGAATGTGATGGCAGGCTCGGAAGGGGCCAGGTATGGCTGCTGAGTGCTGAATCTGGAACCCACAGGGACATTGCAGGAGTCTCTCTGTCCATGTGTATGGTCCCACAGGTGGCTTGACCAGCAGCCACTTCCCAGGCCTCTTTGCTGGATTTTTGTGACTGTGCACAGCTCCTGCCTGAATCTAGAGACAGCCCTGCCACGGAGCTTCTTGTGGAGTGGGTGTCCTCGAATCGCAGCTCACCTCTTTGCTTCTGGCAATGGTGCCAGCAGTTGCGGTGACCAATTGAACAAGGCTCAGCAGCCGCCCAGACTGTGTCAATAATCTTCACTTATTACTGTCCCTCTCCATTTGCATCTCAGACTCACTGAGCTCACTCCAGAGCTGTGATTTTCCTATGGATGAGTCACCTATAGAAAGACAATAAAAGAGGTGATTAAAAAGCACTTCGGCTGCTGGGATTCCCCACCTCTGTTTACAGGAATCCAGAGCGGAGGATTAGCAGAGATAAGTTCCTGGAGCGAGTAAGCAGGAGCCTCTGCAGAGGCCCAAGGAGACTGTTTCCTCAGAATAGGGGCTCCTTGAGGGCCAGGGCCTTCCTGTCAGATTGGTGTTCCCTGAAGACAGGCCACGTCTCCCTTAGATTGAGGCTCCCTGAAAATAAGCTGTGTATTCCTTAAACTGAATTTCCTGGGGAATGAGTCTACGTCTCATATTCTGTCCCATTACATCGGAGGGATGTTGGAGCTTCTGCAGCCCTACTGGATCTACTGACTGGAACTGCTTTGTCTTCACATCAGGAAGAATTAACAGTCCATGAGCTTTCTCTTTTCCTCACATGCATGTTCCTCTTTCCTATCTCTTTTCCTTAGTCAGACCCCTCTAGACTGTACCCCTTGCCTCAAACCCCTCCTCCACCCCACATGTGAGCTACTCAGGCAGCCCTTGGCTCTCTTGTTCTAATCTAGAACCACTGGTACTCATTGACAAGGGGCAAAAGGCAAAGGTGGTAGACTTGGGCACTGCAGAAAAAGCCAGAGCCAAAATAGTCTGGTCAGGACAAGGTTTGGCTACCCGCTTAATGCCCTCCCCTGCTGACTGCTGGCTGACCAAAGTCCAGAGGGCATGGTTCTGGTCCAGTGGAAATGGAAGATGATAGGGAAGGCTCTGCAACCAGAGGGAGCAATAACAGGAAGGATTCTGGGAAGAGCCCTTCTGGAGTAGTTACCATCTGCCAGACAGCATCTGCAGTCTGCTATACCTGGAACACACCAAGGTGCAAGCTGTGTGTAGCCTACAGCTCACTGACAGAGCAACGTGCAGAGCCACCCTGGGGAACTGCGTGTGTTAAGGAATTCTGTGGTGTTTCTCCAACTTTTCCACCAACGTCAAAGAAGCCAGACCACATTCCAGAAAGGACTTGGCTCCACACAACTAACCCAAGATCCCTGAGAGAGTGGGCTCAGGTCCTTGTTCACTGAAAGCCCTCAGATTCGTTTTGCATTCTAGTAAAATCTCACATGATTTTAACACAGTGGTACATATTATGACTGGTTAAGTTTTTTTGTTTAATTATATATATGCATGTATGGTTACATACTCAGGAGTGCAGGTGCCTGGGGAGGCCAGAGGTGTCAGATTCCCCCCAGAACTGTAGTTACAGGCAGTTGTGAGATGCTCATTGTATGGAGATAGAGCTTAGATCCTTTGCAAGAACAGCACATGCTCTTAGTTACCAGTTTCTGTCTAGCTCCTATCAGCATCCTAATTATTGTTATTATTTTTTAATTGTTGTTATTTTTATTGTTATCATTAGTACTATTAATATTTGAGACAGAGTCTCATGTATCTCAGGCTGGACTTGAACTTCTGATCCTCCTGCCTCTACCTCCCAGCATTGGGACCACAGGTGTGCACCTCCACACCCAGCTTAGGAGCACTGAAGATGGAGCTTGGTGCTTCCAGCCTTCTAGGAAAGTCCTCTACCAACTGAGCCACATCCCCAGCCCTCAAAATAATATTAGTATAAAATAACATATTCCTTACATTCTTTGAGTCAAACAGCTACTCAGTGGGCCTCATCTTTTCTCTATTTCTTTTCTTTCCACCTTTTGAGACAAAATATCACATAGTCCAGACTGGCCTTCTGCCCATTATGTAGCCCAGCAGGACCTTAAACTGTGGCTAATCCCTCTACCTTTAGCTCCTGACTGCTGGAACTACAATCCTCCACCACCACTTTGGCCCTTTTGAGGACTTATTTATTCTGTGTCCTTGCTGCCTGAGCACAATGGTGTCGTCTGGGATACATGAATCAAAGGACCCAGGAAAGCCTCAGCTTTGGTCCTAGAGTGGACACACTCCCACTTCCTCTGGTATTTCTGCTGAAATCGTTAAAGGCCAAGTAGAGGGCAGGTATGGGAGGGCTGAGGCAAAGGACTGGGTTTTCAGGGCTTCTTCATTTCCTAGCCTTCTGGATCTCTGGCCCCGTGCTTGCTGACTGAGAGAGAAGTCCTTTCGTTGAAGGTCACTTGCTTTGTCACCAAGAAGTTTGCTCATGACTTAGATTCATAATAAGGCCACAGACAGCTTAAGAGACCTTTTGTTTTTTGTTTGGGTTTTGGGGGTTTTGTTTGTTTGTTTGTTTGTTTGACACTCTCCTCTCCTCCAGGATTTCTCTGTGTAGCCTGGGCTGTACTGGAGCTTGCTGTGTAGACCAGGACAGCCTTGAACTCAGAGAGATCCTCCTGCCTCTGCCTCATGAGTTCTGGGATTAGAATCCAGCTGTTTTTGTTGTCATTTTCTGTTGGTGATGGCGGTGGTGGTTTTCCAGATGGTCTCACTATGTAGCTCTGGCTGTCCTGAATTTACTTTGTAGACCAGGCTGGCCTGTGACTGCCTCTGTCTCCTAAGTGCTGGGATTAAAGACATTTACCTGTCTTTAGTCTGTCTACAAGTTTAGGAGATCGTGTCAAGGCTGTGGCTTGTATGTGGGACTGAGATGGCTCATAGCTGTGTCTTACAGGGATCTGCCTGGTCCAAATGTACATAAACCCCTGGGTAAAGGAGCCCTAGGAAGCAAGGCAGCGCCCCGGACTTCTGGCTTTTCCATCCTCAGTCACACAGGTGGGTTGGTTTTTTCTTTTCTCCCAAATGCTTCTCGAATCTTCATCTAACAAAAAGTCATCTTTGTACAGAACAAATCTTACCTTCTCCTCTTGCTTTGGCTCTTTCTAAGACTTGCCACAGGCTCCATGTGAAGTCCAGCTGGCCCCTGTCCCTCCCTCCACTCCTCTGTCCTCTGTCAGTGCCGTCTGTGGCCATAACATGCTGTCCTTTTCCAGTACTGTGCTTCTATCTCCCCCATTTTGATTTTTTCTCCTTCCTCCTTGTCATGGTGTCTCTACCTCTCAGGTCAGCATGACTGTCAGCCTGAGTAAATGTGAGATGCTGACCCCCTCAGATATGTGCAGGCGGGGAACAGAGAAGATGAGGGCACCCATGAGAGACATGTTAAAAATAAAATGTTAAACAGGATGTTTTCTTTTAAGTGAACTTTTCTTCAGCAGACACCTTTCTAGAACCTTCCATGTAGAGATGACTGTTTCCTCCCCTCATTGGAACTAGCTGAGTCATAGGGAGAGGATGAGAAGGTGTCAATGAGTAGCCCCAGTCTTGGTCTTCAGCAACAAGACTGTGTCTTTCTCTCAATACTCACCCTTGAGGAACAGCTGCCATGTTGTAAGGAGGCCTCAGGCACAGGAGGAAGCCAGGCAGACATGTGCTAAGGTCCCAGTCAACAGCCACCATCAAAAAACAAAGGAGTGAGTGTTCAGATGATTGTAAGCTAAGCTTTTCAGAAATCTTGCTGACGTCAGGAGACACAAACATGACCCCACTGAGGCCTGACTAAAGTTCAAATTCCTGTACAAAATAAAATGAGATTTTACTTCACTAACTGTTACAGTATTTTGTTACACGATCATATTAGTCACTTGTCCCATTGGAATGACAAAATCCTGACAGAAGCTACATAAGAAAGAAAGGTTTCCTCTGGCTCACAGTCCTCAGGAACACAGTCCACCATAACAGGGAAGACACAGTAGGCAGCAGGAAGTGGCTGCTTACATTGTGGATATAATCAAGAAGCAGAGAGAGATTAATGCTGGTAATCAGCTCACTTTCTCCTTATTCGGTCAGAGTCCCAGGCCCATGGGATGGTGCCCCCCCCCCCATTTAAGGTGTTTGTCCCCATCTCAATTTACCTAATCTAGTAACTCCCTTACAAACATGTCTAGAGATTTGCTCCCATGATGATTCTAAACCCCATCAAATTGACAATCAAATTAACCATTACAATGAATAAACTCTTTCTTCCTCCTACCCAAATCACTTGCTTGGCTTGAAAACTACTTTTTCTGGGCTAAGAGAAAAAAAGAGACCAAATGCACTACTAGTTTTTGCCCCTGAGATGGTTCTTTATTTCCTGTTAGAATTGTGGGACCACTATCAGGACAAAGCACAGACTGACCAGCAGAGGAGATTTTTATTCTTGGCCAAGAATAGCTTTCATGAGAGGTGAGCTGATAGAGTAACGAGAAATTAACCTCTTGACCTTTGTAGCTCAGGAGTCTGCAGATATATGGTGATAATAACACGAGAAAGAGGCTGGGGAGATGGGACTTCCTGCTGTCACAGGGCCCTCCTTTGCTTCCCAGCACTCACATGGCAGATTACTTAGAACCACCTGTAACTCCAGTTCCAGGAGATCTAATGCCCTCTTCTGGCCTCCACAGGAACTGCACCTACACAGTACATATACAGACATGCAGACAAACACCATACATATGACACAAAAGTACTCTTTTTTTAAAGTGAGGAAAGGGGTAGACTAATAAAAAAAAAAAAAAAGGAAGAATATTTATGCATTTTCTGAAAATGGGATGTTTTCCAGGAATCTTATCCTCACTTCTTTGCACTGTTTTTATGGCTCCTGTTAGATGCTGCCATGGCAATTGTCTACTGTCATGGCACTAAAGGATATGTCATTCAGCACAAAGATGGACTTATTAGATGTTCTCTTGGGTAAGCTTGGCAGCCATCTTATACCTAACTAGTTTCATCCAGTCCAGTTCAGGAGGAACTACTGGCCTACAGGCATTCCATCCTCCAAGATAAACAAATTTGGAAGGGGCTGAGATGGGACAAGCTGCCTCAAAGACACACACTGGCCTGTTGAGTGGTTGGCAAGCCGTACAGAGAGTTCCAGCTGAGCTAGGCTTTCTATTGCAGTTGCCTTTGAGTGACCTCTGCTCCTGTAAGTAACCAACTCCCTCGCCCACACTCCTATAAGGGACCCCAATAAAACTCACTGGTTCACTAACTTGGACTTTGGTCATGTCCTTACTTTGGCTTGAGATTGGCTTGTTCACATTTCCCCAGGGTTAGTGTTACACTATAAAGTCCCTACCCAAGTAGCCTATGTCAGCTAGGCCTTGTGTCTGAAAGGTTCCATAAGGTTCTATGACAACATCATAATGTCCTATGACAGTGACGCTAGCCAGGACTGGAGAGTTCAAACACTGAGTCTATAGGGAACGTTTACATCCAAAGTACAGGAACAGGTTTGGGTGCTTGGAACCCATTCTGTGTCCTAGGCTGTGCCAACACATGCACAGGCCTCTGTGACTCCTCAGACATAAGCCAGGCCTGTCACAAACAGAAACTTGATAAATCTGTGGTGAGGAGGGGACCAGCAAATGTTAAGTGAGTCCAGACTCAAGTCCTTCCACAACGTACTCCTCCCAAACTTTGATTATGAGGTAAAAAAACACATGTACAGGGTTCTGGGAAAGGAGATGGGTAGTAGAGAGACAGACACAAGTTATTTCTATCACAGTCCCCATTATTTAGGACACTGCTACTAGTGTGTTCCTTCCCTTTAGGGGACAGCAGAGGCAACTAGAGGCCCTGTGGGTTAGGGTCTAGGACCAGAAGGAGATGATCGCATGCAGTGGAGAGTCTGGCATTCTGGGTTTTGTTGTTGTTGTTTTGGCTTTTGCTTTGCTTTTGTTTTGTTTATTTGTTTTGAGACAGCATTTCTCTGTGTTTCCCTGGCTGTTCCAGAACTTGCTCTGTAGATCAGGCTAGCCTCAAACTCAGAGATCCACCTGTCTCTGCCTCCTGCGTGCTGGGATTAAAGATGTGCAAGGCCACTGTCCAGCAAGTCTGGCATTCCGTCTGCTCACTCTTCTGTAAATATTTGCTGAGTCCAGCTGAGTGGAAATCCACATGTTAAGCATGTAAGCACTAACATGGAACAACAGTGTCTTGAAGGAAGGTTGGGATACATGGAGGCATTGAGAGAATCCTCCAAGGAGGTGCCTGGGACCAACACCATACCAGAAGGGTAGTGACAGCTGGGAGCTGGGACCTCCAGACTACTAAGTACAGAGATAAGGGCTCGTTTGTGGTGGTATGGAAGTCCTTACAGGACAATAGCTCAGGGGAGACAGACAGGGTGGGACAGAGATGAAAAAGACAGCTGGCTGTGGAGGTGGGCCACTGGGAGCTTTGGGGAACCCAAAAAGCTATCTTTTAGGCTTTGCTCATGTGTTAAAAACAGTGAGAAATCACTGAGGTGATCGACTGGAAAGATCCAGCCTGACGTTTTCCATGTATTCATGTGCACATGTGCATATGTGTTTTTAGAGGACAACTTCAGCTGTCATTCTTCAGGAGCTGGACACTTTTTTATGTCTCTCACTGGCCTAGAACTTGACATGTGGGCTAGACAGTCTGGCAGCAAGCCCTGGAGATCCACTCCCTCAGCACAGGGCTTTCAAACACAGGTCACTGCAAACAGCTTTCACATGCATTTTAGAGACTGAACCCAGGTTCTCTGCCTGCACAGTAAGTCCTTTATCTCCTGAACCATCTTCTCAGACCTCCACAGCACCCCCAGGATCCTGGGAGGAGGAAGGATATAAGGATAGTAAGGGACACGAGGTATTTTTGAGGTGGAAAAAGTAGGCATTTGGGCTGGTTTGGGGACAATAGGACAGTTAGACGCCTGTTAGTAGGAATTAGTAATGAATCACCCAGGATGAAAGCAGAGAGGAAGAGGCCAAGCAGATGTCCGAGGAAGTCACAGTGTGCCAGGGACTGAGATGACAGAGGTAGGTTGTACATTTTGGCTTCTAGAAAGATGTGAGGACAATTCTGAGATATTATCCATATACCACACTATAAATCAGTGTAAAGGCACAGTCCAGTGGTTTTTAGTCTATTCATGGACAAGTGTGGCCATCACCATAGTCCACTCTAGAGTATCCTCATCACCTCCAGCACACCAAGTCCTCAGCTATTGCCTCCCTCCAATCATCCCAAGCAACAACTGAATTCCTTTCCGTGTGTATGAAGGACTCTCTATGGTGTGTGTGTGTGTGTGTGTGTGTGTGTGTGTGTGGATGGATATCCATATATATATGGATACATGTGTCTATGTGGATGTCTATGCATTCATTCTACAAATTCTGACTAATACAGTGTGGGTAGACATGGGCCTGTGTATGCTTGTACGCGTGAACAACCACAAGTGTCATTATTCAGGAGCTGTCCTTTGTGCCTGTGTCCTTTTATTTTATTTTATTTTATTTTATTTTTTACTTTTTGCCTGTGTCCTTTTTAAAGATTTTTTTTATGGTCTTGCTTTTGAGTGCGTGTGTGTGTGTGTGTGTGTGTGTGTGTGTGTGTGTGTGCATGCAGTGACAGCATAGGCCAGAAGAGGGCGTTGGATCACCTGGAACTGAAGTTATAGACAGCTGTGAACTGTCCTGTTTGTGCTGTGAGCAGAACCTAGGTCCTCCACAAGAGACCTCGTGCTCTTGATGACTGAGTGTTCTTTCCAGCACCCTCTTTGGATTTTGAGGAGGGATCCTTAGTAATCTCAGGAACTTACCTCTTAAGCTACACTGGCTGGCCAGGGAGCCTCAGGGAGCTTCCTGTCTCCTCTTCCTCAGCACTGTGATTGCAAACATGTGCTGCCACCACACAGGCTACTCATGTGGGTTCTGGGGATCAAGCTTAGTTCTTCACATTTTCACAATAAGCACCCACCCACTGAGCCCTGTCCCAGCTTATCTACCATCTATCTGTGTATGTCCAACTCTACACTTCCACAGGGCCAGGACCCCAGTGTGAGACTTAGTGCCTGGCTTCTTTGTGGAGCATTTGATTAGGACCCTATCACATCATAGCACTAATCTGTGTACATCCACCCCCTCCCCAGACAACATCTCATAGGATGATTTTGAACTTCTGATCCCCTTGCCTTCACCTCTTGAGTGCTAATGTTACAGGCATGTACCACCATGCCTGGTTTATGTGATACTGGGGATGAAACCCAGGGCTTCACACATGCTTGGCACACAGTACATCAACTCTGGTTTTAGCCCTATAAATGGAGCAGTCTGGTCATCCATGTACACAGTAGTTGCTGGTGCCAGGACAGAGGCCTGGGCTGGGTCTGTTGATGTTTCTGGACATCGTGGTAGAAACTTCTAGTATTTCCCAAGTCTTCCACTTTTTAGTCTTTTATAACTGGTTACTTTGTCAAGTAACTCTAAGACTACATTTCCCAGTTCCCCTTGCAGTGAGGCATTCCAGTGTGATTTTGCTCCATGACTAAAATATAAGAGTCTAAAAGGGGATGTGGAATGTGACACATACTATCTTCTTCTCTTACTGAGTACAGACAAAATGACTGAAGCTCGAGCAGCCATCACGAGCCATGACAGGAGACAGAGGGAATAAACCCAACAGTTTAGGTGGGGGGACTCAGAGGAAAAAACCAGTGTCAGAAATAAAAAGTGGAGCCACATCAGATTTAACTGGATGCAGGAACATTGGCAGATAATGACCAAAACTGAGCAGAGGTACCTAGGCTATATCTGACTCCAGAATTGGAGTTCCAACCTCCTCAGCCCCACACAGAAGCCCCAGTGCCTGCCTTTGGAGACCTTTATCTGTAACTGTCAGGATTCTTGGGTGTTTACTCAGTCTCCAAGACTAAGTGTGAGCACTGAGTCAGAAGGCTGGAACCTCTAGCCCCAATCTACCCACACCTCAGGGAAACAGACCACTATCTACTGAGTATCTCCAGGGATTCAGGCAAATAGTCTTAGCCTTTCCCAAGCTCAGAACAATGTCTGCCATGTGTACATAATTAGATTTCTCTAGTCATGGCTGTAAGCTTCACAGAGAAGACATGTTCTCATGGAAGGAAGAGCAGGATGAAAGGGAGAGAGGGAGAGAGGGGGGAAGGAGAGAGGAAAGAGAGAGAAGGGAGGGAGAGAAGAAGAAAAGAAGGAGGAAGAGAGGAAGGAAAGAAGAGGGATTCACCCAAAATGTTCTCACAGCTGTGGCCTAGAAGGTGAAGGGGGCATGCTGCAGTGCTCACCTTTAATCTCAGCATACAGAAGGCAGAGGCTGGAGGATTTCTGTGACTTTGAGTCAAGATTGTCTGTGTGCAGCAAGTTCCAGGTCAGCCAGAGCTACATAATGAGATTTTTGTCTTAGAAAACAAACAAGCCAGGCAGTGGTGGTGCACACCTTTAATCCCAGCACTTGGGAGGCAGAGGCAGGCAGATTCAGGCAGATTTCTGAGTTTGAGGCCAGCCTGGTCTACAGAGTGAGTTCCAGGACATCCAAGGCTACACAGAGAAATCCTGTCTCGAAAAACCAAAAGAAGAAGAAGGAGAAGGAAGAGAAGGAGGAGGAAGAAGAAGAGGAAGAAGATGATGATGAGGAGGAGGAGGAGGAGGAGGAGGAAGAGGAAGAGGAAGAGGAAGAGGAGGAAGAAGAGGAAGACAAGGAGGAGGAGGAGGAAGAGGAGGAGGAAGAGGAGGAAGAGGAGGGGGAGACAGAGAATGGTTCGTTTATTGGTTGGTTTCATATTCTCCAAGCCTTCTCAAGCCGTCTGTGACTCACCCTCATCTACGGTGCCTTTGACCATGGAGCCATTGGCTAAATGCTAAGGTCCCCGCACTTCCCAGGGCTGAGTCTGCCCAATGAGCTTGGGAAGGCTATTTAGAGTGGTTTTTTGTTTGTTTGTTTGTTTGTTTGTTTGTTTTTGTTTTTCAAGACAGGGTTTCTCTGTATAGCTTTGGCTGTCCTGGAACTCACTCTGTAGACCAAGCTGGCCTCGAACTCAGAAATCCGCCTGCCTCTGCCTCCCAAGTGCTGGGATTAAAGGCATGTGCCACCACCGCCCGGTTTCAGAGTGGTTTGTAACCATGTGTAAGCATGTAAGACCCCAGCTGGCTTGATCACTTTAATGTAGGACTTTTGACTCCTGATCCAATATCACTGTTGCAATATCAACCATAAACCATATCCTAAAAAGGCTGGAAGAACTAAAGTCCAAAAAAAAAAAAAAAAAAAAAAGGCATTGGATCTCCCCTTAAAAATGATTTTCAGAGGTTGTTCACACACCTGACTATACTGGTAAAACACTGGCTCTTTTTCCCTTCTCACATAGCATGCGAGCTGTCATTGGGGCCAAATACCTGCTGGAGACAAACTAAGGGAGGAGTAAGAGTTTATCTGTGCTCAGGGTTTCAGTGGGATCAGACCTGGTCCCTCAGCCCACGCTCTTAGGAAGAGCATCACGGCAGTCAGGAGAGTAGCAGGGAGGCAATTCACTCCTCAGCAGACAGCAAGCAGAGGGAGGGAACTACAGGGAGGTACCAGGGCAAGAATATGTCCCCAGTGACTTCCTTCCTCCAAGAAGGCCCTGCCCCCTGCCAATCACTACCTGCCAATAGCACCATATGACTTCACCAAGGGGTGAGTTTTTCATCAGGCTGGAGCTCCCAGGATCTAATTGTTTCTGGGAATGCCCACAATCACTCCCACGGGAGTATTTGACTCACCACCCTCCAAAATTATTTCTTTTTAAAAATAATTTATTTTTTATTCTACAAATAAGTGTCTATGTGGGTATGTGTCCATGAATGTCATGCCTTCAGGATCCAGAAGAGGGCGTCTCATCTCCCTGAAGCTGTAGTTACAAGTCGTGGGCTGCTCAACGTGAGTGCAAGGAACAGAGCTTGGTCCTCTTAACCACTGGGCCATCTTTCCAGCCCACTGGGTATGTCTTAATCCAATTAGATTACCTGTTAAATAGACCATTACACATAGTGATGAAATTTATAATCAGTCAGCTTTTTCTGTTTGTCTTCTTTCTTTGAAATATGCTCTCAACTAGCCCAGGCTACCCTCAAACTATAATATAGCCAAGGCTAGTTTTGAAAACTGATCCTCCTGCCTCAACCCTCTCATTACAGATATTACAAGTGTATGACACTATGCCTCATTTATGTGGTGCTGGGGATCAAATCCAGGGTTTTGTGTAGACCTGGTAAACTTTTCTACCAAGTTATGTCCCCAGCCCACACTGGGCCACTCTTACCATCCCTTCCTCTCAGCCCTGTGAGGTAGCTATTATTGTGTGGGGGAAGTAGGGTATCTATGGTACTGAAAGCCTAAAGAAGATATCTCCAGAGAAGCTAGTGAGCTGCAAACAGAATGAGGGCTCTGGGTTCTTTGCAGGAGAGAGTGTGTGTGTGTGTGTGTGTGTGTGTGTGTGTGTGTGTGTGTGTGTTCAAGTGCACATGTGCCTGGCCAGGAAGAGGAATAGCAAAGCCAGAAGCTACTGTTCTCCTCATGGGCCCTGCTCTGAAATGAGCTCACACATCACGCTTGTGGTTCCCTGGGAAAATAACACAATCCCACGAGCAGTCAAAACAACAATATTTGTGCAGTGTGGTATTAACTGATGGCCTCCTCCCTCTAGGCTAGCTGGCAGTACCTGGCCCTGGGCTGGCTCCTCACTCGCCCCAAGGCCTCCTTCCTTTAACATTCTGGCTGCTGGCCTAAAACCTCAGCCCTGAGATGCCTCCCTCACCTCTGCTCTGGGAGGGACCCAGCATTCCCCTGACCTCTGTAACCTCTAGGACAAGAGAGGCTCTGGCTCTCCCTCAGCGTTAGCTGGAGGATGGAGATTATTATGTTTATTTTTCAGTTTTTGCCATGTTGGAGTTGAAAGTCATCACCTTGTGTTTACTGGACAAGTTTTCAACCTCTGGGTCAAACCTCCAGTCCTCCCTTTCTCTTTTCCACCCTCCCTCCCTCCCTCTCTCCCTTCTTCCCTCTACCTCCCCTTTCTTCCTTTCATCTTTCTATTTTTGAAACAGGGTCTCAGGTAGCCCAGGCTGGCCTCCAACTCACTGTAGCCAAGGATGACCTCAAAATCTTGATCCTCCTATCTCCAGATTCTCAGTGCTGGGCTGACAGGCGTGGACCACCCCACCTGGCTTGTGATGAACTTCCTCTTGTCACCTTTTCTCCTGTCTCAGACTCTTTTCCTCCCTCTCCTCTCTCTTCCCTTCTCATTTCTTCCCTCCCTACTTTCTGCTCCTTCTGATCATTCCTTCTCCTCTCCCCTCCTCCTCCCCCAACATCTTTTTCTTACCCATGCCTCTTCGCTCTTGATCGCCCCTCCCTCTGATCCTCTGCTTTCCCAGACACGCCTCTTCTCCTCAGCTGCCTTGAGGCCCCTCCCACACCTAGGCAGGCATCTTCTCTGCTCTCACACCTCCCGGCACCTTGTGTGAACGGTGAGGGAGATCGATCGTGGCTGAGCTGGCAGAGCAGCCCACCATGCATCCACCACCTTCGTGCACTTTGCGGACCTCTAAGCCACAGAGCTGGGAGTTAGTTCCCCTGCCCTCCCTGAGAAGATGCTCCTCCTTGTCCCTCGGAGGCTGCCTCAGGAGACATGCTTTGCCGAGCCTTTCAAGAATGTCCTCTGTAGCTAATTTGGTTGCTTACAGATGCCAGCTGCTTGCCACTGTTCTGTGTGTCTTTCTAAGTCTTCTTTAATTCTGTGTTTCTTACAGTCAGTCCCCAGAAAAGATGCTTGTGACTAGATCCTTCCTGTTCTTAGCTGCTGGGGAGCGCAAACAGAGGAGACAGGTGTTATACAAAGTTCTTGGTGCTGGATCTAGAACTCCCATGAGCTAGGAGCCTCCAAGTCCCCTTCTGTGCCCACTTGGAATGAAACCCTTGCTCCCTGTGAGGATCTATGGACAGACCTCCTCTTTGCATGGGGCAGCTGAGCTGAGTGGGTGAAGGCCAGGACATTTGTTCCACTGTTCCTAGGACTAAGGGAAACCTTGGGTGTGGTGCTTTTCCAGAATGATTCCAGGAACCATGGGATGAGTTGGTCACCCCAAGGACAGGTGACCAACCCAGGGGTACACAGATTGGAATGATACGATACTGGAAGAGAACCCAGGTAGGATTGGAAGGCACAACTTAGCAAAATTCCTCCTGCTCCAAAGGCCTTTGACTTGAGTGGTTTCCTGCTAGGAGGCAGGAGGATCACTCTCTGAACTTCTAGGCCTTTCCATGACAGTGGGTATTGTAAGACTAGAAATTTCAGGAAACCTTTTATTTCCCTCTTGTCACTGTCAACAGGACAGATGCAAGCACAGTTGACTTATTTCGTGGGCACCTTGTATGTCTAACAGGGTTTCTGTTATTATCTTGTCGACCTTTCCATCACTGGAGTGGCCCTGAGGTCAGGATAATCACATGTCACTCTCCACTGCTTGAGTCTCTGTTCCTGATGCTGCGGGAGCCTGATGCTCTGGGTAATGAGCCTGGCAGGACCTTGCAGGGAGCAACTGATCCTTTTCCCAGGCTGTATTAAGAACACATAATGCAGAGGGAATGTCCAATGTGTCAGCTCTGAAGATGGTGCAGCTTCCAGCAATGGCAATAGTGGACAGTCTACGCCAAGGTCAGAGGGATAAGAGAAGACCCAGCTTTACCCAGGCACCACACTTGGGGAAGGACCACCCAGATAGACACTATGTCCTTAAGCCAGGTGAGCAGGTCCTGTTCAAAGCAGAGTCTTCAGGGAGGGGGATGAATGGCTATACGGATCTCCTCTTGTCTACAGAGGATAGATTCTGAGACCACAGTGGGTACTTACCATTACAGATGAGGCCCTAACCATGGTACCTTCATATAGTACTGGTATATTCATGGTACCTGCCATAGTCTATCCAATAACCACACCAGTGAACGAGTGACCAACAGGTTGGAGGCAGCTATAGAGCAGACACACCTGTCAAAGAAAGCACTCCTGTACAAATGGGTCAGAGGGCTGTAGGGGGACACAAGTGTCTTCATCAGTGGTTCTCAACCATTTGACCTTTAGGGGTCAAATGACCCTTTCACAGAGGTTGCACATCAGAAACCCTGCATATCAGATACTTACATTATGGTTCATAACAGCAGCAAAATTATAGTTATGAAGTAACAACAAAAATTATTTAGGGGTATGAGGGCAACATGAGGAACTGTATCAAAAGGCTGTAGCATCAGGAAAGTTGAGAAGCACTAGTCTTCATGCTCTGGCCAGTTTGTTTGTGGCATAGGAAAGGGACAGGTTCCACTCTGGTTGGACATCAGCACCAGGCCCCAGATATAGGATAAGATATAGAGATTAAGTCGGGGGATGTCTCTGTGGCTCCAAGAAAGATTTTACTCAGACAGAAATTTGTCCAGCCAACGGTGAGGGAAGGCAGGAGACAAGTGCAGGGAGGGAGGCTAGAAGCAGTGTGGGTGGGTGGGAAACAACCCTGTGGGTGGCCTGATGAGGGTGGAGGTCAGCAGGCCGACTTCAAGACAGCGAGCTCCTGGCCTGGAGCCCAGGGTGGGGATCTGGTGAGATAAGGGCCCAGGGGCCTTGGGGATGGGAGTCTCATAAAGTTGGCTCAGTCTTAGGAGTTCACAAGCTTCTGTGGGGTCGATCGAGTACTTTTGTGGCTGGCATTGTTGGATACCTTTCTCCGGCGGCCTGAAGATCCTGAGAAGGCAACTGGGGGTCAGGGGGACTGAGGGGACTGAGGCTCAGTGAACTTAAGGCCTGGTGAACATGGCCAAGGCTTCTTCCTTTCAGAGAGAGAGAAGAGGTGGGGTCGGGAGGGGATTGGTTGGTTGTTAATTGGCTGGGTAAAGTGGGGAGCTCCTAGGAGTGAGGAGACAGATAGGAAGGCAAAGACTTCAGCACCACCTCCTCTCTTATAGGTGGAGAGGTGATTGACATTGTATGACATGAAGGACGTCTCTGGACTCCCTGAAAGAACTATTTTGTATTTGCTGTTGCCTTCTGAACCCAGGACTTTGAACATGCTGGGCAAGCACTCTGCCACTGAGCTACAACCCCAGCCCTTGTCTCACTTTTAACTTTAGGACAGGCTCTTGCCAAGTTGCCTAAGCTGCCCTTGAACTGAAGCCCAGGCTGGCTTTGAACTTGCAGTCATTCTGCCTTAGCCTCCTAAGCAGCTCACAGACCTACACCACCACGCCTGACTTGGCTAGAATTTATTTATCGATTATTTGTATTTGGGAGCAGTGCTTATGTCCCATGGCATGCATGTGAAAGTCAGAAGATTATTTACAGGAGATGGGTCTCTCCTTCCACCATGCCTGGGGGTTAAGCTGAGGTCATCAGACTGGTGGCCAAGGATTTTTACTCACTAAACCATCTTGCTGACTTAAAAAAAAAAAAAAAGACAGTGTCTTACTATGTATTTCTGGATGGCCTGAATACGTAGATCAGGCTGGCCTCAGATTCATGGAGATCTGCCACTTTGCCCAGTAACATGTTCTTGATGGCCTTAGCAACTATTGTCCCTGCAGAATAATTTTGGAGACTAAAACAGTGCTCCAGATCATGTGCACATTTTTAGTCCTAATATTTTGGAGGTAGAGACAGAAAAGTTAGGAGTTCAGAATCATCCTTAACTATACAGTCTGTTCAAGACCAGCCTGAATCCCACAAGACCTGATTTCAAAAACCCAAAACCAAACCTGAGCAAAACAAGATGTGAATGATGATAAAGGTGTCTTAAAAGGAAGTGTCCCTGTGCTTGGGTCATGTCAGAAACCATGTAGTCAGGACAGCAAGTGCTGGAGGGACAGAAGAGCAGGCTCTGGCTGCAGGAAGCATCTTGGAGCAGCTGTGGCCAGTCCCTGGGGCACATCTGCACACTTGGCCCACATTTCTTGGACTCTGCCTGGATGCTCCCCCATGAGTCACATATGTCCAGAGTCCCTCATCCTGGCCAGCATGTGATAATGTCAGCAGGGAGCCCCCCAGGGGCAGAGCCCAGATCAACCGTGGCTACTGCAAAGAGGTCAGCAGAGGTGGTGCCACGTCAGCTGGGGCCTGAAGAGCAGTGCTTCCTCCTGCCTTGGTCCACTGACCTGGCTGAGAAGCATGCGTGCTTGCAGGGGCTGACGCATTGCTTACAGTTTTTTGCAAGCCTTAGTCATCAATCCTGGGAGATCTTATCTGTGTTGCAGAGGAAAACTGATGATCACTCCCGAGCTTGCCTGGGGTAGCAGAGCCTGACAGGGCAGAATCAAGGCTCCTACCCAGGAAGGTGGACTGCCTGCCTGCCTGGCCCCAAAGGCCTGCTTCAGAGCATCCTTTCTGTCTGTGGCCAGAGGGTGGCCACATCTGAGCCTGCCAGGAAGGCAGGATGATGCTGGTCCTCCTGCAGGCAGCAAGTCAGACTCAGCTTCTCCTTACTTCCCTGCCTCCCTCTGCACACCCTTCCCAATGGTGATTTCTTTCTTTTCCTTTTCCTTTCTTTTCTTTTCTTTTAGTTTTTGAGACAGACTAGCCTCAAACTTATAGTGTAGCTGAGGATAACCTGGAACTGCTGAACCTTCTGCCTCCACCTTCCCCAATGCTGGGAATGCAGGCGTGGCCTACTGTGCTGGCTAGTATTGAGGCAGATTTGGAGGACAGAACATTAACAATTTTCCCATTGGTGCACAAGTGCAAGAATCTGGCCAATCATCAGCCTTCTCTTGGACACCCTCCCTATTAAGTTGTCTTCTGCTGGAAGCAAGTACTTCTGAGCACCAGGGTCCTGGGAGGGGGTAGAATGGGAAAGGAGAAAGGGCTTTCCCAAGAGGACCTGGCCAGAGGACAAAGGAACAGAGGCCAACTAGAGACTCCTGAGCATTGAATTGCCAGGTCCTATTTGTGGAAAGCACACCTCTGCATCATCCTTGCTTCCTCTATCCAGACCCAAGGTCTCTGGAAGAGGGCCTGGGCCATGGCCTTTACTCTGGTCTGGCTCTGGACCTGCCTGGCCTTGGCCCACCTAGGAGTGGATCAGATGGCGCAAACAGGGTGGTGTAACAGCCTTCCAGGCTTTCTTGGCCAAAAGGCTGCCACTGATCCAGTTCCAGGAGGCCCTAGGTCTGAGGAGTTAGTACACAGAGGGTAGAATCCCTATTGGGGTGAGGGAGGGAGGAAAGAGTCACAGGTGCCCACTAGGGCCAAGAACCCCAACAGCTCAGGTAAACCCAAGGTGCTACCTAGGCCTGGGGAGCATGCATGTGCATGGTCGGATTGCAGAGACCCACTCTGTGCTGCTGTAGTTGCAGGGTCAAAGTGTAAAAGCCCCAGCTGACTGTAACTGACCACTCTTGTCCACGTTTGGGGGCCAAACTATAGCGGCCCGCTCTGTTCCGCAGGTCCGGGTTTAGCAAGAGAGAGAGTGGGGGGAAGAAGGGGAAGAGCCGCGAAGAATAGAGACAAGCCAGAGGATCTGTAGTAAAGTCTTCTTTACTGTCTCCACCATACACACACCACTACACCTACTACTACTACACCCCACACTCACACACACACACATACATATACACACACAACAAGGAAATTCTGGGTATTTATATGCTTTTGCCACGTGCCTTGCAGGTGTGGATATGACGTAAGCCTTACAGGCGTGGACAGCACGTGTGCCTTACAGGCATATATGGTGTGGATAGCACGTGGATAATACGTGCATCGCATGCCTTGTGGGTGTGGATACCACGTGCTCCTTGCAGCTGGGGGCACTTAACAGCAAAACAAGCTCTATGGGATATCAGAGTGTGCTTCAGCTGTTGTAGGCTGTTGAAAACCAAGTCTCATGTCAGGGTATATGGCTCAAGATGGCTGTAAAGCTAATAGCTGCTTTCTAGCCGCTTTTTGCTTAAAGTCGGCTCCCAACATCAAAGGAGAGGCAGAAAAACTGCAGACATGGGGAGAACACAGTGCAGACAGTTGGGATGTTTAAATTGAGCCTTCCAAGGCAAAGAACTGAGTGGAGGCAGGGACAGGTAGTAGGTCCACCCATGCTTCTCTGTGGCTTAAGGATCCAGCAGTTATCCAGGATTTTGCTATACCTGTTTTCTAGATCGGCCCTGGGAATCATCAAAAAGCCCTGTGAATTTCCCTGTAGTGTCTGAGGGTGGAGGGCTCAGGAATCTCTAGTCTCCTCTGTCAATCCCTCCACCAAACCTGGGCAAGCTCTGCCAGAGCAGGCATTGGCATTCTGTGTAGGTGACAGCCTTCGTTGTAGTCTGTTTTGGGGTATGTATGTAAAATTGTGAAATTAGATTTCACTGTGTCATAGACACTCAACAGTTTCAAATATGACATTTATTGCTTTCACATGAATCAAGTGGTGCTTAGCTCCTGTCTGCTACAATGACATCGTGATCACCAGGAGTCCAAGCTTCTTTTGTTACTGTGCAACCAATTTCAGTTACCATGGTCTCTACCTCGTGCAGTACGGTTGCTAGAGTTTCAGCCAGCAGGTCAACACTGCAGAAGGACCACACCAACACTGAGGAAGGACCATGTCAACACTGCAGAAGGATCATGTCAACATTGCAGAAGGACCATGTCAACATTGCAGAAGGGAATAAAATAAGGAAAGAGGGAGGAGTTCTTTATTTCCAAAGTCACATCCCATAAGTTGCATAGTAAGTAACCTATGGATGGACTTGAATTATCATCTAACTGAACCTAACTGGAAGGAAGGATGGTATATATTGATTAAAATCAGAACTCTGGGAAGGAAGACCCAGCGACTGTGAAATACAGCTAGTTGTCCTTTTCCCAGCTCATAACCTGAGCAGAAGTTTCAAGATGCTGTGTGACTCTCAGACCCCTCATAGCAGCAGCCCACACAGAACTCCATGTTTCCCTTCTTGGCCTGGCCTCCGCTTTCTGACCTTCAAATTCCTCTTGGAGCAATGTGAGCAGGTGCCCACCCCCCCACCCCCCAAATTGCCAACCGGAACAGGATCAGTTTAAGCATCAGACCAGGCAGGCCATCCCAGAGAAGATCGATCCGCAGGGACACAGTACTCTAGTACCACAGAGGGTACTCTCGAGAAGGATCCATGCCTGGGGAAAGGTGAGGTCAGAGGAGGATGACCTGTGGTTGGTCAGACAGAAACTGAGAGCCCTGAGTGTTTTTGACAGCGTGTATGACTGTGTACCATGTGTGTGCCCGATACTCTTGGAGGTCAGAAGAGGGCATCAGATCCCCTGAAACTGATACTTGTGAGCCACCAGGTAGGTGCAGGAAACTAACTTAGGTCCTCCACGAGTGCAGCGAGTGATCTTAACCACTGAGCCATTTCTCTAACTCATTTGGTTATTTTTGAGGCAGGGTCTAACCTAGCCCAATCTATCCGAGAACTTGTTAGGTAGCTGAAGACGATGCTGAATTTCTGATCCTCCTTGCCTCCACCTTCTGAATGCTGGGATTATAGGTGTGTGCCACCACACCCAGTTATATGATGCTGGCGATCAACCCCAGAGCCTGAAGCATGCTAAGGGAACACTTTACTCACTTAGCTGCATCCCCACTCTATATATTCTGGGTTTGTTTTGACTGAAATAGGACGGGTAACGGTAGCCAGGGAGTTTAGGAAGACCCATGGAGCTGGTAAAGACGTGTCCTGCCTCCATTCCTAGCATCGATGACTGCCATCTAAGTACCCTGCACCCATGACAAAGAAGAGAGTCTCCCCTCTTGGATTTAGAAACCACCTCACATCCAGGCTTCCAGGCTCTATCAGTTCTCTAGTTTCTCTTTCCCTGTTTTTTGATCCTTCTCTCTGGATCCTTGCAGCCACAGTTCCCACAGCTCCCACAGTTGCTCTGGGAATGTGATCTTTCCCATCATCCTTGAATCTTGGCTCAGACACCCTTCTCAGAGAACAGCCTGCCACACTCTTGAAGCCTGAATGTCTTTGCTTTGTCTTCTTCCTTGTGACAAAAAAACCCTTTCCCATGACTATCTCTGGGATCATATATACAAAAACAAAACAAAACAAAACCCACTGGGTGCTGCTGCACTAGGTGCTGCATACTCCCAAGGTCTGGAGCTGCTCATCGAGTACTTACCCATGATGCCCTGACGTACTGGATCAGAAATGGCCCAGAAGTGAAACAGAAGGGATTGCCCTGAGACTTAGCTGACTCCTGTGACAGTCCTGCTCTGTAACATGCTTCCTTTTTCTCTATATGCTTCTAGGAGCCTGACCCACCTCCTTCAACAAACTGGGATCCTGTTCGAGGACAGCCTTTCCTGTCTTGATCATCCTCCATCCCCACCCTATCCTTCTGGCCCTGCATCAGACCTGGCCAGCATCCCTGGCCCTGGTTGGCCCCCTGGCTTAAACTGATAGGGTTATGTGGCTAGCTGATTCCTCTGCGGTACCAAATGTGATCAGCAAAACTAGCACTGAACCCAGGCAGCAGCTCCAGCTCCTGGCCACAGGAGCGGGGGAAGTGCTTTCTTCCCTTGATTTCATTTTTTGGCAGGAGGGTTGGCAGCTGGCAAGGCACTCCACTGAGCAGCTAAAGCAACTGCAGACCGCAGGAGGAACTAGTGGCTGGGGTCTAGGGTGACCCTGGCTATCGGCTTTAGACAGGGACAATGATACTCCATGATTGTGTGTGTGTGTGTGTGTGTGTGTGTGTGTGTGTAGGGGATCAGCATTCCCACCCAAAAAAGAGGTTAGTCCATTTCTAAAAAAACAAAAGAGCTGAGGTTTGGAAAAGAGGTGTGGAAATTTCCAGAACACTTACGATTTGGGGATCCACCCTAGATTTGCCCTGACTTGCCTGGTAGGGCCTTACTCTGTCATTCTCCAGGCCTCAGTTTCTCCATGTACATAAGCAAGAGCCCTTGCAGATGAAGCAGCATGGGGCTCTCTGTAGAGTCCTCTGCAGCAATGCTGGGCAGATAAAGAGGACCATGGTAGGCTTTGCTGCTTTCCCAGCAGCCCCTCTGGCATCCAGAACTTCAGATTAGGCTCAAGACAGGGAGCTATGGTGCAAGAAACTGAGCAGTTTGTCCCACTTTCCACAGAGTGGCTTCCTGAGCAGAGGAACCTTTGTGTCCCCTCACTCCTATGGTCATAGGCGATGGCACCATGTCTCTGCTGCTCCCCAGAGGGTGACTGGTGTTTATTCCATTTCCAGAATGCTGATGTCTACAGAATATTGCCTAATTGAGAAATATTCTCTCTCTCTCTCTCTCTCTCTCTCTCTCTCTCTCTCTCTCTCTCTCTAAGACAGGATCTTATGATATATATAAACCAGACTGTCTTTGAACTCATGATCCTTTTCCTTCTGTTTTTTTTAGAAAAATGCTGGGATGACTGGGGTGAGCCACACCGGGGTTTAGTTGTAGAATTTGAGGTCCATCCTAAGATTATGGGGAAACCGTGAAGTCTTTCAAAGGCGCTAAACATGATATATGATCTTAAGTGCCAAGGGGGACAGGAGAAGAGAATTGCTAACCCCTGAGGGCTAAGCCTCACTACTCTGTGTGGATGGAAACCATTTAAGGCTGTGCAGTGCCCAACCTGTGCAGTCTTATGCGACAGTCCTGGCCTGACAGGAAATAGCAGTGGGAAAGAAAGAGATGTGAAACAGACTCCAGGAGTGTCTCCTGAACTGGAAGGCTGGAGGGGGCAAGCCTGGTCCTCCATACTGGCTGCAGCTCTCCTCAGTCACATGCTTCCACCATGAGGGTGGATGTGAGCACCTGACCCAGTTGGAAGAAATCTACCCAAGTCAGTTCTTCCTGCGCCACAAGCTGGAGAAAACTAGACTGGGATACAGAGCCCCCAGTTATGAGACCCTCCTTTCAGGGGAGGAAAGGCCTGAGGCAGGGGACCTTGAACCCTGAGGCCAGAAGGCAGTGGTGGGTTTTCAACAAACCCCAAGCTAGATCCTTTCAGTTACGGATCCTGAGGTGTAGAGAGGGTTCCAGAAACAGCTTAAGTCTTGGAATCAAACAGATTAGAAGTTTGTATATCACTGTGCTATTTCAGGAAGATACGGTTGGCTCTCTGAATCCAACTTTCTCCTTGTGAAAATGGGATGACACACTCACTCTGGGTTGTAGAGTGAGTGGCTTGCCATCCTGGCAGAGCCTCAACTGTCCACTGAAAAATCACAGGGAGGCCCTGTTGTACAGGACAACCATCCAAGTCAAACTGCTAACATCTTCATCGTATCAGCTGGACCACTTGCCAGAGATCATCAGAGCTGAGCTTGTGGATTGCTGATACTCCCTCATAGAAGATGGGGGTGAGGAGACTCACTGGGCTCTCATCTGAGTGTGTGGTGTGTGGTATATAGGTTGGGAAGGACTAGGAGGTAGGCTCCATCTATGTAGTCATGGGGGAGTCATCCATCATCCGTAATGGGTGAAAACCTTCCAGTACAGTGCTTTGAGATCACCCATACTCCTTCCTAACTGCAACCCCTCACTGATGTTCTGCAAGGAAGCCCAATAGATGCATAATTCCCAGGGGCGATTTTGAAGAAGTCAAATTTTGTTTTGTCTTTGGAATCTCAGAAAAAAGGGGGATAGGTGTTGCCTAACCCTGTCTCCCTGTTGCTAGCCCCAGGAGAAAATTCTCATGACAGACTCCTCTTCACTCTAGGTTCGACTGGAAGATGTGGCATCCCCAGTGCCAGTCTGGTGGTGGAGGAGCCTGTGACCTTCACTCTTAGGGGATCTTCAGGACCAGCAGGGGAGAGAGATGCTAGGGCTAGGTACAATTAGCCACCGGCCTTCTTGACAGACTCATACCTTCATTCTTGTTTCCCCCTACCCCCGGCCCAGGTGGCAAGCTGTGTGCCAAGTTCACCAAGTCACCCCCATGGGATACCAACCAAATACCTGAGGTGGATGCCAAGGCCTGGAAGGTGCAGGCAGCTGAGTCTCAACCCTGCCAGCTCCAAGCCTCTCAATGATCACGTAGTCCCCGAAGCCCACGGTGCTAAGTGTGACAAAAGTGAAGGAGAAGCTGTCCACGCGGCTCCAGTCCTCCGTGTGGGAGAAGAGAAGCACAGGCAGCAACAGGAAGACCAGGAGACCTGAGAGCAACTCAGCGGAGCCTGTTAGCCACTGTGCCCCCAGGGGTCCTGCAGTGCACAGCACTGGCCTGTGGCTCTGGGTGGAGGATCGAGAAGGAGGTGCCCTATTCCCACCTCTCTGGCTTTGTGTTTCCCCACATTTCCTGCCAAGATCCTATGGATGCTTTGATGTCTGCCATCATTCTCACCCCCATGATGGGTTTCTTAACAATCAAAGACCCTATTCTGGACTTCGTTCCCCTAGTCCTACCAATCCCCTCATTTTTCTCATCGCATCTCTCCTAGTCCTGCACCCCATTTCTGCCACAGTTGTTCCCGACCACTCCCCTTACCTGGTAACTGTCCTCCAGACAGTGGGCACATCTGTGCACCCCACGCTTCATGAGGTGGCCCAGGTGGTTGAACACCACAAGGTTGAACAGAATCCAAGGATAGCAAAGAATACGCAGAAGAGATGGGCAGCCGTGGTCTGTGAGCTCAGGTTGCTGTTGCAGGGGTGGGGATGGGGGGAGATTATTGAAGGGGATATTTCCCCTGGCTCTGCACATGGCCACTCTAGCCCTTTCTCTGTCCATGCCACCCAACTCCCAGGATCCCACTCCCATGGTGGTTAAGTGGCAGCTCGGGTAATGACTCAGAGCTCTCTTTGCTCAAAGCTGCCCCGCTTGTGCCTGTTCCCTATATGGCTGTGGGGCTTTGATATTTTTGAGCCTGTTTCCTTGGACTTAAAATGGGGTGCAGACATTCACTTGGCACAGCTGTAAGAAAGCCACAGTGGGGACATGCTGTCGATGGGAATGTGAATCCCTGAGCAGGCAATGTGTGCAAAGGCTGCGCGTATGGACCGATGGGTGCTGGAAAGCTGCCCCATACCGGCATTTGTCCCGAGAACCTCTTCAGAACCTCTTTCTCTGGAGCTCCCATCATCTCTCACTTTTTGTTTTATTTTGTTTGCCTAAAAACAAGGTCTCTAAGCCTGGCATAGTGGCGCATGTCTTTAATCCCAGTGCCCAGATGCAGGCAGATCTCTGTGAGTCCAAGACCAGCATGGTCTATATAATAAGTTCCAGGACAGTTAGAGCTACATAATACTCTATTTCAAAAAAACAAAAACAAAGAAATAAGCCCAGGAAGGAAAGTGCCCGATTCACAAGCAAGATGACTTGTGTAGTGACCCCAGGCAACCTTAACATAAAAAGCAGGGTGTGGTGCTGTGTGTCTGTAATCTCAGTACTGGGATAGAGGGGGCAGAGATAGGAAAATCCCTGTGGGGTTCTCCAGCCAGTTAGTTCAGCTAATTTGGTGAGTCTTGGGTCACAGTAAGAGACCCTGTCTCAACAAAACAAGGTAGATGGCTACTGGGGAAAATAAAGAAAACTGGACACACACACACACACACACACACACACACACACACACACACACACACAC
>JANHMN010000001.1:190229194-190242843 GCA_030674055.1 Rhabdomys pumilio | reverse complement strand
CACACACACACACACACACACACACACACACACACACACACACACACGGGCATGTGTGCGCATTAAATAAATAAATATTTAAATAGAGATGTAGAAACACTAGAATGGTTCTTCCAGGGTCTGGTCCATGGAGACACACTTGTCTCAAAGATCGCCCATGCTCCCTGGATTCGTCAGAGCTCCCTCCTAGTAGTGGCTGAATTAAAACTACACAGAGGACTCTGGACAATGCAATTCACCTGCTCACTCTTGGTTGGACAACGTAAGGATGCGCTAGTCAGAGAAGCTGGAAGCTGCAAACTGAAATTGAATCATAGTTGGTGTGAGCCTGCCACCTGATGGTAAGTCCTGGGTCATGCAGGGGATGCCAAGAGAAAGGGCGTTAGGGCTCCGACAGGCATTATTTTGTGAGATTCAGAACTGCAGGAACCCAGTGCTTTCTGTTCCACATTGTTTCCACACAACAGTTCCCAGAGACCCTTTTCTGATGAGTCCCACTTCAGCTTGGCTCTGGACAGGAAATGGGTCCAGAGAACGATGACAGGGAGGACAGGTGATGGTGGACTAGGAGGGGCTGTAGGAGCGCTGGGTGGAATGACTAAAGTCCCATAGGGGAAGCAGCTCCCAAACTTGAAAGTGTTCTGAATTATCTCTACTCATTTGCTGCTCAGTTCATTCCCAGTCTTGCAGGAAGCAATAGGCTGGGTGTCACTGGAAGAAGACAGACAGGATCTTAGCCTTCAGTGGGACAGAGGACGGAATTAACTCAGGCCATCAGGGCTTCCTTATCTGTAAAATGTTAATACTAATGATGGCTCATTCTTTTTGTGAAGGTTAAATCTGTGGAGCACACCTGAGAATTCTGGGAAACAACCACATGTATTGGTGTGCACAGAAGCAGCCTCTGGGCGTTCAATGGCCTCAGCTCTTGGCTGTGCAGGCTTACATTCACACTAACCCTCTCTGAGCCGTGGTTCATCTCCAAATAGGAAAGATCTCTGCTAGTGAGACTCCTGAGAAGGAAATGGGGGCTGAGCAAGGGAAGGGCTGCCACAGAAGTGTTTACTGATTGTGTTGGTTGTGAGTAGACACAGCCCCTGCCCTGTCTAGCTCTGGATCCTGCCCAATTGGTCTGTCCTTGAGTTCGGAAGTCTGTCTCCACTGAGCTGACCTCCTGTCCCACCCTCAACAATTTCCTCTTCCATTCTGGTATCTGGCCTCAGCCTAGAGAGGTGGGCCACAGGAGAGTGAAGATTCTTCACCCAGGTATGTGGGTCTAAGCTCTGTCCGAGTGCTCTGTGTGGATATAAATGCAGACACTGACCTGCTCAGCTGCCTGGCCCCATGTTCCTTGCAGGCCAGAATGGAAGAGACCTCCATGGGAAGCCCTGCCAAGAGGAGCCACCTTCCGCCTCCCTACCCCTTAGCATTCTCATCAGCTGAACGGAGTTCGGGGTGGGAGTGGGGAAAATAGAAACCTTGGGGCTAGACTTGGCTCTAAGGAGGGGCAGTGACCCAAGGCCTGAACCTGACCAGGAGCCTCTGGCTCAGTGATCTATGTATGCACCTTCTGCCCACTCATTTCATCCCGGTCCTCACTGCAGATGGGGCAGGATGTCCTCTTGAAAAACTGGATCCTCCGATCCAGCCTAGGTCCCCTCACTCGCAGCCCTTCTCTCCTTTGTCCCTGTCCAGGACAAGCACAATTTGGCTCTATTTTACTCACCCCTATTGGATGAGCCCTTTCCCAAGCGCCAAGGATTCTATTCGGGCCCTGGGTCCTGCCCCTCCTTAGAGTCAAGCCTAGCCCCAACGTTCCTATTTTCCTCACCCCTACCCCGTGCACCCTTCAGAAAAGGCTAGATTTGGCTTTTCATCCTTTGCCCTTGATCCCACAGGGCTGTCCTACACAGAGCTGCCACCAGATCAAATGCTATCTTGACCCTATCATGACTGTCCTGTAGCTTGTGACCCAGGGAAGCACACCTTCTGTATTCTTTATTTCCAAATTTAGGATGGCTGTGTTCTTACAAGGCTAGTCATGCCCTCCCATTTCCTTAAGGTAGAGGCCTTTTCCATTGCTGTCCAGCCCAACCCATGGCCATCCATCCCCCAACCACACAGACCTGTTGTTCCCAGACCTGTGCCCTCTACCTCTCCATGGGATAACAGCTCCCAGGATCCCGGGTCAGAGCATCCTTCATCCCTACCATGCATCCCGTGAGCCCCTGCCCAATCCACTTTTTCCCCAGGCTGGCCCCAAACCCGGTTCAGCAGGTCTAGCGCAGGGCCATCCAGACACATGTAGTCCTGTAGCAGCTCCCACTTGTCGCGCTGGAAGCTTCTTCTGGGGTCCCCAGACACTCCAGTGCCCAGAACACTCCAGTGCCCAGCAACAAGTAAGCCAGGACGGAGAGCAGCAGGAGCCCGGTGCCCCGCATGTCACAGTCCCTAGCCCACCAAGGCACCATGGGAGATCGCGGTCCACAGGTGATGGAATGGAAGGAGCCTTTGTGCGCTAACCTAACTAGAGATGCCAGAGCTCTGGAGAAGTGTGGTGTACAGGAGTCAGGCTGGGCAGAAAGGACCAAGAGACTCCCTTCTCTAAGCAAAACGCCTTTCTCTTTCGTTTCCCTGTGCAGGAATACTGGAGAATGAGATGGCCCTGGCCCCTACCCTCAAGGATCCAATTCCTGGGACAATAAAAAATAAAGACGCTCCTAGAAGAGTGTGGTGTGCCCACCCCCACATCAGAGGAAAGGAGAGGCCTGCCCTCCTTCTCCCAGATCCCCCACCCCACCCCGGCGCTTCCATGCAGTAGGAGAGACTCCTGCAATCCACTGCAGAGAACAAACAGCAGCCAAGTTTATTATCACAGGACTGCTTCCTAAGCTGAGGGGCCAGGGGCTTCCTCCAAGTGATTGCTTGTATCACCCTAGATCTCCCTACAGCTAGTGTACTATAAGAAATAAAATAGGGGCCAGTTGGGTATGGTTTGTCTGTGCTGTCCCGGGCTGGTAGGTTAGCAGGCAAGAGAACCGGATGGAACTTTCCTTGCTGCTTTGGAGGGAAGTCCCTGCATCTCCATCCACTCAGAACAGAAGTAGGGTCCAGCATGTGTAGAGGTGTTGGAGACGTCAGATTTCAACCCTTTCCTGGGTGGCAGTAAGACTTGGGTGCTAGGAACCCTCTATCAATGTGGGTCCTTCCCTGGGACTCCCTTCAACCTCTGGGGTTCACAGTCCCATCCCACCTTTAGTGCTATAAAGAGGATACAGAACTTGGGAACCCCCCTGCCACTGCAGAGGTGAAGGAAGTCCAAACAAAATTTGGTTCCTAATCCTGTGAGTCTGGGCCAAACCTCTCCTCCCTTATGGCCCACAGTGTCACAATCTGGCAGAAGGACCAGGCTCAGATGAAGAGTGTTCCCGTGGGAGTCCATGCCACCAGGGAGCTCACAGGCTATGAAGCTCTTGGGATCTGCTGCCCATCCCCCAGCTTCTCGGGGGTGAGGGGAGAGTAAAGAGGTCTAAGTGTGCTCTGAGGGTCAGGGGAGGTCATGTTCAGGAGAGTGGTGGGACCTCTGGAAGGGGTCCCCCCGTGTTGTTCTAGGATTCCTCTCCACTTGTGGGCAAGGAGAGCTGGAGAATTCTGACCGGCAGCCGTCTTGTTCCTTAGCTCTAAGACTCCTGAAGACGGCTTCCTGTATGCACCAAAGGTGTCCCCAGGTGTGTGTTCATCTGCCCTCCTCCAGCCACTGTCCTGAACTTTCATTCTCCCTAGGTTTATTCCCATCAAGGATGAGGATGCTGCCTTGGGGCTCCTTCAACACTGACCACAAGTGAAGGCAGAAACCATCACTGTAAAAGTCCTAGAGCCAGGCACAGTGCCTGCTACCTAGTAGGGACCTGTTAAGAGCCTATCGTGTATGTAGTAAGTAATACAAAAATCAAGTCCACCTTTGTTTGCAGGGCTCCCGTGACTATGTTAAGATGGCAGCAGTGACTTGGCCACCATGATCCATGTCAGGTTTAACTTCTCCTGGTTCTCTTTGGGAGACAGGGGAAGCTCCAAAGGCAACCTTCACATCTCCGTTCATGCAGATCTTTGATTTTTGTCTCCTCATCTCCCCTCAGTTACTTTGTAGGTACATCTGTCTCCTTTCTGTCTCTGGAGAGTTGCCGGGTAGTGTGTGGGTTGAAAAGAAAGGGGGAAGGGCAGGGAATGTCATGGGTTTGAGGAGGTCAGGACACTTGGGTCTCATGCAGAGATGGGGATTTTCTGTGATCTGGGCTCAGAGTCAGGGACTGCTCCATCCTTAAGGTCCAGACCTCTGATGAGCTGCCAGAGCCGGGAGCATCTGTGCAGAAGCAAGGATCCCAGGCTGAGGACCACCGCGAGCCACGCCAGTCCTAGGAGGATCCATATCGCTGCCAAGCTCCGATACACAGCGATGTAATGCTTGCTGGGGTCTGTGCCTGCCGGGGAAAGTGATGGCTTGTGTCTGAGGGCACTGCCACCCCCAGCTTCCATAGGAATGCATTCTCCCTGGTCCTCATACCAAGGACTACTAATAGAGGAAGCAGTGACGGCTACTATACCAGAGACTTCTGAGGAGGCCACCAAGAGTTCACAGCGGCTGCAGAAGTAACCAACCTCACACAGTTGGTACCCCCATGTTTATCATCCTAGTGGGTGCCCACCAAGATAACCTGATTATCCCATTCTCACCGACAACATAGTCCCCGAAGCCAATGGTGCTGAGGGTGATGAAGGCGAAGTAGAAGCCCTCACGGAAGCTCCAGCCCTCCACATGGCTGAAGAACATGGGTGGAAAGATGAGAATGACCAGGGTCCCCAAGGTCAGGAACAGAGCCAGGCCCAGGACCTGCAGGAGCTGGGAGAGGAAGAGTCTGCCCTTGAGACCGCTTAGAAGGTTCTGGAAGTATATGGGGGGGAGGTCTGGGAAAAGTTGGGTGTGGGCAGGGCAATGTCTAAGCTCCACCTCAACCCCATCCCTGCTGCAGACTTTTGGGTGGGACTGCACCCATGAGCGTGGGACTTGTCTGTGCCAAGCCTTCCTGAGCAGGGGAATGTGTTAGTGGGTCAAGGAAGGAGGCAAAGACCCTTTTAAACTTGAGAGTCACATTTGAGCAGGCTCCCTGGGGTCTACTGGGGCAGACTACTGTCACCCACAAACTGTTCCAGATCCTTCTGTGGGACATGCTGGGTGTCCTGGAGACTGTTTTGAACCACATGAAAGAATGTTGAATACCCATGATGACCACGGAGAGATACATAATGTTCAGATTCTCCATCAAAGGATGCAGCACAGAGCTGCCTAGCACACAGGGACAATCCTCTCAGTCATATCCAGTGGTTGGCCCTCAGCCCTTTACAGGTAAACTCCATAGTCAAGGTGCTATAGAGCCCTTTGAGACCATGCCCTGCCCAGTCTGTATGACCCTTCTACTTATCTTTCTTCCCATACTGAATCTGTCGGGTGTCTGTATACCCAAGCCCAGCTCCCAATTCTCAACCATCTGTCCCCAGGGGCCTGGAGGGGAGAGAGGACTCTGAGAATCTGGAAGGGAGGGAGGACGATGCCTTACCTGGGAATGCCTGGGGTGATCCTCCCACCTGTCCAATGTGGTAAGGTGGGCACGCAGCCCTGTGCCCAGATGGTTGAGGAAGACCACATTGAGTGGGATGCCCATCAGGGCATAGAAGACACAGAAGACCTGCCCTGCCTCCGTGCTGGGTGCCAGGTTTCCATAACCTACAGGGCAAACAAATGTGCAGATCCAAGGAAGAGAGAGCCCAGACCTGGCTCCCACCCCCCAACCACCGGTTCTAGCATAGGTTTGTCTCCATCACCTCTGTGGGAAGATGAGAGTTCCCTGTTTCCATGAACACTCACCCTAGTCTCTGATAGAATAGTCTCTACTTACAGAAAGCTCATCTCCAGCAATGAAGCCCTCCTGACTGCCACTCTCTGCCTCCCTGACAGCCATGATTCCCTGAGATGCTTCATGTCATTTCTATCTAATTACCCACTTTGCCTTGTGTAATTATAACAATTTAATCCCTCTTTGGTGGATTGGAATCTCAGAAAGCCAAGCCTGGGACATATCCAAGTCTGTATCCCACCCCTCCTCTGTCACTCTACCTGGCTTGCCAAGGGAGACGGACGGAATTGGACTTGGACTTAACTGAATGGAAGAGAGGTCTGTGTAAGAGAGGCCTGGGGGTTCACCAGGAGTGAGTAGAGTAGGCTTTCTGTTGGTAGCCCCTCTTTTTAGGACACTGAGCTATCAATTGCCGCCTTGAGGAACAGTTCCTGTGCACAAACACCCTCCCACATCTGTCTCTCCTCCCTGAGAGAATCCTAATCCCAGGTGTGAGCTTGCCTTCCTTTTTCATAGATGTCCCCTACCCACCTCCCCATCTATGCCCTGTGTGCCACCTCCGGGATAAGCCACATCCTTGTCCCAGTGATGGCATTTAGAATGGATCCCAAGCTGAGCAGGGCCTAGGGAGGCCCCTCGCTCCTCTCTCCTTTACCTATGGTGGTGACCACTGTGCCTGCAAAGAAGAAACTGCTCCCGAAGTCCCAGTTGCTGGGGTTGGTGGAGTTGCCTTTGGGGTTCACACCCTTTACCCAGGCTTCCAGGATGACCTGTGGAAGTAGCAGGGTCATAGGGTCAGCAGTTACTGAGTGCAGCCTGTCACCAAGCTCTCAGGAGAATGCTCTCCTGTCTCTTACATCATTCCTGTTTCACAGAAATGGGCACGAAGGCTTTGGGGGCTCTGGCCACTTACTAAGTGGCTAGCGGTTGACTGAAATGTGTGCTCTAATGAGCCAGTGGAAAGCCAGGGCCTAAGGAGGTGGTATGGAGATGCTCTTGCTAGCTAAGAAAATAACACACACACACACACACACACACACACACACACACACACGCACACGCACATGCACACGCACATGCACACGCACACGCACACAGGAATATAAGACAAGACAGGTTTCGTGTTGAATGTTTATGGGAGTGTGCTGCCCAAAGTAGGGGCTGATGCTGATAATGGGAATAAGAGCGTTCCTGGACATGGGGTGTGTGTGGGTGCTGGCAACCTCATTCTCTGGCACTCTCTAGTGAGTGCAACCCATGCCTGCTGGAGAAATCCTATCAGAGAGTCCCACAAGTGTGTGTGTGTGTGTGTGTGTGTGTGTGTGTGTCTAGTAATACCGTGCACATGTGGTGTGTTGATTGCAAGTGCTATGTAGTGCTGTAAGTTTCAGGTGTGTGTGTGAGTGTGCGTGTATGGGTATGGGTATACAGTAATACTGTACACATGTGGTGTGTTGATTGCATGTGCTATGTGTGTGTGTGTATATGTGTGTGTGTGTGTGTGTGTGTGTGTGCTTGTGTGCTTTATGTGTCCATGTTTTGTGTTTCTAGAATAGAAACCTTAACAGGCTTGAACTTGTGCCCTCAACCTCTCATGGGGAATGGGCAGGGTTCTCTCCCCTCAAACTCTAGCCTTCTCCTCTTTAGTAGCTGGGAACTTGTCTTAGGGTGGTGACAGCTCAGCCTTGGTATCTGGCGGTGCCCCAAAGCCATTGGGAAGTATGGCTGCTCCTGCCTCTCTTTCCTGTGGGAACTGATGTTCACCGGCTGGGTAGAGGCCTTCTGGCCCTCACTTGGACAGAACTAACTAACCTCTTACAGTACAGACTTTGTCTTTCCCACGCACCCAGGGAGCTGGGGCAGGCATTCCAGAGTATATTCCCTCCCTGGAGACTCTCACCCTTGGGCACAGCATTTGCCTAGGACCCTGGCTGCCCTCAGTGCATCTCTGAGCCTTCCAACATGTGGAGAAGGGGTTCTGACTCCTCTGACGGCTCTGAGTGTGGGTGAGTGGCCTCAGGGAATCCAACGGTAACAGACAAAGGGGTTGATGTACAAGCTTCCTTCCTCACTGAGTCAAGTTTGAACACTGCAATCAGCACTGTCCGTGTCTCATCGTGTGAGTTCCCCAGGAGCTGGATTCCCCCAAATCTGATTTCCAGGCTCCACTTGCCCTGGGAAACAAGGGTTTATCCTGTGACTGAGGACTTTCAGAGATGTGTCTGTTTCATCTTTCTTAGTGAGTCTTTGACTAAGCATTGGCCCCTTAGGATGCAGCCAGACCTCATCCATCCCTGCCCCTTGATTACAGAGCTGGTTTAAGCCTTGCTACCTGTATGCCCACTCCTCATTCCCAACTCCACCACCAGCCCAGGGCAGAAGGAGGTTTGGGGGCCTTCCTGACTCAGCCTTACTTCTGGAATGTTGTGGGGGCTGGAGGTGAAAATCATCCCTAAGTAACTCTGTATTCCGAGCATATCCACATACAGAGCAACAGTCCCCTCTGGTCATATCTCATCTAGTTGCTCTCAGTCCCAAGAGAAGTCTTGGGGCCTCAGCACACCTGGTGAGCTCACCCAAAGCTCCTGAGTCAGCAGGTCTGGGTGGATGCTGACGCTTGCTTTTCTGACATGCTCTCAGGCGTTGCTGCTGGTGAGAGAGGACCACAAACTCCACCTTACAAATCCTCGATTCCAGCAGTACCCTGTCCTCAGCAGGTGAGCTAGTTTAGGTAATTCATTAAGGGTTCCCCAGCGAGAAGCAAGGGTGTGAGTTCTGCCTCAGCCAGTGACTGTGCAGCCTTGGCCACACCCTGTGTCTCTCACCTGCAAGATGAAGACAGCGGTTGCAGTAAGCAGCTGGGAAGAAAACACCCACCGCAGGGTGTTCAGCCCCAGGTGCTGAATCACGATGGCCCAGAGCCTGTCCCTACCCATGAACACACATTCTCACTGGGCCAACTGTGCTTAGCCTGCTGTTTGCCGTTCACTAATACTACCTGTTCCACCTGTCTGTCCATCTTCTCAGTGTCCCACCTTTGTGTGTGACTCCACCTCGGGTCATAAGCTGGGAGCCAGCCTGATCAGCAGTCCTGAGAAGTGGAGGAGTGTGAGAGAGGACATCTCTGACTGACAGCTCATGTGTGTCGACTGCAGATGCATTTTCTGTGTGGATGCATGTGTGTCTATATGCATTTGCTCATGTGCAGAGAGTTGTGTACGTGTATGTATGTACAGGTGGCCAGGACTCAACTGCAGGTGTCATTCCTCAGAGCCATCAGCCTTGTTTGGTTTTTGCCTTGAGACAGAGTCCCTCACCGAACGAGAAGCTTGCCCTTTTGGTTAGGCTGGTCTGGCCTAGCCAGTGAACTCTCAAGATCCACCTGTCTCCCCAACCCACCAACCCAATGCTGGGGTCACAAGCACTTGCAGCCATACCCAGAGTTATACATGGGGGCTAGGGATTCAAACTCAGTTCCCTATGCTTACAAGATACTCTTTCCCACTAAGTTATCTGCTTAGCTTTATAGCTTCTTTTGTTTTCTGAGACAGGCTCTCTTGTTGGCCCGAGGCTTGACCATTTGGCAAGGCTAGCTGGCCAGAGAGTCCAAGGGATCTGCCTGTCTAGGACACTCCAGTGCTAGGATTACAAGCCACTGTGCCTGGCTTTTTTTTTTAATTACATTTTAATTAGTACACAGCAGTATGTGTGGGTGTGTGGGTGTGTTTATATGTGTGTGGGAATGCATGCACCATTGTATTTATGTCAAGCTCAGAGGACAACTTCCAGGAGTTGGTTCTCTCCTTTCCCTATGTGAACTCCAGGAATTGATCACCAGTCATCAGACTCGGCTCAGTGCCAAGTGCCTTTACTCGCTGAGCCGTCTTACCTGCCCACCCCTGGCTTTTTAACAGAGCATCTGGGTCTAGAACTTAGGTCCTCATATTTGTTTAGCAGACACTTAACTGAACCACCTCCCCAACCCCATATGTGTGTATGTCTGAATGTATGTTTGTATGTATATATATATATTTTTTTTTCTCATCTTACTGATGAGGACATTTAGGTGAAGTAACTGGATCAAGGTCACATAACAAACGTGAGAATCAGGGCCCCGAACTAGATCTCTCCAGGCTCCAGGCTCCTCCACACTCTGCTTCCAAACAGAGAACCAACATCTGGGTGGTGGCTCTGCACCTGTCATCAGCCCCTCCATTACCTCCCCACTCTTCCTGTCCCATCCTTTCCTACTCCCTCACCTGTACAAACTGCTCCAGAGCCTGCTGGTCCAGGCAGGTGTAGTTCTCTAAGAAGCGTAGCTTTTCCAACTGGAACTGGTCCCTGGATTGAGCCTCTGCCTGCTTCTCCAGCACCTGGAAGATGGTGGCCCCAAGCAGCAGATAGCAGACATAGGCCAGAAGCAGGGGCAATACTTGGCCACCCCAGCAGCTGCAGACCCCAGCACGGGGCATGATGTAGCCAGGACCCTGCAGAGGCTGTCAGGGTGGCTGTGGGGAGAGTTGGAAGAGGTGAGAGCCCCTGCCAATGCCTGCCCTGTCCTCCACCGCACAGGTGTCTGCGGCAGGGGAGTCTGTTTGAACAGTGCGGTGTGCAAACAGGCCTGCCATCCCCCACCCAGCCTTGTTTTTCCATGCAGAGCAGCAAGGCAGCAAATGCATGGGCCCCTCAGGGACACCTACTGGCTTCTCCTGAGCTCATCTGGTCTTATCTTCTGCTTCCAAGTGAGGCTGAGTGTCTGGGAGAGAATCTGATCAGGAACCCACTCTGCTGGGAATGAGGGATCTTGACAACTTCAGATTCCTCTCTTGGGAAGGCTCCCAGCTCAAACACAGGAGGCTGGGAGGGAAGTCTCACAAGGGTGTGGGTTGGCCTTGCTTACAGAAGGGAATAGGGAGGATTGACCTGCCTATTGGGGGAACCTGGAGCTGAGTAAACCAGAGTAAAACAAATCAAAGCAAAGCAAACAGGCAGATGACAGCTTTGCTTAGCAGCATTATCAATTGGTGCTACTGATACTCGGGCAACCCTAGTTACTGTCAGCTATCACTTCAGCCAATGGTTGGTCTTGCTTGAGACCCTTGAGCAGGTTGTCTAGAGGACACTGAACTCAGGAGATGAAAATGTGGAGAAGACAGAAACCGGACATGAGCCTCCACCCACATGGTGCTGTTAGTGGCTCCTTTTTCCACAGGAAGACCCACAGTGCCTCAGTTGATTTTTGGTAGATGTAACTACTTTATTGACATTATATAATAATTCACCTAATATGCTATACATGTGTGCAATTACTGATTTACTTTTTCTTTTCAGTTGTTAGCATAGCCTTTAACAGCTGACCCTTCTCTCCAGACTTGTCTGTCTGTCTGTCTGGTTTTGGTTTTAAAACAAAGACTCATGTCTGGCTGGCCTGGAGCATGGTATGTAGACCAGGCTGGCTTTAAATCCACATAGATCCACTGACTTCTGAGTGCCAAGATTAAATGCATGTGACACCATGACCAACTCCCATTTTATTTATTTAAAAGTATTTATTTAGCTTTATTTTGTGTGTATGGGTGTTTTGCCTACATGTATGTCTGTGTGCCATGTGCAGGCCAGAAGAGGGTGTCAGAGCCCTAGGAACTGGAGTTGCAGGTGGTTGTGAGCTGGTATGTAGGTGCTGGGAATCGAACCTGAGGCCTCTGGAACAGCAGAGAGTGTGTGCTCTTAACCACTGAGCCATCTTCTCAGGCTTATTGTTTATCTATTTTTTTAATATTAATTTTATGTATGTGTATGTTTGTGGATGTGGATTATGCTATGTGTGAGTGGGTACCCATAGAGTCCAAGAGGGCGTCAAATGTCCTAGAGTTAGAATTACTTGCAGTTGTGAGCTAACAAATGTGGGTGCTAAAGTTTTAACTTCTGAAACACCTCTCCAGCCCCCCTTTTCTTCTGAGACAAAATCTCATCTAGCCCAGGATGACCTCAGACTTGGCATTTAGCTGAGCCTGACCTTGAGCTGACGATTCTCTTGTTCTGCACCTCTTTGGGGATGGGATTACATGTGTGTGCTCTACGCTTGGTTTATAAAATGCTGGGGTCTAACCTAGAGCTCTCCACCTTTTTGGGGATGGGATTACGTGTGTGTGCTCTACGCTTGGTTTATAGGATGCTGGGGTCTAACCTAGGGCTTGGTGAGTGCTAGGCATGCATTCTACCAACTAAGCTACATCCCCAGCCTGTATGTTTGGTGTCTGAGACACTTAGCACAATGCCAGCTCTTGGACAGCTTGTTTGTAAGGCACCAGACTTGGATGCTGGGAACTAACCCTCAGGTCCTCTGGTAGAACAGGAAGTACTCTTAACTGCTGAGCCATCTCCTCAGATATATCTATTTATATTATACATAAATAAACTTTATTGCCTAAGACAAACAGCTTGAAAAATAGAAACCTTCTGGCTCAGTGGTTAAGAGCACTGGCTGTTCTTTCAGAGGACCTGGGTTGGGTTCCCAGCACTCACATGGCAGCTCACCACACTGTAACTGCAGTTCTAGGGGATCCAACACCCTCTTCTGGCCTCCTGAGGTGCTAGCTGCGTGTAGTACACAGAAAAATACCCCCAGGCAAAACACACACACACCTAAAATAAAAAATAAAGAAAACAAACTTTAAAAAAGAAAAATAAACCCTCACATCCCCATACTTCTATATGCCTATTTATCTTCCCAGTGAGAAGTTTGCTTTGGTGGGTACATGTAATTGTTTTAATAAGTGCATTTATTTCCATTAAATCTTTAAGTTGACTTCTAAAGTAATGGGCTTAATTATGGCAGTTTTATCTGTAGATGTCATCACATTTTATTCTTACTCATCTCTTTCCATTACTGCCTCCCTCATTGTTTTAATTTCATTTCTGTTGCTGTAATAAAATATCCTAACAGAAGGCAACTTATGAGTTGTTTATTCTGAGGGAGTCTATTTTACTTATTATTCCAGGTCTTTGTGGGGAAGTCAAGGCAGGAACTCAAGCAGCCAGTGAAGAGCAGGGAGAAAATAAGGGGTTATTTTTGGATCCTTGCTTGCTTGCTTTTGAACTACTCAGTTTCATCACCCATACAGTTCAGGACCCCTGCCTAGGGAATGGTGCTACCCACAATGGGCTGGATCTTCCTACACAAATTAACAATCAAGAAAGTCCCCAACAGACATGTCCCTATAGAGAATTCCTCATGAAGACTCTCTTTCCAAGGAATACTAGACTGTGTCGAGTTGATGGTTAAAACTAACCAGCACATGCACACCCATCTGCATACCCACTGCCTTCTTTATCTGATATACTACCACCCTCTGTTTTTATGTCAGTGCATTCTATTACCCTTCCCCAGCCTTACTTCCTCAAGGCCCAATTTCTACTTACTTATAGAAACACACACGCACGCACGCACGGACGCACGCACGCACGCACACTTAAATTTAGCAGTACTTGTCACTCTGAGTCTGGCTCACTTTGGGGTATAACATAATAATCTTCAGTTCTGTGCATTTTCCTGCCAAAGTCTTGATTTTACATTTTTTTAATGGACAAGCAGTTTTCCATGGTGTATAGATACTACATCTTCTTTGTCCATCATCTGTTGTTGGCAGTATATTTCACTGAATTTTTTCCTTCACATTCACCTTGAAAGTAGACACACACACACACACACACACACACACACACACACACACACACACA
>JANHMN010000001.1:190197058-190227964 GCA_030674055.1 Rhabdomys pumilio | reverse complement strand
TGTGTGTGTGTGTGTGTGTGTGTGTGTGTGTGTGTGTGTGTGTGTGTTAGGCCCAGTTAGCACTCTCTCTGCTCCATGCTTGTGGATCAAGATATAAGTTCTTAGAGCTGGAGAGATGTCCCAGCAGTTAAAAGCACTGGCTGCTCTTCCAGAGGTCCTGAGTTCAATTCCCAGCAATCACATGGTGGCTAATGACCATCTACAATGCAATCTGATGCACTCTTCTGGCATGCAGGTGTACATGCAGATAGAGTATGTATGCATATACAATAAGTAAAAATAAATCTTAAAAAACAAAGATGTAAGCTCTCAGCTACTGCTACAAGTGCTATGTCTGCCTGCCACCATGCTCCCTGTCAGGATGGTCATGAACTCGCCCTTTGAAACTGTAAGCAAAGGGCCAGTAAACTCTTTTTTCTGTATGTTTCCTTGGTCATGGGGTCTCTTAACAACAACAGAAAAAATAACTAAGACAATGGACCTTTAAAAAAACTAAAGCAAGCTGAAGAATGTTTATGTCTTTCAAACATATGAAAGAGAAAGAGAGGGGTGGGTGGTTTCTCCTCTGCTACAAAGCCCAACATAAAACACAAGACAACATCGCTGGGGTGAGATGAGGCAAGAACACAGCTACTTGGCACTAAAAGTGAAAAAAGATGTGGTCCATTTGGGGGGCTGTGTGAGGAGAACTGGGGAGCCATCTTTTCTGAAACCTCTCTGCTTGCTGCGTCCTGCATGGCCATGTGGAGGGGTGACATGACACAGTTCTCACCCCTGGAGCAGAGCCAGCAGGGTGTGGTCCTCCACGAGTGTTGACAGTTGCTGTGGGCATAGGGCTTGTTTGTATAATAATGTACATAATTTACTGTATATTCCTCTTTTGGGAAATACTCCCCCTGCCAAAGTTAACGACTCTATGATAATTAGAAGCAGTACAAGTTCTGGAGGTAAGAGTGTATCTATGTCCTTAGCAAAATTGGTAAACACTATGACCTTCAGAAAAGCCCTTAAGGCTGTGGGAAAGACCTCTAAAATCATGAGTTCAAAAATATATAATTTCTCACCTGTGCAAAATATAAGGATGCAATATGAATCATATGAGGAACTTCATGGACCTGAAAGAACAGAGGCAGATGCACTATGAGCCAGCTTGTCAGAAAGATACAAAAGCAAGCAGAAACAAAGGCAGGCAGATTTCTGCATTCAAGGTCAACCTAGGGCTAGGACAGAGTAAATTTAGACCCAGGTGTGGTGAGAATGGTGAACTCAGAGACAAATCCCACCCAGCTAGCTTATTGTCTGTGCTTACAAAGGCAGGCAGTCTCTGAATTCACTTGCATTGTTAAGAAAAATGTGATTGCTGTCTTTTTCTAGGAGTTAAGGTGCTAATATCAAAATGCAGATTCATGGGATAATCAGAAGGAAACCTTGGGTGGATGATTGATTTGATATGTAAATAAAAGACTGGGCTTTGGTCTGTGAGAGCTGAGCTGTCTGGTGATCTTTAGAAAGCTGTCTTGACCAGAACACAGGCTGTCAGCTTGTACCCACAATTTGGCTTCAAGTCATTCTTTGTGTTGTCCCAAACACCCCTTCCTCAGAAACTCTCTCTAAGCTGAGGCTGGTCCTTGGCATCTGCTGGTTCTGGCTTTCTGATGCGTCCAAGATATGGATGGAGACTCTTTCAAGAACACATCTATGTGGTTAGGGAAATTCTTGAAACCCATTGTTGTTGTTTTGAGACAGTGTTGTATATAACCCTGGTTGGCTTGAAACTCACAGCATAGACCAGGCTGGGCTCGAACTCACAGAGATCCATCTGGCTCTGCCTCCTGAGTAGTGGGATTAAAAGCAGGTGCTACCACGCCTAGCAGATTTTCTGAAAACAGAGTCTAAGATTTAGCCCATAAAATCCACAAGTATTGGAATACATATGTGAGCCTAATGATAGTGGCGCATGCCTTTGATCCTAGCGCTTGGGAGGCAGAGACAAGTGGATTTCTGAATTTGAGGACAGCCTGGTCTACAGAGTGAGTTCCAGAATGGCCAGGGCTGCACAGAGAAACCCTGTCTTGAAAAGCCAACCAATCAACAAACAAAAGACAAAGGTGAAATGTGAGTGAAAACAAGTCATGGGGTCCTCAAAGCTCTCTGTCCTATTGAAGAGACCCCACCTCTACCCCTTCTTTCTCATTCCCTCACAAGGTTCAGGAAGCTCAGAAACTTAGAGTCACAAAGCTGCTTCCACAGGTTAGATAGGCAGTAAATATTTTCTAGAAAGAGAAGACTCTTCCTCAGAGCTGCCTTCCAGTTGGACAGAGAGCTCCAGGGATGCACCTTGTAGGTTGTCATCCATGCTGGGGTGAGCTTTTTAGAGAGATTCAGCCACCTTTGAGTCGTGTATACTCCCCAGGAAGCTCATTGGCTCACCAAGCTGGCCTTCGGTGGGATGGTTTCTTAGGTCTGTGTAGTCCATGGTCTATCTGGAGTGAACAGAAATTTTTTTTACATCCCTCCAGGGAAAACCACACAACCTTCTGACCCTTCCTTCTTCTTTCCTTCCCTCTGTTCCATCTACACATCGAAAGTGAGCATCCTCAATGTGTTGGGATCTGTCAGCCTTTAGTGTGTGGACTACTGCCTCCTCCCCATCCCCAACACACTAGCCCTAGCCCAGTATCCCCTTGTGTAGATACTGCTCTCCTGTGAGCAAGAGCTAGACACGAGGCATGATTTATGACCCCTTTCGGAGAAGTATTACTGCTAACGGGCAGAGCCAATTTGTGCTTCCCAAGTGGGGAGGGCAAAATCAATTAATGACAAATGTAAAATGGCCAGGCAGGTTTGATGGCAGAGAGTGGGCTAACATCTGGAGGTGATAAGAGATTTTCTGAAGCTGAACTAATAGAGAGATTGGAGAGGGGAAAAAAACCCAGATCAATCCCATGTACAATGGACAGGGAATCCAGAGTAAACAGATAGCTGGCCTCGGGCTTCCTTCCATCTGAATGAGCCCCAAGATAAGGAAAAGGACAGGCCACCCACATGACCATCCAACATAGGTATTTGCTTATGGACTCATTCAACTGATGTGTCTGCACAGAGGTAAAAAGATACTGGCCAAACAGGAGTCAAGGGGAGCTGATGAGGCCCACATGCCCCAGGTTTGTGTTCTGTATGAGAAAGGGTAGAGAGGAGGGGCCACGTCAATGGCTGACTTAATAGAACCAAGTGGCTGAAGTGCTGAGTTGTGGGCAAGGATGCTGGGGGCTCCTGGACATTTCCTTACAGTGACACTGTAAGAGAACATTTTATGTGGGACAGATGGTACAGTCTGTCTATATGAGTCTTTATTTATCTGACAGGTCAATCTCAGATGAGGGCCAGCTTGATGTGACCAGAAGTGAGAATGTGGGGTGCTGAGGGATGATTTGAGAGGACTCTCCAATTAAATAAGCAGCCATGCATGTTGTTGATGTTTTTTAAGATGTGTTTACTGGATTGTTTTATGTGCATAAATGATTTGCTCTCATGAATGTATGTACACCATGTGTGTGCCTGGTGCTGAAAGATAGTGTTGGATCCCCTAGAACTGTAGTTACAGATGGTTATCAGCCCTGTGCTGGATAGTTTTATGTGAACTTGACACAAGCTAAAATCATCTGAAAGGAAGGAACCTCAACTGAGAACATGCCTCCATAAGATGGGGCTGTAGGCAAGCTGGTAGTCTCAAGAGAACAGCCCTCGGAGTTGGCTGTGACTGGACTTGCCTGGGAAATGCTGCTCCAGTCTCCAGGCTGACTTGGCTTGGCTTTCTATATCTTCCAGGATATGGGATGTGAGGACAACAGCTATCATATGAATCTTAAAGCATCACTGGAGTGAAAGAAGCAAGCCTAAGCAAGCCTAACCTTGCAGGCACATGTCAAGCCTCTGCTTGTGTCTCCAAAGCAGATCACAGAGTTAAGCCCACATTTACCGTGTGTGTGGAAGGAGTTCTCATCCTGTGAGTCTTTGCTAATGAAAGCTTTGGATGTAAATTCTATAAAGGCAGAGAAAATTTACCACCAATTATTCAGTATCCCAGCTTCTTGATTTGATTTCTAGAACTCACTCTTAAAAACTAAAACAGCTACCATGTTCAGCCACCATGTTTTTCTTTTTTCTTTTTTTTTTTTGGTTTTTCGATACAGGGTTTCTCTGTATAGCCCTGGCTGTCCTGGAACTCACTCAGTAGACCAGGCTGGCCTCGAACACTCAGAAATCCGCCTGCCTCTGCCTCCCAAGTGCTGGGATTAAAGGCGTGCGCCACCACCGCCTGGCCATGTTTTTCTTTTAAAAAATAAAATAAAATACTATTAGCTGGGCAGTGGTGGTTCACACCTTTAGTTCCAGCACTCAGGAGGCAGGGGCAGGCAGATCTTTGTGTGTTTGAGGCTAGCCTTGTCTACAGTGTGTGTTTCAGGATAGCCAGGGATACACAAAGAAACCTTATCTCAAAAATCAAAAATTAACAAAAATAATAAAGAAACAAATAAATATATATAATAAATAATATATATATAAATATATATAATATAATAAACATAATATATATAATAAAATATATATAATAAACAAATAAATATAATACTTATTGCTATCATGAAGAGGGCACACGGTGTGTGTATGTGGGTAAGTATGCCACAACACACCTGTGGAGATCAGACGACAAGCAAGAATCAGGCCTCTTCCTTCTGTGTGGGCCCTGGGGCTCAATCTCAGGCCATCAGGATTGGCAACAAATGCCTTCAGTTGCTGAGCCATCTCTCTGGCCTCCAAAAATCCCTTTTGCAAGATCTGAGAAAGCACTTCCCACGTTATGCTCCTCCTGAGGAGGGAATGACAGAGGCTGAATTAGATCTGGGGTTGGACCAAGGTCACTGGCCATGCTGCTTTCCAGAGAAGCCTTTTATCTCCACATTTGGACTCAAACACTCCTCGTTGTCCCTGTCCACTGAGCTTAGGATGGGTACTAGAGCATTCTTTCAAAGTATTCATCTCTTCTTCCCGTTTGGGGAACCGTTGGGGAAAGGTTCACTGTGGTCCAGCCCCGGTCCACACCAAAGGTCCAACATCCACTGAGAGGTGTCAGGTAGGTTGACTGACAGTGACGTATAGCAGGATCCTGAGTGGCCCTGGGTTGGCAGGCTGTGTTTCTCTCTTCCTTGCTTCCTGTCCTGCCTGGGTGGCTATTTCACACCCTGTATGTCAGGCTGTACCACATTTAGAAAGTCAACAGACCCCAGCAAGTTCTAGGAAATGGAGACATCAAGGTTTTCCAGGGACATAGATACTAATCGCAAGGGACTCTGGCAAGTTCTGTGTTATCTCCAGGGACCTGAGTAAATACAGATTCACACAAATCCTGTGGAATCATGGGGAGTCTTTGAGAATCAGGTTGTAAAGGCTGTGTTTGGTTTTTACCTCATACTACTAGCTTTACTAGGGACTTAACTGTGAATGGTAGGGCTAAGAGGACCATGAGTGGCCCCCTTCTCTGTTGGGACTCAATCATTAATCCACAGGGAGACAGAAAAAGTGACTGTAGCCCAAGAAGTGGGCATGGGTTCTGGCTGTGGCACACACAAAAGGAGGGGCTGTTTAGTAAGCACTGGCTCTGCACCAGGAGCACAGAAAGGAGCCAAGAAACAGGCCCTGGCTGTTACAGAGCTCTGGCATTTAACCCCTGTGGCAGCTCAGGAAACCAGCCATGGAAAGGCAAGCCCAGTCTGCCATGTGCTTCTGGTTCCTAACCATATAAGCCAGGCAATGGCTAAGAAGAGTGTTGCAGACCTGCTTAGCTTCAAGATGCCTAAAGAGGAGAAAACCAACCAAACAAACAAAACAAGAAGTCCATGTCACTGTGTCACCTCCTTGTCCTCTCCCCAGGGTCACAAGTCCTTATACTTCTGGAACAGACACACCAGGAGCATTGGAGTGTATCTTTATTCAGGTATTATCATCTCTAGGCACTTCTCTCCTTCTTCGGCCCCACCCAATTATAGCTGGGTTGGGACCCCAACACAGGCAGCGCCTGACTCTGCTCCCTCCTTCCTCTTCTGTTCACCTACCCGCATCACAGAGCTAGAGCGAGGAGTGCTGGGAGAGTCACTGAGGCAAGACTACTGGGCAGTTATGCTCTCCCTGTGTGGATGGGAGTTTCAGCCTTAATTCTGTAGAGCCTCATGCAATTGAGTGGGATAAGAGCCCATGTACTGATGGCTACAGAGCTCTGGGGAGCTTCTCAGTATTCTCTTGTCCTGTGAGATACTCAGACTACAGGGTACATCGCTCCCTAGGGACAAGGCAAGAGCAGGTTCTGCCTATAGGTCACCCAGGCCACAAGGGTTGGGACCCTGACTGTCAAAGTATTGTTCGTGCTACTGTCTTATCTGAGGCCCTGCCTGGCCTGCCACGACATTCCTGGACTTCTCGGCTAGGAGTAGGCTAGAGTGGTGGGCTGATGGATAGTTATAATGGATTATCATCCTCCTGAATCACTGCCTGAAGCTTTCCCTGCCCATACACAGGTTCTCACAAACCCGCAGTGAACCGGAACCTCCATTCTGCCCTGAGCTCTCTAGCTTTTCCCACCTCTGCCAATAGCTCTATCGGGACCTCCCAACAACCCTGCCCATCCTCTGACATCATCCTCAAAGAAGTATCGCTGTTCTCCTCTGGCCTCAAATTCCCCCAATCACTCCCAACTGGCTGATGTCATATCCAAGGTCACTAGTGAGAGGTGGGGTCTTCATCTTCATGTCAATCATTCTATCTGCATTCAGGCTTGGACTCCCAAGAGAAAGTCAGTTGCTTCCCAAGCCTGAAGAGATAGGGTTGGTAAGCTCGAGGAACATTTCCAGGACTGACTGGTGCTCAGGGGAAGCTGGCCAGCAATCAACTTACCCTGAACCCTCCCTGCCAGACAGAATTTATTCCCTGGGCTCCGAGGCAGAAGGTGAAAACCACTGATGCATCTACTTTACACACACACACACACACACACACACACACACACACACACACACACTTTAAAATAAATCTTTAAACATTCAGTCTTGAGTTCCACCCTAGACTTACAGGCTCAAGTTTGAATCCTTATAGAATCCTTACATCTGTGGCACACAAAACTGCGAGCACTGGAATTGATGGTGCGTAGTTCATCTGCCCAAAGTTTGGCTGATAAAGTAGGTGCAAGACGGAATTTCTGAGAGATCCTCTGGGTGAAGTGATGATGACAACATTTTAAAGCATTTCAGTGCACAGGGGGCCCGAGGGGTGAGGTTGGTGAGGGCACAGCAAAGAGGCAACTGCAGCCAGTCAGAACTGGACTGTGGAGCCTGGCCACAAGTAAGGATCGTGCACTCTGCCTCTGTGCTATGAGTGAGCAGAATGAGTGAGCTATGTGCTATGAGTGAGCAGAAAGCCCACTGAATATGGGGAGTAAGCAGATAGAACAATGTTGCTTGTGCCTATAGTCCGAGGGGCTAGCGCTGTGTGTGAGCCCCACTGTGGAATTTAGCAGATTGTTCTTTATTTTTTAACATATTCTTACTGATTGATTATGTAATTAGTTAATTAATTTATTTAGCTTGCGTGCATGCGTGTGTGCGCACCCGTGCCTGTGTGCTTGCAGGTCACATTGTGCATTAGGAGGTCAGAAGACAATCTGTGGACATCAGCTCTCTCCTTTCACCATGAAGACACTGAAGAGGGAATTTGGGCCATCAGCCTCCCCCAGCCTGGGTTGCAATTAGTTAGTGCTGTTGTTGGAAGATAGCTGGGAGTCTGAACCAGCTCCAGCCTCAGCTCCCCTAACTCCCCATAGATACCACATGCAGCAGTGCCCAGGAGGTTGATGAAACAAAGGTACACAGCAGAGCCCAGAGCACACCGTACTCTGTAACACAGTTCGTCACATGAGCAGACCAACATATAGCCTCCCACCAATGGATCACCACACAGCCTGCAGGTGCCACCTCTGGTGCATACACTGTCCCAGCTAAGTGATGGGATTGGAGTAGCATAGGGTTGACATGATGGGGTATCCCTGGAATGGAGGGTATCGTCACAGCCATATCACTAAAATGGAGCCAGGTCTGATCACCAAGGAAGGCCACCTTCTCTGCTGCCAACTCTCCTGACTGGCATAGTATGAAAGACTCTGGGGGACTTTATCTCTGAAGAGGTTCACTAACCAAGGGAGGTCAGATGCAGCCTGTGACAAACTCTGAGAGGCTTGTATTGTAGTATTGCAAGCTCAAGGCCACAAATGGCAGAGATAGCCCTTGGATTCAGGTCTTGTTTCTCCTAATCTCCTAAGCAGTCTCCTGACCCCAGGAAGGGCCCCAGAAACCAAATGGGAGTTAGAGGTTTCATGGGAGGGCCAGGAGCCCTTGGCAGGCCTTTTCCTGGCATCTTTTTAAAAGGGGGGATTGTGGTTATGGGGACTCTTCAAGGGACCTTTCTGAATGGAAATACTTCCAAATGGGACCATTAAGGGGAATTATACAAGGGGCCCCCAGAAAGGAGCTAACCTTATTTCCTTAGATGTAAAACCCATGCTTGGCAGTGGAAGGTCAGATTTGATGCCATGGATGATTAACACCCATGTGGGGTACGTATACCTGTCTGCAGGTGCCCTTGGCAGGGATTAAAACTTCCGCTGGTGCTTCCCTGAGTCCTAAATCAAGCTGATTCATCCTGGCTCTTATCACAAGCTCAGGGCAGGGAGCCTTATGTTAAATTGTTCTCTCTGGGCTCCTGTTCCCTCTGTAACCACAAATTCACAGTAATGAGTGCTGGGAAGAAGTCATGATAGGACAGCATACTAAACCTCCAGCAGCGGGATGTTTGCTTTGGCTGTGATGGTGCTGGCCTGGCTACTGTTTGCTTGGTGGTGGGATCTGATAAGTGAGCTGAGCACAAAACAGTACATAATTGGCCCAGGGACACCTGCTGTGTGTCTGGACAGGTTAAGCCTACTGGCCCCTCAGTCCTGACTTGGTGGGAAATGGCCCCAGTATCTCTCGCTCTATAGTTTCCCTTGAGTCTGCACAGTCCAGGATTTTTTTTTCCTTTGAGAATAAAAACTGGATCATAGGACTTCTGTGTGTTTTGATGAATTACTTCTAGGCTTCTCTTTGTTTGGAGAATAATACCCAGCTGCAGGGGAGGAGGGAGGCTGTAGCTCTGCCTACTAATACCTCTTGGCCCTTTTCCCTGAGGACAAAAGGCACAGCAGAGAGAGCAGCTCATGCGGGCTGTGGCTTTAAAGACAGTGTAGTCCAGTGGAAAGAGCAGAACACCTGGGCTTCATTAGCTGCACAGACTTGGGAGGCTTCTTCAACTGCCTCAGTTTCCTTGTTTGTCAGAATAAGGGTCAAGATCTTGCCTCTGTGTGCCTTAGGGGTCTGAGTGTAGTGAGAGCATAAGATGAAGTAACATAAATGAAAAGCTTTAGTGGTGCCAATTGTGTGTGTGTGTGTGTGTGTGTGTGTGTGTGTGTATGTGTGCTGAGAGATCCTGTCTCAAAAACCCATGTGGACAGTGCCTGAGGAATGATGCCCAAGGCTGTTCAATGGCCTACACACACACACACACACACACACACACACACACACACACACACACAGACAGACACACACACACAGACACACACAGAGATACACACACAGAGACACATTTTCTCTCTCTCTCTCTCTCTCACACACACACACACACACACACACACACATACACACACACTCATTAAAAACAAAATGGCTAGCCAGTTAACTAGGTCTGCTCTCTTTTTTCTAATAATTTCTCTAATAATAACATGTTAACTATATGCAGAATTTAGTAACCTTGTCCCCTACAGTGGGTTCTTTTTAAAAAAAAAAATGTCCTCTTATTCCACTTAAGTCCTTTGGTGACATTCTACCCCTCTTGGAATAAAGTCAGACCATTATAATGGCCTTATAAGAACATGGTATTTGTGGGGCTCCATGTGATCTAATGCCTGTCTATTATTTGACCTCATCTCTAATGATCTGTCCTAGTTTTCTTTATTTTACCTTTTATTTTTATGTGTTATAGGTGTTTTGTCTGCATGTGTACTGTGTAACACATCTGAGCGTGCCCACCAAGGCCAGAAGAGGACCTCAGATCCCTTGGAACTAGAGTTCCAGAAAGTTGTAGGCTGTCATATTGGAGCTGGGAATTGAACCCAGGTCCTCTGGAAGAATAATCAGGGCTCTAAACCATTGTGCCATTCCTCCAGCCCCAGTCCTAGCCTTTCTTTAAAGCTACCAGGCACTTTTCCACTGCAGGGCCTTTGCATGAGCTCACTTTATTCTGTCTACAAGTGTCTCCCATAAATCCTAAGTTGTCTATTCCTGTAGCTCCGCCAAGCTCTTTACTCAAATCTTGCCTTAACAATGAGGCTATCCATCCTACATAATTAACAAACTCATTCCTCCTCTTAACATGCTTTAATTTCTGCCCAAGCACTTACAACCATGTGTACATTTATTTATTTTGTTTCCTCCCATAGAATTGGTTTACATATGAATACATATTTTATATATTCTGTACTTTTAATAGATGCAAAAATATTTTGTGCTCATTAATTATATCTTGAGGAGCTAGAAAAATGACCCAGTGGTTAAGAGCACTGGCTTCTCTTCCAGAGAATCTGAGTGTGATTACCAATACTCACATTTGGAAGCTAATAATTGTCTTTAACTTTGGTTTCAGGGGATTTGACACCCTCTTCTGGCTTGCAAGAACCATGTGTACATCATACACAGACACACTTGCAGGTAAAATGCCCACACACGAAAATTAACGTCTAATGATAAACATATTTTGAATGAGTGGCTTACAGAAGTGACTTCTCATAGAAGTTAGCAACTTCCATAGTAAGGAGAGGGCAGCACCAAGTAGCTTTACTGGAGACTTGTCAACTTTAGTTAGATGTTGATTCATCTGACTGATTAATCAAGGTAGGAATTTTTCCTAAAGCTTCTATAGACCTAAACACAGTCCTCTCATTTATTTAAGCAAGTTCTCAGTATGCACCCCTGGATAACCTGTAGGCTTATGTATACTAGGCTGACCTCAAATTCAGAGAGCAAATTCTGTCTCCTGGAATTAAAGACAGGTTTGGAATTCCTAGACTTAAAAAAAAGGGGGGGGGGGGGGTTTAGCATGTTCATATGTATATGTGGGTTCATGTACACAGTTCATGTGTGTCCATGGGGTGCACATTCAAGTGTGTGGATGTAGAGGGTGAAGTTGACATGGAATGTCTTCCGCTATGGCTTTCTCCTCTGTTTATTGAGACAGAGTCTCCCACTGAACCTGGAGCTCACCAATTCAGCTAAGCAACATCTAAATAGGACCTCTAGACCAAAAGATCTGGGAACTGTGAAAGCTATTTGGTTGTGGTGGTTTTCACTATAAGCTTTGACAGCCGAGGTTAACTTTGTAACCCAAGGTCACAGCTCCCTGCCTGAAAATTGAACTACAATTCCCAGAGTGCATCGGCAACCTCTCGGAGAATGCTGGGAAGTGTGGTAGATTTTTTTTTTTCACCCACCCCCTCCGTGCGCCCTCGCACTGTAGCGATTAAATTACATTTCCCATAGTGCATCTTTTGGAGGATTCTGGGAGGAGTGGCAAAAGCATCAATCCCACTGGGAAGGGAAAAGAGAAACCATTTGAACTTGAACATTTGGAGTTTCCAGGGGTTTACAGACCGTTGGGGCATTGAAGGCACCTCGAAAAGAACTCAGAGTGAGTACAGGAAACGAAACCTGTTCTAGGTACAACCAGTATGTAGTAAGAAGCCATAATCAAAACTTGGCAGACCTCTCGATTACAAAGTTTGACAGTTTTAACTTAAACCTTTCTTATCTCGAGAAACCGGACCATTTTGTACTTAACATTGAATACCTCTGAATATTTTCTGAAATGTTTTTGAAGAGCTATTTAAAAATGGAATTTTCCAATATCTCACCTTTTCTCTTAATTTTTTAAATGGTTGTGGGATCTTTTAGAAATAAACCATAAAGCTTTTCATATAGACCAGAGCACAGAGACCGTGAAGTCTGCATCACGGTGGCTCATCAGCTTCCAGCGTTCCCAGCTCATTGAAGTCCACAGTGGAGTGGATGCCCCCTGGGCACCTCTGAAGATTCAGGATAAACCCACAGTCACGCTTTATGCCTTATAAGTAATTCCTCCTGGAAAGATGGACAGAATGAGAAATGTGTGTGTGGATGCCACAGAAGCTGTTAGTTCATAAGGATCCTGCCTTGGCATTTATTAGTTTTGAGTAAAAACAACGTTACCTTTCATCTCATTTATAATTCTTTGTATATACACACACACACACACACACACACACACACACACACACACACCAGGGATGTGGAGTAGGGGGGTGCTATTTGACAAATTGCGAAGTCTTCAGGCCATGATAGTCTACAATTGATTAAATCTACAGTTGACTAAAATTAATTTGGGAGCAGATATTAGGCAAAAAAACAAAACAAAACAAAACAAAAAAACAGGTAGCCATACAGCCGTATAAGAGTAGTGAGTAGTTACAGCCCTGTTCCTGGAACCCATTAACTTTACCAGAGGAATTCCAGTAGCCTAGAAATAACTTCCTTTAGCCGTTAGTCCCAGAAACTACTGATTTTGTTATACATTATTGTATGTATATATGCATGTGCTTAAAAATTTAAAGATAGCCTCTAATCCCTTCTGCTGAAGCAAAACAGTTGCTATGAGTCTGAGGCCAGCCTGGGTTACAGAGTAAGACCTGGTCTCAAAAATAAATAAATAAATGAAATTTAAAATCAGTACAAATAGCCGGGCAGTGGTGGCGCACGCCTTTAATCCCAGCACTTGGGAGGCAGAGGCAGGTGGATTTCTGAGTTCAAGGCCAGCCTGGTCTACAGAGTGAGTTCCAGGACAGCCAGGACTACACAGAGAAACCCTGTCTCGAAACACCAAAAAATAAAATCAGTACAAATAAATAAGTAAATTTTAGTCAGGGCTGGGAAGGTGGCTCAGAAGGTGAGGTGCTTGCTGAGTTTGATTCCTCAGGACCCATGTAAAGTGGGTGCAGAAGTACACATCTGTAACTCTCTGGAAGCTCACAGGCTAACCAGCCTCTATACACAGTGATGAACAGACATATCCTGTCTCAAAATAAGGTGGAGGGTGAGGAACAATACCTGAGGGTGTCCTCTGACCTGTGCACATATCCTGTGGTATGTGTGTGCCTACAGCCTCTCTCACACACATGCAGTCACATGCATATGCATCACACACATGCACAGGCAGTCACATACTTAGGTATCAAACACACATGCATCACACACACACACACACACACACACACACACACACACGTAAGAGTACAAATGAACAGGTGAATTGCATGTGCCCCTCTCAACCCTCCTCATCATCTCTTTCTTCTAAACTAGCCACTGTCTATAGTCTGTGGACTTCTAGTTAGTTGAAAAATATAAATGCCTAACTATAATCCCAGCTCAATAGGCAGTAAGAGGCAGATCAATGAGTTCAAGGCCAGCTTGGGTTATGTGAGACCCTCTCAAAGCTAGAAAACAAACAAACAAACAAACAAACAAAAAACCCAACGGTAACAAATCCATGTAACTCCAGACGAGTGAAGTAATCTCAGCACTCTAGAGTCAGAGGCAGGAGGATGCCACGGTTCAAGGCCAGCCTAGCCCACCTAAGCAAAGATCGGATCTCAAAATATCAAAACCAAACAAAAATTAATTTATGTGCCCTGGAATGTTTACCTGCTCTCTTAATTATAAATGAGTTAGGTAATGGTGACCAATCAAATATTACTTGTCTTTTCTACCTGTCTAGCTGAATATATAATTGGCAAATAAAGCCAGGTATGGTGCTGAGTATATGTGTTATCTTAGCATGTAGGGGGCTGATATAGGAGGATTGCAACCCCATTGCCTTATGGGTGTTTCTCTTTTAATAATATGTTACGAATATTCTTTCCTGCTACTATACAGATCATTCTAAATTTAGAAGCTATTTATTATTCTATTTGATCATAATTTGCTGAAGATTAAACTCTGGGCTCCATGTATATTAGGCGAGTAGTCTACAGTTGAGTCACATCCTAGAGCTACATCCCAATCCACATTAAACGTTTTATTTTATTATTATTATTGTGTGTGTGTGATGTGTGTGTGTGTGTGTGTGTGTGTGTGTGTGTGTGTGTGTGTGATGTGTGTGTGTGCAGATGCAAGCATGCAATAGCACATGGAGGCCGCTGGACAACTTTGGGGAGCCAGTTCTCTCCTTCCACCATGGGTTCCAGGAGCCAAAGTCAGGCTTATGTGTATCCATGTATGTCTATGTATGTACCACATGTGTGCCTGATGCCTGCAGAGGCCAGAAGTGAGTGTTGAATCCTGTGGAACTGGGCTTACTGGAGCTGTGAGTTGTCATGTGGGTGCTGGGAACAGAATGGGTTCTCTGGAAGAGTGGCCAGTGCCTTTAAATGCTGAATCACCTCCGGCCCCTATAATTTTTTATTAACATTCTTAAATTTATCCTTCCTGGGATAAATTCTTACAAGTAGAATTTTTGAAAAGAATTATTTATTTATTTATTTTATGTATGTGAGTACACTGTAGCTGTCTTCAGACACCAGAAGAGGGCATCAGATCCCATTACCGATGGTTGCTGGGAATTGAACTCAGGACCTCTGGAAAAGCAGTCAGTGCTCTTAACCACTGAGCCATCTCTCCAGCCCAGAAGTAGAATTTTTATTAAAAGAATGTTTAACACATTAATAGTTATTCCTAAATTAACTTTAAAATATTGGAACAATGTACATTTCTGAGTTATTATACTCTGAATTAGTAAAGTTGACCTTATACACATACTTTTTTATATTATTAAAATTACACCTTTAACACTATCTCAGAGAGCTTCATAACCCACATAGCACATCTGCCTTCTGTGAATATGATTCATATTGTATATTTTTGTTTGTTAAGCGACCTTGTATAACATCAGTCCCTAATATTTTGTTTACTTTCATTTGCTAAATATATCTTACCCTTGCCTATGTCATAGATTGCAAGCAAAACTATTTAAGAATTAGTCATCAGTGACTCATAATTGTGCAACCAAGAAGCAGGCCTGAACGGTGTTTCTCCGTAGGCTCGTGTCAAAGCTCGCTTCCCTTGGGCACAGTTGAAAGGTGGTTGGTTGGTTAATTGTACTAGTGGTCTAACTTTCCCAGTGGAGTTTCTTGACATTTTTACTACTAATATAAAAGTTACCTTGCACAGGAAGACAACAGATACATACTTTAAAAAAGAAACTTTGAGCTGGGGATGAAGGGAATGTGGCTTAGTGGCAGAGAACTTGCCTGGGATACGGATGGGTAGCACTCAGATGCGTGAGGCCCTGGGTTCAATCCCTGGGAATGTAAAAACAGAGTCAAATAAACACAACTCTGAAATGGATTTTTGAGAGAAAGAATATACTAAAAAAATTAGAAACTAATGTGGATTCCTGTGGATGTGCATAGCTGCCTACTGAAATATTTTCCTAATGGCCATGATTTTAATTTTTTTTTAATCTACATCAGTGGTTCTCAACCTTCCTAATACTGTGACCTTTTAATATAGCTCCTCATGTTGTAATGACCCCCAACAATAAAATTATTTCATTGCTGCTTTATAGCTGTAATTTTGTGTTATGAATCATAATGTAAATATCTGATATGCGACCACCCAAAGGGGTCACAATCCAAAGGTTGAGAACCTGATCTACAGGATTTTTTTTTCTCATACTTTATTCTCTAAGAGATGTTGGATTTAAAAAAAATTTTTATTACACTTTAAGTGTATTTACTTTGTGTGTGCGTGCATGCCACAGTGCATTTGTGGAGATCAGAAGACAGCTTGTGGGAACTGGCTCTTCACTTCCACTGTGTGGGTCCTGGGGATTGAACTTGGGTTGTCAGGCTTGATGGCCTGGAACTTTCCCTGCAGAGCCATCCCATCAGCCTGGAATGCACTTTTTCATGGATGAGAAACTTGGATTCAGGAGTCTGAACACATCTTAGAATTGTCATTAATTCTACTAGGATAATGCCATTGGCTATAATACATTTCAGTAGTCAGGAGACTGGGGTAGACAGTGGTAGACAGCATGGCTTGCATCTGCACTCAACCCCCAGAACCAAAATAAAAATAATAAACATTTTTAGATTCTTTTAGGTTTTTCAAGACAGGGTTTCTTTCTGTAGCCCAGGCTGTCCCTATAGACCAGACTAACCTTGAACTCATAGAGATTCGCCTGCCTCCGCCTCCGCCTCCGCCTCCGCCTCCGCCTCCGCCTCCGCCTCCGCCTCCGCCTCCGCCTCCGCCTCCGCCTCCGCCTCCGCCTCCGCCTCCGCCTCCGCCTCCGCCGTGCTGGGATTAAAGGTACGCTCCTCTGTCACCACACCTATCACCATCTGGCTATTTTTAGCTTCTTAATATGGTAGGAGCCCAATGACCTCACTCCCACTGCTACCCAGTATGTTCAAAGTTCATTTCTTACAAAAACAGTCCAATGTAGAAGAGTTTTGATTGGTGGGGAGCTTTTCTCCGTGAGTCAAGGATCTAGGCTATTCCATCTAATGGCTCTGCCTTTTCCACTGGAGTCTTCCAGACAATGGAGAAGCCATATTCACTGCTAATAGCTTCATCCTAGAAGAGACACACACCATTTCCACTTATACCATGTTGTTAAGACCCAGGCATGGCCCTGCTTAGGGACAAGGGAGGAGAGAGAGAGACGGTTGGCTTTGCACCCGGCCTCCCAGCACCTGCTTCACAGCACAAAGGAGGAAACAACCACTTACATTAATTAGCTGATTCTCATAACTCACTAGTTTAGCTGAACAGGTTTCAATTTTGTACATTAGACAATGAGCATCAGAGCTGGATGTGGTGGCGCACACCCTGGGAGACAGAAGCAGGTGGATCTCTGTGAGTTCAAGGTCAGCCTGGTCTACACAGAGAAACCTTGTCACTGGGAATTTGAGATCAGTTTAGTGATAAGATGCATTGAAGGCCAGGGGTGGTTTTGCACATGTTGTTGTTTTATTTTGCTTTTTCCTGATATTGCAAATCGATTCTCTCTAGGCTTAAACTCTAACTCTCTTGTTAATTTATTACTTTAAATGTATACTATGATCAAAACAAACAAACAAAAAACAACCAACAAAACCAAACCAAACAAAAAAAGCCAATGAAACACACACCCTCCGTTTTTCTCTAGGAACCCGACAATGTCTCTGTATTGTGGAACATTTTTCAGGAGGAAGTCTTTTGGTTGCTGTAGGCTGCTGTCAACCTATGTCACTAAGGCACGGTGAGTTCTGACCAGTCTAGTTATTTTTGTCCTATTAAATGCTATAATGTAAATTCTTTAAAACTCCATATTAAGAATTAAATGTATGAGACAAAAGTTACACAAAATAACGTCCACTGTAAATTATTTACAATTGGAAGCCATTCGGTACTAAATTAAAAAATATGTAAAATGTTTCATACGCTTGACTATAAGCTCTACTCAAATAAGACATTGTCCTTTTACCCGAGAGAGGTGATACACACCTGTGGTTCCAGCATGTAGATGACTGAGGCAGGAGGATCTGGAATTCAAGATCATTCTTATCTACATAGAGAATGTGAGGTCACTCCGGGTTATGTGAAACTCTCTCTCACTCTCTCACACACACTCTCTCTCTTTCCCTCTCTCTCTACTTCTCTCCCTCCCTCCTCCCCTTCCTCCCTCCCTCCCTCAAAAAAGACTATTCTTTTTTGTTATTGTTGTTGTTATTATTTCTCTTTTGAGACAGGGTCTAGCTGCATTTTTTCACGTGTGTGCACATATTATGACAACCCTTGTGGAGAAGGGTGAATGTATACAGATGTGCATATGCAGATGCAGGCAGAGGTTGACCAGATGTCTTCCTCAATCACTTCTCTGCCTTACTATTTTCCTTAAGTTTTATGTGCATGGGTATTTGGTCTGCATGTGTTTATGTGCTGTGTCTGTGCAGTATCCACAGAAGAGGGAGTTAGATCCTCTGGAACTCACATAAATTGTTGTGAGCTGCCACATAGGTGCTGTGAACTGAACCTGGTTCCTCTGGGTGAGCAGCCAGTGCTGGACTGGCTAGCCGGCAAGCCCCGGGTATCCTCTTGTCTCTCCTTCCCTAGCACTGGGATTATAGAACTCTGCCCAGCCTTTTCTGTGTGTCAGAGATACACACTCGGGTCTTCATGTTGATAAAGAAAGCTCTTTACTGGCTGAGTCATCTCCAAATCTCCTACTTGTCTTTTGAGGCAGGGTCTTACTGTGTAGCTCAGGATGGCTGAACACCTGTTCCTCTGCACCAGCCTCTCAAGTGCAGAGACTGCCTGTGTGTATCACCACATCCAGCTAAGACTTGGACTTTTCTGTGTGGCATCTTGTGGCATGAAACTGCTTCATGAATAACAGCATTAAAATATTAGATGACACAGGAAGGGAGATATTAAAGCAGAGTGGTTTAGTGGGATTTTTAACAAACACAGTTTAAAACTATATTGAATAATATAGTTTTGTTTCCTGAAATAGCAAGGAGAATTCCAAGATCATTCCTTTCTCAACAGAGATAGACTTCAGTGAAAGGCAGAACAGGGGAAAAAAAATGGCTGGAGCAAAGGCTCAGTAGTTAAGAATACCTGCTACTCCTGCAGAAGACGACTCTGATTCAGTTTGTAAAGCCAGTGGACAGACTCCCACCACCCTAAATGAAGCTACTAGAGAAGCCTAGAACTTGATTCATTATTATCTCTTTTTGAGAAACCAGTAAGTTTTCTTTCTTCCTTCCTCCTCCTCTCCTTCCTCCTCCTCCTCCTACTCTTCCTCTTCTTCTTCCTCTTCTTCCTCCACCTTAGTGTCTCTCTACATAGCCCTCCATGTCTCAGAACTCACAGATATCTACTGCCTCTTTCTCCTGGGTACTGAGATTATAGGCGTGTACTACCATGCCCAGCCCAGAAGGTTTCTTAGTCCACATTTTTATTTTGGCTACTGAGAATATTATCACTGTGAATTAGATCGGTCGAGAATGGGCTTTCCCATCCTCTCTGTGGTACATTTAAGAAGCTGAAGGAGTTCATGTCTGAACAAGGGTGCACTGATGTCGGATGTGTGCCTCGCCTTCCCTAGACTGAATGAGAATTCCTGAAAGTACATCGTTGTGTGCTCTGCAGCAGTGCAGCCCACTCCCATCTGTGGCCCTTTTGTGCTGAGATTTTATCATTGTGCTCATTTTCCTTTCAGTCCACTGCCTGCGAATTTTTGCCTCACTGTGTAACACTGGCAAAGTTCCTTAAGGTTTAGTTCCGTATTTATGGCCCTTGAAGTTCAAATCAATAGACGTGTATTGAGCTAAGCCATTCATTATGCTAATTACAGAGGTAAAAAGCAGAGGATGGGGGACCCTGTGCTTGCACAGGTCACAGTCAGCTTGGGGAGACAGACAATGAACAAATGATGCAGTGACACACAGGGGGACGAACGGGAGCGCAGCATGGAGAGCACAGTGCACTTGCCTGTAGCCACCTCAGCTGGGGAGCAGACTGGGATGAAAATAAATGCATGGAGCTTGGCATGATGGCACAGCCTCGTAATCACGGCTACACTAGAAGCTGAGGCAGGAGGATTATCTTCAAGGCCTTGCTGAACTACAGGGTGAGTTCAAGACCAGCCAGGGCAACTTAGTGATAAAAGGTGAAAAAGAATTGAGCATATAGCTCAGTGTTAGAGAGCTTGCCTAGCATGTCCATGTCCCTGGGTTCAGGCCCCAGTTCTGTAATACATACATACCTATGTACGTACGTACGTACATACGTAGGTACGTACGTAAGACTGCAGGAGAGTTAAGAAGAATGTTCCCAGGTGAATGATAGATAAACAACCAAGTGTGATTTATTTATGTTTGCTTGGTTATTTAACTTGGGTTCTATCTGGATATGTCATGGCACGCATGAAGAGGTCAGAGGTTAACACGAGGGGACTGGTTCTGTCCTTCACCACATGGGCTCTGGAGACTGAACTCAGTTCCTCAGGCTAGACAACAAGCCCTTTTTACCTGCTGAGTCATCACACTAGTCTAAGTATGGTCTTCCAATGGCTTATTTCCCAAATACAGTTACGTATTTGAATTGAAGGAAGACGATGAGGCCTGCAGGAAGGCTCTGCAGACGGGAGTGTTTTACCTCTTTCATGACCTGGATCCTTTGCTCCAGGCATCAGGACATCGATACCTGGTGCCCCAGCTTAGCAGAGCAGGTAAGATCAAATTATACCAGTGGAGTAGGTGAGTCTTCGGCTACCAGGTGGGATTCAGGTAGTTCCAAAAAAAAAATATCCTTGCATTTTAGAGTTCAGATTTTTCAAACAGCTCCTGGGTCTCAAGCTTACATAACCATTTCTGCTAATTAATAACTCATTACATAAGCTTGAATTGTCAGCTATTCTTGATGGTGACATGAGCCAGGAGTGCCTAAAACAGAGGTCCATGAAGCTACTGTTCCAGTGGGAGAGGCCCGCTGCCCTTTTTGTCAATAAAATTGTAACACAGCCAGCCACACTGGTTCCTGGACATCCTGTGTCCAGCTGCGTTTATGCTATAATAGCAGTTGAGTAGTCACAGCAGACTACACTATAAACTCTAGAAGACTTGGTATCTCTTTTCATAGAAGGTTTACCCAGCCTTGCCTTAGGCTGGTGATTTCTAGCTGCAGGAAACTGCACAGTTACATAGTTTAAGATTTGCATCCTAACTTGATTCTGCTAAGGTCAAAATTGAATACAAATTAGTTGATTCACAGCACCCACCTAGACTCGGGTATCAGCTCCACCAACAGGTCTCCCCCCACGGGAGCCCAATCCCGAAGCTATGTCTGAAAAGCAAGACCCCAAGGCCTCCGAAGCAGCATGCAGTGCAATGGGCTTCCCGGACAAGGAAGATGAAGAACGCTGGCTTTTCAAAGTTCTGGGAATCAAGCCTAGGCCTTCCTCTGCTCCGGATGGTGACACTGCTAAGCAGGAGGACGAGTCACTGGGCCATGCCGAACTTCTTCGCCTGCAAGAGATCCTTCAGGAGGACAAAGTCAGCAGTACCGATGACAGCAACACTTGCCAAGCTGGATATACTGAAGACAATGATGAGACCGGTCACAGCGACAGCGACATTGATGATAATGTGAAAGTCATCATTGGTGACATTAAAACAAACGCCTCCATGTACATGGAGATGCACAATAATCTGAACTCACAAGCTGACCAAGACCTACAAATAACGGAATCAGACAGTGCCGTGAACCCAACTGATTCAACAAGCAAGGATGAGAAATGTGTCACCATGAGCTATCCTTATGCCCTCATGCAGAAGTGAAGTTGTAATGGAAAACAAAAACAGCAGCAAAAAAAAAAACCCTTGTTCTTAAAGACAATGACTTCATCATTTCACAAACCTGAAAGCAAATCTATACCAAATTGCTAAAACAAATGGAAAAAATTTTAATTTGAGACCTGGCTGTTTTGAAAATTGAAAATCCTTGCCCAAAATTAAAATCACCCCAAACAATCTAAAGTCATCTACCTGCCAACTAGGGGAGTTTGTTGCTTGTGGAATGTCGAATGAATAAAATCTGCTTGAAACCAAAAAAAAAAAAAAAAAAAAAGAATACAAATTAGTTTTGAGACTCCCTTCAGTACCTTCTAGAGATATAAGCCTCTGGATTTGGGGGTTTTGTCTTTAAAGCCTGATTGCTGTGTGTGTGTGTGTGTGTGTGTGTGTGTGTGTGTGTGTGTGTGTGTGTGAGAGAGAGAGAGAGAGAGAGAGAGAGAGAGAGAGAGAGAGAGAGAGAGCAAGGCAACTTACAGAAGAAGGCGTGTATTTGGGCTTACCATGTCAGAGGCATGAGAGCGTTGTCACAGGGAACATAGCAGCAGGCAGACAGGCATGGCACTAAAGCAGCAGCTGAGAAATCACATCTTGAGAGCAGGAGGCAGAGAAGACCCTGGAAACAGCATGGACTTTTGAAACCTCAAAGCCCTACTGCACTCCCCAATCCCCACACAGTAATAGTACCTCCCCCAGCAAGGCCACACTTCCTTCCCAAACAGTTCTACTAACTGTGGACCAATTATCAAACATAGGAGTCTACAAGGGCCATTCTTATTCAGTCCTCCACTTGGGGTTCCTAGATTCAATCTCAGTAGCAAGAAAGAAGCCCTGCAACCATTCATTTGAGGATAAATACCAATTTAAAAAAATAATCTGTGGTATACCAAACATGGTCAGATGTTCATCCTTGTCATTACTCCCTAAATAGTGTAAAACAGTTGGATACATAGTTGCATTGTTATTTGATACTTTAAGCAACCAAGAGCTATTTAAAGTATTGGCAAATACTGCCTGGTTTCATATAATGGATTTGAGAACAGGCAATTTTTGGAATATAAGCAGTATTCCATAAACAATCCCAGCGGATGCTGAGGGAAGCAACCGTGTACTCTAAGCAGAAGTCCTTTCTGTGAGTCTCACATGGTGATGCAACTAAGATCTGAGTCTTACTTTTCCTCTCCCTCTTCTTTCTTGTTGTTTAGAGCTGGAAGGGCTGCTGAGTAAGTTCGGACAGGATTCGAAAAGAATAGAAGATTCGGTTCTGGTTGGAGCATCCAACCAGCAGGAAGCATGGTTTGCTTTGGATCTAGGTCTGAAGAGTGCCTCCTCCATCAGTGGTATGTGCTCCCTTTCCTGATAGGTACTCCTCTGCTGCTCTCAGACTTCAGGGTCTTGTGTAATATCATCTCAAGGAAAATTTTATACATAGAAGCACATTATCGGTTTTCCTCTTTAAATAAGGATATAAAAACAGTATTATCTGGTATCATCACTATCAAATGTTTGATGGCCCTGAACTTGCTCTATAGCCCACACTGGCCTCCAATCCAGCCCTTCTGGCTCAGTTTCCCATGTGGTGGGATAACAGACATGTACTACCTTACCTGACTGAAAATCAAGGGCTTCGTAATGATTTCTTTCCAAGTGGTGGGGAAACACTTGCTTATTATTCCTTATACATTTACATATTTTCTATCTTAACTATTTAATAAATATTTTTAAATTCATGTCTTCAAAACTGAATATGGCAGTATGTAATCCCAGTACTTGGAAGAGGCTGAGGCCAAAGAATTTTGAATTCTAGGCCAGTTTAGCCTACATAGTGAGTCTCCCTCTTAAAAAAAAAAAAAAAAAAAAAAGCCAAAGCAAAACAAAACAAAACAAAAAAAACCAGAACAACAATAACAAACAGAGCAAAAGCTTGGCTGGGTAGCACATTCCTGCAATCCTAGGACTTAAGAAGTAAAACAGCAGAATCAGAAGTTCAAGAGCATCCTTAGCTACCTAGAGCATGAAGCCAGGCTGGCTATACAATACTCTATCTCAAAAACAAACAAAATCATGGTATTGTTTTCTTAAGAATGTTACCGTGGAGTAGTTCTGGGTCCTCACCACGGCAATGCAGTGTTGGTTGACCTGGTTCATGGATCCTACCATGCATTCCTTCTCCCTTCAGTGTCTGGGGTGTGAATGTGATGGTGGATGAGTTAGACACCCCATTTTATCTTTCCCAAGGGCAGGTAACGCTACTCCAGCAGCTTGGCCACTGTAAAGAGGATCTGGAGAATTACTGTGCCACACCACTTCCCAAAGTGACCCAAGAGTCACTCAATACTTGTTTAAAGTGTTTTTACTCTTCCAATATTCAGATGTGGGGACCCAGAGCCCCTATTCCATGTAACAATGTAACACACACACTCCTGTGCTTTCTCTCTCTCCTCTCTCTCTCTCTCTCTCTCTCTCTCTCTCTTTCTCTCTCTTTCCCTTCTTCCCTCCCTCCCTCCCTCCCCACAACCTTTCTCCCCACCTCCAGCTCCCTCAGGTAAAATCTTGGGAACCTGTGTAGTTTCTAGATGAGTCTTTTGGGCAAGTTTGGGGAGCAGTGCTCTGATGGATGCACTGCAGGTGGCAAAGCTGGTCATCGCTTTAATTGCATTCTCTTATATTCTCTTTTCTAATTTTTTAGCCTCCTTGCCAAAATCTGAAATAGAGGCAGAGCTCGGAGGTTCTTTCATCAAGCTGAGGCAGGCTCTTTTCCAGTTGAACTCGGTGGACTCCTCCTTGCTGTTCACGGTAGTTCCGGTTCCTCAGTTCTGTGGGAAGTATAACAACGCTGTGTGCGTGGACGAGGACACGTATGTGCGTGTGCATGCTATCTTGGTTTCTCATGGATCACAGAGGGCAGCAGTGTACAGTGAAAGATTCTTCACTGTTGCTTGCTTTGCTTTTAGCAGAGCTGCAGTGAAGGTTTGCCTCCTAAGAACATGGCAACAGAGTGTGTCAGTCTCCTAATTGTTTTTAAAAGGTTTTATTTTTAATTGTGTGTGGCTGGATGCCTGAGTGCAGGTATGTGCATATGAGTGTAGGTGTCTGCAGAGGCCAGAGAGGCCACTGGCTCGTTATGAGTGACTGTGAACAGCCAATTAGAAGTCATACATGCTGGGAACCAAACCCTGGTCCTCTTCCAGAGCAGCATGCAGTCTTAACCACTCAGCCATCTCCCCAGGCAGCCAGGCAGCCCCATAGATATTTTAACTCCACAGCGTGATACACATTACGTTTACTCTGCTTTAATAACTTGATCTCACAGCTTTAGATCTCAACTGTTATTTTTATTGTTGATTTTTAATTATTTTCTGAAACAGGGTTTTATGTTCTTTTTATTCCAGGCAGGACCCCAGCCCATGAAATGGTCTCAGACACAATTAGAGTGGGTCTTCTCAGCTGAGTTAAACTAATCTAGATCACCTTCCCGGATATGCTCAATAATTTGTTTCCATGGGGATTCTAAATCCTACCGAGTTAACAGGACTTATCATCACACCAGCCTCTAATGTTTTGCTTTGTTTTGTTTTCATTTTAAAGGCAGGCCTTCAACTTACTCTGTAGCTGAGGGTAACCTTGAGTTCCCCGTTGCCTCAGTACTGGGATTACAGGCATCTACACACAGGTGCCACCACCCCTGGATGCTGGGGTGCTTGATTGCCTTTTCTAAATTAAACAGAAATCCCTATGACTTTTTCCCCCTAAGGCTTTTTTAGTTGAAAAAAGAAAAATCACAACTTGAGTTGGGGAAAGGCTCAGTGGGTGAAAGCACAGTGCACAAACCTGACTGGAGTTCCCTCCTGGTACCCACATAAAAGCCAGATGCTGTGCTGTGCCTCTGGAATCCCAGTAGTCCTGAGGCAAGACCTCAGGCAGAGGCAGGGAATGGCTGAAAGTTCAGGGTCTACTAACACGGAGACACTGCACAGCAAAGCCATCGAGACTGTCATCATGGTAGAAGGCAGGAACTGATTCCCAAAGCTATCCTATCACACACACACACACACACACACACACACACACACACACACACACTTAAAAAAACCTCATAACTTCATTGAGGAATAAATATAAAAGAAAAGCTTAACTATAATAGACATTGAAATATTTCCTTTCTAAGTTGGGTCATGTTTCGTGGGCGTGTATTATGTTGCTGCATATTTTGTTTTATATTATATTTATATTTTTGTGTGCATATGTATATTGTATATATTTATACTTATGTGTATTTTGTTGTATTTTATATTTTAAATGGTTCGTAATGCATTTCAAAATACCATTTAGGCTGGTGGTATGGCTCAATAAATTACTTCCTACTATATGTGTAGATTCCTGGTACTGCAAAAAAAAATTTTAAAAAACACAAAATACACGTCCTCTTAGATTTTTGATGCTAGGAAAATATATTTAGGTCATTTCCTTATTTCACAGTTTAAAGCCACTTGAAGTAGGTGAGCTAGGACCAATGAGATGGCCCAGCAGGTAAAGGTGCTTGCCATACAAGCCTGGTGACCTGGGATGGCTTCTATAAAGGCAGAAGAGGAAAACCAACTCTACAGAGTTCTCTGCTAACCCATCCATGCACCTTGGCAGATGAACCACCACCCCCAACCCCATTAAAAACACAATTAAATAACTTTTTTTTTTTTGAAGTAAGTGAAATAGAAAAAGATTCCCCCACAAATTGTGCTAGGTACCATTCTCTAAAGCCACACCCACCTTTGTGTCTGCAGGCTCAGGCTCTTCTCCGCTGGCATGACGGTCATCAGTTCTGTAGCAAGAGTGGGCAGCCCACCCAGAAGAACATGGCGGGCAGCAAGCGAGTGTGTCCCTCCAATCAAATCATCTATTATCCACAGGTGGGGCCATGGGGGTGGTACACACCTGCAATCCCAGTACATGGGAGGGGCCATATGAGGTACTCTCACAAAAAGGGAAAAGAAAAGGCTCAGCAGTTAAGAGCACTGGCTGCTCTTCTGGGGGGTTGATTCCTAGCAACCGAATGGCAGCTCACAATCCTCTGTAACTTGAGTTCCAGAAGACCCAGTGCTCTCTTCTGGCCTCCTCAGGTACCAGGCATGCATGTCATGCGCATACACACATGCAGGCAAAAGCAGGTGGGTCTCCATGAGTTTGAGGCCACCCTGGTCTCTATAGTGAGTTCCAGGACAACCAGAGCTATGTAGAGAAACCTTGTCTATAAATAAATAAATAAAATTAATCTCAGTTTTTTTTCTCTTTCTTCACATTTTGAAAGAGGGTCTCTATGTCACCCACCCTGGCTCTCCTAGAATTTGCTATGTAAAACAAAAAGAGAAGAAACAGAAAATTGGGGACAGTAGTCTGAGAAGGCTGTTGTTACTCTGTCATAGGGAAGGAAGCCTGTGTGCTCAAAAGGCTCCCACAGTTGTCCATTCCTGTTGCCCTCTAGGCCCAAAGTGCCAGCCTCTCAATTCCACTGTTGTGTCCTAGATGGCGCCCGTGGTGATCACCCTGGTGTCAGATGGGGCCCGCTGCCTACTTGCCCGCCAGAGCTTCTTTCCCAAGGGCTTATATTCTGCCCTGGCCGGTTTCTGTGACATAGGTAAGGCGTTTAGGGGAGGAGCTACTGGTGACCCTGGAAGATAAAACACATCTCTCCTATTGCCATCATGCTTAGCATCCATTCCTCTCATGTTCCAGAAAAGTATCCTGGAATTATATATAGTTTCCCTACATACCAGGAGGCAGCATTTCCAACATGCAGCATAGCTGGAAGAATTATACAGTGAGTGCCTCTACACCCACTACCCCAGTTCTGTAATAATTAATACACTTTTCTCCTATCCGCATCTTTCTCTCTGCCCTGCCATCAGCCCATCTTATTTTTCTGATGAACAAACTGCAGACATCAGCATACCTCTCCCTGAGAGTACACACAGGGATAATGAGAACTCCGTGCTTATTTACATTTCCCTCACACTGTTTTCTCCTTTAGTTTTCAGGGGAAAGTCTACAGATGGCGAAAAGCAGCACAGTCACACAGCCAAGGGCAGCAGTAACCTCTCTGGTTGCTCCATTCCCCTGCAGTATAACTAACCAGCTAGACTTGAGCGCTTGCTCTACTCAAGGTCTGATTCCTAGTGCTGAGAACTGAGACTTGGGATGCTTCCAGGATCGAGAGCTATCAGGATGCAGATAGATAACATGGTTTTCCTGCTCCAGGGGCTGTCTGGAATTAATGTGAGCGTTTGCAGGTGAAAGTGTGGAAGAGGCTGTCCAGCGAGAAGTTGCGGAAGAGGTGGGCCTGGAAGTGGAAAACATACAGTACTCTGCATCCCAGCACTGGCCTTTTCCCAATAGCTCACTCATGATCGCTTGTCATGCAACTGTGAGACCAGGACACACAGAGGTAAAGTCTTAACTTTCCTTTGTACTGCTATATCTCCTTTGTCCGGCAGCATGTGCTTTCTGAGCACTTGTCTTGAGTAATGTCTGGGTTATGTGGTGATAGAGAAGACAGTCACTATCCTGAAGAAATTAGCATTTGAGAATGAAAACAGATAACCATCAGTATGTATCAGATATGAGACGGCTTCCCTCCCAGCTGCTTTGTTGAAATATAATGAACACTGAGTCTGTCGATGCTCTGGGGGTTGGTAGAGTGCTTAGCATAACAAGCAAAGCCAGGGGTTCAGGCTTCAGCACCATATAAACCCCGCCTGGCAGTACCCACTTACAGCCCCATCACAGGAGGTGGAGGCAGGGGATTAGAAGTTTGGGACCAGCCTAGATTACATGAGACCCTGTTTTGTTTTGTTTTTAAACACTTGTCTACAGATGTCTATAGACATCTAATGCATCTAGGCTGCTGGCTTTGGAAATCAGGAACCATTTCTTATCCAACTACATTGGATAAGTCATTACTAGCTGGAACCTTCAATCAGTCATTAGTATCAGTGCTATAAGCTTACCCATTACTTTCTGTGCCCACCCCTTACCTCTGTGCTTAAGAACATTTTAACATAGCAGTACGTTAATGTATTTGATACGATGTTGCTAACTGTAGATGTTGTACAGGCCTCCTGAACTTACTATGTAAAGTGAAACTTTGTATCCTTTGTTCACTACTTGCCCATTTCCCTCCTTCCAGGCCTTGGGAACAGGCACTCCACCCTCCGCTACTTCTTCGTGCTTGACTATGTTTTAGAGTCCCCCTGCTCCAGAGACCATGCACAATTTGCATCAGGGTTATTCTACTTAGCATGTCTTCCAGGTCCATCACTTTATTATAAATGTACAATTCCCTTCATTTAAAAAAATTTAGTAATGCCAGCCAGAGTAACAAGTACCTGTTACTTAGGTTACTTGGGGAGCAGAAGGAAAATCCAGGAGTCCCAGGCCAGCTTTGATTGACATAGCAAGTTAGAGGTAACCTAGAACTACATTGGAACCTCTCCAAAAACAACACCACCACCCTCAGTACTAACTCTCGATATGTATGCCACACTTTCTTCATTAACAGACATTTAGACGGTTTTTATACCATGGGTGGTTTTTGGTTTTTTTGGGTTTTTTTGTTTTTTCGAGACAGGGTTTCCCTGTGTAGCCCTGGCTGTCCTGGAACTCACTCTGTAGACCAGGCTGGCCTCGAACTCAGAAATCCACCTGCCTCTGCCTCCCAAGTGCTGGGATTAAAGGTATGCGCCACCACCGCCCAGCTAAACTTTTTTTTTTGGATATTATATTTACATTTTCAGATGTTATCCCCTTACCCCACTCCCCCCCCCAGGAACTCCCTATCCCATCCCCCTTTCTTCTGCTTCTATGAGGATGTGCCCCCATCTACCCCCCCTACCTCCCCACCCTCGAATTTCCCCACACTTGGTGTCCAGCCTTCATGGGACCAAGGATCTCCTCTCCCACCTATGCCTGACAAGGCCATCCTCCCCTACATATACAGATGGAGCCATGGGTTCCTCCCTGTGTGCTCCCAGGCTGGTGGTTTAGACCCTGGGAGCTCTGGTTGGTTGATATTGTTGCTCTCCCCATGGGGCCACAAACTCTTTCAGCTCCTTCAGTCTTCTCCCTAACTCCTCCATTGGGAACCCCTTGATCAGATCAGTGTTTAGCTGTGAGCATCTGCCTCTGAATGTGTCAGACTCCCGCAGACCTCTTAGAAGACAGCTACATCAGGCTCCTGTCAGCATGTACTTCCTGACATCCACATCAGCTTCTACCTTTGGTGACTGCACATGAGATGGATAACCAGGTGGAATGATCTCCATACAGCCCCTCCTTCAGTTTCTGTTCCACACTTTGTCTCCATGTTTGTTCCCTTGAGTATTTTGTTACTTTTTTTTTTTTTTTTTTTTTTTTTGAGACAGGGTTTCTCTGTGTAGCCCTGGCTATCCTGGAGCTTGCCTGGTAGACTTGACTGGCCTGTAACTCAGAGATCTACCTGCCTCTGCCTCCAAACTGCTGGAATTAAAAGCATGTGCCACCATGCCTAGCCTTGTGTTTTGATGGTAGCCATCTGATTTAGCTACTTTTCTATTGTTGTCAAGAGATACAAAACAACTTATAAAAGAAAGCATTTAATTGGGGGCTTACTTAACAGTTTGAGAGGAAGCATGGCAGCAGGCAGACAGATAGGCATGGCTGCTGGGGAAGTAGCTGAGGGGTTACATCTGATTCACAAACAGGAGGGAGGGAGGGAAGGAGAGAGACAGACAGAGACAGAGAGAGACAGAGAGAGACAGAAAGACAGACAGACAGAGAAAGAGACAGAGAGAGAGAGAGAGACAGATCGAGAGAGAACCCTAACTGGGAATGGCCTAGGCTTTAAAACCTCAGCTGCCACCCCCCCTCCCCCAGTGACATACCCCCTAATCCTTTCCAAACAGTTCCACCAACTGGGAACCAAACATTGAAACATACACACCTATAGAGGCCATTCTCAGTCACACTGCCACACCATCTTAGGAGGTGTGCAGGACCTCTCATAGCCTTGTGTTGCATCTCCCTGATTACTGACACTTGGTACTTTGTCACACATTTGTTGGCCTTGGCCATATGTTGTTGTTGTATTATTATTATTATTATTATTATTATTATTATTATTATTATTATTTCTTCTTCTTCTTCTTCTTCTTCTTCTTCTTCTTCTTCTTCTTCTTCTTCTTCTTCTTCTTCTCCTCTTCCTCCTCCTCCTCTTCCTTCTCCTCCTCCTCTTCTTCCTCCTCCCCCTCCCTCCTCACTCTCCCCTTCCCCTTCCTTCCTTTTTTTTTTTTTTTTTTTTTTTTTTTTTTTTT
>JANHMN010000001.1:190179854-190196958 GCA_030674055.1 Rhabdomys pumilio | reverse complement strand
TTTTTTTTTTTTTTTTTTTTTTTTTTTTTTTTTTTTGGAGACAGAGTTTCTCTGTGTGGTATGCACCTTGAATTTAAGCACTAGGGAGGCAGAGGCAGGCAAATCTCTGATCTAGATAACCTTTCCCGGATATGTTCAAGGATTTGTTTCCATGGGGATTCTAAATCTTACCAAGTTAACAAGACTTATCATATCAACTGTCATGGTTTGAATATACTTAGCCAAGGGAATGCACTATTTAGAGGTGTGGCCTTGTTGGAGTGGGTGTGTCACTATAGGTGTGGGCTTTAAGACCCGCATCCTAACTTCCTGGAAGTTAGTACTCTGCTAGCAGCCTTCAGATGATGATGTAGAACTCTCAGCTCCTCCTGCACCATGCCTGCCATGGTCCTGCCTGGATGATAATGGACTGAACCTCTGAACCTGTAAGCCAGCCCCAATTAAATGTTGTCCTTATAAGAGTTGCCTTGGTCATGGTGTCTGTTCACAGCAGTAAAACACTAAGACACCAGCCTTTAGTGTTTTGCTTTGTTTTGTTTTCATTTTAAAGACAGGTCTTCAAATTATTGTATAGCTGAGGGTAGCCTTGAGCTCTCCATTGCCCCAGTACTGGGATTACAGGGAGTTATACAGAGAGAGCTTGGTCTACAGAGGGAGTCCAGAACAGGCGGGGCCACACAGAGAAACCCTGTCTCGAAAACAAAACAAAAGGTTAAAATTTTTTTCTTCTTTTAGGAACCATCTGTCAAGGTGTTTTGTCTTTTTCCAATGCTAGGGACCAGAAGCAGAGCCTCAAAGGTGCATGGTACCGCCGAGCTCCAACACATTCCGTCTGTGCTGTTGAACTGCAAGGGATCCTTACGTATTTTGGACATTAATTCTTTATATTTGCTCTACAAACCTTCTCTCACCTTATAGGTGCTTTTGCATTTTGTGCTTTCTTTGCTGTCTAGGTTTTTATTCTGGCCTCACCATGTCTACTTTAGCTCTTCCTGCCTTTGCTTTTAATGCAACATCTAAAAATGTCATCGCCCAGTCCAATATCACAGGCTTTGTAGTAGTTTCTTCTGAGAGGGTTTATGTCACCGCCTACGTGTGCATTTCATTTTTAATCCATTTTGTGTCGGGTTTTGGTACAAAGGGTCCATTGTCACTCTTCTGCCTGTGTATTCATGTGCCAACTCTAAGGATGCTGTGATGCGTTTTTCACCTTCCGTTTTAACAGTTCCTTACACAGAGACAGAATTACACACTCACTTAACAGTTCCTTACACAGAGACAGAATGCACACTCACTTAACAGTTCCTTACACAGAGACAGAATGCACACACTCACTTAACAGTCTGGGGATTGAAGACGTTGGGGACTAGTGATGAAAATTATAGGAGCCTCTGGTTGACAGGGACTTTGATGTCTTACTAAATTCACTTGCTTGTTTGTGGCATGTCTGACAGATGGAAGTCACTGAAGGCCCTGCCTACAGTTTGCCTGTTCTGTCCTCTGATTTTTATGGGCTCCTTAATCTGTTTCCACTTCCTGGGACAGTCTGTGTTTACCTTGCTTTCAGTTATCATTAACCTTTATCCTTTAAAGAGAATAGCATTTGTATAAATGTTGATTCTTAAAAAAACATCCTCTGTATTTGTGTGTGTACACATATGGACATCTGAGACAAGCTGTGGGAGTCTGTTCTCTCCTTTGGTCATATGCATCCTGGGGACCAAGCTCAGGTTGGCAGCAAGTGCCTTTACCCACTGAGCCAGCCTGGCCCTGCAGCCCGTTTTTAATTGAAAGGGTTATAATCTTGATGCAGACACACTTACTCATGACTTGCCACTCCATAGTTTAGTATCTGTGCTTTAGGATTTTATGTGTATGTGCACTGGGGACTGAATCTGGGCTTAACAAATGCTATCAGCCTTGGGCAAGTAGGATTTAATATATATATATATATATTATAACTATTATACAAATAAGATTTTTTAAAATTTATCTTTTTTTAGAACTATTTCAAAATACATTTAATTCTCTGAACATTATCTAGAACTGATTTTAACCTAGCCGTTGGTCCCAGACCATCTTTCTTTCTTTTTTTTTTTTTTTTTGTTTTTTTTTGTTTTTTTGTTTTTTTGTTTTTGTTTTTGTTTTGTTTTTTCGAGACAGGGTTTCTCTGTATAGCCCTGGCTGTCCTGGAACTCACTCTGTAGACCAGACTCAGAAATCCGCCTGCCTCTGCCTCCCAAGTGCTGGGATTATAGGCGTGCACCACCACCGCCCAGCTGGTCCTAGACCATCTAAGACTGCATAGTCCTCTGAATTTTCTCACTTTGGCCATAGTATTTTACATTTTATAGTTCCTAACTTTACCCCCACCCTAAAGCCTTTCCTTGTCTTTCAGATCCAAGTGAACTTGAAGGAACTAGAGGCAGCTGCCTGGTTCAGTCTTGATGAGGTGGCCACAGCTCTGAAGAGAAAGGGCTCCTTGGCTCAGCAGCAGAGTGGGGCGTCCCCACTGTTGCTGCCTCCCAAGTTAGCTATTGCTCACCACATGATTAAGACATGGGTGGAGAAGCAGAGCTGTTCTTCCCTGGCTGCTTAGCTCAGAAGGATCGGAGCTGTCTGGATCCCTCCTGGGCATTGCTGCAGGGCACTCTGGAGATGAACTGCGAAGGGAGGTGACAAAACTGACTCCAGGACAACCTCCCAGGGCAGAGGCCCTCTGAGAAGTTCTACTGCCAAAAGAAGTGTCTTTTAATGCTCCACCAAAAATGCCGGCATAAGCTGGATAGAGCAGCTTGTACCTGTACTTGCCCCAGCTACTGTGGAGGCGGAGACAAGAGAATTGCTTTTGTCCAGGACAACCTGGGCAACACATTAGACACTGTCACTTAAAAACAAAACAAAAACTGTAAGAAGAGTTGATTGATGAGATGCTAACTGTGAAAAGCTGAGGGAAGGGTGCTGATTCGTTTGGGTGTAGCCTGTTGTTTCCAAGTCTGTAGGAACAAACATCCTTTGGCCTGGGTTGGTTGATGTTGCGTTTATAGGAACGGCCAAATGTGCCCAGGGTGAGTTATCTTACTGTCAAAATTTTAATGATTCTCAACTCATATTTGAGTTGCTTCTGTCTTCACAGAAAAATAACATTTTAAATGCTTTCAAATTCGTGTGTAGGTGTATTTTTTTAATTTTATTTTTATTATTATTTGCATAAGTGTTTGCCTGCATATATGTCCCTGCACAACATGCATGCCTAGTTCCTGTGGAAGCCAAAAGGTATCGATCCCCTGGAACTGAAGTTAGACTGTGGTGAGCTGTCAAATGGGTGCTGGGAATCAAGCCTGGATCCTCTGGAGGAGCAGCCACTGAGCCATCTCTCCGTATTCTCATAAAGGTTGACTTTTTGGTAGTCATTGCTGCAGATCAAACCTAAGGCTTCATGCTTGGTAGAGACATGCTCTACCACGAAGGTGCATTCTCTGCCCAAAAGTTATGGTTTTGTTTTTAAGCTCTTAAGGGAAGAGGAGTGGGAGCAAAGGTCTTCCTTGGAGTATTCTGCAGACAAGAGGTGGTGGTGTTTTTAAAGTAGCTAAATCCCAGAAGGGCATGAGATGATTTAAGACTATGTTGTCTTTCCTTCTCTTTCACTTGCTCCGTTTGTGACCAGGGAAAAAGACTAAATGTGCATCAGTACTGGAATCTGCACTGGAGGGCGCTGCTTCAGTGAGGGATTAGTAAGGATAAGTAAGTACCAAGTCTGAAGCGTGAGTTGGGATTCCTTCCCACAAATACGACCCTGCACCCACTTCCCCTCCCATGGTGCTAGAGACTGAACTCGGGCCTCATGCATCTAGGCAAGCCTGTCACTGACCTGTATCCCAGACCCCTGAGTCATCTGTATCTTGCCATTGTAAGGGAGAAGCTTCTCTAGAGGTCTCTGAAGGAAATACATTTCCATGCCTTTATTAAGACTTCTTTTTTTTTTTTCTATGACCCAAATTTTAGAAAATGAGAATGGGGTGGGGATGGGGAAAGACCTTTGTTTTGGTTTTTTTTGTTTTTTGTTTTTTTTGTTTTTGTTTTTCAAGACAGGGTTTCTCTGTGTTGCCCTGGCTGTCCTGGAACTCACCTTGTAGACCAGGCAGCCTCGAACTCAGAAATCCGCCTGCCTCTGCTTCCCAAGTACTGAGATTAAAGGCGTGCACCACCACTGCCCAGCAGGGTAAAGACCTTTGTGTGTGATGGTAAAATATTTAAGTTTAGATTTCCAGGCTGTGACACCACTGAGAAAATGTGCAGAAGAAACTATCAGAGGATCAGTTGGAAAGGGTGGCTGGGGCAAATCCTAATTTCAGATAATGGCACCGATTGATGGCTAAAAGACAAAAGACCCAACCACCCTCAGCTTACATATTAGAGCCCCACAGCAGGAGGCAGAAATTTCTGGAAGTAAAAAAGTTGAAGCTCTGAATTTCCTTTTGACCCAGAAGGATCACTCCTGAGAAAACCTAAATGCATTTGTCTAGAGTTCTTGAATGATAGTACATGCCTGGCCTGATGGCAGCTTGCCTTCCTTCACCATGATGAAACACAGGTAGAGAAAAGCACTTGGGAAAGGGGACTTGAGATTTCTTCACATCCTGCAGTCAGAAAACAGTTGAGGGTCTGTGTGCACTGCCCTCTATCCATGCTATGAAGGTGGTGTGTTTGTGAGCCCATGCATCCCAGTCTGAAATCACTGGTAAAAAGAGGAATGCTTGGACTCCTAGTTAATTGTTTGCTTTTTGATAAACCTGCTTTTTACAAAAGCATTTAAAAGATGGGGGAAGCTCATAGGAGCAAATGCAACCCTGAACTTCATTTTCCCAGTACAAGCTGGGTAGACAGGCCTGGCTGCAGACCAAGGTTATCTGCAGATACGCTAGGATCCTGCAGGTGGCAGGTAAGCTGGCATGGGGCTTGAGTCCACCCACATACACACGCACGCATGAACATGCACACGCACACAACAACAGATTATAGAAGTGCTTGGGATAGAGTGGCTAACTGCTGGGGCCACGAGGCAGATTAGCAAAACCAGGCAAAACCTTCTCACAAACGTACTTGTCACCAGAGGGAGTCGGGTTTAAGATCAGCTTTGGTAATGGGAATAGAAAAGTGGCCCACTCTCTAACAGGGTGGTGGTGGTGGTGATACACCTTTAATCCCAGCACTTGGGAGGCAGAAGCAAGTGGATCTCTGTGAGTTCAAGGCCAGCCTGGTCTACAGAACTAGTTTGAGAATAGCCAGGGCTACACTACACAGAGTAACCCTGTCTAAATTGATCAATTTTTTTGTTTGTTTTGTTTTTTGAGACAGGGTTTCTCTGTGTAGTCCTAGCTGTCCTGGAACTCACTCTGTAGACCAGGCTGGCCTCAAACTCAGAAATCCGCCTGCCTCTGCCTCCCAAGTGCTGGGATTAAAGGCGTGGCCACCACTGCCCGGCTAAATCAATCAATCTTAAAAGTAGTTCACTCATGCCTTAGTTTGATGTTTCCCCTTTCCTCAAGTTTTAGTCCTCAATGAAGATATAATTAACATACATCAATACACTGAGGAAAAGGCCTTTTCTCACAACCAAGCTAGGACAGAATGCTAATGTGGGAACTAAATTTCAATACAAACTATAAGGATATCTTCACTTTTTTGTTGTTTGCATTTATTTTTAGCATTTTAAGTTAGTTAAAATGCTAAAATGTTGCCTAACCAAAAAAAAAAAAAAAAAAAAAAAAAAAACATTTTATCTATGCTTGTGTGTGTGTGTGTATATGTGCATGCAGGCCAACCAGCCTTCCTGTGTGGAGGTCAGATGTCATTCTCATGAGCCATCCACATGGCTTTCTGAGAATGGATTTTTTTTTTTTTTAAATGTGCACTGGTGTTTTGTCTGCATGGTATGTCTGTGAAGGTGCCAGTTCCCTCCAAATTAGAGCTACAAATAGTTGTAAGCTGCCATTGTGGGTGCTGAGGATTGAACCTGGGGCCTCTGGAAGAGCAGCCAGTGCTCTTAACCACTGAGTCATCTCTCCAGCCCCTTTAGGTGGATTCCGGGGAGCTGAAAGGTGTGGCAAGCATTTTATTTGACAAGGTTCTCCACCCACCCTGATGCTTTTGTTTGTATTAATTTATTTATATTTTATGTGTGTGTGTTTTGCTGTATGTAGACTACATGCATGCAGTGCCAACAGAGGCCAGAACAGGGCATCAGAACTTTGTGTAACTGGATTTCCAGCTGGGTGTGAGCCACCTTGTGGGTGCTGGGAATGGAACTCTGTCTTCTGCAAGAACAGCAAGCACTCTAAACCACTAAGCCATTTCTCCAGTCCCCGGCATGTGGCTTTCACAGGACAATACCCAGTAAGTGTATACAGCAAGAATAAAGTGTGACTGCCCACACCTGTAATTCTAGGACTCAGGGGTAAAAAAGGAGGTCAAAAACTTATCAATACGATGAACATGAACAGGAAGCAAAAGCATAAATTTCAAATGAAATAAATCAGTTTCCTTCAATGTGTCCCAACAACAGAAAATGTGAGGCCACCCTGGCCACAAGACTCTCAATAAACCAAAAAAAAGTAAGTAAATGTGTGGAACAAGAGAGGGCAATGAGGACAAACAAAGAAATGCCACATCCCCTGCTCACGGAGCCGTGATGTCAGCCACACACCCTGCCCATGGAGTCGTGACGTCAGCCACACACCCTCGCCCACAGAGCCGTGACGTCAATGTATGTACATGAGACAGGAGGCAGGGCAGCCTGAGTGGAGAGGGGACAAAAGCCAAGTGAGGTACCCAGATATAAGATGCCTCAGTCAGACCCAGTAGGTATGGTAATGTCTTTAATTGGTAAATAAAGAATAATACGTTCTTTACCGTGAATTAGGAGCACATGTGGAGAATGCCACTTTAAGTTTTAGGACTTTTTATCTCATTAAAAAGTGAATGAAATGGGATTTTTGCCAACTTAGAATTCTGACCCGTGGAGGAACACACCTAAGAGAGAAACTGAATATTCAGAATTACGCCAACAGCACAGTGTCTTACTAAACGACAAGGGAGACCATGTCTTGGGAGAATTTAACACAAACCAAACAAGCTCCAGGTCACAGGACTTGGGAGAGAGTGGCACTGGGACTCTTATGAGGAGTCGATTAGAATGAACACACTCTTGTTTATTCAGTGAGAAGAGCAGGTGGTGTGCAGGCTAACCCTTCACTGGCTGACTTGGGGGTTGTGATCAGCGTTGTCAGGCAGTCGCACACCCATGCTGTGTAGCAGGTTGGAAGCAGGTCCTGCCAGGCCAGCTTGGGAGCTGTAGGATTCCAGTATATTAGAAACCAGGTTCAGGTCTACATCCACTGCTTCAACACTGCTGTCTCCTGCACCAGAATCTTCCTCGTCTGAATTGTCATTTGCAGTCTGGGATGGAGGATCCTTATTCTAGAGAGAGGGAAAGAAGGAGAGAACAACATGAGAAAGTAATAACCCCTTTAGGTTACATGTTGGTTATAGTAAAATGCATTATATTTGAATTCCAAATTAAAAGTGAAATTTCCAATCCTCGGTGACACAAAGTCAAATGAGCTCTAATAATGTAATTCAATAAATATATGAACCCCTGACTCTATCAGGCATGGTGGCGCACGCCTGTAACCCCAGTATTGGGAGGTGGAAGCCAGAGGTCAGTCACCCTCAGCTGCACAAGGAGCTCCAGTCCCTTGTGAACCAATACCCTGTCTTAAAACAAAACAGAAGAAACTTAGCTCGAAAGATTGTGACACGTTTCTTTGCAAAAGAATTTCTACAAATTGAACATGTCTGTCCCTACTTTGAAATAATCCCCAAGAGATAACTATCATTAAAGAGGTATATTCATAGCCTCATTAATATTAATAATTAATAAAAGACAAAAATCTAAATCTTCCAAATGAAAAAAAAAAACTGGATTCCCTTCTTGTCCCCTGACCTCAGAGTTGAAAGTGACGACATCTAGCTACAAATCAGCAGCCTGTTACTTGGGCCTCCAGTTTCACAGGCTGGGAAAGACCTGAAACACTGCATCCTGACCTAAACTCTCTTTCTTCGTCATTCAAACTGTGGTCCATGGACCAACGGTCTGCCTCTCTCAAGACTTCCCAAAACAGAAAATTTCAGCTTTTTGTCCATTTTGCTTAATAAAAGCCTGTATTATATCAACATCCTTAGGCAATATTTATTTACAATTAAGCCTAATTTTTATTAGGTTGAAAGCAGCTATAGTTTTAAATGTGGTTTAGATGATTAAGCAAAGAGAGTTTATATTAACCATGAGCTCTCATGGACTCATTTAGTCATTTCACACTAACTCTGTGACGTGAGGACTGCTGGTTAGTTAGATAATGCACAGTAGATGGCTGTGCTCTATTTCAAACTCTGATCCATGACACTCCAGTGTCTGTGCTATTCCCATAATGCCTCTTGCTGGTAAACAGTTTTGGCAAAAACACTGAGGTAAATATGTAAATGGAAGTTCTAAATTTGGCTCTTAACTGGGAGGGATATGAAAATTAAAATTGAGGTTATTTGGATATTTAAGTCCCTCTTAGCTGTCTTTAATTCTTTATTTTTTTCTTTATTTTTTGATTTGTTGAGATAGGGTCTCTCCATGTGTCTCTGGCTGTCCCAGAACTTGCTGTATAGACCAAGATGGCCTCAAACTCAGAGATCTGCCTGTCTCTGTCTTCTGAGTACTGGGATTAAAGGTGTGTACTACTATGCTTGGGCTCTTTAAAATATTTTAAAGGTTTATTTATTCCCCCTGACCCCATGTGTGTGTGCATGTTAGTGTATATAGTTGCTATGTACATGAGTATTCGGAAGTCAGAGATCAATTTGGGGGATTTGGTCCTCTTCTTCTGCCATGCAGATTCCAGGGACTGAACCCAGGTTGTCAGGCCTCAAAACAAAAACCCTTATCCACTGAGATATTACTCCAGCCTCTCTTCAGACACACACACAACCACATATACATACACCACACAAACTACACACATACACACATACATACATACACACACACACACACACACACACACACACACACACACACACACTCTACAGACAAACAAACAAAAGAAGATTCATTTGTAATGGCAGTAGTGGTAATAATCGCATGCCAATTTGAGTACATAATGACTCTTAAATCCACACAGAGAATATAACTATAGGGGCTGGAGGGATGACTCAACGCGAAGAGCATCTGTGTGCCACTGTAAAGAGCAGAGTTTCAGCTACAGCACCCGAGACAAGTTAGGCGTCCTACAAACACCGGCTACTCTGCTCTAAGGGAGTCAATGGCTTCTCTCACCTCAGCACATGCACAGTGATATGCACTTTCACACACATGTGCATACATACTATATACAGAGACACACAATAAATCTTAAGAAATTGGAGACGGCTCAGTGGTTGGGAGCACTGTCTGATTATCTACAGGGCCCAGGATTGATTCCCAGCACCCACTTGGAAGCTTACAATTGATATAATTCCAGTTCCATCTGTAACTTCAGTCCTAGAAAGTCTGATGCCCTCTTCTGGCCTCCCTGGGTACCAGGCATACACACGGTGCACAGACATACATGCACACAAAACATCCACAGATATACTTTTAAGAAATTAAACATTCTGAGTTTTTTGGTAAGATGTATTTACTTTATGTGTATGAATGTTTTGCTTGCATGGACCTATGTACACCAAGGGTGTGTCTGGTGTCTTCAGAGATAGGAAGAGGGTGTCAGGTCCCCTGGAACTGGAGTTGTAAGCTACACTGCTGAATCCAGGTCCTCTGCAGGAGCAGCCAGTGCTCTAAATGGCTGAGCCATCTCTCCAGTCTCCTCTCCTCTTTAAGAATATAATTATAACCAGGCCCATGCCTGTAGTCCCACAGTCTCAGGAGGCTGAGCTAGGAGAATCACTTAAGCCCAAGAGTTTAAAACCACTTTGGGCAACTCACTACAGTGAAGGTAAGGGCAGGACAGAGAGGGGGAAGGGAGAGGAAGAAGTCATTACATTTGTATTTAGAAAACCAAGTTTATAATCTGCTTTTTCCTTTCAGTGGTGAGGACTCAACCGAAGGCTTTGTGCACGTCAGACCCCTGCTGAACCACTGAGCTACACTCTCGGCACCTGTCCTTCTTTCATAGACTCAGTGTGTGTGTGGCTCCATAGGCCTCAAACTCTTGGGCTCAATCAATCCTCCCTTCTCAGCCTCGTCAGCAGCTGTGAATTACAGACACATGTCATTGCACCTGGCCTCTATAATCTTTCTTTCTTTCTTTTTTTTTTTTTTTTTTTTTTTGGTTTTTCGAGACAGGGTTTCTCTGTGTAGTCCTGGCTGTCCTGGAACTCACTCTGTAGACCAGGCTGGCCTCGAACTCAGAAATCCACCTGCCTCTGCCTCTCTATAATCTTTCATTACATCAATGTTAAGCAAGAACTAGCACTCTTGAGGTTGGGAGTATAGCTTAGTGATGAACTGTGTGCTTAGCATGTAACCCAGGTCCTGGGGCCAATTCTTAGCATTAATCAGTCAGTTAATAAAATTAGCACTCATTTATTTCAAATTTCACAAATCAAAAAAAAAGGAAAACTCAGATGAAATATGACTTACTCTCCTACACATACTTAGAGAAGGAGAGGTTAAAAACCACTTACCAATTGCTTCCGGGTACTGAAGCTTTTGCCCATGCTGGTGTGTGCCAGTTCCTGGTCCATCTGGGCCATGTAGGACTTGAGACTGCCAAGAGCTCCTTTCAGAGATTCAGACTCCTGAGCTTCAAAGCCCAAGTCATCATCGCTGTCTAAACACTCGAAGTCACCTTCATGCAGATCATCAGAGTCTGAGTCCTGAGGCAGATCATCAGAGTCTGAGTCCTGACGCTTTGTCCCTATATTGATCGAGACACAGAAAGAAGCACTTGGTGAAATTTTTTGAGCAGGGTTATACCTCTCAAAAGGATTGGAATGTTCCACCAGGACCTAATGACTTAATCCAAATACTTTGTAAATCCTTCCCCAAGCTGGACAGTGGTGACACATGCCTTTGATCCCAGCACTTGGGAGACAGAGGTAGGCAGATCTCTGAGTTCCAGGTCAGCCAGGGCTATACAGAGAAACCATGTCTCAAAAAAAAAAAAAAAAAAAACCAAAAAACTTTCCCAAAACAGTTATTTGGGGACATTTATAGAATGGAGAACGGGCTGAGCCAAGAGATTCAACTTTAGTTTTCGATGTGAATTTGATTACTTAAAAGCTTTTCTCTTAAAAAGATGAAAAGCTGGGCTGTTGAGACAGCTCCCAAGGGCAGGCACTTGCAGTGTGACCTGGTGACCCAAAGGTGTAAGAAGAAAATACTCCACAAAGTTGTCCTCTGCTCTTTATAACCAAGTTGTTACACACACACTCCCACACACATAATACATACACACACTGATAATAATAACAACAACAACAACAACAACAAAATTTTAATTTAAACACTGGGCTGGGAGTATGGCTCAGAGGCAGAGAACCTGAGTAGCAGGAATTAGGCCCTGGGTTTGCTCCCCAAAACATAAAAATTACAAATAAAAATCTGGGAGCTGGAGAGACGGCTCGGAGGTTAAGAGCACTTGTTGTCCTGCAGAGAACCTGCATTTGGTTCCCAGCACCCACATGGTGATTCACAACTGTCTGGAACTCCAGTTCTAGGATATCCAGCACCATTCTGGCCATCTTGGGGACCAGGCACACATATTGTGCACATAAACAGACACAGACAAGATACTTATACATCAAACAACTCTTTAAAAAATACAAATACACATTACAAAATTAGTAAATCAGATAAACATATGTTGATATCAACATTCAACCACCCAGAGACACTAGTTCCTAGCTCATTGACTTCTTTGAGACATCCTTGAACACTTGGTTGGTGTCCAGATGTCAGATGGAACAGCTACCAGCTCTGTGTACAGGCCTATGCAAATAAGACTTTTCATTTGTGTGTGTATATGCATATGCCCATGTGTGCAGGAACCTACATGGGCCAGAAGAGGGCACCAGATTCCCTAGAGCTGGATTTATAGAAGGTTGTGTGTTGCGCCCCGAGCTGCCCCACACTTGGGGGCCAAAATGTCAGGGACTGCTCTATCAATGTTGGGACCTGCACTACCAAAAGCCTTGGGGGCTAAGTTGTTAGCCCACACTGCCCCAAGCAGCTCTGGTCCACTGGTTGGGATTCAGCAAGAGAGAGAGTGAGGACGGACTCGAGGAATGGAGACCAGATAGAGTGTGATTCAATCCATTTATTCTTCAGTCTCTCTTCCTAGTCTAAGTCCCAAGTCTTGAGTTCCTAGTCCCTAGTTCCAAGTTTCCAAGTCTCAAGTGTCTAATGTCTAATTCCAAGTTCTTCCTCCAAGTGCCAAATGCCTAATACCTAATAACTAGCTAACTCTTCTGTCTGCCTCTCGCCTTTTATATGTCTCACTTCTAAGCCACGCCTCTAAGTCACGCCCTTAGGTCTTATCTCTAAATCTGATCTCTAAGTCATGCCCTTAAGTCACACACCTTTAAGTCTCACACACCCAAGGGAAAATCCTGGGTATCTAAAGCAAGATGTTATCAGAGTGTGCTCAGCTGTTGTAGGCTACTGTAATCAAGTCTCTTGTCAGGGTATATGGCTCAAGATAGCTGCAAGGATGATAGCCGCCTTCTGTTGGCGCCCCACAGTTGTGCACCGCCTGACGTGACTTCTCAGAACCAAACTCCAGTCCCTTGACAGATCAGTAAGGCAGCCCATGGTTTTCTTTCTTAACTTCGATGTACTCATATTGAACTATGATCTGCTTTTCTACATACTATGTCTTGTAGGCCTTCTTCCTGCAGAATACACAGGTGACTTCATACTTTATTATAGCTGTGCAAATTCATAATACAGTGATTTATTTACCCAGTTCTCTCTTGGTGGTCATTAGAATTTTGGTACTACATAAAAGCACTGCAGTGACCATCAGTGACCACTTATCTCTTTCACAGAGAGAACCCCTGAAGTGTGAAATTGCTAAGTGAAAAATGATGGGCTTCCTAGAGTCTCAAACTGTCCAGTGAAAAGATAGCTTATACTTCTTGCACAGTTTGATGATATTCATTTCTCCAGCACTTACAAATAACTGATTGTTGGTTTTTTTCAATAAGGTTAAAAAAAAAATCATGCTTTTATTTTGCTTGCTTACTAGGAAGAGTTGACAACTTTCAAACATTTACTGTTACCCTCCAGTGTGCAGTCTATTCACACCCTGCATTTTTGTTTTGTGTGTGTATATTATGTGTATGCACACATGTGTGCCAGTGTGTCTGCATGCGCATACACATGCATGTGGAGGACAAAGCTGATATCAGGTGTCTTCTATCAGTCTTCTCCTTGTATTCTGACTCAGAGCCTCTCACTAGCAAGCTCCAGGGATCAGCCTATCTATTTCTGTGCCTTCAGTCCTAGAACTAGGGATCTATCCATCTGTGCTTGGCTTTTTACGAGAGTGCCAGCAATCTGCACTCAGGCCCTCATACTCCCATGCAGCAAGCACATCACTACCTGAGCCATCTCCCCAGCCCTCTCTGCTGTTTGTGCTCTCCAAAGTGATAGTCTTTCACAGTTTCAAAGTAAAAGTAAGCACCACATTGTAACTCACCTAAAATCTTATCAAAATAATTCAGAAAAGAATCTGCATCAAAAGTGATTGGAGCTTCTGAAGGGTCTCTGAAAGATAAAGGGAAACGGGCATGAAATTTCTCCCAATCACAGTTCTTTGAGGTATTTTCGAAGATGGTGCTATGCTTCTAGAAAGTACTAGAAATATCCAAGAAAAGAATAGCAAAGAAAATTTTAGTTTAACCAATCAACCAGAGCTCCCCAGGGTCTAAACCACCAGCCTGGGAGCACATAGGGAGGGACCCATGACTCCAGCTGTATATGTAGGGGAGGATGGCCTTGTCGGGCATAGGTGGGAGAGGAGATTCTTGGTCCCATGAAAAACAAACACAGAGTAGGGGGGAATGTGAGGGTGGGGAGGGGGTAGTGGGGGTGGGGGGTAGGTGGGGGCACAGTCTCATAGAAGCAATGAGGAGGGGGGATGGTATAGGAGGTTTCTGGGTGGTGGGGGGAAGTGGGATAAGGGGATAAAATCTGAAATGTAAATATAATACCCAATAAAAAAATTTAATTAAAAAAAAAAGAAAATTTTAGTTTAAATAAATAAGAAAAATTCCTTGTGCTTATTAACCTTGAGTGGCAACAGAAATACACAAATCTGGTGGCAGAAAAGTAAAAAATATACCTTTTTTACATACATTAGAGAATATGCATTTGGTGGCCTATCTGTTCTCTATTCCCTACAAGATACACAGTAAGAGAAATAATTTATCTGAGATCATTTACTTAACACTTATTCTTATAGGACTGCAAGTTACGCCGTTACGCCCAGCGTCTGGGAAGTGTAGTCAGGAAGGTCACGATTTCATATGAGTTTAAGGCAAGAAAATAATAACAAAAATCAAAGCTTATCAAATTGATAAAATTGGACCTTCTTTTCTTTCTTTCTTTGAAAGTAATCTTTTTAGAAAAGATTTATTTATTTATTTATTTATTTATTTATTCATTCATTCATTTATTTTATTTATTTATATACATACACTGTAGCTCTCTTTAGACACACCAGAAGAGGGCATCAGATCCCATTACAGATGGTTGTGAGCCACCATGTGGTTGCTGGGAATTGAACTCAGGACCTCTGGAAGAGCAGTCGGTGCTCTTAACTGCTGAGCCATCTCTTCAGTCCCCCATTCTTTCTTTCTTAACAACAAATAATGAGCATAAACTTGTATCTTTTCTTACAGTCCAGGAAAACCCACACTGACCGAGGTCCACTGGGGAAGGAGCTCACCAGGATGCACTAGTTAGTGAGCATAGCCTCTGGTCAATGGTGTGCACAGCCTCTGGGTCACAGCCTCTGGTCAATCCCATTACCACCAAAAGGAAAAGAAGAGAGACATTTGCTGTGCAGGTAACAATCTATCTATTCTTCCCCTAGTTAGTTGCCACAAATAAGCTCTGTAATTACTTCTGCCCCCGATAGGTTCCTTAAATCCTTCTCTTTGAGTTTCAAGACTCCAATCTGCTTGTATGGTAGGAGATTAGAAACTTGTGTTTATTGAGAGCTACATGCTATAGAGTCTGAATTAGAGTCTAAAGAAGTTGAGCATGGGAGCCCACAACTTTAAAAATACCAATACTCTGGAGGCAGAGGCATGTGAATAGTTGTAATTTCAAGGTTAGCCTGGTCTATATAGTAAGTACCAGGACAGCCAGGGCTATATAAAGAGACCTATCTAAAACAAAAACAAAAAAACCCAAAAAACAAAAAAACCCACAAAAACAAAACAAAGCCCAAGTAATTAACAAACAAACTAAAGTGAGGCTAAAAAGTACCAGGTGCTGGTGCTGGCTCTCAAACCCTTCCAGGTTTCTGCCTTACTTGAGGAATCACCTCAGATAAGAAATAAGGAATATCGAAACAAGACGGAAGAAAGTCAAAGTGGACACGATACTTTCCACGGACAACAACTTGGACCTCTGGAATAACTAAGTGCTCCAGTGCACTCACCCGGGCAGCTCTGCCCCCTTGTGGGTTGACACTTTGGAGATGAAGGCCTTCATGCTGTCTGAGACCTGTGCCACATCATAGTTCTGCTGCTCCTCCTTCTGGGGACTGCGCTGAGATTCTTTTCTGCCAGCAGTGTCTTGCAGCAGCTGATCCAGCTGGTCTGGTGAGAGGTCTAACCACTGATCATCTGAGAAAGAAAGCAGGTATGCCATGTCACAGGGGAGGCCCTCCTGGAAAGGCCTCTCAGTGCAGACCTTCCTGATATGCTCCTGCCCTGGCTCACCATCCTCAGGAGGAAGGTCAGCTTCTTCTGTCTTGAGCTTGTCGACGTCAACTGGCAGTGTCTGTAACATGGTTAAGATCTCTTCACCTGGGCTCATAGCAAGTGAACTATAAAAAATGAAAGATACCAGCATTTCTTATGATGGTGACATGACTCACTATCCACACCGATGGAACCATCTCAGCCATTTAGATGAAGCAAACTCATTAACAGCTGGGTACTTTGATAAATCACATGAATAAATTATCCCTACCCCATGTTATGCAAGCATTACTGGACGAGAAAAGAAATCATAAATGGAAAAACACAGGTGGATGTGACAGTGCATGTTGTAACCACAGTGCTTGAGAGGCAGAGGCAGGAGGATCAGGACTTCCAAACCAGTCTCAGATATACAACAGGTTTGAGGCCAGCTTGGGTATTAAAAAAAAAAAAAAAAAAGATACTGGAAATTAACCAATATAACAAACCCTAAAATGGCAAAATACTGTCATTTGAGAACAGCAATACTAAAGAGATATGGAAGAAGGCAATTAATTACTTTTACTGGAGTATGGACAAGTTTTTGTTTTTTTTTTTTAAGAATAGACAGGCCTGCAACATGGCTCAGTGATGACCCATGTTTGATCCTCAGGACCCACGGTGGAAGGAGAAAACTGACTCTGCAGGGTGTCCTCTAATCTCCACAAGTAAGCTGTGGTTGGCACACATGCACCCAGAACGTTCACAATTCACTCTGTGGTTTTAAGTACATTATCAAGTATATGAGGTAATATTTATGTTACTTAGACTTAAACATTCTGCAGTGGACACACTTTAAAACACCACAGTGTAAATAAGACACAGGCACAATTTTATCTGTCACTTAAAAATAAGTCTGAAAAAAATACACTGCAATTCATATTTTGGATAAATACTTCTGGTACTTGTAAATTCTCATTATTATAATTATAATAAACTTTAAGAGATGTGAGAACAGCGTGATCAGAGAGAGATTTTCCTGGCTCTAATGGTTGAACTGAAAGAGAAGAGTCACTAGAGGCTGAGAACCAGGTTTACATATGGATACAGTTGAAGAACTTAGGACCAGGGTTACATATGG
>JANHMN010000001.1:190091971-190179844 GCA_030674055.1 Rhabdomys pumilio | reverse complement strand
ACTTAGGACCAGGGTTACATATGGATACAGTTGAAGAACTTAGGACCTAGGCTCTGGCAGGACAGCAAGGGGCGCGCAGAACATGGAGAGTAATAACCAGAGCTACAGACTGGATGTACAGGCAATGAGGATGAGAGTGGTTAGTCCTAGTAAAAGATTATGAGGTTAGCCCACAGGTAGCATTTGCCTTGGGAAGGTAGGAGATCAAGAGTTCAAGGTTAACCTCAGCTACACAGTAAATTCAAGGTCAGCTCTGGCTATAGAAGACACTGTCTCAAAACAGACAAAAAAGTCACAAACCCCATAATTAAAAGGCTCTAAAAACTGAAGAGATTGCTCAGAGGTTAAGAACACTTAACTCTTGCAGAGCTTCGAGATTTGTTTCCCTGCACTCACGTGATAGCTCACAATCATTAGTAACTCCAGTTCCAGGGATCTAGTGCTCTCTACTGTTCTCTGAAGGCACCAGGAACAAACATGGAACACAAACATACAGGTGGGCAGACACTCACAGGCATTGAATGAAATGAATTTAAATAAATGAAAGAAGATGTTTAAGCACTGGGACTCAAGAGCAGGTTTGGAGGAGGAGTTTCGTTCATAACAGTTTAAAGGGCCAGGATGGTAGCTCATGTCCTAATTCCAGAACTTGGGAGGAGGCAAGAGGGACGAGAATATGAGGCCAGCCTCGGCTACACAGTGAAACTCTGACTCAAATATCAAAAGACCAAACCAAAGCAAATCAGAATGAAACTGCTAAAAAATGATTAGCCTGAGAAATGGGAATCTCTCTTAAAACTTTCAAATTCTGGTTGTTTTGTTTCTTGAGTTAAGGTTTCTCTTTAAGAGCCAGGTTGGCCTAGAAACTATGTAGCTAGCTTCAAACTTCATAGAGACCCTCCTCCATTAGCTTCCTGAGTGCTAGGATTACACCAGTGAACCATCACACCTAGCTTAAAATATTAGATGTTTAAAGTAGCTTGTATATTTTCCTCAGTAGCAAAAACGGTTGTGTGCCCTATGGTACTCCATTTCCTCAAATATAAAGAACTGTAGAGATGACTCAGACAGAGGTTAAGAGTACTGGTTGCTTTTCCAAAGGAACTGGGTTCAATTACCAGCACCATCATGGCAGCTTTCAACCGTCTATAACCCAGCTCCAGCGGATCTGACAACCTCTTCTGGCTTCCTTAGGGAGCTAGGCATGCATGGTACACAGATACACACACAGGCAAATTTCACACACACACACACACACAAAACCAATAAATTTAAAAAAGGAACTGTACTCGGGCAATGATGGCACACACCATTAGTTCCAGCAGGAGACAGAGACAGGTAGATCTCTGAGTTTGAAGCCACCCTGATCTACAGAGCAGGTTCCAGGACAGCCAGGGCTACACAGAAAAACCCTGTCTTGAAAATCAAAAAAAAAAAAAAAAAAAAAAAAAGTACTCAGAAAAATAAATAAATAAAATTAGTACAGGAATAAAAATCTATAATCTCTAGAAGGAAATAAATCAAAATAATAGTGGTCAACTTTGGAATAAATATTTTCCTTCTCGCATCATTCTCGATTTGTACTAGAGTATCTATGTTTTTTTTTTTATAACAACAACAAAGGTCTTACTTATGGCAGGCAAGATGCCGCTGGGAGCCTGATGACGTGGGTTTGATCTCCAGAAGCCACCGAGGACAATTTTTCAAAGTTTGAATCTTTGATAGTTGACCTTTAACTTTTACACACACACACAGACACACAGACACACACACACACACACACACACACACACACACACCACAGCATGCTTGTGTCTGCGTTCATACACATCTTACACATACATACAACCATGATAAATAGGTTTTCAAAATATATTATTTAGAAAGAACTACCCAGCTGCCAGCCTGCCTTACTCTGTGATGGGTCCTGACTATAACTCACCTTTCTGGCCGGTGTATGGAGAGCTGGAAATAGTTCTTTGCCATTTCGAGTCTCTCCTGGTACTGAGCAGAACCTTCTAGTAGTCCCTTGAAAACACAATACCTGACGTTAGAACAGTACTTATGCATTATATCATTAAACAGCACACCTACTAGTGACGTTGAAAAAAGCAGCATGTGACACTCAGGAACTCAGAGGTCCCAGGCCTCACATATGTTTTGTCATTAATTTAGAGTATGGACTCCAATATCTTCCAAGCAAATAAGGTACTAAGCTGGATGCAGTCTCAGGTTTTGTTTTGTTTGAGACAAGGTCTCATTATGTATCCCTGGTCGCCTGGAATCTACGATGTAGAACAGATCAGCTTCAGAGTCAGAGGTCTGAAAGCATTTGGTGGGATTAAAGACTGTGCTCCAATACTTACCATTTTACCAATCAGAAACCTTTTCTAGTCTGGAGGATTTTCTACCAATTTATTTATTTACAATTGACTAATTAGTAACTAACTTCTAAAACAAGACAAGTTTGCCAAACAACCACAAGTCACATAATCCCCCCATAGTCTTCCTTCTGTTGTCTACACCATTTTCACAGTAGCGTCACACCTATTTTACTCTTTAGAAACATACCACACTCTTCCAGGCTGTTTCATACTGCCACACAATCGTTAGAATCATAACATCCCTACAGGCTTCCGACACTTTGAATGTTTCTCATAAAAGATCATCCAAAATGAAGGTTCTGGGTGAAAGTTACCAGAGTTTCTGGGACACATTCTCAAATGTTCTCTCTCTGTTTCTAGGGTTCAACCCCCGAGTCTTGCATAGATCATCTAAGTGTTCCACACTGGGCGACATTCTCAGCCCGATTTTACTACTGTATTGAAAGTAGGGCTTGTAAGTGGCTCAACTGGCCCTGAAACAGCTACACAGTCAGGCCTTGAGCCTAGAACTTCCTATTTAAACCTCTAGGTAACTGGGATTGCATGTGTATGCTACCACAGCTGGCCTGAATTTGGTTGTTTTAGTGTTTCACTAGATATGTTCATTATAAATAGTGATGTTTCATGCCATTTTCATACATACATCTAATGTGGTTTGGGCATCCTTACTCTACCACACTGGCATTCACTTTCATTTAAAGGTCTGTCGATGAGATAGCAGCTGTGTAGAAAAGCATCCACTTTGTCTGACCTTCACGACTGTGCTCCCATGCTTACATCTGCCACCTGTGAGCATGCTCTTATTGCTGTTTGCATTAGTTCTCCGAGACAAGGCTGGCCTGGAACTCATGAAGAGGCACATGACTTTGATCACCCTGTCTCCACTTCCCACGTGCTAGGATCGGAGGCATGAACACCACACTCAGCTTTGAAGATAAATATTTTCTGAGAAATTTACTATTCTTCTTTTTGTGATTTTTCTTTCTTCCTCCTTTTTTTGTTTTACCTTGTTTGTTTGGGTTAGGATCTTACTAAGTGGCTTTGACTGCCTGGAACTTACAATGTAGACCAGGCTGGCCTCGAACTGACACTGATTCCTATGTCAGTCTCCTGAGTGCTGGAATCAGAGGCATATGTCACCACACCTGCCTTGGAATTTTTAATTGCTTGAGAATTTCATACACGTACATGAGGTGTTGTATCAAGTCCGCCCTCTCACGTTCCTTCAGCTTCTCTGTCTTCTACCATCACTCCTTCCCAGCTTCCTATCTGTTTGTGTGTAAACCCACTGAGTCTAATTCATGCTAGCGTGTGATGGGTGTAGGGCCATGTGCTGATCCTGAGTAGCCTCTCAGAGACAGAACCTTCAAGAAAACCGGCTCTCCCTCTGCCAGCAGCCAGCAGCTGTCCTCAGCGAGGGTAGGACTTTGTGACCACTTCCCTCTTCCATGCTGAGGTTTTGTCTGGCTTGATCTTGTGCAGGTCTTGTGTGTTCTGTCACAGCCGCTGTGGGTTCAAATGTGCAGCTGCCCTGCTTTGTCTGAAAACACTGTTTTGCTGTCCTCTCCAATCTCCGGTTCTTACGGTCTTTTGAGATGATCCTTGAGCCTTGAGCTATGTGTGAAGTAAATGCCCCACACAGAGATGAGCACCCTACAGTCTCTCGTTCTCTCTGCAGACCTTGTGGTTGGTAGTTTTTAATATCATTATCTTTGCTAATGTTCTCGTCTAGTAGCTTCATGTTGCTTTTCCAATTTTTACAAGTTGCTCATCAGATAGAAGTCATACATTTTATCACTTGACAAATATAAAATTGGAATTCTCTAGTATTAGGCTGGTGAGATAGTTCAGCAGGTAAAGCACCTGCTGCCAAGCCTGATGACCTGAGTTCAACCCTGAGACCCCTACGGAAAACGGACTCTCACAAGTCGTCCTCCCACCTCCACCTGCTGTAGCATATACACGGCCCCTCAACTAAATAAAAAAAATGCAATTTTAAAGATTTTAAAAAATAAAACTGGGTGTGTTTTTAGCCTCTCAGCATTTGGGAGGTAGAAGCAGGAGGATCTTTTTGAGTTTGAAGCCAAACTGGTCCACGTAATAAGCTCCCAGACAGCCAGGATTACAGAAGAGACCTTGTCTCAAACAACAATAATTTAAAAATAATCCTCTAGTATCATAAATATTCAATAAATACTATCTCATTGCCTACTTCCTGTGCCTGGATATCATTGAAGTGCCCTTCTATTTGAGCTTCTATAATTATATTTTACTTTTAAATAAGACATGACTTGATTTTCTGTGAATTGTAGATTTTAAAATGAAACACTACAGAGGCTGGGGAGATGGCAGTGGGTAAAGGCCTTTCTGTGTAAGCATAAGAACCTGTGTTGGAATCCCCAGAACCCACATCAAACAAACAGTAATATAGGACTGACAGTACACACCTGGAAGCCCAGAGCTGGAAGGGAGAGCCGGAAATCCTGGGCACTCCCTGGGCAGCCAGGGCAGCCATTGGGTAAGTCCAATGAGAGGAAGATATCCTCCACCCATGTCTGGTCTCCATACATGAGAACACACCTCTCTCTCTCTCTCTCTCTCTCTCTCTTTCTCTCTCTCTCTCTCACACACACACACACACACACACAAACACACACACACACACACACACACACACACACACGCACACACACACTCACTCATGAGAAGAAATAAGCACAAGGCTCACCTTAAAGTAATCATTCCTTTTCAGACTTTCAAGGAAGCTGGCCCAGAGCGGTGAGGCAGTCACTAGGGGTTTCCTGGAGTCAGAAAAATGTGGGCTACATTTGGAGCACAAAATTTCAAATCCATGAGCCTAGATGAAGCAGACAGAATTTTTATGTTACTTTGTTTTCTTTTTTTTCCTCTACCATCTTAAATTAACTTCTCATTCAGCTCCAGTCTAGAACTAGGTAACCAGACACAAGAGCATGTGAACACTTAACACATGTTTTGGTTTTGTGGTTGTTTTCAGGCAGGGTTTCACTATGTAGCCTTGGGTGGCCTGGAACTCGGAGATCCACTCACCTGTCTCTGCCTCCCAAGTACTGGGATCAAAGTATGTACCACTTAGAACACTTTTTAAATTTTATGAAAAGAATTTATTTCTGAGCTGGCAAGCTCACTCAGTGCTTGCCACTAAGCCTGACAACCTGTGTCCAGTCCCTGGAACCCACGTGGTAGAAGAGGAAAACCAGCTCCTCTGACCCTCAGGTGCACCATGGCAGGCTCCCCATCCCTGCCATGCACACAAAATAAATAAATAGAAATTTATTTTTACTTATTGAAATATATATTGAGGCCAGGCAGTGATGGCGCACGCCTTTAATCCCAGCACTTGGGAGGAAGAGGCAGGAGGATTTCTGAGGTCAAGGCCAGCCTGGTCTACAGAGTGAGTTCCAGGACAGTCAAGGCTACACAGAGAAACCCTGTCCCGAAAAACAAAAACAAACAAACAAAAAAAGAGAAATATATATTGAAATAAAATGTGAAAATAAGTAAGTTGAGCATATTCTCAGACACAGAAGAGAATTTCATTTTATGATCATTTAAAGAATAATATGGCACAACAATTCAGATATTTCCAGTGCCCAGCCTCTGACCTCAGAAGTAAGCTGGGAGCTCAGGCAGATTTCCATGACATCGCTCTATTCCATCCCTTTTGTGACCCAAGAGGACCACACACTACCTGTGTAGCTGCGCAGTGTGGAGAGAACTCCCATCAGCACACATCAATCTGTCCACTTGACATAAGACAGGCGGTAACTCACCTACCCTCCCACTGCAGACTGTCTGTGAGCTCAGCACTACAATGTTCCCGAGCTCCGTCCGTGTTTTCCCACCTGAAAATACCTTTCTAGAAGTGAGAATGGTACGGAAACTGGCCAGTGCAGGCAGTTTCGGTGTGGCTGGATATTGGCACACTGCTCCTCACCAGGACCCAATCAGCTCTTCCTCCTTTCTCTCTGTCTCTTTCTTTCTCTCTTTTTCTTCCTTACTTCTTTCCTTCCTTTTTTTCCCTTCCTTCTTTTTTCCTTCCTTCCTTTCTTCCTTCCTTCCTTCTTTCCTTCCTTTTTTCTTCCTTCCTTCTTTTTTCCTTCCTTCCTTGTGGATTTTCAAGACAGGGTCTCACTCTGTGCCCCTGACCGTCCTGAAACTCTTCCTCCTGAGTACTAAGATTAAAGGGGCGCACACCATGCCTGGCATATTAAAGTATCCTTTTCCTTTATATATTCTTATAATTTCCTACCAACTTAGTATATGTTCTCATACTTTTTATACTTGCCAATCTTGTGGTAAGAAACACTAATTGTAGCTTTAAATTATATTAACTTTTAAGAACAGAAGTCAACATTTTTAACTAAAATTCATTTGTACTTCTTTTTCTGTGAACCATCTGCTCTGAACAGCTAACACCATTTTCTCTGGGATACCTAATAGTCCTTCTTCAGGCTTTCTAGTATCTCTTGAGTTCATGACATTTTTTTTCCGTGCAGAATTTCTCTTCTCCATTACTGTCACGTTGTTATTTGAGCCAGTTTTGCTATCTGCTATCCAGCCGTGCTCTGTCTCCTGAACTCTAATTAGGATCACAGATACACACTGTACTTATCTAGAAATCTTTATAAAATCAAATTAGTCAATCTTTTATTCTGGTTCCAAGTCACGCTTAAAAAGGCCTTTCTTAGTCAGACGACACTTTTCCTATATTTTCTAATTTTATAGTTTCAGTTTTTATATTTAATCAAAGTGGAACTTATTTTGCTCTAAGTGTGAAGACACCGACTTTCATTCTCAGACGGCTTCACGTGCAGCTGTTGGATCACTGAGGCCCCGCTGAACGGATGAACTTACTACACTGTCACACAAGCAGGGCGTGTTTCCGGAGTTCCTACACTGTGTCACTCATCACCAGGTGAAAACGACCAGCAGCTGAAACGTGGATGAACAGCAGGAAACTGCTGCCTACAGGGAGCTGAGTAATTTCTGTCTCTATCATTAATGCTCAAGGGTGTGTGTGTGTGTGTGTGTGTGTGTAGATGGGTATGTCCATGTGAATGCAGGTGCTCAGAGAGGCCTAAAGCCTGAGAATGCCCTGATCTGGAATTACAGGCTCCTGTGAGCCACCTGGTGTAAATGCTGGCAATCAAATGACTCCTCTGCAAGAGCAGAGTGTACTTTTAGCCCCTGAGCCATTTCTCCAGCCCTTAACACTCTTCCACATTAGAGAAAGAAAGGAAGGTAAGAAAGTGGGGGAAGGAGGGAGGGAAGGAGGGGAGAAGAGAAGAGAAGAGAAGAGAAGAGAAGAGAAGAGAAGAGAAGAGAAAGAAGGTAGGTAGTTTTCTTGTTCAACGTTACCAACTTCATGCCCAGTTCATAGGCTCGGTACTGGCGATGTGACGGAGGTGGAAGCCCGTAGCCACTCCGCCGGTCTGGCACAAACTTCTGTTGTACCAGCTGTGCATACAAACATTTCGTGAAAGTGACCTGGGCATTGGGATACAAAATATATGAGTCTTTCCCAGAAATTGAGTTTTGAATATCATTTCATAGTACAACAATCAGTCCATTCATGGGCTTCATGCTGACATATTCATAGGGGAAGCGCAGAGAGGATGCAGCCCCTTCACTTCCTGCTTGTTTTCAGAAACAGCTAGTGAGGTACACATTCATATACTACGAAATTTACCCTACTGCCCACTTTGGAGTTGGCACTAATGGAATTATCACTAATTACATGACAGCAACTTAAGAGGGGTGGAAGATAATAATTCTGAAGAGATGAGCTGTTTTATTGCTAAGAAGGAAATAAATACAAAAGTAGGGAAAATATGGTCCATATGTACACGACGCATTTCTTAACATTCCCTACATTTGGATTTTTTTTTAAAGAAAGAAAGAAGGAAAGGAAGGAAGACAGACCACTAACTTTCTAAGCGAACTAGTAAAACTGTAACAAAAACTATATGACCAAGAAAGATATCTCACAGAGGCCATTATTCGTGTTTCAGGTAAAAATGTCTTGAAGACACGACAGGCTCTCAGGTCAATGGGGTCCCGTAGGTAGAAGGCCTGGACGGCTGCTGACACCAGCCTGGGCCGTCGTTTGAGCACTGCCACAATGGCAGCTGGAAGGAAGCAGTGTGCTCGGTGGAGAGAGGCTTCAGTTTTTTCTGGGTACCTGTGACAGGGAGCAAAATGCTTTTAATTTATATGTATTTTTTATATTTATCTTATATGTAAATATCAGGATTTTTTTTCAGGGTCTCACTGGGTACTCTAGACACTGGTCTAGAGCTTGCTTTGTAGACTAGGCTGGCCTGGAACTCACAGAGATCCTCCTGCCTCTGACTCCACAGTGCTAGGATTAAAGATCTGAGCTAGCAAACCCTGCTTACAAAAAAACCTGTAGTATTATTAAGACAATACTTTGAACCAAAGTGCTATTAGGACTTCCCTTCTCTTAAAAGTGCAGCCTAAAGGGTTCCACACAGGTCAAAGGGCCATAAAGAAGCTCCAGATCCAAAAGCCAGCAAAACAAAAAGCCAAATGTATTGCATTGCATTCTTCAGGTTTTCATCTTTAACAAAATCTCAATTTTTATTTTATTTTTAAAAATTTATTATTTCATATGTATAAATGGTTTGCCTATATGTATCTCTGTACACCAAATGTATACCCAGTGTCCACTGAGGCCAGAAATGGGTATTAGAGTCTCTGAGATTGTGTGATGGAAATTAAACTCAGGTCTTTGGGAAGAGCAGGCAGCATGTTTAACCATGAAGTCATGTCTCCTGTTTCAATATCAAATTTTCATAGACAATATTTGCTTGACACCTAAGGTAAAGAAAAGATATTTTTGGATGGGAAGACAAACTACACCTAAGTCAGGCACAGTGACACTCCTGGAACCACAGCTCCTCAGGAGATTGAGGAAGGAGTTAGCATGAGACCAGGGGTTCAAAGCAGCCCGGGCAACATAGCAAGATCCTATGTCATTCAGTCAATCAACCAATCAGTCGATCTGTTTTCTGATTTTAAATTCCATAAGTTTAACTGTCAGTTTCATAAACAGTGAGGCCAATAATGTGCAGATAAGCAGTAACCTAGGCTGAAGGCATTCTATGTGCAAATAAAAACCTGTGCTGCACTGAACCAAAACATTCCTCAGCTAAGAGTATCAATGTTCTCTCTCTTACCCACTAATGCGCCTGTTCACAGCAGCTTGTATAGATTCTGAAGCCAAAACAGCTTCTGGGTGTGCTGAAATTATACTCAAAGCTTGCTGGACTGTTGGTGGTGTCCTGGGTAACCAGGATATTCTTTCCGATTTCCTTGGCACAGGAATAATGCACAGCTCCCCATGATGAAAAAACACCTGCAAAATAGCAATCTTAGTTTCTTCATGAGCTCCAGGAAGCCTGGGGACACAGGAAATGACGCAGCAGATTTCATATCTGCATTCTCTAAGCTGGGGTGAACTTACCCTGTTGGCACTATTATCAGGATCCAACCACTTAGGGAGAAAGTCGGCCGCTTCTATTAACAAGAACTCACCATCGTTGTCTTCAATCCTAGTGAAAGAGAAGATCTATTTTCACACTTACAGAGCATGAACAGCTTTCATCAAATACATTTTCCCTTCTTCTCGGAAAAATCTTAAGTATGTACTATGTACAGATTGTCAAAAAAAAAAAAAGGGCAAAATGTAACATACAGTCAAACAGGGCTGGTAAATGGCTCAGCAATTAAGAGCATGTTCTGCTCTGGTACAGGACCCAGGCTTGGTTCACAGCCCCTGTATCAGGCAGCTCACAAATGCCTGTAAATCCAGCTTCATGACATCTACTGATCCGGCTCCCACCTGCACCTGCACTCACATGTATGTATATAACTTCTTTATACACACACACACACACACACACACACACACACACACACACACCTGAAAGCAATAAAAATAAATCTTAAAAAAATACAGGAAAAGGCTGGAGAGATGACTCAACAGTTAAGAACACTGCTTTTCTAGAGGTCCTGAGTTCAATCCCAGCACTATAATGGGATCTGATGCTCTCTTCTGGTGTGTCTAAAGACAGCTACAGTGTACTAATATAGATAAAATAAATACCTCTTTTTTTAAAAAAAATACAGGGAAAGCCTATGTGAGGCATAAGATTGTTAGGAGATTAAGCGATATTAACAAGAGAAAATTGAAGTATTATGTTAGATAGAAATATGGAAATATATAGGTACTAAAAGCTCCAAGGGGGGGGACTACTTATAAGTGAAATTAGGAAGGCCTTCATGTACAAAGTGTTACCTATATCTACAAAGATATTTTTTGCCTCCTCTATTTTTAATTTTTGAGCAACAATGTCACACGGTTAATATTTTTTGGTATGTATAAAGTTAGAGTGGGAAGCTGGAGAGACAGTCAGCTGGTAAGGGCACCTGCTGTGTGCAAGCACGGTAGCCTGTAGTTGACTCCAGCAACCCACAAAAAGATGGAAGAAAGAGACTCCATAAAGTTATCCTGAGGATCCACACTTGCACTGCGCACACAAGGTCTCCTTTCCCCCAAGATATCCTGTGCACACATGCAAACACACCAAGCAATACTAGTATTAAAAAATTTAAACTATTTTTATTTTATGTATATTTTGCCTGCAAGTACATATGTGCATGATGTGTGTGCAGTGTCCACAGAGGCCAGAAGAAGGCGCTGGGCCCTGAGTACTAGAGTTACAGACAGTTGTGTTATTTGGGGGATGGCGACTCATAGAGAACAAGACTTAGAAAGCAGTGCTACCATGAGAACTGAGTGAGCATGCACTATATTTCACAGACAAAAGTTTTTAAAAAGTAAAAAAAGAAAAGATTTTGTAGAGCAGGGTAGCAAAATAGTTAGAACTTTCCTTTAGAAAGATTAATCTGGCAGGAACATAAAGCAAGTGTTTCTGTCTTTTTTTAAAATTTAAACACAAAAAAATATGGATGGTAATGCATATGTTAATGGGCTTGATTTAGCCATTCCATGATGTATATATACTCCAAAATACACACTGCATAGAAAGTGTATATAATCTCTATTTGTCAATCAAAAACAAATGTAAAGTTTAGAAAATAAAAATAATCTGAAAACATTACAAAAACTATAGCCCTGCTATTAGTAGGGTTAAGGGGGAATACAGCTCAATCCCAGGGGTTCCAACCAGCCTGAGCAATGCAGCAAGATACCATCTCAAAAAAAAAAAAAAAAAAAAGAAAGAAAGAAAAAAGGAAATGTAGAGAATTAGCTACTAGGTCTACAATCTGAATTACTTAAGGGCCAAATGGCACAGCACTAGATATTTATTTCAAAATACTACTCCTGGCTGGGCAGTGATGGTGCATGCCTTTAACCGCAGCACTTTCTGTGGAACGGAGTCGGCAGGACACAGGTGAAACGGGGTGATGTAATTTGATGGTTGTCGAAGTTAGATAACAGGTACCCATGGGTTCATTTTTTTTTTTTTTTTACTTTTATGTGTGTTTTACATTTCAACAAAAAACTATTTTCCAACTTTTTGCTCCCTTCTCTTTTGTTCTGCTGGAGAAAGGATTTGTGGGAACAGTATCCAGTTTGATGGGCTGAAAAGGAAAGTCAGTATCAAAAAGGATGTGTGCGGTGCCCTCTGCTGGCACTGGTCGGTAATTACAGAGAACTATCTATGGCATGGTACATGTTTTGCTTCCCATATTGATTTCTCTTAAATTTCTGTGTATGACTTCTCACAAATTGTATCATTGGCCAGATGTACACGCATTTAATACCAGCATTTGGAATGCAGAGGCAGGCAGTTTCTGAGTTTGGGGCCAGACTGGTCTACAAAGCAAGGATAGCCAGGGCTACACAGAGAAATCCTATCTCGAAAAATCGAAAAACCAAAAAAACAAAAACAAACAAACAAACAAAAAACAAAAAAAAAGAGGAGGAGAAAGAGGAAGAAGAAGGAATAGAAGGAGAATGAGAAGAAGGAGGAAGAAGAAGAGGAGGAGGAGAAAAAAATCATTAGTTAATAAGAAAGAAAATATTACAGAAGTCTGTGAAACATGTATTACTGAGATCACATTATTACACTGTCAGGCCAAGTGTGCATATCACTTGTTCTGGCTGTACATGAGACTCAGGGTAAGAATACTGTACACAAAGATTCTTGATTATATTTTAATCCTTATAATCCAATAACTCAGAACAGAGTGAATATACAGAAAAGATTAAAAATGAAGATCTAGATGTGGTGAAAGTGGAACCAGAAGAGAAAAATGAGAGGCGTGGCTTTCAGGGAGGAGATGAAGCTTCAGGCTGAAATGAGCTGAGTCTTGTAAGAAACGTATTACAGTGGAAACCACCGGAGCCATTAGTGGATGAGCTTTCCTGCTGACTAGTGGAACTGGCTGATGTAAGTAATCCTTCAGTATCTGTGATGGGCAAACAGAGTAACTATGTGTCCTTAAAAATGTGTCCATACTGCTGACATTTAGGGGACACACACACACACACACACACACACACACACACACACACACACAGAGTCCTGGCTGGCCTGAAACTTGATGTGTAGACCAGACTAGCCTTGAACTCATAGAGATACAACTACCTTTGCCCATTTAGCACTGGTATTAAAGGTGTATACCACCAAGTTAGAACTTTTTTTTTTTTTCATACACATTAAAAGTTCATGAGACTTGTGGACTGGGGGCAGGTAGGGATGGGAACACGAGGGATCAGGTGGGTGGGATGGAGGGACAGCTGGAATTGAGGAGCATCTCAGGGGTGAGGTAGAAACCTAGTGCACCAGAATGTGCCTGGAATTTATAAGGGTGACCCTAGTGAAGACTCCTCATAGTTGGAGATATGGAGCCATCTTCTGTAACCAGGCAAGGCTTCCAGTGGAGGGACTGCGACATCAACTCAGCCACAGAATCTTCAATGTACAGTCTGTTCTGCCTACAAGATGGGCGGGGTAAAGGTAGAGCAGAACTCGTAGAAGCAGTCAACCAATGACTGGTCCAACCTGAGCCCTACTCCACAAGAGTAGCCCACACCTGACACTGCCTGGGGGGCTAGGAATCAGAGGCTAGATAGCCTGAGATCTAGAACAGAGCCAAATATGACTAGCCATAAAAAGGAGGGGCAATGAAATGATTCCTAGTGATATTCTGCGATATTTGCAGACTATAACCTAGCCTAACCATCATCAGAGAGGCTTCACCCAGCAACTGAGAGGAGCAGATGCACAGACCCACAGCCACACATCAGGTGAAGCTTGGAGGAGGAAGGATTGTAGGAACCAGAGGGGTTGAGGACACCACAAGAAAACCCACAGAATCAACTAACCAGGACTCACAGGGGCTCACAGAGACTGAACCAAAAATCAGCGAGCCTTGAGGGTCTGACCTGAGTCCTCTGCATATATGTTATGGTTGTGTAGCTTGGTGTTTTTGTGAGACTCCTAACAGTGGGAAGGGCGCAGGGAGGCTGTCTCTGACTCTTTCACCTGCTCTTAGGACCCTTTTCCTCCTGCTGGGTTGCCTCATCCAGTCTTGATATGAAGGGAGGTGCCTAGTCTTACTGTAACTTGTGCTATGTTTGGTTGATGTCTCTGGGACATCTGATCTTTTCTGAGAGGAAATGGAAGAGGAGTGATCTAGGGAAGAGAAGTGGGGGTTTAGAGGGAGAAGGACGGGGAGGAGAGGAGAGATGGGGAAACTGGCTGGATAGTATGTGAGGAAAATAAAATAAAATCTGACTATTCAAGAGAGGAGGAGGAGGAGCATAGATTGCTGTCTATGTGCAGGTGAGGGCAGGTACAAGACAAGGTGAGAGCCTGTGATTGGGCAGTGCAAAACGAAGGCAGGCTGAGAATTTTAGAGATGGGTGCAGAGAGTACAGAGAGGGAGAGGAACGGACAGAGGAGATAAGATGGGACCAATAGGAGAGGAAGAGGAGCCAGAACCACACAGCCCTGGGAGCCATAAGTATTGGGGATTTCTTAGATAGCTGAATAAATAATAAATAAGGTGCATTTGCCCCATCTAGGGGTGTAGTTTGTGTTTATATCAATTGAGTTTTGAGTTCATTGTGTAGGCATTTTTTTGGGTTGAGAATTTACTGATATAAATCTGACTGATAAATTATAAGCCTCTAGAGTTTTGATTTTTCTTGGTTATGGGGATTTGTGACCACTGACCACAGGGGACAGATGGCTGGGAATGTGAGCAGAATCCGCAGCAAGAGAACCGTGAGATGGGTGGTTGCTCCATGGGCTAGCCATGCAGGTGGTAAGACCGCCAAGGCCAGAGAGTAGCTGGCAATAGCGTGGGATGGTCCCTCATTTATATTTCATGAAACAGAGGAGGAAGAAGAGGAGGAAGAGGAGTAATTGTTGTTCATGATGAACTGGGCTTGGTAGCACATGCCTTTAATTCCAGCATTCAGAAGGCAGAGGTAGATGGATTTCTGAGTTTGAGGCCAGCCTGGCCTACAGAGTGAGTTCTAGGACATCCAGGATACACAGAGATGCCTGTCTTGAGAAAACAAACAAACACAGAGTTCATGATGGTAACCTGGGAAGCCACCAGCAAAGCACCACCTTTTGTGCGGTTTCACATTTTATTTACCACAACTATCCGTTCTCTTACGATTAGAGCTTACTGTTTCTTTAAAGCAGGGTCTTCATGGCATAAGCCAGGCTGTCTTGAAACCCACAATCCTTCTCCCTTTTCCTCCTAAGCACTGATACCATACGCATCCATGATGCCAAGCAATAATTAGAATTCAAAACAACAAAACCTAAAAATAAGAAGGGCTTGCTTGAAGTATTTGAGGAACTGAACTCTCCAGTATCTTTCTTAAGAAAACAAAGTCACAAGAGAATAGAAAGGAAACAGTCAGCTTTTCAATCTGCCCCAAATTGAATAGTTTCTACCAGAGCTCAGACAAAAACTTACTAAAACACAAATATAATCACTTATGCTTTAAAATGAGAATTCCTTTAGAATAATTAAAATACTGACAATACCTTGCCACTAACTCTGGAAATTCCTTTGTAATCTGCTTTATTACATAAACAATAAACCATTCATCCTCAATGTTATCTCCAAACTTCGTCATGCCGTACATATGAGCAGGAACACCTCCTGTAAACAAGAGAGAAGTGATCGTAAGCCAGGCAAGTACGTCCCTGCGAGGGAAAGCATACGTAAGCATTCATTGATAGCCACAAACTAAGTTCCCAGAATTATTCTGGGAGCTGGGGTTGCAATTCTGAGCAAGGCATACAATGTGTATTTCTGAGGAGTTTGGGTCTAAAACAAAGAACAGATAACCAAACCATCTTTAAAAGCATACTAAAGGTTGTGTGAACATACAAGAGGCTCCTGATTCATTTTGTACAGAGAGAAGAACATGGCCAGAGGCTCGGAGTTACAGTAGATAAGTGAGTATCGCGGGATATGAGGATTCTATTCTGGAGGTGCAGAACATCCCACCAAGTGCAACATCCCAAGTATAGAGAAGTCAAACATCACACTCTTAAATAACCAAGAGCCAAAAAGGAAATCACAGGCGAAGTGAAAAAATACCTTGGAAAAAATTGAAAATGAAAGTATTATATATGAAATTTCATAAACTTTAGCAAAAATCATGAAAGTTAACAGTTTACAGTTATGTATAATTTCAAACCAGCTTTAGGAAAGAAGAAAAACATCAAACAAAGCATAAATCTAGCAGGAGAAACAAGACAATTACAGCAGAGATAAATGAAACAAACAGGATTGTTCTTTTTCTTTTTATTAAATGGGGGAAGAGGTCAATAAGATTAGATAAGAAGAGACAACTAAAGTCAGATATGAAAGAAGAAACATTATACTCTTCCTATAGAGTATAAAAGATTACAAGGGAATCTATGAATGTCTTATTCCAAGAAATTGGGAAAGCTGTAAGAAACTAATAAATCCTGGTGCATTAAGTCTTGATGCAATCATGAAGAAGTAGAAAGTATTATCAGACCTATAAATACAGAGGATATCGAATCAGTAATCAAAAGCCTCTAACAGCTGAGCATAGTGTCACACACTTGTAGTCCTAGCACTGGGGAGGTTGAGGCAGGAGGATCATGAGTTTGAGGGCAGGCCCAGCAGAGCCAAGTGATCTGTCTGAAACCCTAAGCTAAAAGAAGTCCTCTTCAGTTGATTTTTCTCAGGTAATTTTCATCATGACACTGAAAAACTGTCTAACCAAATTCAACAACACATTGAAAGGGACTATAATACCACAATGGAGTGGGATTTATTCCCACACTACAAGATGGTTCAACATACAAAAGTCAATCAATGTTTCAGTGGTTCAGAGTACTGGCTGTTCTCACAGTACCCACACGGTGGCTCACAACCATTGGTGACTCCAGCTCCAGGGGATCCAACATCCTCCTCTGTCTCTGAGGGCACTATATGAACGTGGTGCACAGACATACATATGGGCAAACACCCATGCACATAAAATAAACAAAAATTTAAGAAATCAGTTGATGTAATGTACCACATGAAGGTCAAATAAATGTACCATGGGGTCTACCACAGCAACCACAGCAAAAAAACAAACCAAACAAACAGAAAACCAAAAGATGTGAGATGAACAGCTGCTTAACTCTGCTGCTCTCACCAAATCCCCCTTATCTCTCCAGTTAGAGGAGCTCAGAGTAGAGTATAATTTTCATTTACATTACATATCAGACTTCAACTGAAATCTCCCTCCTTACTTCCCCACTCCCCCCACACACCCCGCAGTCACAGGGAAACAAAGCCAGGAAGCGGCATAGTCCAATCTTTGCTCTACAAAGGTACCTGCCAATAGTGTGAGGAGCTCAAGAGACTGAAGCTAGAGATGGAAGTTAGGAAGCTGTAGTTCTCCAGATGAAGGAATAAAGAGTATCCACACTGAGACCAGACCCGTGTCGAAAGGGAGATTCTGGAAGTGCTCACACTAGGCCTTCCTGCTCAGTTCCTCACTGCACATAGCAAAGCAAGGACTGTAAATCTGAAATACTAACTAGCTTGGGTGACAGTCAGCAATGCCATTACACAGTGAGAGAATACAGGGAAAGCATGGTTTTTCTAAAAGATAATAGGTTGCTTTTGTTTTAAAACTGGCCCTCATTCTTTGACCCAGGCTGGCCTCAAACTGGTGAGTTTCCTGCCTTAGCCCCAGAGTGCTAAGATCACAGGTGTGTGCCACCATATCTGTCTAACGGGCTCGTTTTAATTTCCTCATCTCCATGTCAGTAAACATTGCCTGTATTCTAGAAAACAAAGTAAGAGTTGGGGAAATAGCTCTGTGGCAGACCAGTTGCTTAGCAATGCACAAGGCCCCAGGTTCAATGCCTAGTGCTGGAAAAAGTTCAATAAAAGTAATAGCAAAGGAGAAACAGAGCGGTTGCTAGCCAAATATAACACATCAGCACTGAAGTATGAACAGGAATGGCAGGATCAAAAGATACCAGGCTCCTCATCCTAAATAGACCTGACACAAGTCATTGAACAGTGCTCATTCATTTTTATACAGTTAGAAGAAATAGAACAGATTACTGTATTTTGCTAGAATTGGCCATAAGCACTGGTGACAACAGTAAAGGACACTGGAAATGCTTCTGGGTGGGAACTGACAGTAACAAAACCCATTTAGTTGTCTTTATCAACCAGACAAAGTCACACTTTGATTCTCAGAAAAACAACTACATGAAACAAACCAGCCTACCAAAGGCATCATCCAGACAAGCACTTGGTAGTAAAACAGAACTGTGACTAAGATACAGACAGGTAAGCCTGGATCTATGCAGCACCAGCACCCACACTGAGGCACAGTAAGTAAGTTCAGAACAACAGCCACAATCCCCGCATTCTTAGCCATAAAAATATTTTATATAGTTAAAGTTATGGGCTTAGATGTATGCACAAATGTCACTGATTTTTAAAATTGTAGGAGCAAGTCTCTCTCAGACAACACTGAATGGAAGGATTACTTTACCTTTTGCAGGCTTATATTTGAGATTGAAAGGCTGATTCTGCCAGATATAAGGGACCAGTATGGGTGCAAACTGGGTCATTATTCGTTCAATGTACTTCTGAAGAATCTCTCTGTGCTCTTCTGTGTCTCTGGCTTTATCTGGTATCAGGAACAGGTGGTATTCCACAGCATCCTCGACCATTGTGAGCTTCCCATTGCCCTCCATTCTTCTCTGGAAATGGCCTTCAAAGTTCCAGTGACATAAACCACATTAAAGGAGAAATAGCAGCATTCTCAAACTTCTTCTAGGTGACTACAATATTTCCCCAAAATTTGATATGCACTTACCATCATCATGGTTCTGGCCTTTACCAGACACTAGACTTATTAGCCTCTGAATGACATTTATACTTAAAACTATGTTCCTTAAATTTAAATTATGTGAAATGGACACCCTGATATTACGGAGTAAATGAAAATCCAACAACTCACTTCCCAAACCAAGTAAGTATGTAAGGATAAAAATTAAAAATAGGTGCAATGGGTGTGCCTATGGTCTCAGCTGACTGAAGCAAAAGGATCACCTGGGTCCAGGGTTTGAGGCTAGCCTAGGCAACTTAGCAAGACCCTTTCTCACAAACAAATAAATGCTTGCCCTTAAATCAGTAGCAGTGTGTGTAACACAGTTTGAAAACATTACATTACTAGCCATTATTTTCTCTCAAAACTTCCAACTGTGCTTCAATTAGTTGCATATTTTGGGCACTTTACTTTCTTGAACTTTCTAATTAATCGTGAAATGAAAGTGTTACTCGGCCATCTCTAAAACACCTCCTTACTTTAAAATTGTGTTATTTGGTGCGTTAAAAAGCAATGCCCGTTGCTCTACAGACTTCTATAGAAGAATTAAAACTGCAAACATTTGTGTGTTAAGAGTTTCGTCCCAAAATAATTCGCCATGGTTCTGGATGCCCACCTAGTGCAGCAATTTAATTCTTAAGCTTACTTTGGCTTTGCAATGAACCAATACGGAACCTGCATCTTCTATGCAACTACCCACTCACTCACCACTGTAAATCAGAATCATGCTGCCTCTTAACCCGGAGGATCAAGTAAAAATTCTACCCATCCTCCCCCTAAATCCAAGCAGGACTCTTTATGTAGAATTTACAGAGTCAGAATTGGACTTGAGATCATGTGGGTTAATGACAAATGACATACCTGAGAGCACAGAAGAAGCGACCGAGGAGCACTATCCTGGCGCAGTCTAGTACTCTTTCACCAAACTAGACTCTCTTCCACAAAAGTAAAGCGATTCCTTTTACTAGCTCTCTCGTGCGCCTCTGCTCTGGCACCTTTCCTTGGCCGCCTCTTCCACTAGGACACTTGGTTAGAGGCTACCGCCAACCGCCCAATCCCGGCCCATACTGGGTCCTCACGTTCGCTTGGGCCCTGACCCACGCTTGAAAGCCTGGAAGTCTTGAGTCTCCGGAACCTTGGGGTAGTCAATAATCCGCATCGGAGCCAATTTCTGAACGATGCTGTGTTCCTTCGTCACTTCCGCTATTGAGAGGAAGGAGGCAGATCGGAAGACTATAGAGTGGGAACTCTGGGAGGTGGCGGTCCGGAATCTAAACGACGGGGCGAGACGGGGCGAGACGGGGCCGGTAGGTGGCAGGAGGGGGCCGGGCCTGAGCCGGCGGGAGGGCCAGGCCCCGAGGCCCCCGCCCTGGCTTGCCCGCCCTGGACACGGAGGAGAAAAAGGAGGATGATCTCCAGATACACTCGGAAGGCCGTGCCACAGAGCGTGGAGCTGTGAGTGGATTGCTCTGCTCGCCCAGCCAGGGCCGCAGGAGCTCAAGGGACCCTCTTTAACCCGTCCTCTCCTTTCCGGTCCCAGGCGTAGGGAAAGAAAATATCCCGAATTCTCACCTCCCAGCCCTGGCGGAAGCTGCCTTTTGTCTTTGGGTCACCAGCTTAGAGTGTGTCATCTATGGTATCCTAAGACTGCCTTTTGGACTGTTACTCCCTGAATTGAGGGAGTGGGTCTTAAGAAGCATTTATTGTTCCCACAGTGCTTCTAACCCCACTGAAGATAATAGCTGAATATTACAATAAAGTTGAACGTGTCTAGTTCAAAACACCATGCAAAGCTGTTTGCTTGAATGCAATAGCAAAGTCAGATTGAGACAAACTTTGCACATTTTACCAATAAAGGTCACAGATCTAAAGATTGTATCTAGAAGGGGGTGCAGCTCAGAAGTACAAACCAAGTGTCAATCCGATTCTAAAGCCTGTTGTCAAGCCATTATACACATTGCTGTCACACCCCCTGCAAATCATCAGTTTTGTTTGTAGATAGAAAGCAGGCGCTTGTAGTTTAAAGACCTGCTTTGTACCCTTAGTGAAGTGTAACTTGGCGTCTTACGTTTACTGGTACATTGCAATTTCAAAAGAACCTTCAGTTTCTTTTTTTTTTTTTTTTTTTTTTTTTTTTGGTTTTTCGAGACAGAGTTTCCCTGTGTAGCCCTGGCTGTCCTGGAACTCACTCGTAGACCAGGCTGGCCTCGAACTCAGAAATCCACCTGCCTCTGCCTCCCAAGTGCTGGGATTAAAGGCATGCGCCACCACCGCCCAGCCGAACCTTCAGTTTCTTGATCCTTTCACCAGTTCAGATAAAATTTAAAAGTTTCCACATCTGAAGCCAGTAGAGCCTGAACTTTTAAAAGTCCAAGTCCCATTGTTTTTCCTCATTGAACTAAGCAATTTCAACAGCCATACACTTATTGTGCATGCCAATAGCATTCATTTAAAGTCACACCTGAGATTTTTAGATGGACACTTTTCTTGCCATGTAGCTTTTAGGAAAATTAGATCTGGGCCTTCCTGTCTATGTCTACAAACGAGATCTAAAAGTATACCTAAAATGATGGCATAGGGCTGATACATAGTAGGTCCTCAGTAAGTGATAGCACTACTTTCCTCTTCCCACCTTTACTTGGCAAAAGAGCCATATAAAGAAAAGAACCAGGCGGTGGTGGCACATGCCTTTAATCCCAGCACTTGGGAGGCAGAGGCAGGTGGATTTCTGAGTTCGAGGCCAGCCTGGTCTACAGAGTGAGTTCCAGGACAGCCAGGGCTACACAGAGAAACCTTGTCTCAAAAAACCAAAAAAAAAAAAAAACAAAACAAAACAAAACAAAACAAAAAAGAGCCTCTCCTTGCTTTTCAGAAGCATGTTATCTATTAAGGAATGTGTTATTTAGATAACAGCAAATCAGATCATAAGCTCTTTAGGGAATACAACTAAGAAACAGCCATTTCCTCAAAGTGAGAAGGGTTTAACTTAAAATCTGCTTTTAATTTTCAAAATTCCATTTAGTGCATGCATGCACTAAAGCACATCTTTGGAGATGAGAAGACAGCTTACAAGAGTCATTCCTTCCACTATGGGAGTCTTGTGGAATGAACTCAGGTCATGAGGCTTGGTGGCAAGTACCTTTATTTACTGGGCCATCTCATCAGTCCTGCATTTGCTTGTATAATTATTTCTAACCGGATATGTTAAAAATATATTTGTATGAAGAAGCTTTGGATAGGCATTTTCTGAGCTGGAATTACTGAGCCTGTGTAGTTACACTACTTGTTCTTGATACTATTTTTTTTTAAGTTTCTAAAAATAACCTTTCCAAAAGGGAATCATAGTGGAGTGAACAATGAGGATTAAATGCATAGAAATGAATGATAGTGAATTTAAATGAATTTTTAATGTTAGATGATACAGTGTCCATCCATTTTGAAGCAGTAGAGTTTTCTAATAGTTTCTTATTATAGATGTTAAGAAGAGTTCAGCAAAATTGATTTTATCTATGTATAGCCTCCCACCCCCTTTTTTGGTGCTGAGAATTGAACTTTGTGCCTCATATATGCTAAGAAGTGCCACTGTTAAAAGTTACATTTCCAGCCTTCACTTTCATTTAAAATTGTTACTTAAACATATAAGCAAGGTGTGATGTTTGTGTGTGTGTGACCATCTGAAAATGTAAAACATTCATAATTATCTATCTGTTGGGCACGACTCCTCTGGAATCTGTTTTCTGCTGGGCTTGTCTGCTGGAATAAACTATACATCAGTTATTATATCTTTCAGACATAATTACCTAGAGTAGGCATCATTTCCCCACAAAATTCAGAGACATTGTAGGCTAAACAGAGTCTTACAAGTTTCTTTATAGGGAGTCTGCCCAGGCCACATCACAAATCCCTAGCACGTGTGTTTCACTTGAAGCACAGGATTAAATAACTGCTTATGATAATATGATTAGTAAGTTATGGAATCAGTGTTAAATCTAAGTAGCCTGGCTCCAAGGCTTCTCACTGGAAATGAACATTCTGAGATTCTAGTGAATTGTACTGTATTTGTTTGTAAAGCTAAGAATGTACACTTTAATTTTTTTCTCTTTCTAGTGGTAGACATGATTAAAAAGTATATGGGGCTAAAAAAGATAGCTCAAAAGTTACTTACTATTCTTGCAAAGGACTGAGTTTAGTTCCAGTAGCCATATCAGGGTCTCTCAGTTGTCTGTAATTCAAGGCCAAGTCCTTGCCACCAAGGCTGACAGCTAGGTTCAGTTCCAGGACTCACAAGGTGGAAGGAGAGAACCAACTCTGACAGGTTGACAGCCTTCCCATGCACACCATGGCATGCATGTACATGGAGAATAGTAGGAATAATCAATACTGTAAGCATGACCACTTTACCGGAAATGTAAAATATAAAGAGAAGACTGGTTTTTTATCTTTCATAGGAAAGGACTAACAAAGCACGCTCTTAACCACCATCCCCTTCCAGAGCAGCTGGATGACATTTCCTCTGCCAACGACAGCCATGAGAAAGATACAAGTTCTCAAAGGTACGAGCACAAAGCATACTTGCTTGCTCATTGCACTTGCTAATGGCAAAGGTTTTGTTCTTTGGGACCACGCCTGTGCTAATGAGACAAAACAAGAAATCTTATCTCTATGAGAGCCTGAAGCAGGAGGCCTGCTGCCCCCCACCACCACCCCCTCTCCTGTGTGGTGTGTGTGTGTGTGTGTGTGTGTGTGTGTGTGTGTGTGTGTGAGAGAGAGAGAGAGAGAGAGAGAGAGAGAGAGAGAGAGAGAACTTGTACAGACACCTGCAGATGCCCAGAGAGGCTGGTGCTGTGTGTGAGCTGCCCAGCATGGGTGCTGAGAATTGAACTTGGGCCCTCTAGTAAAGCAGTATATGCTCTAACTTTGGAGACAGCCCTCCAGCCCACCAGAAGTAATATTATGTAATTGTTAAGTAATTAAGGGCTGGAGAGATGGCTTAGCAGTTAAGAACACCTGTTTCTCTTCCAGAGGCCCTGAGTTCAATTCCCAGCAACCACATGGTGGCTCACAACCATCTGTAATGGGATCTGATGCTGTCTTCTGGTGTGTCAAAGACAGCCACAGTGTACTCGTATACATAAAATAAATAAATCTTTTTTTAAAAAAAGTTAAATTTAAAAAATGGATCAGATATGTGGTCTTAATTCCATTCCTGACATTTATTAGTTGAGTACCATTGGGCAAGTGAGATGATGGAAAATGAAATAGCGAAACAACAATCAGAAGTTGGTTCTTTGGAAGCTAGTCAGAAAAGTGACAAATCTTTAGTTGGTTTAATCAAGAAAAAAAAAGACACTATTAACAAATCTGACGAAGTTTGTAAAACTTCACGCAACACTTATCATATAGTAAGTACCAAGTAAATAATTTCAGTTACTAAGAAAGGGAGTTAGGAGACTAGCTTTCAAAGAGAGTTCTGAGGAACAGCATGCTGTCATAGGAAAACTGTAGTCAAAATCTAGTGCCAAACCTGGAAATAAAACTCAGATTCCTTGACTTTTTTTTTTCTTTTTCTTTTTTTTTTTTTTGGTTTTTTGAGACAGGGTTTCTCTGTGTAGCCCTGGCTGTCCTGGAACTCACTCTGTAGACCAGGCTGGCCTCAAACTCCGAAATCCGCCTGCCTCTGCCTCCCAAGTGCTGGGGTTAAAGACATGTGCCACCACCGCCCGGCAGATTCCTTGACTTTTAAAGAGAGTTAATGAGACCTGCACTGGCAGCATTGGCAGTTTACAGTGGCAGGGTTTAAATGAAATGGGAGTCTGAGAGTGTCCTGGAGGAGCTTCAGGCCCTGAACAAGTTCAGACATTTTGTTAGATTGCTGAAATGTCTCTAGTGGGAAAGACTGCACTGTACAGGTGAATACTAAATGCAAACAAACTGACAGGCATTATTCAGCCCAGCTGCCATCCATACTATACAGAATATGGTTCTTACAGAGTTCTTGAATTCCAAGTTTATTTTTGCCTCTACTGATACATTGTATATATTCTTACCACCTGATAAGTTGCTGAGGAAACATAAGAATTTTTCTTTTTTCCTCCCCCTCTCTCAAATTATCCATTTAGTGAATCTGACATCACCCAAGAATCACCTATTACATCCACTGACACTGGGAATTCGCGTTCTGCTTTTCCAAGCTATGCAGGCACAGGAATCTCAACAGAAGGCAGCTCCGACTTCTCTTGGGGATATGGTGTGAGTTGTCTGCTAATCATTCTGCTTCAGTTCTAGGAACTGAGGAATCCTCATTCATCATTCCTTCACTTTGCACTCTGTGTGTGTGTGTGTGTGTGTGTGTGTGTGTGTGTGTGTGTGTGTGTGGTGTGTAGAAGTATGCTTGCCTTGTAAACAAGTATGGAGGTCAGAGGTCAACATTAGGTGTTTTCCTTGATCACTTTTCACCTTACTATTTGTTTATTTATTGTTTTTTGAGTGTATAGTAGGCTGAGACTTAGGACTGAAGAGGTGATCATGTGAAGAAAGAGAAAAAGACTTTCAGACAGATAAATGTCTAGGAGTGGGGATGGGAGGGACTGGCAAAATGGCTCAGTGGTTACATATCACTGGGACCAGAGTCTAGATCCCAGTATCCATATAACAAGCTGGGTGCCTCCCTGCCTCCCAGTGCCTGTAATCTCAGCTCTAGTGGGGTGAAGACAGGAAGATTGCTGATACTTGCTGGCTTCCAGCCTAGCTGAGACTCAAGTCCCGGACTTAGGAAGAGACCCTGCCTCAGGCACAGGCACAGAGTGATGGAGAGAAAGTATAATGCCCTTCTGGCCTCACACAGACACACGTACCCTTAAAATAGAAGAGTTGTAAGAAGAGAAGAAACTTGTATTTCATAGGTAAACATTGTTGGAACTGAAGAGAAGGCGGGTGGGTAGAGGAGATCTGAGATGGAGAATCCGGGAGGAAGTACAGATGGTACGGAGCAGGTGAGCAGGACTGCGTCTGTGGAACCTCACAGGTGGGCGTGAGCATCGAACATTCCTGGTGAATTAATCTGATTAGTCAGGAGGATTCAGTGACCTGGCTGAACAGTCCCGTCACCTCTGTGTTGTGATCAGTCTTCTTACATTTTAAATGTTATGTACATGTTTCCTATCCCTTCCATTCCTTTCAGCATTAGTGTACAGTGAGCACTAAAATGTACATTTAGTATAAATTTTTTAATTACTTTAAAAATGTTATTCTGTAAGTCATCCTTACCAAAAAAAAAAAAAAAGAAAAGAAACATCTGAAAATTCCTTGAGGTACGAAAGCTTCCTAACTTAGCTTTCCTTTTATATAAACACAGTGTCTCAAATGAACTCTTTAAAACAAAGCAAAATATGATTGCTTTTATTTTTATTTTGCAGTAGTGGAGATTGAAATATTCCCTCTCCTCATGTGTGTCTGTATCAGAGCCTGTGCCTGTGTATGTGTGTATGTCTCTGTGTGTATGTCTGTGTGTGTGTGTGTGTGTGTGTGTGTGTGTGTGTGCGTGTGTGTGTTTGAGTTGGGGGCACAATGCTATGGTATGAATGTAGAGTTCAGAAAACAACTTATGGGGGGCTGGAAAGATGGTTCAACAATTAAGAGCACTGGCTCCTCTTCAGAGGACTCAGTTACAGTCTGTAACACTAGTTCCAGGGAATCTGCCACTCTTGCATGTAAGCAAAACAATACATAAAAATAAATAAATCTTTTTTTTAATTAAAAAAAAAAAAGATGACAACTTGTGAGCATGAGTTAGCTTAAAAATAGAAAATTCAACATTATCCACGGGCACTCCTTCTGTAATACACTGTACAGATTTTTTAAAAATTAAAACTTAATTATAAGGAATTTGCCAAAAAAAAAAGCACACACCAAAATTAATCAGACACACAGTCTATACATCTCAGTGACTCTTAAGTGCATAAAAAATATTTGATAGTGAATGCATAAAGTCAAATGTAAAGCGCCACAGCTTCAGAATAGCTAATCTAACCATATAGAAGTTTACCAAACTTATTAATAACTTGTCTAAATTTGGGGGGGATGGGGTTTGTTTGTTTCTAGGAACTTGACCAAAATGCCACTGAGAAAGTCCAGGCCATGTTCACAGCCATTGACGAGCTCCTGTATGAGCAGAAGCTGAGCATGCACACGCAGAGCCTGCAGAGAGAGTGCCAGCAGTGGGCATCCAGCTTTCCTCACCTCAGGTATCAGCTCATGGATTCAGAAACCTTTACCAGCCGTAGAGTTTTTCTTTTTTGAGATAGGGTCTCACTATAAAATGTTGGCTGGGTAGGAGCTCACTTTGTAGACTAGACTGGACTTGACTCTCAGAGATCCTCCTTTTTGTCTCCAAAGTGCTGGGATTTAAAGGCTCATCTGGCCTAAGCATGTTTTTTGTTTTGCTTTTTGGTCTGTTTGTTTGTTTTTAATGTACATGATTTTGATGAAATTATCTAAAGCCATGTTGTGTAAAGACTCAGCGGAAAGAAAACTCAAGTCAGTACAAGGACCTATCCTAACAACATGTCATTTTTTTTTTTTGTTTTGTTTTGTTTTTTTGTTTTTTTGAGACAGGTTTCTCTGTGTAGTCCTGGCTGTCCTGGAACTCACTCTGTAGACCAGGCTGGCCTCGAACTCAGAAATCCACCTGCCTCTGCCTCCCAAGTGCTGGAAACAACATGGCATTCTAATGGAACAATTTTTTTTTTTTTTTGAGACAGGGCCTTACTGTATATACCATACTTGCTTTCAACTCATTTATCTGCCTGCCTCTTCCTCCTTGGTATATGGGCCACCACATCTAGCTATGAGTAAAACTTTTTAAAATGTGCCTGTGTACATATGAGAAAAGGTCTTAGGTAGCCCAGGTTGGCTTTGACTTTTTTAAAAAATATTTTTTCTTAGGCTGAATATGGTTTCACATGCCTTTAGTCCCAGCATTCCAGAGGCAGGTGGATCTCTGTGAGTTCAGGGCCAACCTGATCTACATAGTGGGAGCCAGGAAAGCCAGAGCTACATAGTATAACCCTGTCTCAAAACAAAAAAAAGAACAACAAACAAACAAAAAAACCCTCCTTATATGTTAGAAATGTTTTGTGTAAATGTACTGCACATGTACCTGGTGCCCATGGAGACCAGAAGAGTGTCTGATTCTCTGAAACTGGAGTTACAGACGTTGTGAACTTCCATGTAGGTGTTGGAAACTAAACCTAGTTCTCTGCAAGAGCAGAAAGTGCGTTTAACGTCTGAGCTATCTCCCCAGCCCCAAGCGTTGAGCTCTGCATTTGAGCTGTTGACCTTGAACTCCGGATCCTCCTCTAGCCTCCACCTCCTGGGACTGCAGACATGAGCCATCATGTCACAAGTAAATTATATCTGTAGCTGGCTTTTGAGTGTCAGGACATTCCAGAGAACCTTTCTTTTGAAAGGTGCGCGTGTGGGGGTGGAGTATGCGGTGTGTGGTGTGTGCTGGGATTGAACCCAGAGCCTTGTCAAGCTGGGCAGGTATTCTACACTGCACTGCATCCCTAACTTTTCTTGGATCATAAGTTCCTGGCTTATGATGGCTTTATCTTTTCCATAAATATTATCTCAGGAAAGACTCATTCTTAATCTGTGTCTGACTGAGTTTGTAGACTTTCTATAGAGAGCCATTGGATTTGTTGCTAAAATGCTTAGCTTTTACATGCATGCCAAGTGAAGGTACCTCACTGTGTCTGTGTTGGTTTTTTTGAAGGATTCTGGGTAGGCAGATAATCACTCCGAGTGAAGGCTATGGATTGTATCCTAGATCCCCTTCTGCTGTGTCAGCTTCACATGAAGCAACCTTGTCTCAAGAAAGAGAGTCTACCATGTAAGTATTTTGTGATGCAAGCATGTCAGTCAGTCCTCTAGCTTGCAGTAATGGCTCCTTTGGGAGGATGGTAACACAGAAGAGCAAAGCCTAGGTTCTGAGATGTGTGTGCTAGCTCTGCTCTTTGGCCACGTTTTGTTCTAGGAGGTATCAGAGAAATGTATCCTGAGTGTTTTAGGTTAACATAGCAGGTTGCCATAAAATAAGGTTTATCAATGGCTACGAGTCTCTACAAAAATCCTATCAATTTGCCACAGTGCATTTAAAAAGCTTCCAATAGATTCCCATTGCCTTTAAGATAAAATATAAAATTATAAGCTGGCCCTGGCTGCAGCTCTGTTTTTACCTGGCACTTTCTTGTCTCTTATTCCGCAATCCCCCCAATGTTAGCTGTCTCTCATATCTTAATACATTAAAATAGGGTTGGTCCATTTTCAGTTTTGGAAGTGTTCTTGGACTGGGAGGAAGCCACACATAAGCAATTCAGTGATTATCTGTATGTCTGACTGGCACCTAGTACAGTGGGTTCCATTGACGTTCTTCAACTTCTTTTCTTTTTTTTTTTTTAAATCTAAATAAGAACGTATCATGTTTACATGATAACAGAATAAACAGAAAAGCAGACTGATATATAAATTGAGATTATGGTTTCAAAAAAGGTTGTCTTCAACATAAATAGTAGTGTGTAGGTCAAAATGGTAGTCCAGGAAGTTAAAGCACAAGCAAGCAAGGAAGGAAGGAAAGAAGAAAGGAAGGAAACATGAAAAGTTGAGTTTGCAGGAATAAAACTATGAATTCTTCTGAAAGTATTACCAGGACAAAGAGAGTTTGTTCCAAAAGTTATGTTACTTGCTGTGTGAGAGCTGTTTTAATATGTCATTAATACTGCTTTTTCTTCCCTCGCCAAGATTTGGTATAAGGGGAAAGAAGTTACATTTTTCATCTTCTTACAAAGCATCTCCAACCATCAAAGGCTCTGACTCATCTGCTGTTGGAGGAGAGGAGACAGACTGTATAATCTTTTCTGAAGGAATAATAGAGGAGTACCTAGCTTTTGACCGCACAGATATGTGAGTGCTGCCTTCTAAGATTCTCACTCTGGCTTATGTGTACTAGCGTCTACCTTTTTGAAACTGAATGATTGATATCACCTAAAAGTAGATTTGTAACAATTTGGAGTCTGTTTCCAGTTAGCTCCAACATGCCGAGCTCATGTCTGTTGCTCCCACACACCAAGGACCCTCCACACCTTCCTTCTTCACTTCTGTTTTGCCTTTTCCTACAAACAAAGGTTTTTGAATGACTAATTTATCTACAGAATTTGATTTTATCCTTTTACAAGTTACCACCAGTGGAAACTGAAACGTCAAAGAGTAGTTGAAGAGATGTGAACTTCGTTTATTTAAAACAAACTTTCTTAGTTATTCTTGTTTTGAGACACTCTGTAGTCTTGGCTGGCCTTGAACTCATAGAAATCGACCGGCCTCTGCCTTCCAAGTGCTAGGATTAAAGGTGTGTGCCACCATGGCCATCTAATTCTTACTTTAAAAGGATACATAGTTTATCAGTTAATAATGCTTATTAATATCTACTTTTTTTTTTTGGTTTTTCGAGACAGAGTTTCTCTGTATAGCCTTGGCTGTCCTTGAACTCACTCTGTAGACCAGGCTGGCCTTGAACTCAGAAATCTGCCTGCCTCTACCTCCCAAGTGCTGGGATTAAAGGCGTGCGCCACCACTGCCCAACTGCCCGGCTTATTAATATCTACTTATATTCTGACCGTAGTCATAGATCAAATGTTACCTGGAAATGGGACAGGTGAGACCCAGTGTTGAAGTGATCTGTCTGAGGTAAAGTTAAATCAAAACCTCATTCCTCTGCTAAACTTGGTGCTCTCATCAGGCCACATGCTACCTCTCTGAAATGTAGGTTGTTTATCATTGAAAGTTATTAAAGGCTGTAGAATTACTGGGGTGTGGCTCACTTGGTAAATTGTCTTCCCAACAAATAAAACTCTGGGTTCAATCCCTAGCACCACATAAACTGGGAATAGTGGCTCTTGCTTGTAATCCCATTATTCAGAAGGTAGTGATAGGAGAATCAGAGGTTCCCATCCTCAGCTACAGAGAAGATTAAAGACAAGTCTGGGCCATGTGAGACCCTGTCTCAAAAATTAAAAAAAAAAACAAAAACAAACAAAACTGTGTGTGTGTGTGTGTGTGTGTGTGTGTGTGTGTGTGTGTGTGTACATGCACGCACGCACACGCGCACGTCTAAGGAGATGGCTCAGTGGGTAAAGTGCTTGTCATACAAGCCTGACAAACTGACTCAGATCCCTGGGACCCAATAAGCTAAATGCAGTAGCACAGATGTCTGTCATTCCAGATTTTTTTTTTTTGTACAGGGAATTGAGAGACCGCAACAAGAGAATCTCCAAAAGCTGATGGAGCAATTAGCATGGTATACCCTGCTAGTGAACAAGAGAAGTCCCATCTTAAACAAGATGGAAGGCAAAGACTGCCACCTAAAGTTGTTCTCTAACCACTATATGTGTACCATGGCATGCACACATCTTCACTCACACGCACAAACATATCACACATAAAACTACTTAATGAGAAATGACCCCTTGTTTAAAAAATAATATTCCAGAACGAATAGTTGTAACAGCGTATCTGGAGGTATGGGCACTGTGTTGGCTGTGTGGTTGCCTCTGGTGACTGTCATATGATCATCCATCTCTTCTTCCTGTGGTGTTTTCTACAGCCACGTTCACTCCTGTGCTCACTCGTGCACACAGCCCTACAGCCAGCAAGCAGGCAGACTGCTGTACCAAAACCACTGAGCTAGCTCCGTGTGTAAGGGAGTTTGGAATAAGTGCTTTTGATTATCTAGAGACCCCTCCTTCTCTGGCCTTTCTCATCTACTTCTGTCTTTTTGGTGTTTGTTTGTTTGTTTTTCTAAATCAGAAAGTCTTCCCCTTTGGCCCTTCCTCTTAAGTTATGAAGAATGAAGTCGATTGACTAACTTAAAGTGTGATACAAATGGCTGGTGTGTGCTCCTAGGGCACCTTTCCTTTCGTCTGACGAGAGTAAACACAAATGAGTCTTCAGGTAATACAGGCAAGACTTTGAAAGGCAATCTTATTAGAGAAACTACCAAAATATATTCTTGTAAAGTGATACCGAGGGCGGGCCTTTAGAATGTTACTAGCTAACGATGGCCTTCTAGAGCAGGCCTATAATCACAGTTACTCAAGAAACTGAGTCGAGGAGAGTCACAAGTTCAAAGCCAGCTTTGGTTACAAAGTGAGACCAGGCCAGCTTATAACACCTGGGGAGACACTGCCTCAAAGTAAAAAGTTAAAAAGTTGGAGCTATATGACTCAGTGTAGAGAACTGCAGAAGACTCTGGGCTGAAACTCCAGGACCACAGGGAAAAAAATGTTCCTAACAGAAGACATTGATGTTCACACATAAGTGAGCATGCCTGCAGGAAATGAGGATATGTGGTAGCTTTAGCAAGTAGCTTTATACAAGTAGAGACGTTTCCAGGAAAAAGTCACATTCCTAACTTATTCATTCTACAAAATTTAAATTTCACATACAAAATGTGTATATGACAGATTAAGTCATGTAGGTTTAATGAGTATGGGAGCCTTTGTTTGTTTGTGACAAGAGATCACTATAGCCCTTCCTGGCCCGGAACTGGATCTGTAGACAGCATTGGCCTTGAACTCACAAAGATCCACCTGTTTCTGTCTTCCAAGTGCTGAAATTAAAATTATATGTCACTATTTTAGGGCTCAAAGTCATTTTTAAAACCTAATACAAGATCTTTGAGTAATATAAGAAGTTCTTGAGTGATAATACTAGGTGGCATTTCTGCATAGAAAAAGGAAACACAAAGTCAAAGTGACAAACGAGGCAAAAATATCTGCACTACATTCATAGAGTTAATAAGGATTAAACAGGAAAAGGACACGAACAGAAAGATCTTATGAGCAGAAAAACATTTGAATTTATGAAATTCAGCCATATTTACATTAGATATAAAATGTCAGGCAATAACGAGATACTGTGATATCATCAGGTTGAGAGGAAATCAGGTAAATTCTTATCTGTAAATGGCATATTCTTTCACTGTTGGAATATAGATGCTTTTGAGAAGATGGTGGACCTGGTTTTCAAATTGCAAAGCAGATGCCCTTTACCTCACTAATTGTATTTACAGGAATCTATTCTATAGATGTAATCACTCATGAAATGAAGCACTGTATAACAATTATAGTACTGACCATAGTGAAAAAAAAATCCTAGCTAGTTGGATACACACGGTGTATCTTCTGGAATGCTCCAGCTGTTCTCTAAGAGACAGGCTAATCTGTACTGTTAGAGAGAACAGTTCCCAGTGTACTGGTAAATAAATTGAGGTGCAGATAACACATGATAGGATTAGTTCTCTGGAACAGTATAGAAGAACATTTGCTTCTGCTGATGGGGACCAGGAATCAGAGATGTAAAAGACATCTTTTTCTTTTTCTTTTTTTTTTTTTTCCTTTTTTCTTTTTGGTTTTTCAAGACAGGGTTTCTCCTTGTAGCCCTGGCTGTCCTGGAACTCACTCTGTAGACCAGGCTGGTCTCAAACTCAGAAATCTGCCTGCCTCTGCTTCCCAAGTGCTGGGATTAAAGGCGTGCGCCACCACTACCTGGCCTAAAAGACATCTTTTTCACTATGAGTCTTTCTATGCAATTTGATTTTTTTTTCACTAAATGATGTTATATGCCTGTATTTCCAACATTTGTTACTTAAGGGCAAGTCTGATCACCACAGATCTAAGACCAGCCTGGTCTACATAGTGAGTTCTAGCCAATCAGGGCTACATAGCAACACATTTAAAAATTAAAACAAGTAAATACAGCTCAGCACAATCATTCTGAGCCTCTGTCCTACCTATGTTGTTCTGGAACCTCTGCTGCCTGAGGGCAGTCTTCAGTGTGGAAATCTGGAACATTTCTCCCTTTCTAAGCCACTTCCTACATTTGCTTTGTCTTTCTGTGTGTGGTAACTAAGCACATGCCAGCCAGCCCCTCCTCAGCCCAGACTGTTGGGATTTTCCTTAGAGAAGCAGACAGACTGGCTCATGAGGAACTCCAGAGGAGTTCCTGTCTATTTCAGTCCCCAATTTTTTTTGTAGGGTTCTAGGACAGGGTGGAGATAAAGAAGGAACCCAGTTTTTCTACTGAGAATCCTTTACCTCCCATGGCAGCTTCAGGTGCTATAGTAGCTGAGGGGAGGAGGGTGGAGCAGGCACATCAAGCACATTTCTGAGTGTCACGGACAATGGCGGTGCTCAGGGAAGAATAATCATGAAATCTTTCCCTCTTGCTTCTATTCCAGGGAAGAGGGATTTCATGGAAACAAATCAGAAGCAGCTACAGAGAAACAGAAATTAGGGTACCCTCCCATTGCACCATTTTACTGCATGAAAGAGGATGTTCTTGCTTATGTGTTTGACAACGTGTGGAGCAAGGTTGTGGGCTGTATGGAGCAGTTGACACGTAGTCACTGGGAGGGATTTGCTTCTGGTAAGGACCCTCATGAAACCAATGTAAAAAATAACTATTTGTGATTTACAAATCCTAGTCAGTCTTTTTCTGTGTGTGTGGTGCTGGTCACACCCAGGACCCTGTGTGTGCTAGGCAAACACTACCAAGTTATATCACAACCCTTTTTTTACTTTTTAATTTTGACACACAGCTTCACTGAGTTAGGCAGGCAGGCATTGAACTTGTGACCCCTGCTTCAGCCTCTTGAGTAGCTGGTATTTACAGGCCTGTGCTATCAAGTCTGGCTCTTAAGAAGTCAAGGTTATATACTTCATTATAACAGAACCTAGGTATGAGAGATAGCAAAAACAATTATTTTTTTCTGTATACACACACACACACACCATAACACTTCTGACACTAACTGCATAGGGGTATTCCCACACTTACTTAATAGATTCTCACACACCGTCTGAGTATCCTGTGGTTCAGTTCTCATACTGCCTGGAAGATAGCTTTAGATTAAAAGGATTATCTGTCCCACCTCATACCTCATTTGATACTTTCAAGCCTCAGCCTATGATCAGTGTTTCTAGTCAGAAATTAGAATTCATGGGATACCCTTCCTTAGGTTTTATTAATTTGCTAGAGTGTTGTACAGAACTCAGAAACTTAGGCTTGCTGGCTTGTAAAGAATACCACAAAGAACATGGGTGAACAGCCAAATAAGAGATGCAAAGGACAGTCAGTGTAGGGAAACAGAAGGGTGTATCCATACCACTCTCCAAGCACCTTCAAGTGTTGAGTAGTCTGGAAGCTCCCCTATCAATTAATTCTCCCTTGCCCCTATCCTGAAACTCTTCAGACCCTCCCAACCACCATCCACATTTTCAGAACATAGAAAGATACTATTTGAAGACTCTAAGGGTTTTAGGAGCTATGTGCCAGAAACTAGGTAGAGACCAAATAAGGTTTTTTTTCATTTTTGTTTTTGTATTCTATCAAGTAAGTCTGATTAATGTTGGTGTTTCTCACAGAAACTAGCAAAGAACTTAGTAAATATTTGAGGCTGGGTGGAGGAGTAATGAGGCCTCATCTGTGGTCATCAGAGTTTGTACTTTCTCCTCCAACATATCTGTGAGGAAACCATGTAAGTGGTGCTTGCTTCTCAGACTGTTTCAGTGAAGAATAATTAACACACAAGATACTTCACATACATGAAGTGTAAAGTTTGGTAAGTTCTGTTCTATGTAGTATATACCCATGAAGCCCTCACCACAGTCAATACCATTACTCCCAGAAGTTCATGTCCTTTATAAGCCCCTGCTTCTGCTCTGTTGTATCTGTTCCCAAAAGATGCTTCTGCTGAGAGAAGCCAGACAGAGTATATGGTGGTTTGAATGAAAATGGCCCCATAGGCTCAGAGAGAGTGGCATTATTTGAAAGGATTAGGACTTGTGGCCTTGTTGGAGTACATGTGGCATTGTTAGAGGAAATGTGTCACTGGGAGTGGACTTTGGGGTTTCAAATGCTCAGTCAGGCCCAGTGCAACATTCTCTTCCCGCTGCCTGCCAATCCAGATGTAGAACTCTCAGCTATTTCTCCACACTATGTTTGCCTGCACACTGCCATGTTTCCACCATGATGGTAATAAACCTATGTTTTCCTCTATTAAAGTTGCTGTGGTCATGGTGTCTCTTCACAGCAATAAAACCCTAAGACAGAGTACATATCGTCTAACTCCATTTATATAGACATCTACAAAAGCTAAAGGATTTGCAGTGATAGAAAGGAGATGACTCCTCTGTCAGGTTCTTCCACCTCAGTATAATGATTTGAGATTTAGCTACCTTGCTTTGTGTATCTGTAATTCCTTTTATTGTTGGGTGTTATTTCATGAAGCCTCATTTTATCAATTTACCTATTGATGGACATTTGAATTGCTTTCCACTTTAGCTGGTACAGACACTAATGTACAAGAATTTAGGGGTACATATTTTTGTTTCTCTAAGCAGATTACTAGTACTAGAATGACTGGGTTATATGGCTAGATATATATTTTGTTACAAATTATGTTTCTCTTTACCACTCAAATTATTCTAGACCTCACAGTTTTAAATAACACATACTATTATCTCGCACATTTGTGGATTAGAAAGCCTAGAACAACTTAATGAGTCCTTTGCTTAGGGTCTCACAAGACTGAGGTCAAAGTATTGGCCAATGCTGCATTTTCATGTGGAGGCTAAGCTAGGAAAGGGTCCACTTCTATTCCTGTGTACACAAGGGTTGTATACAAATCCTTGTGACTGTGAGTTCATGGCAACTTTATTTTTCAAAGTCAGCCAGTCAAAAACAGAATTAAGCAATTCATTTATTTATAACATCAGTTTCAGGAGGATCTCACGCCTTCTGGACTCCATAGGCACTGCATGTACATTGTACATGGACACAAAATAAAAATGAATAATAGCTTTATGTCTCTAATTATCCTCCTTTTCCTTTTATACTGCCAGTTTTCTAGTCTACTAAAATGTTTAGAAATAAAATTAACTCTCAAAATGGAAGAGTTGTGTACTGAAACCAGAAAATAAAAAAACACCATATGAAATTACAGAAGACCAAAACCTAAAGAAGCGTGGGAAAGATAGCCCATATCTGTGGGTTGGAAGACATCATACTGTTAAGGTGACAGTACTTCCAAGTAGATCTGTAGGTCCAGTGTGGTCCCTATCAAAACAACAACTGCCTGAGCTGGGAGTATGATCATTCAGAAATTGATAGAGCGCTTCACTCTCATACAAAATCCACCAACACAAAAACAAATTCAGCTAATTTTTTTTTTTTTTTTTTTTTGAGAAATGGGCGAGCAGATCCTGACTGTCTTCTGGAACTACAAGGGACCCTCCACAGCTAAAACAATATTGAAAAAGAACAAAGTTAGAGAACTAATTTTAAAATACTTAAAATACCTCTTTGATTAAGACTAACAGAGGACAGATGTATCAGTGTAGTAAAAACAAATAGACCCAAACATCTACTTCCAACAGTTTTAACAGGGCTGCTGAGATTAGTCAGTGCAGGTGACATCTTTTCAATAAATGCAGCTGGAGCAAGTGGACTCCATACAGAAAAAAGTCAGGTTGAACTCTAACATCCCACTATTTACAAAGTTAACTCAAAAGTGGATAAACCGGCTGGTGAGATGACTCTGGCTAAGGGGGCTTGCCCGTCAGGCCTGACAACCTGAGTTAGTCCTTGGAACCTGTATAAAAGAAGGAGAGAAACAAATCTCACACATTGTCCTTTGACTTCCACACACGTGCTGTGGCACATGTACGTCCATACACATACCAATAAGTAAATGAATAAATGTAAACATTTAAAATTGTAAAAGTACTCTTACAATTGATCAAAAACTAAATTTGAGTGAAAACTATGAAACTTTAAGAGAAAGCTTATAACACAGTTTGGATTTAACAGTGAGCTCTTAGATGGGACAGCAAGAGCAAGTGTAACGGAAAAAAGTAAGTTGAACTTCATCAACATTAAAAACTTGTACATCAGAAGACATTCTCAAGATTGTTAAAGACAAACCACACATGATATATGATTATAATATATACATGCAAATGTATATATTATATACACACATACATATATAGGCATATATGTCTATATGTGTACATATATGAATATATTATCATATATCTGATAAGAAACTGGTATCCAGAGAAGATAAAGAACTGCAGCTTAATTTTAAAAAGGACACACAACTCAGTTACTCAGTTTTTAAAACTGGGCAAATGCTTTCAACAGATATTTCCCCAAAGATCTATAAATGGTCAAAAATCACATGAAAAGATGGTGTAGATTATAGATTAATTAATCATTAGAGGAATGCAGATAAAAACCACAGTGAAATGTCTCTTTGTGCCCGCTAGGGTGTGGGGGGGGGGAAGAGAGAGAGAGAGAGAACTTTTACTAAAATACAGTGAATCTTACTTTTGAGGATAAACAAATGGGGAAAGGTTTGCAAAAACTGGAGCCCTCTTAGATTGCTGGTGCAAAAATTAAAGATGTACAGCCATTGTGGAAAGTTCCTAAAATATTAAATTACCATATAAATTCCTCTACAAAGTATATTACCAAGGGAACTGAGAACACTGTTTACACAAGAACCTCTACATGTGTGTTCATAGAGGCACTGTCCAAAATAGACCTAAAGTGGAAACTTGTGTCCATCAGCTAATAGATAAACAAAATGTTGACATATACACATGTTATAGACTAAATTGTGTACCCTCTAAAATTCCTCTGTTGAAGCTCTACCCCCCATTGTGCTTTTAGGGTATCTAGTGAGGTACTTGAGGTTAAGTGAGGCCATGGGATAGCAGCACCCTAAACCAGTAGGCTGGTGTCCTTATAAGAAGATGAAGAGACACCAGAGATCTCTTTCTCTTTCCACACATGCACAGAGAAGAGGCCGAATGAGAACACAGCAAGCAGGTGGCCATCTACAAGCCAGAAAGAGAAGCCTTAAGAGAGCCCAGCCCTGATGGCATCTTGATCTTGGACCCCAGAACTGTGAGAAAATAAGTGTCTATTGTGTATGCCACTCAGCTTGTTATTTTGTTAAAGCAGTCCTGACAAACTAATACACCACACAGTAGAACATTCATCCGTAAAAAGGAATTACATACCCAGCTATTATTACAGCATGAGTGAGCCTTGAAAATAAACTAAATGAAGGGAAACAGACACAGAAAGACACATATCTTATTAATGTATTGTTTAGTTCATATAAAACACTCAAAACAGACAAAAGTGCACACACAGAGTTGAGGGAATGGAAGAAGAAGGGGCTTGGAGTGATGGGAGTTTTCTAAATGACACTGTGGTGATGGCAGCACAGCACTGAGTGCAGGGAAATCTGCCATAGATTTTAAAGTTACTTGTCTTACTTCGTTACAAAACACTTGCTTTAAAACACACACACACACACACACACACACACACACACACCTTCTAGCCTGGGGCTGGAGAGGAGGCTCAGTGGTTAAGAGTATTTGCTGCTATTGCAAAGAGTCAGATTTTAGCACCCACATGGTAGGTGGTTCACAATCATCTGTAACTCCAATTCCAAAAGATCTTATGCCCTCTTCTGGCCACCCTGTGTACTACATGCATGTGGTACACATATATACATGTAGACAAACACTCAAATATAGAAAATAAAAAATTAATAAAATATTTCAAAGACTAGTCTGAAAAAATATTCTTTAACATTATTTGTGCACAGATCTGCCAGTTATTCTTTTTGTATGTAAATGTTCTCTAGTCTACTAACAGTTTACCTCCTAGTACTTTAAAGATACTGTCTGTGGTCTTCTGCTTTGCATTACTTCTAACAAGAAGCCTGATGTCATCTTGTCCCTATATAGCTCCCGAGACTTGGGATCGAGGGCACACATCACCACACCCAGCCTCTGGCCACTTGTAATATTTTTTTCCTTATTGCTGGTATCAAGCCATTTGATGATGTACTTTGACGTAGTTTTCTTCCTGAGTGGCTGGATTTCCTGCTTCTGTAGATCTAGTAAGCTTTCATTGAAGTTTTCGGCCATTATTTCTTCACGTTTTTCCTTTTTCTAATCATCTGTCATGACTTGGGTCACTCAGAAGTGGATTTGTCTGATCACAGAACCCTCAGATAACTTAGGCTTTAAAAACCTTTTTCATAGGCCATCCTCTCTGAGCTCATGCCACCCTTGGTGTGTATACAACTGTGCTTTTGTTGTCTGTCTGCCTGTGATAGCCTCTGTCTCCTCTCCCTCTTAATGCCTATACTCAAATCTATATTAATAAATTTATTATTTTTAGTAAGCCCCAACCTTGCTTTAAATTTCTTTTTCCCCTCTGTTTTCTTTGTGACACTGCATACTGCGCCTTCTCATTCATCAGTCCTGTCTATGCTTTAAGTATGCTACTAAGTTTATTCACTGGACTTAAATTTCACCAGTGTGAGCTCAGAGTTGATCTGTATGATCTTTATGCTTCCATGCCTCCATCTCATGATTTGAAACAGTAGAATAATGCTGGGTGTTTTATCACGTGCCTGTAATGTCAGTACTCAAAGGCTGAGGTAGAAGGGTGCGAGTTCAAGACCAACCTGGGCTCCATAGTGAGACCCTAACAAAAGGTGGGATGTAGAGAAACTTGAAATCTGCTACTACCTGTGGTCTTGCTTCTGGTACCCTCTTCACTATGAGTTGTATTTTCCTGTCCCTTATCTTTGAGTTTTTGATCTTGGAAACCATCTTAGGCAACTGTAGGTCATGCATGTCTCATTTGTTTACATCTCCAGGATGGGTTGTATTGTTATCCATTGCCCACTGTATGAAAGCCAATGTCTTATGGCTTTATTGGCTATTTTAAGCAAGTGAGTAAGTAGATCCTGTCACTGTTACATCTTGTCTAGAAGCAAAAGTCTAGCAAATAGGTTTTTTTTTTTTTTTGAGACAACAAAGATTGGACTTAAATTTACTAGATAGCTGGGTACAAGTACTCTTAATTGGCCCACAAGTACTCTTAAGTGCTGAGCCATCTCTCCAGCCTCAAATTGAATACTTTTGAGGTGGGGGTGTAGCTCAGTGATAGAGCACTTTCCTAACCTGTGCAAGGTTCTGAGTTCAATGACAAATACTGCATACAAATAAAATAATTTTAAAGTAGATATTCCTGAATGAACAGCATCCAAATCAAGAATAAAAGAATGCTACCAACACTCCAGAAGCTCCTCTTGACTTCCAACACCACAGATTAATTTTGTTTTAAATTTATGTAAGAATACCCAGGTGTGATGGTGTATGCATATGATCCCAGCTTAGAGGCAAAGGAGGGGAATCAGGAGTTTCAGGCCAGCTTAACTACATAGAACCCAACACTTCCCAAAGCTAGGAATGGTGACACACCCCTTTAATCCCACCACTTGGGAGGCAGAAGATCAAGGCCAGCCTGATCTACAGAGTGAGTTCCAGGACAGCCAGAGCTACACAGAGAAACCCTGTTCCAAAAACAAAATTAAAAAAAAAAAAAAAAAGACCATTCCCCTAAACCAGGTATAGAGGTACACTTTTACTTCTCAGTAGTTGAGAGGCAGAGACAGGAGGATCTCTGTGAATTCAAGGCAAGCTAGGGATACAAAGAGAGACTCTATCTCAAAGAAGAAAGAGAGAGAGAAAGAGAGAAAAAGAAAGGAAAGAAAAGAAACCTTCCCTCAGTTATTTGGGTAGTTTATGGTGTTTTGCATATAATATGCATAGAATTGGTGGGTCATGTGATAAACTATGTCGGTATCAGTGGCATCTTCCCCCCAAATTTTTCTTATGTGACTTTATCTATGCACACTCTCTCAGCTATTGTTAATTCCAGTTGTCCAACCTTTGTTGTGTTTGATGTTGTCTATGTGTGTTCCCTTCTGAGACCCAAGAGAACAGGACTAATGTTCTTCATTAAAATTACCTGGTCAGGGCCAGTGAGAAGGCTCAGCAGTAGAGGTGTGTGTGCAAGCCTGATGATCTTTATCCAATCTCAGGAGGGGGCAAGAGAGAGCTATTCCTTAGTGTTGCTCTCTGACCTTCGCACATGTCCACACATGCCATGGCACGTGATGCCCACCAGCACATTCACATGCTCATGCTCGCTTCCCCACCCCCTCATAGACAAACCCTCATAGACAAGTGGAAAATAAACCAACTGCTTAGCTTGTAGTGGCACACACACTTTGGCACTTTGGTGGAGGAAGGAGGATGAGGCATTGAAAATCAGGTCAGGCTACATAAAACCCTGCTCTAAGATCTAAATTCTAAGTCTAATTGGCTTGAAAGAGAGTGAACTTTTGTCACACAGAGCCAGACAAAAACCCCTTTCACATACAGTTATCTTTTCTCATTGCTACTCTGCTCTGCCCTCCAGAGTAAAGGAAACTGGGAACAGCCTGTAGATGAACACTCCTGTACTTGGTGCAAAGATAGCACTCGAATTCAGGTCTTCCATATAGACCAAGTGGTTCTTTGCATGAGTGCACACTGTTTGGCACTGGGACAGACCAGCAGAGCAACATTTCCTCCTGGTATACAAGGAAGAAAGCTGATCTAGTTTGCTTTTGTTGCTGTGACAAACACCATGACCAAAGGCAACTTAGGGAAGAAAGGGTAGAATTTGTCCTGATCTTAGTCAGTTACCAAGGAAAACAAGGTAGGAACTGAAGCAAAGGCCATGGAGGCATGCTGCCTTTTGGCTTGTTCTCTATAGCTTGTTCAACCTTTCTTTCCTTTTTATTTTTTAAGATTATTTTTATTTTATTTTTATGTTTACATGCATTTGCCTACATGCATGTTTGAGCACCATTTGCATGCAATACCTATAGAGGCCAGGAAGATGGTGTCAGACCCCCTGAGACTGGAGTTATAGCCATCTAGCAGTCTTAACCTACTTCCTTATACACTCCAGAATATCACTTGTCCAGGGGTGGCACCACCCACCATAGGCTGGGCCCACCCACATCAATCATTAATAAAAAGAAGTGCTGTAGAGATATATCTATAGACCAGTCATATGGAAGCAGTTCCTCAACTGAGTTCCCTCTCTTCAGGTGACTCTAAATTGTGTTGACAAAACTCTAACCTGCAGTTTAGTTATGCTTTATGTTTTTCTGTAAGCCAAAAATAGATAAAACTGAGTAATGTAACCAGTATTTTTTATATGCATTGGTTTTTTGCCTGCATGTATGTCTATGTGAGGGTGTCAGATATCCTGGAATTGGAGTTAAAGACAGGTGTGAGCTGCCATGTGGGTACCAGGAATTGAATCCGGTCCTCTGGAAGAGCAGCCAGAGCTCTTAACCACTGAGCCATCTTTCCAGCCCACAAACAGTATTCTTAATCTCTCACAAATACAGATGTATAAAAAGGGCCTCTGTTTCTCACAGGAGTTTCAGCATTTGCCTGCACATAGAATTTAATACTCTGCCACCCTCACCCAGTGCACTCTGGCCACCCATGCTGAAGATACTTTTCACAGAACTAACTAGAGCTCTCAGAGGCCTCACAGCTCGTGTTTGTTATCGTTCTCAATCAAGATGCTAAATTAGGAAGAAAATACTTCACTTTAAAGTATTACCAAGATTTGAACCCTAATTTGTTACTGGGGAAACAAGCTTTACTGCTACTAATTGTTTATGAAAAGATATACCATCTCTGAATTAGATAGTACACAAATGATGATAATGGAAATGATTTAGAGGCAATGACGACTACAGAGTTCATATTGGTTTCACTCAGAAACATGGTTTGTCCTCAAGTTCATTTTTAATTGTGCTTAATGTTGAAAAGTGAAAATCACAGTTTATGTTGGTAAGGCCCTTGAGAGTAAAGGAGCTTGCTGTCAAGTTGTCCTCTGACAGGACATCCACAGGAGCACCACGGCACATGGATACATACACATACAAACAAATAAATGTAAGCAAAAATAATTCTTGACTTGGTTTTTCAAAACAGGGTTTCTCTGTGTAGCCCTGGCTGTCCTGGAACTCACTCTGTAGACCAGGCTGGGCTTGAACTCACAGAGATCTGCCTGCCTCTGCCTCCCAAGTGCTGGGACATGCACCACCACCACCCCAGTTGAACTACAAAAATCTTAAATATCAGTTTGTTTTAGAAATAGTACAGTGTAATTTGGCAGCTACATTAATGCTGTGAACATCCTTGCATAGTTCTTGTCATACATATGTAGTCTTCTTACCAAGGAGTGGTGGGTTGATCCCTGTTCAGTAGACAACAGATATCCAAAGTGATGGTGAGTCTGTAGTCCCACTACTCGGACACAGTCATGGGCTACAGTGTTCCTGTGCTTAATCTTGTCAATCTTGCTCTTCAAGCTTTAATTTTTTTATTTGTATAGAAAAGGATATTTTTGTGCATTTTTTAAAACTAAAGTATAATTTGCATACAGGAAAAATCCTTTTAACATTTAAGATTTTCCCTCTTTAAAATTTATTTTTATTCGTGTGTGTGTGTGTGTGTGTGTGTGTGTGTGTGTATCTGCATGCAGTTATGTGTGCACATGTGTATGCTGGTGCTGCAGAGATGCAGGAGATTATTGGAACCCCTAGAGCTGTGGTTTCAGGTGGTTGTGAGCTGCCTGATGTGGGTGTTGGAAACCAAACTCTGGGTTCTCTTAGAGAGCAGCAGGCGTTCCTAACTATGGAGCTCTCTCTGCAGCCCCAGATTTCTCTCCTAGTTTTCTCTAGCTTTAACCCTCTGCTCACATTTTAGTGTAGATTTTGTAGACTTATTGTGTTCTTTTAAAAAACTGCTTTATAGTTTGCACTTACTCATATTTTCAGGGTGTTTTATTGTTTTTTTGTTTTGGTTTTGTTTTTGGTTTGTTTCTTTGTGAGAAAATCTTTGATGTACATTTGATGTCTGTTCGTTCCAATTTTTGAAGTCTTTCCAGAGCTGATAGTGCTCCGTTTTCAGAGGACTTGCTCTTCTTGTAGAAAACATGGTTTTTAACGCTTTCTAGTTTCACTGGCATTGTCTATGGGACCTGAGGTCAGGATTAATGATCTGCAGGTTCTAGAGTTTTACTGCTGAATACAGCATTTTAAGTGTCCCATGGTATTGCCTCTTATGGCCACCACATTGGGCAGCACCGATGTAAAATATTCTGAAGGTTGTCATAGATCTTTGCTTATCCTTCTGCTTGGTACCACCAGCCATTGTCAGCCTGGAAACCACTTTAGATTACACTCTGAGCTTGAGGGTTTATAACTTACTCAGGTGTATGCAGTTGGTCTGTAGATGTAAGTGAAGCCTTTCTTGAGACTACTAGCTGTCAGGGAGATTTTCTCTCAGTGCTTTACATCAGAAGATATCTGTAGATAATAGATCCTGTTCCTTTGCTCAGATGATGAGAGTAACGTTGAAATTACCAGACTGGATTCGGGAAGTCCCTATGTGCTGAATGAACAGCATCCTTTGGTCTTACCTCGAGTGCCGCAGTCTAAGGTGCTGTCAATCACCTCAAATCCGGTAAGCCCCAGAGCGGATTGTGAGAACTCAGCACTGTTCTTGCCAGAGGAAGCTTGCTTGGGTGTTTGCCTTGGTTGCATTATTTCTAGCAAGAAATTTCATAACAACATACTTATTTTGAGAGATGGTTTCATTATGTAGCCCAGCCCAGCCTTGAATTCACAATGCCCCCTGTCTCAGCTTCTCAAGTGCTGGGATTAGAAGTGGTTACAGCTAGTTCTTGAGAAAGAGAGGAAGGAAAATGTTTTAAGACAAAAGAGATCGTTAAAGACCACATTAGAACAACTATGATTAACTCCTATAAAGCCTTAGGAATTTAAGTTATTAAATAGGATGTGGGAAGACATGCACCTTGTACCTCTGGCTACTCAGATGGCTGGCACAGGAAGATTACTTGAGCCCATCATTTCAAGATCCGCCTGTGCAACACAGAGAGACACTGTCATGAACATTTAAAAATAAAAAAGCAAAAAAGCCCAACCAACCAAGAAAAGAAAGAAAGAATAGAAAAGAACAGTGAATGAAACCAACACTCCAGGCTAGTTAAAGATAAGTCTGCAGAGTTCAGGACCAACACTCCAGGCTAGTTAAAGATAAGTCTGCAGAGTTCAGGACCAACACTCCAGGCTAGTTAAAGATAAGTCTGCAGAGCTCAGGACCATGCACTGATAAAAAGGATCAGTACCTAGTACTTATTTTTTTCTGCTGTGACGTTACTATTTATTATTTTTCTCTTGTAAGCAATAATAATGTTCCTCACTCCCCTGTGAGAGTGGCCATTAAGTGCTTTCATCTGTATTGATGAACTGTCACTTAGAAATACAGAACAACAACAGAAAAACACTGTTCTCTTGACAGTGCTCTTTGAGGGCTACTACTGGCCAACTATTCTGAAAGTTAAGGCACAAGGTGAGGGGAATGGATAAATAACCTAACTGGAAATACTAACTTTGCAAACTTAGCAAATCGAGCAAGTGTCTTCACCAATCCATGTCTGCTTTTGACACATAGATGAGTTTCTGTCAAGCAAGCGGTCATCAGCCAAACGTGAATGGCCTCTTGATTCACGGGATGCCTCTGCAGCCAAGGAATCTCTCCCTGATGGATAAGCTCCTGTAAGAAACTCGAATTTGAATATACTGTAGAGCTTAAGTAGAATGCTGAGGAAAAGGAAAGCAACATCAGTCACCCCTGCGCCACTGTGTGCCAGACACATCCAGGGAGGAAAACATTGAAGGAACAAGTGGTTCCAATTAGCCAGCACTTTAGAGGTTTCTTTTATTTATGTGTATAAATGGTTGCTTCACATATGTATATGTACCGCGTGTATGCAGTGTCCACAGAGCTCAGAGGAGGGTTTTGGGTCCCCTGCAACTTAACTATTTCAGTATCAAAATGAGAGCCACACTGATGCCTCAATATCTAACCCTGAGGACATTTTGTCACTCAAAAAGTGCCTCAAATCTTGTAGGACCCTGAGTGGGAAGCACTGAGTGCCTGTCAGCCTTGCTTTTCCTGTAACTGAACAAGTAACTGTGTGGTCAGTGGATCATGGGCACGTTCCCAATCTCCTTTCTAGGAAGTTAGTTGAAGCAGTCATTGTCAGGTACACACCTCTAATCCATGCACTTGACAGGCCAAGCAGAAGGATCTCAAATTTCAGCCTGGCCTAGGCTGTTGAACATCCCTCCCCCTTAAAAACAGCCTCTTATGTCTGAATCTTAGATAACCTTCTTGAAGCCAGTTTTCCCTTTTCTTCCCTGAATGTCTCAGGTTAAGTCTTTTTACCCTGAGCCTTGTCTTCTTTTATGTAGTGATTTACATTGTGGGTTTCTGATTTGGCCACTAGAGATCTTGATGACAAGCTACTTATGAGGCCTGGGTCCAGTTCCATCCTTTCAAACCGAAATTGGCCAAACCGAGCCATGGAGCTTAGTACGTCATCTTTGTCATATACAACGCAGTCTGCCAGGAGGCGCAATCCCCCACCACGTACTCTTCATCCCATCAGCACAAGCCACTCACGAGCGGGAACACCATGGCCTGCAGAAGAAATCCTCAGAGGACCCCGGGTGTAGGTTTCAAACGCAGACTCTCTGAAACTGGTAAAGCTAGTAACAATAATTGTGAGAATTGTCATAGAACAGGCTTCAGTAGAAGACAGAGGTTATGCCCAAAAGTTAATAACTATGTAGTCACACAGTGCATTGTCTGCAGGTTTAATCCAACTCAAAGTTTTATTTAAGTTTTAGTGAAATACAAAACTGGATGAGATCATTCTGTTGATTCAGCTGAAGAGTTACATTTGTGAAATTTAAGGGAGGGAAAAACCCTCTTTGCTGTCTCTAGTCTGAAAATCTCTCCTGAGCACACTGCCAAGTTGAGGGCTTGGTTTCTCATCACTTTGTGTTGTTGCAACTTTGCTTTCACATATCGGTCTTGCTGCTGGGATCTTCAGTGCAGTGACAGCAGACACACTCTCTTCTCCCTCTCCAATGACCTTGGGTCGGAACAATCTGCTGCCACCTATTGGAACAGCTGAAGTAGAACACCTGAGCGCCATGGGGCCACAACGGCCAGCAGTAAGCCTTTCACCCCGCCTTCCCGGCTTACTCTGAGCTCTCACCAGCAGTAGTAGTTCTAGAGGACTTAACCTTGAATTACACTCTCCTCTGCCGAAACCAAACTGGGTTCTAGGCCGTGGCAGTGGAGTTGGAGCTGCTTAGGAATGGGGACCACGGCAGCTGATGTTGGGACAGGGTTAATAATATGGAACAGGTGTGGCTCCCAGGGCACAGTTAGCTGTTTCTGTGGCTTTCGTCTCCTCTCCAGAAATCCCACGGTGACTCCAGCCGAGCCCGAAGTGCAGTGGTGGACGAGCCTAACCAGCAGCCCCAAGAAAGGCTCCTTTTGCCTGTCTTCTCTAGACCCAACACAACTCAGTCATTTTTGGTAAAGTGCTTCCTATTTATCTGTTTTAGAGGGATTAACACAGTGTCTCAGCCCATGCTGGCCTTGAACTCCTAATCCTTCTGCCTCAAGCTCTCCTTTGTCTTTGACAGTTAGGGAAAGAAGTGGAGCGAGGGGAATATGTTTGGCAAACTTAAGACTTAGTGGCTTGATTAACTCTAAGAAAAATAGTTGGATGTTCTAATGATAAAAAACTATTCTAGGTATATCTTCCTAAAATCCTAAGTGATGCCCTGCCTCATTCTTTTGGTGATAAAATGCCCTACTTATAAAATAAAAATCTCAGCAACATACTCTGAACATAAGCACATACAAGCTCCACTGCATACCTGCTCAGCCTGACTGCTTTTGTGCAATTTACACTGTAAAGTGGGGTCAGGTGGAGGACCTGGAGTGTGAGCTGAGTTGACCCTCTTCATGATGGGTATGTTAAATGCTGACACTTGCCTCCTCAATTATTGTGTACTTACTAGCCCTTTTACTTTTAAGAAAGTACTTGAAAAAATCCTGAGGACCAGGGCCATGTGACCTTGCACACCTACCTCATCTGCTTTGTGGCAAGAGGGCTTGCCAAGCACAGGGAAATGATTGAGTGCACACTGAGTGCTTAACTAGGGGTTCTATGAACTGTGGCAGTTTTCAGAATGGCAGCATTTGTAGCTATGTACCCAACTTGACCTTTGGACCATCTACTAACAGTGGTGGGAGTTTGTATTTGTATGTTTCACAGGGCTCCCACAACAAATGACCACAACGTGGGCAGCCAAAGCAACAGAAATGTATCACTCTTACAGTTACAGAAACTGGAAGCTCTCGGCAAGCTTTAGAGAAGAACCTTTTTTTTTTTAAATTGGATATTTTATTTATTTACAATATCATCAATATTATTACAGATATCATCCCCTTTCTCCATTTCCCCTCCCTAGAACCCCCTATCCTATACCCCCTCTTCCTTTATGCTTTTATACCATTTTGATTACATGCATGTATTAAGGTCAGTTCTAGGTTGAGGGTCTAGCAATACAATAGATGTAAATAGTTGAGGAACAAGCAATACAATAAACACAAATAGTCAAAGAAGAAGCAAGGCATTCAACCAGGTACATGAACACTCCCATGATCACTGTTTCTAAAGGGTTATCAGGAGAACCAAAGTATCTGAGCCTACTTCCCTATCCTAACCCAAGGTGATTTTCATATCTGAAGCCTACTTCCTTGTTCTGGCCTAAAATTTAGATTCCTGTCTGAAATTCTTTGTTCTAGCCTAATATTTAGATTCCTGCCTGAGATTACTTCTTTGTTGTAGCCTACAATTTAGATTCCTACCTGAAATTACTTCTTTGTACTAGTCTGTCAGATACCAGCCTTGAAGCCTACTTCCTTGTCCTTGGCCAATGTCATATTCCTGCCAAGCAACCCATTTCCTTGTCCTAGGCCCATGTCAGCTTCTTGCCAAGCAGCCCCAAAGGCTCTCCACCTCTCCCCCTTTTTTATTTCATTAACAAGACTGAGTCTGTCTTAGGTCGTTCTGACAAGAATGCCTTTCTTATCCATCATAGAATATACATTATCAAAGTCAATGCATTTATGTCTTAGGTTGGTAAGGCTCTGTGCAGAATCTTACCCATCCTTGGCTTGCCAGCCTGTTAATTTAATAACTCTATCTGGGGGTCCTCTTTCAGGTTTAAGCCATGTACTTTGGCTGCAAACATGTTGATGTTGTTAAAGATAAGCTTTAACACGATGGGCAGGAATAAAAGTATTCCCAGGACAAGAAGGGCTAGCCTGATCAAGCTATATATGCCATTCCTGAGGTTTAACCAAAATGGAAATACTGAGTTCAGGCCATGGATAATTTTGTCGGCATTATCTGCAGCATCAAAGATCAACAGAGCAGCATTCTTTAAATTCATAATCTCACTATGCAAAATTAACATACCCAGAGAGGTGTTGCCGAATATCCTACAGGTGTCTTTAAACTTTTTTCTAATTATAATGACAATCATTATGAATTTCAAAAGTAACACTACTCAAATGATATTTGTCATGACACTTGGGATGGCTCCTAACTCTTGAACCCTGAGATGCCTTCAGATAATTTGAATGGGTTATAGAGCATCATTCGTTGTTCCAGATGCCTATATAAATCTCTTTGTATACTCAATACATTAGTAACATTTTTTTTTTTTGCTAGATGGTTAACAAAAATAGTTGTCTTAATTCCTTGTGTCAATGCTATTGCAGAAGCAGTGGTGCTAGCAATTAATGGAATTAAAGCTGTTATACCAGCAATAATCAAGCCTGCTACTCTCTTGCTTCTGCTTAAAGCCTAACTCACTTCTTCCAGCACTTTTTTCAGAGAATCAATGTTTTCTAAAACTCAGGGTAGTGAGATGAAAGCTGGTTGATAGACCCCCGTAACAGACATGCCAGGTTTCAACACACTAACATAATTGGAAATTATACAGTCAATGCAGCTTACAATAAAAACTGTAGGAGACAAAACCAATATTAGCTTGACAATTAAAAGAGCCTTAAAACATGCACTAACCCTTGTTTGAAATACAGATCCTGTCCCAACATTATCTCTTGCTATCCTAACATCATAGCGAGCTATAGCTAGCCTCCAAATATGTCTCTGACAAAGTCCAGATCCAGTGAGAACAACCTTTCTTATCTCTCCTAAGCTTTTGTGGTTGCCTGCAATGCTTGGGCAGGATGGGTGTGTAGCCTAGCCTAATAGATAAGTCCAGATCCCAGTGAGAAACTCTGTTGCCAAAACAAGGTGGGCAGCTCCTGAGAACCACACCAAAGGTGGGAACCTGCCATGTGCACACATGTGGGTACACACTTACATTGCTCATAGACACAAAGAAAAATTAATTTTAAAAAACAGTTGGGGTTAGAGAGCTAGTTCAGTTTGTTAACACATTGTCTTTTTGATTCTCAGCACCCACATGGCAGCTCATAAGTGTCTGTAACTTCCTGGTGATACATACAGTCAAAGTGCCTATTTCAATAAAACAAAAATTAAAAGATAACAGCCATTGAATTTATAGTCCACTCTAAAATATGACTTCACCTTAACGTGATTACTTATGCAAAGAAATGGTTTTCTAAATCACATTCACAAGTTCCAGGATGATGTGAGTTTTGAAGGGCACTCACTATTTAACTCAGAATTTCATGAGACTTGAGTTAAGAGGGAAGTCAAGAAAAGGCCAAAAGAGAAATGAAGTTCTGGTTCACAGGTTCACTGTGAATCCTGGAAGCCTATGAACTTCTGAAGGTCTCATAATTGATCAGAACATTTGTTAAGCAATATTTATGTTCTGTATGTTCTTTCCTTTCAGAATTTAGTTTTAGTTGCCTTAGGAATAAAACTGAACATATGAAATCACTTCAGAGTGTCTTTAAAAAAATTAGCTTATTTTATAACAGTAAAAATTGCCCGCCTTAGCATTATTTTCCCTATTCCCTATCAGTAAGATAGAGTAGCAGCTCAATATAACTGAAAGTTTGTGTTGAGCCTTAGAACTGGAGCTATTGCCTAGAACCCTGTTCTTTGGTCCTTCTATCTAGGCTAGGAGTCAATAAGCCTTGGTCTATGAGCTCTGCAAGGGCTACTGTCTGTTTTTGTAAATAATACTTTATTGAAGGAGACTCACCAAGCTCATTTGTTTATGGCTACTTTTACTTTTTACTTTTTCAACAGCCATGGTAAGTCATTGCAATCGCTACCATGTGGCCCCTAAAACAATCTGCTAATCCCTCACCTTTCTGTTGTTTTGGCTGCCCACGTTGTGGTCATTTGTTGTGGGAGCCCTGTGAAAAATACAAATACACGCTCCAACCACTGTTAGTAGATAGCTCAAGGGTCAAGTTGGGTACATGAGCTACAAATGCTGCCATTCTGAAAACTGCTGCAGAACATGGAATCTCTAGGTAGTGTCCCCTCACAACAGTGCTGACTCTATTTAAATAGCACACTGTAACATCAGATGGCATGCTTTTGGGTGTTGCAAACCTGCAATCCCAATACAGTGGAGGCAAAATAAAATATCTTTTTGTATCTGATTGCAACATTACACCATATAGATTTGTAAATGCTAAGATTTTCTGAAAAACGAAGTAATACAGAACATGCAATTCCTACAAGTTAGCAGTTTGCTTTGTGACGATCTGGCTTGGAATATTCTACTTGGAATTCAATACAGGTTGGCAGATGAATTTTTCATTGTTAATGTCAAGGTTTTCCTCTGTGTGGTGGTTTGAGTGAGATGTTCCCCATAGTCTAGGGCATTTGAGTACTTGGTCCCTAGCCAATGAGGCTGTTTGGGCAGTTGAGGAGATATGGTCTGCTTGGGGGAAGTTTATCATTTGATGGTGTGTGTGAGTTTAAAGACTCCTACCAGTTGCTAGATAGATCTCTTTGCTTCCTGCTTGCTTGCAGTTGAAGATGTGAATTCTCAGCTGTTCTGCCACCATGCTTTCTGCTTCCCTTCCTCGATGGCCTCAACAAACCTTTCCTTCTTTTAGTTGCCTTGCTCATGTTTTATCAAAGCAGCAGAAAAGGAAATATTATACTCTGTAAGCCTCAAACAAGTATCTTTTGAGAGAAGCTACATCCTAAGATGCCTTTTCTTTTCTTTTAGCCAGACACACAGTACCGAAGTTCATGTGCATCTGAGTATCCTCATCAGGCTCGCCCTGGCAGGGGGTCTGCAGGTACAGATGGGCTGCAGTTCTTGCTTTTATCTCCTTTATTCCTACATATCTTCTTTTCCTGCAGGCTTTTGTTTGTTTTGTTTTTGTTTTTTGTTTTTTGTTTTTCGAGACAGGGTTTCTCTGTGTAGCCCTGGCTGTCCTGGAACTCACTCTGTAGACCAGGCTGGCCTCGAACTCAGAAATCCACCTGCCTCTGCCTCCCAAGTGCTGGGATTAAAAGGTGTGTGCCACCACTGCCCGGCCCTGCAGGCTTTTCTAGATTTAGTTGTCCCCCATCTTTTATACCCCAAAATGGGTATAAAAGAAAGGCCAACTGCCCAAAGCTAAAAAGTTCCGGATTTCTGCTTTTTTAAAAACTACCAAGTAGCCTCCCAGCACTTGGGAGGCAGAGGCAGGCAGATTTCTGAGTTCGAGGCCAGCCTGGTCTACCGAGTGAGTTCCAGGACAGCCAAGGCTACACAGAGAAACCCTGTCTCGACCCCCCCCCCAAAAAAAAAAACAAGTAAATCGATCTTTAAGGTAAATATTGTTTGTTTTTAACAAAAATATTTGAAGGACCAGAAAAAAAAAATGGCTCAGAACTTGTTGTTCTTCCAGAGAGCCTAAGATTCTAGTATCCATGTCAGGCAACTGACATCCACCTGTAAGTCCAGTTCCGAGAGCTCAGACTCTGTCTTCTGGCCCCCGTAGGTACCTGTACATGTGTGGCATACACTCTCAGGCACACACACACACACATATATACATAAATAAATCTTTTTTTGATTTTCAAGACAGGCTTTCACGGCGTAGCCCTAGCTGTCCTGGAACTCACTCTGTAGACCAGGCTAGCTGGCCTCAAACCTCCTGAGTGCTGGGATTAAAGGCATGTGCCACCACTATCCAGCATGAATCCTTTCTTTTTAAGCCTCCAGTCTAGTTACTACATTCAGCTACACTTTGAGCAAGATATTAATTAGTTTTAACACCTTTAAGTTGTTGAAACGTGTATCTCAGTTTTTAATGAGTAGGCTCTCAAACAAAACTAGGCTACAGTTTTGGTTTTGAGACAAAAGTCTCAATTTTTCAGCCCTGACAGCCCTGGAACAACTATGCAGACCAGGATGACCTTGAAATAAGAGATCCTCCTGCCTCTGCCTCCCCAGTGCTGAAACTGAGATGTGATACGTCCAGTTTCCTTTTACTTCTTAGACTCTAGTAGTTTTCTCAATATGGTAAACTATTTAAACATGGTTTTTAATGCCTTGGTGAATATATACTTCTCAGTACTTAAGAGACCATCTCCAAATCTCAAGTCCAACTACAAACTTATGTAAAAGTTCTTGAGACATGTGATGTTTATTATCCAAATATAAACCATTTACTAATGTTATTCTGTGCAATTCTGTGTCCAATAGGTCCTCAGTCACATGTGTCTACAAAACCTCAGAGCAGAGGCGGACCCATCTCTAGAACCAGGCAGTGATCATAGGGCAAGTGAGAACCTGCAAGTTGCAGCAGACTTGAGAACACATGGAGGCTTTCATGCACCAGCATTCAGGCACCGGGTGATGCAAAGCTCCTACAAAAGCAGCTTGGTCCATCAAGAGTTATCTTGGTACAAGTGTCCAAGACATACTACAGAGTATCTGCCAAAGACTGCACGGGTAACTGTTCTGTGTGCAGTTACTGTCTTCTTTCAGCTTTAGTTAACCTATTCCATGGGACAGTAAAGATTGTACCCCAAAGACTTGACAATGAAAAACCACCCCAAATCACTGCTCATGTTGTCTGTAACCAATCACCTGTTCGATTCTTGTACAGTTCAGTGAGATTACATACAAATGACTCAGATCACTGGGTTTAGAATGTTTCTGCTTATACTAATTTCTGGAGAACTGCACTCAGTTTTAACATATTTTTTAGGAGATATTGCTGCCAACAATCTGATATATTCATCAAATAAATGTCATTCCTAAACTTGGAAGTTCTTTATTACATTCTTTATTTTTGTGTATATGAATGGCGGGGAGGAGCATACTCATGTGGTCAGAGAACTCTCAGGAGTCAGTCCCAGGGCTGAACTAAGAGCATCAGTATTGGGGAGGTGAAGGTGGGGGTAGGTGCCTTTATCTGATGAGCAATCTTGCTAGCCAAGATTTCTCTTTAAAAAGCAGAATGAAGTAAGACCTAACTAAAGGTATCAACACTGGTGTAAACTAATGTTTCTTTCCTAGGTCAGCCTTACATGTCAGCTTGACATCAGGGTCTTTGTGTGCGCATGTGTAGGCAGAGATCACTGGGTGCCTTTCCTAATTGTTTCTCCATCTCACATTTTGAGATAGGATCTCTCACTGAACTTGGAGATCCTCGTTTGTGCACTAAGATAGGATTGTTTTGCTTTGTCAGTGGTAGGGATCCAAACTCAGTCTTCATGCTTGTAAGCAGTTCACCTCTGAGCCAGTTCTCCATTCAAAGAGCAGTGGAACTGAAGAACTTCTTCCTCTGGTTCCACCACCAGCTTCTCAAGGGAACTGGGAATGCAGCAATGCTGTCAACTATGGCTTGACAATGTTAAATGTCAAATGCCATATTGTCTTAATTGGCATGTCTTAAAATGCCACTATTGCCTTAATTATCACACCACTTTGACATTACTAATTTTCAAAGTGGCTAAATTCAAATAGCTGTCCACTGGATCGTAAATCATTCCAAGTTCTTATGCTATGAAATAGATGTTTCAAATAACCCACAGAGTTATATATTAATTAGTTCTATTGTGCTTGTGATCACAAACTAAATGTGTGATGTGTCCACCTTACATTATAATGCTCAATGGGAAGAGGCTTATTACACACGTGATATAAATCAAGGCTTGATTTATATCACTACAATTTAGTCACTACAAATATACCACATATTGTAGTGTATAGTTATCAACTCAAGATGTAAATGAAAATCTTTCTCACAAATCTGTACAACAAATACACTGATACCAGATCTACATTCATGGCCTTTCTGAGCAGCTATACTCAGAGTAGCCTCAGGTCACTTAGCCTAGTTCCTTACCCTTTTGTGTGTGTATCCCCTCAAAGCTAGTTAGTATCCATCTTCAAAAAACCTGAGTATAGTTATACATAGCAAATTGCAGGCTAATAGCTAGAGCTACACTGAGACTCATCTGAAGCCATACAAAACAGATCAAAACATAAAAATCCTGCTGTACTTAATAGATGCAATTTAATGAGTTTGGCTCTCACTCTTGCAGATGAAAAGTTCAGACAAGGTCAGTGAAATACCTAACCCTGTGTCCTGCAAAGAAAGACAGGACTGTGACAACTATGTGTGCCAAAGCCAGCCTGTCTGTCGCAATGCTGACTGGATTACTTAAGTCCTTTAAATAAAATACTTTATGTTTATAAACCAATGGTGTCATTTAAATAATCCACCAGACCTTTGTTATTTTTTCTTTATTTAGCCATATACAATCTTATGAAGAAGTTTGCAATAATATGAAAACCCACGTCTCCTACTGCAAGGACAGAAGACAAAACCTAACGGTAGAGCAAGAAAAGAAGATCTGTGTAGGATTAAGACCAAAGCACGCTGGCATTTATTTAGAAGACAGCTGTTCAGCAAGTGTTCTGAGGGTGTTCTCCATAGGTAGAGTATCTCTTCAGTGCATGCACATCAGCAAGAGCAGTCCACAGAAACCAATATTCTAGATAGAGCTCTTTGGGCACAAGGCCCACGGAAGCAAATGTCAAACCCACCCTCCCAACCATCACCACTGTACATCCTTCACCTGAAGCCCTCACACAGCGTTAGGTGAATTCTAGAAACTACTAAGATTAGGTTGATGAATCCTGCTTGGCTTAGGCAAGACAGACAACTTCTCTCAAAGGTAACATTATTGGCTGCCATCACCTTGTCTACACCATACCACTGACACATAAGGACCCGTGAAGAGAAAAACTCCATTATTTCTTTTCCTTCTTGAGTGCTGTTCTTTTCCCGCCTTTGGAAGGTTTGCAGTATTTTGCCTCCATTTGAGCCAGAAAATTGTCCATTTCCTTTTGCCGATCCTTTTGTCTGCTCTGTTTGAGAAGTTAAAACATAGCTTTCAAAATGCAACACTGTCTGCTGAGACAAAGTATTTCATCGTTAGGAGGGGTTGGGGTAAAGCACACCAGTGACTAATAACAGGTATGTGCTTCCTCTGTAGTGGCGAGAGCTGTCTTTTTTTTGGGGGGAGGGGGGTATTTACTGAACTGTACATTCTCAAAAGCATAAATTATGTGTAACTGATGCTGAGCGGTGGTGGCGCACGCCTTTAATCCCAGCACTTGGGAGGCAGAGGCAGGTGGATTTCTGAGTTCGAGGTTAGCCTGGTCTACAGAGTGAGTTCCAGGACAGCCAGGACTATACAGAGAAACCCTGTCTCGAAAACAAACAAACAAACAAAAAAAACCAACAACAAAATGTGTAACTGTACCTTAAAACAAAACAAAACAAAAAAAACCCCAAAACCCTGAAATCCATTCCAAGCAGTATACACAATAATCGTGAGGGGCCTGTGAGGGAGCCCGCTACATTTACCTGGATGAGTGCTTTTAGGTTATCCACTCCTTCTTCCAGCCCAAGCTCCTTTCTGGTCAACTCTGCTTCTTTAGCCTCTTCCTGAGCCTGAACAGGAAGCTTTCATCAGACTCCATGGCAATCAAGAAATAAGAGAAATACATTTTTCTTCCCCTTAAAGAAAATGGTAAGAGCTGGAGTTCTGTGAACTGCTTACGGCAAGCAGTCTGATGCCTTCTACTTTATCCCCAGTTCTACTTCCTAGAGATCACAAGTACTTCAGATCCCAAATCCTACGACACAAGGGAACCTACCAGATGAACTGAAGGGTCACATAGGCAGGTACCAGGCACTTCAGATCTTCATCTGAAACTCCTCACTGTGGCAGCCTTGTGAGCTGCAGTGATTTAAAGGCTTTCTCTGGAGCTGGATAGCTGACCCAGCTGTTAGCAGCACTTCTTACTCTTCCAGAGGACATGCCCAGCACCCACACCAGGTTGGTTGTCTGTCACTCTAGCTCCAGGGAATCAACAGCCTCTTCTGGCTGTGGGCACCCACACTCATGCACTCACAAAGGCAGGCACAAATACATGCAAACACACACACAGATTTAAAATGTTTTCTGAGTAGTCAGAAAAAACATCAGCAGATTCAGTTTTAGCCTTTCTTTACCTGATTTCAAAGCTGTCTTCATTTAACAAAATTTGCCAAAATACCACAACAGGTAACAGCAACAACTGTGAGGCCCTAACTCATTGTAAAACTTTCCAAGTAGCAAAGAATTCCATTACCACTGGGAATAATGATAAATTGGGATCTTGTTATTCCAGATCAAAACCAAGTTTTGTTTTATTATGGTCTCATAAAATTCAGCATCCCTTAATCCCTATACACAGCTTTCAAACTTCCTTTCCCCCTCGAATTCTAAGTTTGTCAAACCAAAATCCTAACCTACTACAGCTGATCTGTTCTACATGAGAAAATAATTAGCAAGCAGCCACGACTCTAAGCCATGAAACAGGGTCTTTTCTCTGTAAAGCAGCCCCTTAAACTCACCCCAAACTCTAAGGTCAGTTTATCTCTCTGCACGTTCTTGTTCTAAAAGCTCCAGGTCTTTGTCCATCAACTTGAGCCACACAAAAGACAACTCAAGTACCCACCAGACACCTAACATGGTAAACTGCCAGCTCTCCAGGCAGCTCCAATTGTGAAAGCCAAGAGGAAGCAACTGTTGCTCTAACAGCAATCCAGGGTAATTTTTCAAAAAAGAGCCTAAGCAGAGATGACTGCTACCTTCCACTCCTCGGCCACCATCCCCACTATTCCTGGTTACACAGGGAGGAAGGTATGAAGAATCACAAGTCCCAATTTTAAATTCTAGACAATTGAGGACAGGAGAGACCACCCAGTGATTACTTTGGGAGCTGGAGTTATAGACCGTTGTGAGCCACCACCCAGCCTTGGTCCTGGAAGTTAAACTTGGGTCTCTGAAAGAGCCATCTTTCCAGCCCCCTTTGGGTGGGTGTGTGTGTTTAAAATAATTATATGTATTTACAGGATTTTTTAAAAATGTGTTTTCTTCCCTTCTTCTGGGCAGTTTTGGAGAATTAGGAACCTTCTACATAGCAGCCAACCATGGCAGCACAGATTCACACACAAAAGCCTAATCTCAAAAGCGGCAATCCTCAGTTAGCCTCCTCAGTGTTCAAAAGTATTGGGAGCACCACCTCGCCATTCTACACTTCTAACAACACACAATCACTGCCATCTTCTCCGTGTTCACTAACCACACAAGGCTCACAGCCTTGTAACCAGGCTCCATACAGCAAAGCTACAAGGACTGTTTCATATGAAAAGTTTTTCAGAATCACTCTAAGGTGACTTCAAACAATCCATAAAGTGGAATCATTTTCAGCACGACATACCAAAATAAACAGGGTTTTCTTCCTGACCATCTAGTTAGAGATCACTGCTGCAGGTAAGCAGCTCGTTATTTCGGCAGTCTTTATTTCCATCGTTGTAAATACACCAAGACCCTCTTTTGTTTGAAGCAGCTGAGATATATTATGAACACCATTGACTTACCCTTCTTTTCCTTGCATTCATCTTTTGTTTAGACTCTTTGACGAAGGCATTGTAGGATGGAACCTCCTTGGCATCAATAGCTTTTTGAATGATGTTTCTTATCCTGGGTTCATCTGTGTATTGTACACAAAGCACAGACTCCATGATCTGATCCATGTTGCCCTTGAAGTCCAGATAGGCCTGCTTAATATCGTTTAGCTCTTCTTCAGAGCCTTTGTATGTCTTTTCAAAAGCTTGAATATCCTCTAGCGATATCTAATAACAAAGAAGACTGCTTTAACTTCGCGAATTGTTCTTGTGGACTGAATGATGGGAATTAGTCAAAGCCACTAAAGCTCTTTACCTTTTTAAAGAGTAATCTCCAATACGCATCCCAGTCCCGGTCTTGGCTGAGGCCAGCAGAGTCTTCGTCCACTGTCCCCTGTTCATCGTACACTGCTTTCTGTTCCTTGTCACTCAGAACCGCGTAGACTCTCCCCAAGATCTGCAAGCAGAGCATCCAAAAGTCACCCTGAACCTCCCACTGAAATAGGGCAGCTAGAAAAGCTTAAAAATGCCAGGCCGAGGATCAGCAGTGCGCTGTCCTAGGAGTGGGGGCCCTGCGAGAGCACAAGTCCGGGTAGCCGTCCGAACGCGGGCCCACAAACCTGGAAGCGGCGGGTGGCGTCCTCTTTCTGGTCCTCCTCTACTCTGTCAGGGTGCACTTGCAGGGACACCTTGTGGTAGCCGCGTCGCACCTCGCCGTCGGAAGCCTCGCGCCGCACGCCCAGCACCTGGTAGAGGTCGGCGGTGCCAAACACCTGCTCGCACAGCTCCAGCAGCCCCATGCCGGGAAAGAGGCTGCTCCGCCGCGAACTCCGCGAAGCTGTAGCCACAGCCGCTCCGCTCCGCTCGCCTGCCGCTTTTTCCCGCCCAAATAGCTCTGGGCGCCTGCGTCACAGGAGCGCCGGGGGCGGGGCCAGCCGCACTTTACGGCAGCCGCAAAGCAGCCTCACGCCCTCGCCCGCGAATTAGATTCGGCCCGCAGCGTACGGATGGTGGCGTCTTCTGGAGCGGAGGCACGCCCCCTTCCCCACCCCCCCACCCCCACGCCCGCCCGCCACAGCTGCCCCTCCTCTCTGTTCCCAGCACAGAAGCTCACTGACACGTGAAAGTACACAACAGACCGAAAGTTTTCCTAATAGAAAGCGGTTACTCGGGCTGGCAAGGATGCACAGCAGGTTGAAGAGCTTGCCACCAGACCTGACGACCACTGGGACCCATAGAAGAGAACAGACTCCATCAAGTTGTCTTTTGGCCTACACACACACACACACACACACACACACACACAATCATACAAAATAAGGAAAATAAAATACAAGTGGTTATGTAACAAAGTTGAGAAACTTAACATGTTCAACCCAAAGGTTAATGTGTTTTGTTTTTTTAAGGCGATAGAGTACAACTCTAGGCTCAGATGACATCATCTGGGATGAATCCCTCAGTCCATGCAGGGATAAGCCTGTATCAAACAAAATACACAAAGCACAACTTTTAAGAATGCCTTTTATCTTACAGGATGTGTATCTTTGGCAGCACAGAATCAATCCCACTTGCCTGCTCCAATCACCTCATACATACATCGATGGACCTAATTGCATCAACTCATTCTCTCATTTTAAATATTTCAGTGCTTCCTCGGCTGGCTTTTCCCTCTCCTCAGATCTACAAATCAAGGCCAACTAAAGTCAGTCCCTCTCTTACCTACTTTCAAAGTCCCTTCATGCCCAGTGAAGGAAAACCAGCAGCCACACCAGATGGAAAGCAACCTCTGAATGTACATTAGTAAGTATTCTCAGAACCCAGATAAGACAGGCCAGAGCATTAGCAGGCTCCAGAACACTATGAACTTAGCCTTGTGAACTCTTGAAACCTACATTATCCAGCATGTGAAAAGCAAACATGTAATCCATGCTTGCAGCTGTAGAATCCCATCGTTCTGGGGCAGTAAGGCAGACGTTACATTTTATTTCATATAGCCTGTCGTGTACATACTGAACTCGTGATACCTAAACACACTTCTGCCACTGACTTTGTTCTCTGTGTGTGTGCACATCCGTGTGCTGGTTAAAGTCGGCGTGTGCATGCTCTAACACACATGAAAGCCAGAGAATGACCTCAAGTATCAGTCTTTACTTTCTACCTCATTTGAGACATGTCCTGTGTTGTTTTTCCACTGTGCATTCCAGCTCGCCCATGAGTGTCTGAGGATTCCTTTGTCCCTGTGAGATGCTGCTACTGCAGACTCTGCTTCCTGTCCAGCTATGACATGGGTTCTAAGGATCTGAACTCAGTACCTCAGAGCTGAGGTAAAAGTAAAGCACTTCTACCCCAAGCCATCTTCTAGGTTTCTATCACTGACATTTAAAGTAGACTTTGGAAAAGCTGTCTTTTCATTTTTCCCTTCATATAGGCAATATTTTATATAGGGAAATACTCTGTAGGTATTTATAGGTATATGGAGTTTGAATCTCAAATTGCTACAAATGTTTCCTACTCCTGAGGCATAGCCTCCCCTCCTCATCTGTAAACATGGTTATGACTGACCCACAGTTGTGATACATAATACACAGCAACAGAGTCTCAACACAGAGATGACTATGCGAAGGGGCTTCCTTCTAACTACTCTTTTTTTTTTTTTCTCGAGACAGGGTTTCTCTATATAGTTTTGGCTGTCCTGGAACTCACTCTGTAGACCAGGCTAGCCTCGAACTCAGAAATCCGCCTGCCTCTGCCTCCCGAGTGCTGGGATTAAAGGCGTGCGCCACCACCGCCCAGCCTAACTACTCTTTAAAAGGCAGTGGAGCAGGCCTTTATTTCCAGCATTCAGCAGACAGAGGCAGGTGATCTCTCTGGTTAAAGGCCAGCCTGGCATACAAAGCAAGTTCTACTACAGAGAAACCAGTCTCCGAAAAGAAAAGAGAAGAGAAGAGAAGAGAAGAGAAGAGAAGAGAAGAGAAGAGAAGAGAAGAGAAGAAAAGACAACAACAACAACAACAAAAAACAAACCAAAGGTAATGCTATTAAAGCCCCAAAGCAACCTTTACGTCGAGTCTTTGTAAACCTGAGCTCATGAGTCACAGAAACAATATAAATCTCCATTAACACAGACAATAATAAACAAGGCGACTATTTTCTCGAGCTGATTGATCCCAAGTGACTAAGGAAACGTTTGGGCCAGGAATAGAAGCCCTACCTGTAATCCCAGAACTCAGGGGACAGGGGCAAGAGGATAGCTACAAGTTCAAGGTCAGGCTGGTCTATATACCACACAAAGCAAGCTCCACACCAGCCAAGGATGCAGAGTGAAACCCTGTCTTTTTGTCTTCTATAACATCAGACAAAAATAAACCTCTGTCTGACCCCTTGCTCAAGCTATGCCGGAAGATAGTGACTTAGAAAACTCCATTTATTGATCCTCAAACCCAACACAAAACGCTATGCACAAGTTTTACAGGCTCTTGACCTTTCGGCCACAGCCATGTTCACTGAAGTCAGCTTGCTTCTGTCTCTTCGGGCTCTGATTCTGCTTTCTGAGATGCTAAGAGGGCCTCTCGTGCTCTCTTCCTCCGGAGTCTCTCAGCATTGGTGATCATCATCGGATGCAGGGGGAAAAAGCCAGAAAGACCTAAAAGCAACAAGACTTCCGTTATAATGTTGCACGTGCCAATGCTTCCAAGAATGTGCTTCCCAGAACTGTGACCCAGCACCTGATCCACAGCATAGACAGGAAATAGGCTCCAGGCTTGGCAAGCTCACTGTCTACTTCCTAACACCCTTCTCCTCACAGATGGATGTATGGACAGATGGACGGATGGATGGACGGATGGATGGACGGACAGACAGACAGACAGACAGGCAACTGACAGGCACCCAAGACACATTTGTTCCATTTTTTTGCACAAAAGCCCAGTCACTTGGAGTCTTCTAAAGGAGACCACAAAGGGCGTCTCGAGATTTAAAAAAAGGCAGTTTCATCACTTCACCTCCCATTCCTGTCTACTGCAACTAGGATGGAATAAAAACCATTCTTCTTTTCCATTATCCCAGAGTTGACCACACTATAAAATCTCTTAAATTATCTAAGCTCAGAGATAGTTTACCTAGGAGTTTCTCCATAGGCTTAGAGAGGTGAGCCCCACAGCCAATCCAATGCCGGATCCGATCCAGGTTGAGAGCAACTAGCTTTTCTCCATGACTGTTGGGTAGTGGATCATAGGAGCCCAACTGCTCCACAAATCGGCCGTCCCTGGGACACTTGTTGTGAGCAGCCACAATGCGGTAAAAAGGCCGGTTGGTGCAGCCACCCAAAGCAAGGCGTATGGTTAGGTGGCCCCCGTGGTAGGCTTTGCAGAAAAAGGTTGCTGTAGAGAAACAGCTGGTTAGACGCAAAAACATAAGACTCAAAATAGATCACATAAGGTAAAGGCACAATTCCTCCTTCTACTGCAATGCCCTCACTTCCAATCTATGCTATCCTCCATCCAGCTTAGATACAATCTTGTTTGTGAAACTCCTCTTAACCACTCCAGACGGGACATACCTCCTTTTTTCCAAATCCACGTAACACAGACCTGCCGATGTTGGGGGTCACTTTATCTTCAGAGACTCCATCTTGTATACAGTCTCCATTTTGTGCTAAGATAAAGTCTAAAAACAGCCGAATTCCCAGAAATGGCTTCTGGCCCAAGGTGTCCCATAGGAACTTGGACCACAATACCCCCACGCCCCACCCCATGCCTTGTCGATTAGCACCCAGTTGGGACTGAAACCCACCAGGCGCTATACAAACTCTGATTGGCTGACCTCAACCCAGGCCAAGTTATTAAGAAAGCCATCTGAGTTCTTGACCAGTAGTAACCCACTTAAAATGCCAGGTATGGAAAAACCTGGCATGTACCCTATTGGTTACTCCTAGCCCACCTAATTTGTGTTTTTTATGTTTTAAAAGGTTGCCTTGTCTTGTCCCCCGTTGACACGGTTTGGATTCCGAACCCAGCCATCTCCCTTAAATATCATCTTTTTCAATAGAGAAACTTTTGCTGGTTCGAACTTGGTTTTCATAGTGGATTGTTTCCCAAATTCTCAGATCCTAACACCACTTACTAAGCTGTGACCTTGTCATACCTCATCTGCAAAACGATTTCTACGATTTGCGGTTTAAAAAAAAAAAAAAAAAAAAAAACAGAGAGGCTGGGCATGGTGACGCACGCCTTTAGTCACAAAACATTTGTGAGGCAGAGGCAAACGGTTGTCTAGGAAGGAGTTCGAAGTCAGCCTGTCTTTATACTGCGAGTTCCAGGCCAGCCAGAGTTACACAGTGAGACCATCGCTAAAAGCAAAACGGACTGAGAAGCAGCTCCACTGGAAGGCAGTGTGGCCGCGCCTAGCCTGGGTCGCCGCAGCCCGCACCCGCCCGCAAACCCCGCGCACTCACTAAGGTGGACCATGGTGCTCCGGTAAGCGGCTCTTCCGCTGTGCCCCTACACAGACTGGCTCCACGGAGCCAAAAGCCTGAAAGAGCGCCCCCAAGTGGCCAAGCGGACACATGCCGCGACAACAGCAACACTCTAAAGCCGGAAATTCCTCTGCGGAAGCAGCCGGCCAATCGGCCCGCCCCTTCCGCTTTCTCTTCCAATGCGTACGGGAGTGCGTCAAGGCGCCGGCGACTGTTCGTTGGCTGCTGCGGCAGAGGTGTGTCTGTAGGCGTGGGCTGCTGGCGGTCTTTAGGTCCTAGGCGAGTCCCCGGCTTGTCCACAGAGGTGTTGAGTTCCCTGCAGGCACGTCCATCCTGCGACAGTTCTCACGCCTCCGGAATGGCCTCTGTTCTCTTACCCAGTGACACAGCACAGCTGTATTCTATAGAGGGCCACCTTTGAGGAAGTTGCCTTAATTCCCAAGCCCCAGTAACTAAAGCTGGTCAGGAACCTTGGCGTTGTGCACCTCCAGGGGATCACCTCCAGGCTGATCAGAGAAGCTTTTATCAGAAATTGTAATAATCACACCATTGTGCCATATATCTACCCACAAATAATGTCTATTAATTAGTTACACGATTACATACGAGTATATAAATTATGTGCTACAATACGACTCCAGAAACTGGATAAATTTTGATTTTTTTTTTATGTGATCTAATTAATAGCCAACAACTAAAGGGACTCGGGGAATGGGCAGGTTTCATCTGGTGACAATTTGGGAAGGAAAGATGCTTGGAGTTCCATATTAACCACTTGTGAGGCTGTCAGAAAGATGGATTTCCAAAGCCAACCATTTCCTGTACACTGTGGATTTCTTCAAGCAGAGCCTGGTCTTTCAGTTTCAGCTGCAGAAACAAGGCAGGGAAGAAGTCATGTCCAACACACCATGTGGCTTTGAAGAGCCCTAATTCATGAGGCTCCAGATTTGCGGGAGTGGGATGGGCCTTTCCCATATTCTCTCTTTTTTTCCTTTCCTATATTCTCAACACCGTAGAAGCTCTCATAAAGAATTAGAATGTATTGGTTCCGGGGGTGAAAATTCGTCAAGCACTGAGCGCTCTCACATTCCGTACACTCTCAGAATGGCAATTATCTGCCTCATACCTTTATTGTGTACTTGTAAGCCTGCTCAGCTTCCAGTTGTCGTCCAACCTGAAAGAAGCACAGCACATGTTCATAGAACAAATGTGAATAGGTGATTACTAAGCTCACTCTTCTTGAGGAGGAACTGCCCAGGGGACATTTCCTTTGTCATCAGTACAATGACAAATTGGGAGCTCCTTAAACTTCAGTTATGAGTTAAGAGCCAGCTTACCTTTCTTAGTTGGGCCTTCACCTGATCCCTGAGAGGGCTTTGTGAAGGGACAACAAGAAACACTCACTTTCAGGCAGACCAGGGCCAGATAGGCCCACACTTCAGCGTTGCAGTTATTCAGTGCATTGGCTTCAGACAGAGCATCCTCAGCTTCAGTGAGCTCCTCCAGCTTGGCAGAGAGGGAGAGTTAGGAGATACAGTCCAAAGTGGTTTTCACTTCAGCCAACTCGAGTTGTTAGCATTTCTTCTAGGTTCCACCCTGCAGTTACTTGGCAATAGCCAAGTATGCCTGGCTTACTATTAAAGGGGTTCCCCCTTTTGGCCCCCTCCTCATTCTCAATCTCTTACACTCTCTCAATCCCTTCTCTCTCAGACCCCTTCCTTCCTTCTTTTCTTCCCACCCCTTCCCCCTCTCTCTCCACATGTTCCTGGCCCAGCCTTCCCTCCTCTCTCTTCTCTCTCTCCTCCCCCACCCCTCTCTTTCTCTGTCTCTACTCCCTTCTAAACTCCCCTTCCCGTGACCTAAATAAACTCTATTCTATACTGTACTATTGTGTGGCTGCTCCCTCAGAGGGAAGGGATGCCGCAGCATGGGACTGCAGAGGCACCCTCTCCCACCTCACCATACTGTGCCGCTACAAAACATATCCTGGCCTCTTTTATATAAAATACAACAAGAGTCAGCTTAGACGAATCTGCTATCCAGCCAATAGATGTCCATGACCTGTACCAGTGCTTTTCAAAACAAAACCTCAAAATTCACCAGTGTTTCTTAATTCATATGTAGCATATATTTTATATGTTCTATATAATTATACAACTATTAATAGATATTATTTGTGGATGGATATATGATAGGTATATATCTCTCCTCTAATTTTTTGTTTGATTTTTTTTTTTTAATTATTTAGAGACTGGGTCTTCCTGTTAGTGAAACTCATAGGATTGGCTGGAAAGTCATGCATTTCAGGCTGGCCTTGAACTTGAAACTATCTTCCTTCCTCAGCTGATTCAGACATTGGTATTATATTTATGAGCCACAATGCCTAGATTTTGTTTTCTGTTTTAAAAGAACAGTGAGTTTCTAAGGCCGTGAAAAGATGAAGCACAGCCTTCCAACCATGTCTACGTTTTGCCTTGCACTTTAGGTCTTGCTGACACTGTGTTCAGTCAACATACATTTGCTGAAGATGTGTTCTCTGCTCAGCAATATACTTGATGCTGAGAACAAAAGTATGTATGTACATATGTAGCCCCTGCCCTCAGAGTCCTCACTGCACTGCTAGATATGTAAACAACTATAATCAAAAATCAAATACATAAACAGTTCTACAAAATAGACATTTCTATAGTAAAAGTACACTTATCATCTAGAGGTGAGACAAGGAGAAATAATATCAGATCTACCCCAAAACTGAAGAATAATAGGGATTAGAGTTTATCAGAGGTACAAGGTCAAGAGTTATAAAGGGATGGGGCAAGATGGTGTACATGCACATTTAACAACCTTTTTTAAAAATTCTCTTGAGACAGAGTCTCACTGCAGCCCTGCCTGGCCTGGAACTAGCTGTATAGACTAGACTGGCCTTGGCTTCATAGAGAGCCACCTGCTTCTGCCTCCTGAATGATAGGCTCAACGGCATGTTTACAGTTGTGAAGGTGGTGTCCCCAGCCTCAGGCAGGGACTCTGTGAACATGACAGATTATTAATAACATCATGGCTTGGGTAGAAAATCCTATGTCTGTTATCCCAGTTTTGTTAGGTAAGGGAAAAAGATCAGGAATTCAATGTTACCTTTGGCTATCTAGTGAGTTTGAGACCACCCTGGGTATGTGAGAACTCCATCTTTGGTACTAGGCAGCACGGGAATTGGATTCAAGTTTGAACATGTTAAGGGATTTTCAGATGAGATATCTCATGTCTAACATTTGCCTTGAAAGGCTCCAGAGGGAAAGGCAAAGATGAAGACAATGAGGACCTAAAGTTAATAATGACTGCCAAATCAGGGTGACAGTGATAGAGGAGGTGAATTTTCTTCTCTTTACAACTTAGGACATTTTCAAATTGTCCTTGATAAGATTAATTTAAAAAAAAAAAAACTAAAAGAAAAACATTGACACTACAGCTGTTTGTGTGGCCCTGGGAGCTCACTTCTGTTTCTCTAAGTCTCAAATTTCTCAGGCTAGGTTTTTGTAAGTTTTTTTGTTTCCCAAGAATATTTTTAGTCTCCTAGTCCAGGCTTCCGTTTACGAACAGTTTTGAAAGACAGGTTTTTTTTTTTTTTCATTAGAGCTGACTGCCATCACACCATCACCACAAAACCCCACAATCCACTTGGAGGACCATTGGGCTGGGGCCAGGTATCTGCCTCTGCTCTCTTACCCGGTAACAGGCAATTCCTAGTCCTAGCCAAGTGAGGCACGAAGGCGATCTCTTACAGGCTTGCATGTACGTTCTCTTTGCGTTTTCATACTGGCAAAAGAAAGTACCAATAAGCTTCAAACACTGCGTTGCTAAGGTAACCATGAGCTTCTTGACAGTTTTGCTCCAGAATAATCTGAAACTGAGTGAGTCCTTGGATAATATTCTCATGAATACTTTAAAGGAGCTGTTGCAAGCTGCTGTCCCTCGAGGGGAGGTGGGGGAGGTCGAGTTTCACTTGGGAACAGATCCAAGGATTCAGGAGGGACTCACACAGGACATTTTGGGCAAGCACAGTGGTTATTTGAATTCTGTCTAGACTGTATGGACTACATCTTTTCACTTAAAAGTGGCACCATGTGGTGAGGATGGCAGACACCGAGTCTCTGGTCCCTCTGAGAACCTGTTCCCTAGCAGAAAAGTCTTAACAGTGTCGCAGGAGATATTTAGAGAAATTCAAAAATCAAACTTTCATCCAGAAGCAATGCCTACATTTCTAGCTGCCCAGCTTCTAAGAGTTGAGGCAAGAGGATTATTTGAGTCCAGAAGTTCAAGGACAATCTTATAATAAGTTACCATTTTTTTCCTTTTAGTGTGGGTGAGGATAAGACAGGGTGTCATAACCCAGACTGACCTCAGACTTGCTGTGTTGCCCAAGATAACCTTAAACAGTTGATTCTCCTGAAAGCTAGAATTACAGGATGTGCTGCCACGCCCAATTTTATGTGGTACTGGGGATTAAGCCCAGGGCTGCTTTCATGACAGACATCCCTTCAACCAACGGCACTGTGTCTCCAGCCTGTCTTGTTTGAGACAAGATCTTAGTATTCTCCCCAGGTTGACTTAAAAGTTCTGAGCTCAAGCCATTTTATGACCTAAGCTTCCTGAGCACTGGGATCATACTCACACACTGCCACACTCAGCAAGACCCTGTCTCTTTCCAAAATGAAGCTTCCAAAAGAAGTAGGACTTGGTGGCTTATTTCTCCTCTTTTAGCTACAGTTAACCCTGAGCATTCAGCCTAGAAACTTAGTAACCACAAGGACAGTAATGCCTTGAAGATGGCAGCTTGTACTGACGTTAGAAAGAAAATCCTTATTTCCGTCACTGCAGTAGGGCTGTGATTTCCCTCAGACCTGGATTAGCCTTTCCGTGTACATCGTCATACTTTGTGACCCCATGTTCCTCTTGGTTAGTGCACTGCATAAAAAACTGCCACTTATGAATGAAGAAAGGAAAGGAGACATAATCAGGGAGTCAAAACACCTGTGGCAGAACAGTGGCAACCCTTAGGTGGGTTCCAGTGGTTTGTTCTGCTATTGCTTACTCTCATGTATTTGAAGTTTTTTAGAATAGCAAGCCTACCCCTACTTACTTACACCTGGTGCAAAGGCCCTTAGGGTAATTCCTGAAAGGTAGCAGAGGGACCACTAGAGTCACATTAGAGTGCCCCATAGGATAGGACTATCCTAAGCTAGATTAGACCTAATACTTTGTATCGAGAAGGAAGTTGAAGAAGTCCTTTTGAGTCCCAGGACATGTTTTGTTAGTTAAGCTATCACCTCAAAGTTGCTATAAGTATTAATAAAATATTTAGTTAAAATAACATTCATTATGTTCATAATAACTTTAGTAGCACACTTATTTCTACACTAGTTACTGGGTCCCTGATGCTGAGCAAATGGCTCTGCCGTTGGTATAAAGGTGGCGTGATCAAGTAGCCCTTTTTAGGATGGCAATGAAGCAGGAAAAGTCAAGGAAACATGGGGAAGGAAAGAAACTCCCTGTCCCAGAATCTGTCTGGAAGTCAGAAACTTCAACTCCACTGCTAAAATTGGAACCACCCACAGAGATAGCACTTATCTCCTTAGAGACAAGCAAGGGTGCTAAAAACAGGAGGTGGTGTTTCCTTAGCACTGGGAGGGGCTTGAGTTTAACTGCCTGGCCACTCCTCTCTCATCCCCGAACCCAAAAGATGCTCCCCATGAAGCCTTGTCAATTTCATTTACAAAAGGAAATCTTTTTTTAAAAAAAAATGTCTTATTTTTAGTCACATGTCTGTGTGTCTGCTTGTGTGAGAGCGAGGCCTGTGCAGACTGGGATGTCAGATCCCCGCAACTGGAGTTCCAGGTGGTTTGGAGCTGCCTGGTGTGGGTGCAGGAAATGCACTCTTTGGATGCTGCTACTGTTTTTTGTTGTTGTTTGTTTGTTTGTTTCATTTGTCGAGATCTGGTTTCTCTATAGTCCTGGCTATTCTGGATCTGTAGATCAGGTTGAACTTGAACTCACAGAGATCCTCCTGTCTCTGTGTCTCAAGTGGTGGGATTAAAGTGTGTGTGCCACCTCTGCTTGGCTAAAGATTTCTTCTAAAACTGTTTACATGTATGAGTATATGCCATGTATGTGCTGATACCCAGGGGTACCTCAAGATGAACTCAGATCCCTTGCAGTTGGAGTTACAGGTGGTTGTGAGCTGCCTGATGTGGGTGCTGGATCTGAACCTGGGTCCTCTGGAAGAGTAGTATATGCTCTCAACCGCTGAGCCTTCTCTCAAGCCACAAAAAGGAAACTCTTCAAGTTTAATGAGCCAGGTCGTATTTTAAAAATATTTAATTTTATGTGCATGTTTGTGTGTGCCTGAATATGTCTGTGTGCCACGTGCATGCAGGATCCTATGGAAATCAGAATCCCTTGGTAGGTGTTTGGGAACTTTTATGTAAGTGCTGGGATCCAAACCAGGTTCCTCTGCAAAAGGTTCTGCATAGATGAGTGCAGAGCACATGTTAGCCACTTAACCGCTGAGTCACCACTCCAGCTCACAACTCAGAATGTTCACTTACAGTTTGAACTCCTGATTTTCAAAAACTTGCTTAATCGTTAAAGCTTTTTAAAAAAATGACAGCCTAGACTCATACATGTGGCTATTGTAAGGACATCCAGAATGCTCTCTGAAGAACTCTTAAGTCAGTTTTTCTCTCTTCTTCCCAACTCACATTTAATTAAAGGATGTGTTATTCTGTGTTTCTACTTAACAAACTCCCTAACTCTGCTTCATCCTGACCTGTCCTGAATTTTTTTCTGCAGTGTAGTCATGATGTGGTTTTATAAAGTGGAAGGTCTCTGACAAGCAGAGCTAGGCCGAGAGCTCTTCAGGTTACTGTAGGTGGCAGCATTGAGCTACTTTGCTCCGGAGCCACGGCCAGGGCCTGGACCATGGATCAATACCTTCTCTCTCCCTTACCTCTTTCTCTTCTAGGTAGATGTGTCCCAGGCGTAGGAAGATGAAGTGCATTTCAGAAGCATCAACTACAAAACTAATAGTTCTCTCATAGCATTCTTTGGCCTCAGCATGGTTTCCACTCAGGAAGTAGAGATGGCCCTTCACACCCCAGACATTGGGGTTCTGAGGAAGCAGACAAAGAACACACAGGGTGATGTGGTTTTTAAGTCCCTAATGAATTTTGTTAAACATTTAAATCTAGATGAGTGCATTTTTTCCCTAAGAGTATGCATACAGAGAGGACCGTCTTAGTCACGTGGATGGATAAGGTCCTGGATATGGTCTCATTCTTGCACTTCTCAAAAGCCATTTTGTCTTTGGGGTGCATAGTAAGACAAATTACTCAACTGTAATCAGCATGATGCTATTAGGAGCAGAGAAAGTCTAGAGATTTGAAATAACGAGCAACCCCTGCTAAACAACCACCTATCTTTTATTTACCTTCTGTAGAACTCATGCTCACTTACAGAATCCAGACACACACACAAACATTACCCACACATGACAGAAGTCTCCCTGTGGTGTGGCACCACTACTCTATTTCCAGACAGAGTCTTATCATGCTGCCCATGCTAACTTCCAGCTCCAGGGCTCACTCTCCCAAGCAGCTCAGACGCACACTAGTGGGCCCTGCTTTCATCTCTGTTCTAGCATAGAGAGTTCACCCTTTCCTTCTCCCATTCAAAGGCTTTCTCTGGGAAACTCAGTACCAGGTAGTCCATCTGCGCTGCTTGCTGCAGGTACTCCTCTGTCTTGGCAAAGTCCTTCCTGAGAAGGTGTGTCTGGGCCAGAACCAGGTAATACTCACAACTGGGTCCTCCTTGGGGGCACAGCAGCTCATGGGCCAGCACTCTGTGCACAAACTGCAAGAAAACCCAGCGGTAAAGAACATAAGAATGGAAGGCAGCTATGCTTACTGCTACTCAGCTATTAAAAACAATGAATTCGAGAAAGTCTTAGGTAAATGGATGGGAACTAGAAAATACCATCCTGAGTGAGGTAACCCAATCACAAAAGAACACACATGGTATTCACACACTGATAAGAAGCTTGAAATACTCAAGATTCAACTCACAGACCACATGAAGCTCATGAAGAAGGAAGACCAAAGTGTGGGTGTTTCAGTCCTTCTTAGAGGAGTAACAAAATACTCAAGGGAGAAAAAAAGGGAGGGGGGGGAACAAAGTGTTGGACAGAAACTGAAAAGGGGGCCATCTGGAGACCATTCCACCTGGGTATCCATCCCAGGTGCAGTCACCAAAGGTAGACGCTGATGTGGATGTCAGGAAGTGCATGCTGACAGGACCCTGACATAGCTGTCTCCTTAGAGGTCTGCCAGAGTCGGACACATTCAGAGGCAGATGCTCACAGCTAACCATTGATCTGATCAAGGGGTTCCCAATGGAGGAGTTAGAGAGAAGGGGCTGAAGGAGCTAAAAGGGTTTGCAGCCCCATAAGGAGAACAACAATACCAACCAACTAGAACTCCCAGGGTCTAAACCACCAGCCTGGGAGCATATAGGGAGGGACCCATGGTTCCATGTATGGGTGGATGGCCTTGTCAGCACAGGTGGGAGAGATCCTTGGTCCCATGAAGGCTAGACATCCAGTGTGGTGGAATTCGAGGGTGGAGAGGTGGGAGTGGAGGGGGAAGTGGGGGCACATCCTCATAGAAGCAGGAGGAGGGGGGATAGGATAGGGGGTTCCTGGGCGGGGAGGGGGGAGGAAAGGGGTAAGGGGATAACACCTGAAATGTAAATAAAATATCCAGTAAAATAAATAAATAAAATTAAAACAAAATAATTGTTTAAATAAAAAAAAGAACATAAGAATGACTGTACTACATTAGTTGAATAGCTTTTAGGGTGGAGGGAGTGTGGCTCTGACAGGAAACAGTGAGGGACATCTTATAGGGTAGAATGACCATCTGCAGGGGTACAGGGACAAGGGAAGCCACAAGCAATCAGACAGCAAACACCAATGTTTCCAATGCACTGCAGGCCTTGTGGCCATGAGACTGAGATTCAGAGTGCACTTAGGAGGAGGTGCCGGCAAAGGCAGTCCATCAACCTCCCTGCTTACATGTCAAGTAACATTTCCAGACACTTGACATCTTAAGGAAATTCATAATGAAACAAAACCCACCTCTCTAATATGCTAAGACTTGGGATTTCACAAACACAAACCACTGCTTTTGTCATAGCACTAAACATTTATGTTTACCAATGCACTTGGGGCTCTTTAGCCCCGCCCCCTCAAAGGACCTGCCAATCTGGTGCTGTCACATGTGCCTGTGACCCTCCCAGGCTTTACCATCCATTCTAGTCTTAGCCTGAAATACGGAAGCTTTATGCACACCTTCCCAGGAAACTACCCAGGCAGGATGCACTTGTTCTTTCTACCCGACTCCTGGCACTGACCAGGGAGCTACATTTATTCACTGAGGAGAAAGCATGTCCCTGCTGGGAAGGGCTCATGTCTAATGTGGTCCAATCCCACCCAGTTCATAATTCTGGAGATTGCATGCCCTCAAGTGAGGTCCATGTTTACAGGATCAGAGTCAACTCTACCAGGTCCCCCTTCCTCCCACCACTTGCTCATGGTATCCCATGTGGGCACGTGATTCTTGGATAGACTTTTTTTCTGGGAACAAGACTGATACCCAGATGTTCTGCCTATGAAAATGTGTGTCAGTATATTTGAAAACAGTCATATTCTTTAGCCCAGTTCAAAACATTTTATGTTTATTTGTGTTTGTATGTGTATGTATGTTTGTAGGGATGACAGGGGCTGGGGCACACAGATACCACATTGTGCATATGGAGGTAAGACAATAACCTATACAAGAGTTAGTTCTCTTCTTCTACCATATGGGTTCCAGGAATCAAACTCAAGTCATCAGACTTGGCGGCAAGCCCCTTTACCCACTAAGCCATCTTGCCATACCTATAACCTATAGACTATTTTACTATTAAAATCATTTAATATTTTAACCCCTTCTTCTCACATGGCACTGTGTATCTCTTTTCAGTTGGTCAGGACATTGTAGGAGAAAGGAGTATAATCACATGCTTATGAATCCCATACTCATAAAGTCCTAAAAGAAAAGGCTCAGGGGCTGACAAGACGGCTCCGTGGGTAAAGGCACTTGCTGCCAAGCCAAATGACCTGAGTTTGATCCCCAGAACCCACATGGTGAGAGGAAAAGACTGACTTATGCAAGTTGTTCTTTGACCTTACACGCACGTGCCTCCTCAGAGATAGGTAAATGTAAAACTATTCTAAGCGAGAAACAAGTCAGGCTGCAGTCACACTTAAGTCTGGCTTTGTTCTGCTGGCCTTCTGCAGGGAGCAGACTTCTCAGTGAGGGCTGCTGATACACTGCAGAGGGTGGTCGGTGTTTGGATAGTCCTGGCATTTGGTAAGAAATGCCTGAGGAGAAGATTTGAGGAGTTAGCGATGGGCTCAGCGGTGGAGCATATGCTCACGGAGGAGGGCCCGCGCTCAGCCCAGCACCGGAAACGTAGGCTTGGTTTCTGCTGCACACAGATTTGAGCTCACAGGACACTGTTGTGGATAGAGTACACAGTTCCCTGAAGCCCTCAGTTCCCAAATGCTCTGACCTGTACAGCATTGACCTTCATCAAGAAGCGAATGGTTTCCATGAAGATTGTGACAGGAGGCTGGGGAGTGGCATGATGGGTAGGAGACAAAAAGGCTGATGAATCTTGACATTTTGATGAATCTGGAAATAGATCAACAGGATAGAAGACCAGATGCAAATAAGAAACGCCAGAGGCCCAGTTATATTGATAAGGTAGGGAGAAGATTCTGATCTCAGATGAGATTAAAAATCAGAACCTGGAAAGCAGTAGACCATTTCTACTTATGATGTGGAGAGTGGTCTCGAAGGCCATGGAGCCAGAGGCACTGGGGGTTCTAAGGCAAATCAAGACCAAATGAAAGGGCTTTGGAAACTATTCAAAAGGGTCTGGAGATGAATCAGTCAGTAAAGACCTGAGTTCTGACCTCCATCACTCCACCCCACCCACACACTTAACCAATTAATTTAAAGAAGTAGTTAGACCTCCTTGAGTTTGAAACACATCATGTAGATATTCTTAAAATGAAGACTCATGGAAATTTTCAGTTCTGTTAGCTACTTGTACGAACAAAATTAAAATCTATACTTATCAGAAGAGTCCCAACGCGGGTTTAGAATTCAGATCCTAGACTAGTAGGCAGTGTGGTCAGTGCAACTTCAAGCACTTCGGGATCTCCACACCCATAATCCTAAGAGTCTTCATGCTCTCCCAGTTGGTTTGCATCCCTCTTTCCAGGGGAAATCTTGTATCCTACTCACCCTTCTTTGATGTCAGCTCCTTTAATAGCACATTGGATGATTTCTGGGCAAGGGAAGACTCCCGAGGCTGTACAGAGATTATTGGGTCTTGTGATTCAGACGGTGCCTTAGGCGATTCTTCCAAAAACTCGTCTAGACTGGACAAAGCAGTGTTTGGTCCTAAACAGATTAGATTTTGATTTAAAAAAAAAAAAAAGAGCTTCTTTCTGGCATTGAAAGGTTATGGGAGGGAAGATGCACAAAGGATAAGACAGACATCCCATAAACACTGAGGGAACAGGCTAGAGGGTGGGCATGGTAGCAAGTACAAAACACCCTACATCTCTTTGAGCCCTACCCCTCTCCCCAGGCATAGTGACATCACAAGCAGACAATGGAACTGAACTGAACGTATGCGATGTGAGAAGACAGGAATTGGGAAGGAGAGAGAGGGAAATACGCCCCCATAAGGTACTTCCCACTTTGAAAAGAGGGGAAAAGAGACCACATCAAAGAAACGAAAGAACCATGATGCAAACAATAAAAAGTAAGACAACAAAAAGAACCTTGGGGTTGAGGATGCAGATCCATGGTGAGTCGAGGACTCAGCAGGTGTGAGCTCCTGGGTCTTATCCCTAAATAACAACAAAGGAAAACCTCTTGGCAATTTCTTAGAAGAAAAACAAAACAAAACAAAACAAAACACCCAGTAACTTCAGACACATATGAGATGAAAGCCGAGGGATTACACCAGAAACTGCAACATAACAAAAGATGACAATTTAAAGAAAAAGGGGGAAATTGTGACACTATGGGGGGGGGAATAGAAAGATAATGTGGGGGTGGAGAAGTGGCACGGGGCTTGGATCACAAGCTCCAAGTGGACCCAAGCTTGGTTCCCAGCACCCACATCAGGTGGCTCCCGGTTGCCTAGAACGTTGCAGGGATCAGATCCCTCCACAAGCCCCTGAAGTCATGTGGACCCCTGACCCAGACACAGGTACACACATAATTAAAAATAAGACAAAACATTTAAAAACAGTATTGTGAGATGAGCATTGGGAGGAAGAAGATAAACTATGTCTGTTGTGAGTGCTGTCAGTCACATAGGACAGGACGCACTGCCGTGCAAATGCTAATCATCCCTCAGCTAAGTTGTAAGTTTAACACAGTCCAAATAAAAATGATAACTACATTTTAAAGATTCACTAAGTAAATTCACTATAAAATTCATACAGAGAAATAAAGGCCCATATGTAGTTAAGCCAAACAGTTACACAAGAGAAACAGATATGCCAGATACTAAGGCATCGCCCAAAACCATAGCCGTAGAAGACATGGATGCAAGGTTTCCTTGTCTGTGTGTATACCCCTGACAGGTACGACAGAATGACAAGGTCGGGGTTTAGGAATGTTATTCTTCACCTCACAGAGGAAATAATGGGGCTGGAAGAGACTGCTGAGAAAACTATATCCCTATCCAGACAAAAAAATAAAGGGCAATGCCCTCATAGCAGAATATTTTAAAATCAATTCTGTAAAGATCCAAATGTGAGACAATTATAAAGTTAATTTAAGAAAATATTACACAAAGAAGAAAAGATTATAAAACTAAACTACAGCCAAGGCATGCCTATAACCCCAGCACTTGGGAGACTGAAGCTGAATGATAGTAAATTCAAAGCTAGCTTGAGATACATGGCAAGTTCAAGACTAGCCTGTGTTACTAAGTGAAACCCTGTTGTGGTGGTTTGAATAAAAATGACCCCCATAAGCCTGTAAGAAGTGGTACTCTTAGGGGGTGTGGCCTTGTTGGAGAGAGTGCGTCACTGAGATGGGTGCTGAGGTCTCAGATGCTCAAGCCAGGCTCAGTGTAGCACACAGTCTCTTCCTGTTGCCTGTTGATCCAGATGTACAACTCTCAGTTCCTTCTCCAGTGCCATGTCTGCTGCACACTGCCATGCTTCCCACCATGACAATAATGGACTAAACCTCTGAACTGTAAGCCAGTCTCAATTAAATGTTTTTCTTTATAAGAGTTGCTGTGGTTGTAGTGTATTTTCACAGCAATGGAAGCCCTAACTAACCCACCTATCTTAAAAAATATTCCTAAACTTCAAAGATAAAGAACTATAGTGGATACAGAATTGAAGCACTCTGGCCACAGCACCCCACTGACATCTGCAGAGCACAGCACCCCACTGACATCTGCAGAGCATAGCACCCCACTGACATCTGCAGAGCACTGCATTTGTCAAGGACATTTATCAGGACAGACTCTGCTGGCCCTTAGAACAAATTTCAATATTTTTGAAGAATTCTACTTAGAGAAAATTTAATTTCTAGTCACAATGAGATTATGTTATAAATAAAAAGCAAGGATATGTAGAGAAACCTCAAAATATTTAGAAAATAAAAACCATAACACTAAATAATCCATAGTCTCACCTGGTGAATTCCTAGGTGTTTACAGGAGAAAAATGAGTGTACCCGTGTGAAAATCTGGACCTAATGTCTTCAGTAACTTAAACTCAATAGTCCCATCATGAAAACAACCAAACACGAAGCAACAGGTGAACAGAGATGAGCATGGGGTGTTCTCTCTACACCATGGTGTAGTGTGGCAGCATAGACAGAGAGCTGGTACAATCAGCACACCATGGATAAATCTCAAGATAATTATGCTTGTTAAAAAAAAAAAAACAGACCAAAAAAGCACATACCATTTAACTCTAAACATAGTCTAGACTATTTCTAGAATTCTAAAACTTAAAAACCAACAAATTTGGGCTGTTTATATGGTTCAGCAGGTAAAGGTGTCTGACACAAGCCTAAAGGCCTGAGTTCTATCCTGGGAGCCCACATGGTGTTAGGACAGAGCCCTGACTCCCCAAGGCTATCCTCTGACCACCACATGAGTGCCAGTGCACATATGCCTTCCAACCCAAGTGAAGCAAACAATAGATGCAACTTTAAATTTTTAAAATGCAAATTCCTCCATAGTGAGCGCAGATCAGTGGTTACCTTACCTAGGGGCAGATGGAAGGCATCATGAGGGAGCCTGAACATGTCATCGTCTCCATTGTGTTCTCTCAACACTTACTAATGTGACCTCACATGTATGCAGCTTATGACATTTCAATTGAAAATTTCTCAGGCAACCTCAACATTTGTATGTCTACAGAATAACAATGCATGCATGTGCAAGAAATACACAAACAAAGACACATATTAAAAAACATATCAGAGTGACTGATTTCCTCAAATACATGGAAAGCAGCTGGGGAGAAGACTCAGTGATCGTGACCACTTCCTACTCTTGCAGAGGACCCAAGTTTAATTCCCGGCACCCACATCTGTCAGCAACCAGTGGTCTGTACTCCAGCTCCGGGGCAGCTGAACTCTGTGGAGGCCTGCTGCATGTGATGCACAAACTGATGAACCGCACACTCTTCTATATACTTATAAAATAAAAAATCCCCCTGAAATCTTTAATAAACAGGAATAGAGATCAGGGGAGGGAAAACAGGTTGGATGAATACATGCACTTAAAAATTACATGGTGGGGAGAAAAGGAGAGAAGAGACACATTTTAATGTATTCAGAACTGTACTTGTTTTTAAGGAATATTGATGGAGGGAGTAAATTCTATATGATATGAAAATCAGTATCAACAGACACTTCAGACCAGATCCCAGGTGATGAGTTATTAATAAACCAGGTATTTCTCCCGATATTGCTAAAATAGCTAAAAGTGTCAGTATTTGTTTAACAAATACCTACTTTGTTCCAGGTTCTATCCCTTAGGCTAATTAAATTTCCAATGGCCACTTCCCCATCTCCTCGGGCTGCTCCCACCTGATAGGGCGTCTGATTTGATGGCTGTGGAGGATTCCTGTATGACTCCCCAAGGGCCAAAACTGGGCTCTACTTTCACTCCTTCTTCAATGTTCTCTAAGGTCACAGAGCTCTTTAGCTTTGTTTGGAGGGTTCGTGCCTGAAGCTGTTTGAAGGCCTCATGGAATGCCATTTCCATTCGAATATCATTATTCTGAATCTCATAGAACAATCCTGAAGAAATAAAGAAGCTGAGATAAGGGCTGACTCCCACCATCATAGATGAAGAATGGGTACATTTTATTTCTCTCTGCCACGTTTGTTTTATTCGAGTTTAAAAATCACATCCTCAGTCACTAGAGTAAATAGGGGAAAAGGGAATCTAGCAACAGGGTTTCCCCACCCCACAACCACACCCACATCCACGTCACAGGGAAACAGCATACCGAGTAAAGTCCAGGCAATAACATTGGTAGGTTCCAAGCATGTAGCATCTTCAAAGAAAATTTCTGCTTGCTCATAGTTCTCCAACAAAACAGCCAGGACACCACACAGCAACAAGCTGAGAAGAGACCCACTCAGTTAGCAGTCTGGTCCCCTGTTGCTTCAATGGATCAAAGACAAGCTTATCTGCTGCATCTCACCCATCTCTCCTTCTCCTCTACCTGTGAATATGACTCTCATTCAGAGAAAGGGCTTTCCGGAAACACTCCTGTGCTTTGATGTTGTCTTCAGTGAGGAGGCAGAAAGCACCATAATCCAGCCAGTTTTCCAGGTTCTGGGGCTCCCGAACTAACCTCTAGATACACACAGTATTGGGAGGGACAGGGTTATTGCAATTCTACACCCTACTTTTTGTGCATATAACACAGAAAATGTTCCATAGGTATCATACTTTCTATGAAAGCCAAAAATACCATTTTTCTTTTGCTTACACAGGACCCAGAACCTAAAGTACTGTTCTAGCTTTGAGTATATAATTGCTGACATGACTTAAAAATCAAATCCTCAAGAGATCTATTTCTAAACTCAACCAATACCTTAGGAACTAAAGAATCTCTTTATTGCATCAGCCATAGGTAATAATTGCTATTATAATCTTGAGATGGCAAGTATACACCATTATCTATAAAGCCAAGAAAAAGGATGATTCATGTACAAGCATGGCTTAAAGAAATTATTCAGGTCTGGTAGCTCATGCCTTTAATCCCAGCACTTGGGAGGCAGAGGTAGGCAGATTTTTATGAGTTCGAGGCCAGCCTGCTCTACAGAGTGAGTTTCAGGACAACCAGGGCTACAAAGAGAAACCCTGTCTCCCAAACCTAAAAACTGCCCCACGCCCCCAAAAAAGGAAAAGAAAAAGACAAAATAAATCAAAGAAAACATGAATAAACGGGAAGCTACCCCGAGTTCAGGTTAGGAAGGTAAGATTTAGTGTTGTTAAGATGTCAACGCTGCCCAGAGTAACCTACACACAGGGCAATCCCTGTCAACATCCTAGCACAAATCCTTCAAAAGTTAAACATAGACTCACTATACAGCCAGCAATTCCACTCTTAGGTATAATCAAAATAATCAAATATTAAAAAGAGTATAAAACAGATGCTAAATAGTTTTACAAAAACGTTGCATTGAGCCTTTTAGTTTGGTTTGGCTTTTCCATGACAGGGTCTCACTATATAGCTCTGGCTGTCCTGAAACTTACTGTAGACCAGGCTGGCCTCCAACTCAGAGATCCATCTGCCTCTGCCTCCTGAGTACTAGGATTAAAGGAGTGTGCCACTTTTGAGTCTTAAATTCTGGATACAAGTTGCTTGAAAAAATATGTTTTATAAATAATTTCTCCTGCTCTGTACTTTCATAGCCCTGACAAGCCTGGAACTTGTTATATATCCCACGCTGGCTTCCAATTTATGGCAATCTTCCTGCCTCTATTTTCTGGTGCTGGGATGGCAGACATCATTTTTCCCTGTCACCTTCTGTCCTTTGGTCGTCTGCCAAGGTACTCTTGGTCTTGGTCAAAGATTTTTATAAAAGTTCCATGTTTTATACTTACATTTGTTACGCTGTCATCATTGATTTTTGCAAAATGTTTAAAGTCAGGTCAAGGCTTGTTCATTTTGCGCGTGGGTTACCAGCTGTTCTAGTACTATGTGTTGAAACAACTCACTTATCCACTGAATTTATTCTACAGTTTCATCAAGTGTCTAATGCCCTGGGTGCTGGGGAGATGGTGCTTATGCAAACATGAGGACCAGAGTTCAGATCTCTTAGCACCCAAGGAAAAGCCAGATAGGTGTAGTAGCCCGTCTGTAATCTTAGTGTGAGAGACAGGACTGCACACTCTGGGCCCCAGAGCAAGCTGACCAGCTAGACTAGCCAGATTGGCTAGCTCTGGGTTCAAATGAGAGAGCCTGCCATGATATATAAGGTGGAGCAGACCCAGGTTTGAATCAAACCACTTCTGTGGTGGCTTGCAACTATTTGTAACTCCAGTCCTAGGAGATCTGAGGCCTTCTGCTGGCCTCCACAGGCACCAGGCATGTACATGGTGCACATGCTCACGTGGAGACAAAACACTTTAGACACAAAACAATAAAAACAAATTTAAAAAGATAGTCAAGTGACCTGTTGGACACATGGCTTATTTCTCTAATTGTAGAACTCAGGAGGTTGAAACAGGAAGACCTCATAGGACAGCTTGAGATATAGGGAAACACCTTGTCTCAAGTATGTGCCTAGCACACTCAAGGTCTCCTGTTGGGTCCCAATACTCCATGAATTGGGAGTGCTGTGGGTGCTGCTATGATCCTAACATCAGAGAGGTAGAGGGAGGAAGAAGAGACGTTCAAGTTTGCCCTTGGCTATATAATGATTTTAAGGTCAGCCTGGAATACACAAGACCCTGTCTCCAAAAAAGAAAAAGATAAATAAATAACAAAACCCAAAACAAAAATCAAATGATCTTATTCATATGGGCATGGTTTTGGTCTCTCCCTTTCTGTCCTACTGATCTGTGTCTACAGTTCGACTGACCAAGTTTAAATTTAATAAAATCCTACAGTTTGTTGGGTGGTGGTGGCACACACCTTTAATCGTAACACTCAGGAGGCAGAGGCCAGCAGATCTCTTTGAGTTCAAGGCCAGCCTGGTCTACAAAGTAAGTCCAGGACAACCAGGGATACACAGAGAAACCCTGTCTCAAAAAACCAAAACCAACTAAACAGCTCTATAAATAGACAAACAAAAAACTATAATTTTACACAGATTCACAAATAACAACAATCACTGAGACGTCTGGTTACCTCTTCATAATACACGGCTGCCATTTCAAAGTTCTCGTTGACTTCTGCCTCAAACGCAAAGAGTCGAAGCTGATTGCTGCTTGTCTGAATCGTTGAGGTGGTGCTTGGGACATCATCTGGGATGGCCTTGTCATTGAGATCGTAAACAAACAAAATAAACAATTACATGTGGAAATGTTTATAAGAATAAACTGGATATGAGATCCAGTCATGACATAAATGAAACATAGTGTGTGTGTGCGTACGTTTAATGGAATGAGTGAGCTTGTCCTGAATTCCCTCTGTAGACCATGCAGGCCTTTACTTTTCAATCCTCCTGCCTCAGCCTCCAGAGTAACTGATATTTCATTCCTGCAGGTACAGGGCCAGGTTCCACGTCTCAATAACGACTTCTTTCATAGAGATACTAGGAAGGCTAGTCATAGCAGGCACTTGGGAGGTGGAGGCAGAAGGATCCATTCAAGGCCATCCTTGGCTACATAGCAAGTTCAGGACTAGCTTAGATTATGTGAAAGAGAGGCATTAGGCAAACAACCCTTAATTTCTCAAATGTAGCAGTCTAGGACCTTGCATAAGTCTGGGAAATGCTCTAACTGAGCTATAGTCCCAGTCTAAAGCCTTTTTTTTAATGAACTATTTTCTTTTTAAATAAGTTTTAAGAAATATTATGTGTATTGGTGTTTTGCCTGCACACTTCTCTGTGTGAGGGTTAGGGACAATTGTGAGCTGCCATGTGGGTACTGGGAATGGAAACCAGGTCCTCTGAAAAAATAATCAGAGCCCTTTAACTGCTGAGGCATCTCTCTAGCTACTAACCCCTCAACTGTTAGCTCCCCATCTAAGCTGTTTCTACCTGTGCTCTGTCCTTGTGATCACAGATGGAGAGTCATCCCAGGTTTCTTTTCTCCTTTTTAAGGCTAGCTTTCCCGTCTCAAGCCCTGGTTCCCTCGGTTGTCCACCTGGGGCTTTTTGACTGTATGTCCTCCCTTTATTTCATTGTCTTGTTTGTTTTCTTTGAGACAGGCTCTCACACTCTCGCCCATGATAGTCTGAAAAGAACAATGTAGCCCAGGCAAGCCTAGAACTCACTATGAAGCCCAAGCTGGCCTCCACGCATGGCTATCCCCCACCTCATTCAGCCTCATGGGTGCTGGAGTCACCATGCCCAGCACTTCACTTGGTTTTAACTTTTCCACCTTGCCCACTTCATTTACCAAGTTTCCGTGCTCACCTTAAAGAGAGCGGTCCTGTAACTTCTAGATTCTGTGTTCCTTGGACCAACTTACTGAATGTATATTATTTCCTATCAGTATAGTTACTCTTCAATTAATTTTAGTTTGACTCTTTCCAGTGTAAATGAAAATTCCCATGGAAAGTTTGGCAATAATTTCCTTATTGTCAGATCCAACAAAATTCCCAGATTTGTTTTTTTTTTAATTCCTAAGTATTAGACAATGTGCATCTGTTTTCTTTTTAATGCCCTTGGCTCCGGTAACCCCACACTCCCCTGCTCCCTGAGCAGTTTCATTTGTCCCCCTTGTCATTTCTTCTGCTCACCCATCCCTTCACTGGTACTTCCTAGGCGTCTGCTGCCAAAGCCCCTGGTCTTTTCTCATAATTTTTTCAGGCGGTTGCGTCTCTGGCCACATGGCTCCTAGCATCTCATCTCTAGCTCAAACTGTTCTCTCTTAAGCAAAGACTCACCAGTGCTGATGTTCAAAAATAAACCCAGTATCACCTGCACCCCCACATCTACTCTTGCTCTGTTCCTTGGCCACCAATGCTCAGTCACTAAGTCCTAAGCTTAAGAACACTGGGCTCAGCCCTGGAGAGATGGCTCTGAGGATAAGAGCACTGGCTGCTCTAGCACAGGACGTGGGTTCTGTTCCCAGCATCCACATGGTTGCAGCTCACAACCACCTGTGGCATAGTTTCAGGGGGCCTGATGACCTCTGCTGGCCTCTGTGGGCACTGCATGCACATAGTACACATACATATGTGCAGGCAAGACACATGTAAAATGAAAATAAATACTTTTAAAAGGAATCCTTGACTCTTCTTCCCTGAGTATGTAATAACCAGACAATATCACCAGAGTCACCTCAAGTCTAGCTTCTGTAACTGCAATGAGAGTTATTTTCTGTAAAAATATTGATCTAATCAAATGATATCCTGGTGTAAATGAATTAACTCCTGTTCATAGGGAAAAGGGGGAAAACTTTAAATTAAAAAAATAATTGATGTGAATGGATGTTTGTCCTGTTCATATCTGTGTACTATGCGTGTGCCTGGTGCCCATGGATACCAGAAGAGGGTGTCAGATTCACCTTGAACTGCAATTATGGATGGTTGTTAACAACCACGTAGGTGCTAGGAATTGAACCCAGGTCCTCTGGAAAAGCATCCAGAACTCTCAACAGTTGCTTAGCTATTCCTCTGACCCTGGAATTTTTCTTTGTGAAGCTTCTCCTCCACCTTCCCGAAGCTCTCATCAGGAATAGGTCCCAGCTTCAAGTCCTGATTCTCCTACCGTGCACAACTTCAGTCTCTGCTCCTGAACTCTGTGGCCTATACAGAAATGTATTTGCAACATTCTTGAGCTCCTAGGCCTAGTGATGTACCTGGTGACTCAATGCTCTGAAACATCCCCCTGGAGATGTTTGCAGCTTTGAAGGCCCAGCTCAAGGCCCAACTCCTTTATGAAGTCTTTCCTGAAAGGTCCAGCATTGCACAAAGCCCTGGCCTGCCCCTGTAGAGACATGCCTCTATCAAAGGATCTACCTCATCTGTGTCTCAAGCCTGACTCTTTTAGACAAATGTTTCCAGGGATGGAAGGTGGCAAACAGTTTCCATCTCACGTCAAGAGCTTTCCAAACATATCATACATGCCATCCATAACCACGTCTAAGTAGAATTGCCCTAACCCTACAGCACCGTGCTATCCTAGGTACATAACTAGGCCTAGGAGCTCAAGAATGTTGCAAATACATTTCTGTATAGGCCACAGAGTTCAGGAGCAGAGACTGAAGTTGTGCACGGTAGGAGAATCAGGACTTGAAGCTGGGACCTATTCCTGATGAGAGCTTCGGGAAGTTGGAGGAGAAGCTTCACAAAGAAAAATTCCAGGGTCAGAGGAATAGCTAAGCAACTGTTGAGAGTTCTAGATGCTCTTCCAGAGGACCTGGGTTCAATGCATGTTCTGAGTTGGCAAGGGAGGGCAGTGGGTATAGGACTCTGCTGCCAATCCTAACGACTTAAATCTGGTCCCAGGGAAGAAGGGACCTTGACAAATGTACTGTGGCACACAAAATAAATGAAAATGAAATTTTAAAATTTAAAGGCATATTTTAATTGCTACCACCATCTTTTTTTTTTTTTTTTTTTTTTTTCTTTTTTTTTTTTTTTTTGGTTTTTCGAGACAGGGTTTCTCTGTGTAGCCCTGGCTGTCCTGGGACTCACTCTGTAGACCAGGCTGGCCTCAAACTCAGAAATTCGCCTGCCTCTGTCTCCCAAGTGCTGGGATTAAAGGCGTGCGCCACCACCGCCCGGCTGCTACCACCATCTTTACAGTAGCAATTCAAGCATGCCTTTTCAAACATCCAAAGATATGGTTTTTTCTCTTATTTTTATTATCCTGAAGAAAAATCGAGACTCATGCATATTCAGAAAATGTTTCATTTCGTGATTTCCATAGCTTTTATTTAACAATTCTGTCACATTAAAAATCTTTTATTCTTCGTGTGTGTGTGTGTGTGTGTGTGTGTGTGTGTGTGTGTGTGTGTGTGTTAGTGCATGCATGTCTTGTCTGAGGCCAGGTGAGGGTGCTGAGAGTTGTGAGCCACCATGTGGATGCAGAGATCAAACTCGTGTCCTCTGGAAGAGCAACCAGTCCTCTTAACCACTGAGCGTCTCTCCAGTCCTGTGTCACATTCATTAAAACTGGAGAACTAATTTTTCTAGGAAACTGAAAGAGCATCCCCCTTCCCCTCCCAATGGACTGTCAGTACCCTGTACAGGACAGGCTACTTCATCATGTTTGTTGAATAAAGGAAAAACATGAGCAAAAGAAGGAAGGTTTAGAAAGAAGCCCTGCTGCCCTCCGAGGAGGTGGGCTCTCAGTTGTAAACACCTACCTGGTTCAG
>JANHMN010000001.1:190069471-190086971 GCA_030674055.1 Rhabdomys pumilio | reverse complement strand
GGTACTACTTACAATATACTGAATAAAAATATGTGTATAAAACTGCATATATGGTGTGATCTCTGTGGTTCACATATTTTACATGGGTAATAATTTGACAGGAATGTAGCAATAGTGGTTACCTCGTGGAAGAAAGCATTTTCATGGCTGTTCTTGAAATTTCTACTCTAATGGCTCTCATTGAACATACTTTTTTTTTTTAATTACTTATTTTCTTTTTTTGAGACAAAGTATCACTATGTAGCCCTGGCACTCTCTGTGTGAACCAGGGCCTTGAACTTGAGATCCTCCTGCCTACCCAGTGTGTACCACCAAGCCTGGTGAGCTCATTCATACTGCTCTTGGAACTATTTTAAATGCACGCCACTCTTTCCTCTTTTCTCTGCACAGAGAAACCCTGTCTGGAAAAAAACACAGCTAAACTAAACTAAACCAGTTTGATTCTGGAAAGAAGCTTAACAACAATCTGGTGCCAGCTCACTTTGGGGTCGCAGTGAACAAGCTTGCCCAAGGTTGTAGATTACAAATGAGTAAGCACTTGTGGTGACTCATGTCCCACCTCTAGCATTGGCCACGAAAGCTGTGTTACTCAGGCAAAGCCTGGGAGAGTTGAGTTTAGTTTCTGAAATGATGAATACAGTTACCTGTCCTTCAAGATTGTGGCTCAGAGGGGCTTCACTTTCCAAAGGGGTGTCTGAGCTCTGCGATTTTATACTAGGTGCTTGCTGAAACAAAAAGAAACATCAAAACATGGATTGTTTCATGGTCTTCTTAGTAGTGGGGACATTAAGACTCAAAATACATCGATACAATTCTTCAGATGGGAGATGAGTGCAAACATCTGTGCGTAGGGTCTCGAGCCTACCAACTCTCCAAGACGAGGCCGTCCTTCTATGTCCTTCTCTTTCCCTAGTCTCTCTTCTTTCAGATTCTTGGAGAGAGGTTTGGACAGTGGAGAGTTGAGTCCTCCTGCTTTATTGTTGTGAACCAGATGGTGCCCAATGTCCCTGAATAAGCTGAACAAGCACTTGGTCTGAAAAGAGACAAGCAAAGCAAGCGAACAATGAATCACAGGTAATGGACCTTCCGCACCCCCAGGGGGACAGCTTCTCCAGACCATTTCAGCAGCCAGACTCACTAAACCCCTCCCTTATGGAGCTCATAAAGTGGCCACTGGAAATGAGCTGCCTTCCTGTTACGTAGCATGGTAGGGGGAGACCTGGCACCTACACTTGATTTTGTTGTCATAACTGTAGTCATCAGAAATATTTCCTCTTTGACACATAATTCTGAATTACCTCAAGTAAAATAACTCATTTATATAAAAGAAACAATATTTGTCTAATTACTATTATCAAATATAACTGGAGGAATAAGGCAAGTTTAAAGCTCACGATAAAACCTTGGTATGTATAGTTCAAACCATAGTCAATTTTTGTCATGTTTTCTAGGAGAAAGTAATCCCCTGTAAAATTCAACAACAAAAATGCATCATGCAATCATCACAAAGACAGGTATTTTTTGGTAATAAAGTTATGGATGATCCACCAGTCATCTGTGTACCAAGCGAATAGCAGACTCTTCTTTTAAAATAGAAATCAGTTGGGCTGTGGTGCACACACCTTTATCCCCAGCACTTGGAAGGCAGAGGCAGGCGAATCTCTGAGTTCAAGGCCAGTCTGGTCTACAGAGAGAGTTCCAGGCCAGCCAGGGCTATTCAGAAAAAACCTATCCAGAAAAATAACCAAAAATAAATAAATAAACACATAAATGCATAAATAAATATCGAATTTATAAGGATTTATCATTAAAATAACTTAAACCCCTTTAATCTACAATGGTGTACTGCCTGAAAGCTATACTAGGGCAATGCTGGCACAAAGTTTGTGAGAGTAACCAACCAATAACTAATTGGACACAAGGTCCAATCCCTGAGATAAAACCTATACCTGACATTTCTTAGGTGACCAAGAACTAGAGATTAGATAGTCCAGGACCTAGCGTAAAAACAAATAATACTGATCTAAAAACAGAAAAAAAAAAAACCCTAAAAACATAGTAATAAAATGACTCTAATGACATTCTGCTATCCTCATGGACCAGTGCCTTGATTAGCCATCATCAGAGAAGCTTCCTCCGGCAGCAGATGAGAACCAATGCAGAGAGCCTCAGTCAGACATTCCACAGAGGGAGAGACCTAGGAATGCTCTGCCCTAAGTGAGACATCTCCATCAAATCCCTCTCCTGAGGGCTCAGGGAACCTGGCAGAAGAGGGGGCAGAAAGAGTGTATTTAAGAGCCAGATGGGGGACACCAAGAAAACAAGGCCCTGTACAGCAACATGAGCAAAGATCATCTAAACTCACAGAGACTGAGGCAGTGTGCACAGGGCCTGCATGGGTCTGCACCATGTCCTCAGTGCATGCATATATACACATACACATGCATAATGGCTTCCAGTTTAGTGTTTTTATGGGATTCCTAAGTGTGTAAACAAATGAGTCTCTGATTCTTGTGCCTTCTTCTCTTGGGCTCTTTTCCTTCTGTTGGTTTATCCTTCCAACTTCAATGTGATAGCTTTTGTTTTATTTTATTTTGTTATATTTTTTAAATGAATGAATGAGTGAGTGAGTGAGTGAGTGAATGAGTGAGTGAGTGAGTGAGTGAGTGAGTGAGTGAGTGAAAACTTGGCCACTACAGTGAAGGTTACCAAGTGAGTTGTCATACAGCAACCACTCCAGGTCAGGCCTCATGGTCAGGACTAGTTGACCAACTACAATGGACTCCACAGTTTCTTGTATGCTTTTATTTAGTTACAGTTTGGTGGGTTTGTTTTGTTTTATTGTTTGGATGTTGTTTTATTTGGTTTTCTTGTTGTATTTGGCTTTTGGTGTTTTGTTTTGTCTTTGAGAAAGAACTTAAAGTTGGGCAAGGAGGGCACAGGGAAAGGATGCGGAAAGACTTGGGGGAGGAGAAGAAGAAGGCCAAATATATTTAAATTTAAAGATTGTTTTAGCCGGGCAGTGGTGGCACACGTCTTTAATCCCAGCACTTAGGAGGTAGAAGCAGGCAGATTTCAGTCTGGTCTACAGAGTGAGTTCCAGGACAGTCAGGGCTATACAGAGAAACCCTGTCTTGAAAAAAAAAAAAACAAAAAATTGTTTTAAATAATAAAAAGACAAATAAATAACTTTAATTGTATTAGTTTTATTTGTGTGCATGTGTATGTGTCTGTGAGGATACAACTCTTAAGAGAAGTGCTTCCCTGTTATCTTGTGGGATCTGGGGATCAAACTCAGGTTGTCAGGCCTGCTTGAAAGCGCCTCTACTCTCTGAGCATCTTGCCAACACAAATAAAAATAATAAAACAGGATCTGGAGAGATGGCTCAGCAGTTAAACAGTTAGCTGCTCTTCCAGAGGTCCTGACGTCAATTCCCAGCAACCACATGACGGTTCATGACTATCTATAAAGGGATCTGATGCCCTCTTCTGGCATGTAGGTGTATATGCAAACAGAGCACTCATACATAATAATAATAATAATACCATACTCAGGCCTGCTGTGGTGATGCACACCTTTAATCCCAGAGGTTTAGAGGCAGAGGCAGATGGATCTTTGTGAGTTTGAGGCAAGTGCCAGGACAGCCAGGGTGGCACAATGGAACTCTGCCTCCAGAAAAACAAAAACAAAAAATCCAAAACAAAACATTGGGAGGCAGAGGCAGAAAAGTTGCAAGTTCAAGGACAGCCTGAGCTACATATAAGAAACCCTGCCTATATTGCAAGCTCAGTTAGCAACCAGTGCCTGGGGAAGTCATAAAGGAACTAAATTGACATAACACTCAAATGACGTCTGAACATGTATGTTTATAGCCCAAAGATGAATGCTTTTCTCAGCCTTAACGAAAGAAACCTCTCTTTACAGTACACAGTGGTGAATGCCATGTACTAACTGGTTCTAGACGTCACTGCAAAGACCCGAGTGCTAAAGACACAATCTAATACATATAGGGGTGATAAACTAAGATGATACGTCTTATCAATTTCTTACCTTTTCAAAGACTGTCCCATCCAGGTAGGGGTACACATGAAAAGCCCCCCTTATCCTCTTCACTCCTGGATACAGGAGTGGGACCATGTTGACGTAAGCCACACCATGAAAGGAAAGCTGGTTTTCATCTTCGGTCTAGGGGAAAACGCGCAGAGTTGTTACAGCTGCAGAGCAAAGGGGCATATGGTGTGGAGTTCAGACTCGGAGAGCAAAGGTTTGTTCTAGAAACAAGTTCTGCTAAGCAAGTGTCTTTGCTCAGTGACAGACACTTTGGGGCCTGGCGTCATTTCCAGAGTGGGTTTAACTGCCATAGGGTAATGCATATTCGTAGGGTTAATGAGGGAAGGCTGTAGCCAAGTCAACATATATTCAACTGTACTGAAATTATAAATATCCAACCAAAAAATCCATTTCAGCAAATTGCTTCTTAGGAAAACAGTAAAATTTTGTAAAAAAGATAATAACAGAATTTAAGATAATCAGATGGTCTGGCTCAAACTGTATTTCAGAGAGTTCTGTGACATGAGCAGAACCTTCCAGAGCTTTAGTATGGCTTCTGACTAGCATATTCTGGCTTCTCCTCTCAGCTGATAGGTCATACTTTGCTGAGAAAGGGTCTCTGGATGTACCCAGGTTCCAAAGAGTGCTCCCATTGACCAGCACCACCTGCCATAGACTAAGGCCCTTGTGTCGGCAATTCCATCCAAACTCTCACTCCAAAGATAAAGTACCTGCTGATGAACGTATTGTAATGTCATTTTGCCATAAAATATGTTAAAGGAAAATTAAGTTTTAGAGAAATCATTAATTCTAATATTAAAAGTAATCTCTTTAAATGTGTCTACTATAAAAACAGATGCAAGATGAAAAAATCCTTTGTTTCCATCATAACATTTCATGGCTTTGATATCTAAAGGATATTAACCAATATATATTATAATAAAAGAGGGAAATAGTTGCATGCTGATGTAACTCTTCCGTTTTAGATAGAGTAGGGCTTCCTTGTTTAAAAACTCTTCTGGGAGTGGCTCAGAGGACACAGTGGTTGCCCCGCAAGTGTGAGGACAGAAATCTGGATCCCAGCACACCCATAAATACTGATCATGGGGAGCAACCCACTGGAACCCCAACACTGGGTAAACTGGGACAGGAGACCTCAGAGCAGGCGAGCTAGCTAGACTAGCCCAAGTAGGGAGCTCTGAGTACAAGGTAAGAGACTTGCTGTAACACATAAGGTGGGGGGACATCAAGGAAAACATATAGAATACATACCAGTGCACATATGTGCACATGCACTCATGCACATGTGCACCCACACACATACAGACACTCATATATGCATGCATATCACACACATAACCAGCATTTAAAAGGATTTTCAAGGGTAGGCATGGTGTCACATGCTTTGGATCCCAGCACTCTGGAGGCAGAAGCAGGAGGATCTCTGTGAGTTTGAGGCTAGCCTGGTCTACATAATGAGTTCCAGGACAGTCAGGGCTATGTAGAGAGATTCTGTCTCAAGAGCAAAACAACAACAACAAGGAACAGTTGTTAAGAGCACTGTCTGCTCTTCCAGAGGACTTGGGTTTAATTCCCAGCACCCATATGACCTCTCACAACTGTCTTTAACTCCAGTCCTAGGGGATCTTTGCCACTGTGAACTGTACGGCAATAAACACCCATGTGCCAGTATCTCTGTGATGTGTTGACTTGGAGTCATTTGGGCAAATACTCAGGAGTGGGACAGCTATGACATACGCTAGATCTATTTTTAGTTTTTTTAAGGAACCTCCATGCCGATTTCCACAGTGGACGGACTAGTTTCCATCCCTACCAGTAGTGGATAAGACTGCCTTTTATTTATAATAGTGGTAACATTTTTTTTACACAAAAGAGCCCTTTCAAAATCAAATCAAATAACTTATATGCTTGCTAAGGGCCTGCTGTGAGTTGTGTGTGGTGCTAGGTTCCTGCAGACTATAAAAGCAGACTGTTGAACGACCCCTACCCTCATGGAACTTATGCACAAGGAGTAAGGATGAGACAGAGACAGGAAAAATGATGCAGAACATGTTGCAGGCTCACAATATCCTGTCTTTCCAAAATCGTGGTTTATTTATGAATCCTATCACATTAACAAGCAGTGTAACACCTTTTGTAGGTAAGTCTAAGTTAACTAGATTGAACTGTATCACTCATTTTGACTTAGATAAAAATGATTATTTCTAAAGGTTTATTTATTCACTTATTTTTATATATGTGAGTACACTATAGCTGTCTTCAGACACACCTGAAGAGGACATCAGATCCCATTACAGATGGTCATAAACCACTATGTGACTGCTGAGACTTGAACTCAGAACCTCTGTAAGAACAGTCAGTGCTCTTAACTGCTGAGCCATTTCTCCAGCCCCTGATTATTTCCTACAGTACCTACGGTAAGATTGTATGTAACACAGGGTTGGGGAAGTAAGTGTCTGAAAATAAGGCTTGAACAAGTATTTGTGAGCTACAGGAAGCTTCAGTGGCCAATCATCCTGGTTTTCCTGAGAAAGGAGCTGTCAGTGCATACACTAAGAAAGTCAGTCCTAGGCAAAGAACCACAAATTGGTTGCATTAGGGGAAACAGCCAAACAAAATTGGATTAGACACAGAGACGCAGAATAACAGACTTGATTTGATAGGTCACTTCTAATTTTAAAAACTTGAGAGGAAGCCTCTCTCTGTTGTCTAGGCTGCTTTCCAACTCCGGATCTAAAATGATCCTTGTCTCAGTCTCCCAGTGCTGAGAACCAGGGGCAGAAGCCACCACACCCGTTTTATTTTAGGGATCCACATGTTTACCTTCTCAAGTTTGCCTGGTTTGGCTTTTGGCATAACAATCATAGGCACTCTTGTGATCTCCACGGGCCAGAGTCGGCAATCAGCAATTCGCTTCTGCAAACTGCAAATTAAAAACCATCAGCACTGTCTGCAAATGCTGAAAAAGAAGCTTTTCTTTTTAAGGAAATCATGAGTAAAATGAGCTGGGATGGGGCTCAGTTGGTCAAGTGAGTGCTTGCCTAGTCCTGGGTTCAGTTCAAAGCACTAAAAATAAAATCTATTGCCTAGAAAGTAATGGAATACATGTGGTATGTGGTGTGTGTGTGTGTGTGTAGGGAGAGACAGAGACAGAGAAAGAGAGAGAGAGAGAGAGAGAGAGAGAGAGAGAGAGAGAGAGAGAGAGAGAATGTGTGCAATAAGAAACAGAGACAAGAACAGAGAGACAGTGAGTATCTATCTTATTAGGCAGATGGCTTTATGTTTGTTTGTGAGACAGTCTCACTAGTATAGCCCAGTTTGATCTCACACTTAGAACCCTTCTGTTTCAAGCTCCTGAGAACCTGAATTACAGATGTCCACCACCATGCCTGGCTACATTGCTGATTTTTAAAAAATGATTATTTTGAATCATGTGTATGTCTCCATGTGAGTTATACGCATGTCAGTGCAGTGCCTGTTGGTGGCACTGGATGCCCTAGGTCTGGAGCTCCTGGCAGTCGTGAGCTGTCTGATGTGGGTGGTAGAACCAAGCCAGTGTCCCCTGGAAGCAGAGACGGTGCTTGTCATAACAGCTGAGCCACCTTTCCAACCCAGGTAGTTGATTTTTAAAAACCTTCCTAGGTATATAGGTTTATAAAAATAATTTTTTGATGCTGATAATTTCAAAGAACACATTTTTTTGGTGACATACGGCAGCATAAGCTCAACAGGAGGCGAATACAGGAGGATCCCAAGTTGGAGGGTTGCACAGAGAGTTCCAGGCCAGTCTGGGATACGTAGCAAGACCCTGTCTCAAAACCAACAATCCACTGGGAGGCTTGGAGTGGGGGGTGCATGTCTTTTAATCTTAGCACTGCTAGACAGAAGCCAGAGAGCTGAATTTCAGGTCAGTCTAGCCTTATCTACATAGGGAGCCCCTGTCTAAATAAACACACTGAAAAATTGTAATGGTCAATCTCATCAAGTTGGCAGGGCTTATATTTACCATCCTTGGATATCTTTCCTAGGATGTTTCTAGATAGGTTTAACTGCACAAGGAAGACCCACACTGACTGAACGTGGCTGACAAGCATCTGGAGAGCTGAGGTTTCTAACTGAATAAGGACAGGAGCAACAGCCTTCACCTGTCTCTGCTCCCTGATGCCACCAGACACGTGTGACCCGCTGTCTCAGTGCCTAACTTCCCACCATGATGGGCTGTATCTTCAAAGTATGAGACAAAACAACCTCCCCCTCTTCCCCCCAGGAAGACGCTCTGGTCAGGCAATTTTTTTTATAGCACTAAATAACTGATATAAAAATGTTTGCATCTATCTAGTGAATTATCCTAAAGAAATAACAAAGTTGGCAAACGTGTTTATTTGTACAGTGGTTGAGTGGACTTCCAGCTCAGACACAGCTTGAAAGTGTCTCTGCTGTGCTTACAGCAAGATAAAAAGCTAGTCAACTTAAAAATTTGGCTTTTTTCTCCCTTAGCTCCATCAGAGAATTGAGGTAAAGGGAAAATTGTGACCTGTAATGTGGAGAGGCAGGAGAAACACAGAGGATCACAGCTGAGATCCACTTTACTGATAGCCAAGGCCAGTACACTGCCAGGAAAAAAACAAAAAGAAAAAAAAATCCACCCCCACCCCCCAAAAAAAAAAAAAAACCCTCAACTGTAACTTAGACAATTGATTTGAGACTAAGAGTTAAAAAATTCCAGGGCACCCAGATATAAGGGCTACCTGCTCTAAATGTAGGAGCCCTGCAGGAGAGAAACCGAAAGCTTTGAGGAGGGCTGGAAAATGGTGTGAAAGGCTCGACAGTGGTTTTTTGAGGCAGGGTCTCACTATGTAGCTCTAGCTGGCCTGGAACTTGCTATGTAGACAAGGCTAGCCTCAAACTCAGACTGAATTCTAGCTCTGTCTCTCCAGTGCTGGGATTAAAGGTGTACACAGTTTATAAGAAAGGCCTTATCTTTAAGGGAAACTACCTGATCCTTGTGTTCTGAGAAGACAGTCGGCTATATAATTCCACCTCTGCCCAGCCTTCCTATCTCACAAAAGTTTGGGAGGGATGCAAAAAAGACTATGAAACCCTTCTGAAAACAACAGCCTGAGGTCTCAAAACTACCGAAACACATAGAATCTGTACTGGCTACTTTTGTGTGTCAACTTGATACAAGCTGGAGTTATCTCAGAGAAAGGAGCCTCCTTTGAGGAAATGCCTCCATGAGACCCAGCTGTAAGGCATTTTCTCAATTAGTGATCAAGGATGGGAGGGCCCATTGTGGGTGGTATAGACAGAGAGGTTATTAGGTTTGGAGGGAACCTTCCAGGAACCTAACCTGGGCCCTTGGCAAGAGGAACAAGTGCTCTTAACTGCTGGGCCAGCTCTCTAGCAGAGCTTATGGGGGGCTCACAGCTCTCTGTGCTCAGGTATACACTAAGGGGACCTGGCATGTTAAGCACACACAGTTTTCTAAGGAAGGAATGCAAAACATGTTTTCCAGAAGACTGGAGAGGACACATTTTGTAGTCTAGTGGCCTCTTTGAAATCCAGAGCCAGCACCAGATTCTTCTTGTAAATTTGTTTTTCTTTCTTTTTTTTAATTTTTTTTTTTTAGATTTATTTTATGTATATGAGTACTGTAGCTGTCTTCAGACATACCAGAAGAGGGCATCAGATGGTTGTGAGCCACTATGTGGTTGCTGGGAATTGAACTCAGGACCTCTGGAAGAGCAGTCAGTACTCGTAACTGCTGAGCCATCTCTCCAGCCCCTGTTTTTCTTAGTCAATCCATAAAGAACCTGTCTTTATGGGAGGTGTCACAGGTACTTTACAGTTTCAATGCAGTCATGTCTGATCTGTATTCAGCTTGCTTTGTTCCTCAGAGAGATTTAGGTTTTGATGTACACATGGAACTGTATTAATCTTCACAAGAATAGTTCTTACCAGATTATGCTGTGCTTAAATAAACTAAAAATAAACAACTCCTGAAGTTTGAACCAATACCAGCTGCATGGCTCCAGATGGCCCTCTTGCCTTTTCTCTCTGCTGCCCATGAAAGCTGCAAAGACACACTACATGCATGCATGCATGCACACACACACACACACACACACACACACACATTTTCACGCACACACACACATACTCACACATACGAGTACTCACACATGCACGCACACACACATGCATACACACACACACACACACACACGCACACACGCACACACACACACAAACTCACACATGCACACATGCATTCACGAGCTCTAGCAATCTTGAGCCATGAGGTAGAGCAAAGGCTGTGCGTATCAGTTCGAGAATTATTTTATGTGAGTGGAAAAGAAATGCTCACCCTGGCAAGTCTCCATCGCTAGGACCTCTGCTATCAGCAGATAAACAAAATGCCAAGCTGATGCAGAGTGGAAGAGAAAGTTTCAAAGGGCCTTAACTCAAATGTAAATAATGTGAAGAACTTCCCTCCCCCACCCCCAGGGGGGGCCCAGGTGGTCGTCGTGGTCCTTTGCGGTTCGCACCTCGCAACAGCAGTAGGATGGAGGAAGCAGCGGCTTTCCAAGTCCCAGACGATCCTCTTCTTCGTGCATTCGGCTTGGTTCCTAAATTCCCTGTCCTGTGAAAGAATAAGATGGAAGATTCTGTTCTCAGTCTGTAGGCGTTCTTACATATGCCGGCTACTGCAGCTGCGTCGGTCTATAAGAGAGCCTACTGATGTGCAGTGCTGAATGCCTATGCACACAACCTCAGTCAGTGCTTCTCCATTCAGAATGTACATCAAAATCACGGAGGGTCTTAAATAAGAGACCTCCCAGAGAGTAGCAGTGTGTTAACTTATTCGTTTTTAGTGGAATCTTGAGAGGAGCTGAGCACGAGGCTGTGTGCATGAATCCGTTGCTTTTGACTATAGATGTGATGTGACCAGCTTTCTCAGGACATCTGTGACTTCCCTGACATGACAGACTGCATCCTGGATTCTGTGAGCTGAACACTCCCTTCCTCTCCCCAGTCGCTTGCCTCAGAATATTTTGCCACAACGATAGGAAACAAAACCAACACACCACTGTCATCATCTTAAAAATATTTTCAGGGACTATACATAGTGGTGCATCTCTGTAACCCTGGTTCTGAGGAGGCTGAGGCAGGAAGCTGAGTTCAAGGCCAACCGAGGCAAATGAGGAGATTCAGTCTCATTAAAAACAGAGTGTATTTTCAGTTTGATTTGGTTTTTGAGGCAGGGTCTCACTATGTAGTCCCAGTTAGCCTGGAACTATGTAGACCAGGATGTACTCAAACACACAGAGATCTTCTGCCTCCTGACTCAAGATCAAAGGTATGTGCTAGCACACCTGGCACTTTTACAAAGTGTGGTCAAGGCTGAGAAACAATTATGTAAACTAAATATAGCATGATATCTAAATATATAAAATAAAATATTAATATAAGGGAATTATAAATATTCACTAAACAAAGGATGAAAAAAAAGACATGTCAGCAATTTTTAAATATTGCTAGCCTTATTAAGAGTTTGACTATTTAATCTCAAGGAAAAGAATTCAACACCCTCATTTCAGTAATTATTTTTCTGAATGTTTCTCCTGATGTTCATCTACTAGTACAAGAACTATTTGCAATCACTTTCCTATCATTTTCTGTGTCCTATGTTGAAATAAAAAGAAAAAATTAAACTAAAAATTCTTGGTTGCTACTAGTCAGGGAGTAAGTTGAAGTCTGTCCACTCAGTGTCATATAATATAGAAACCACAAAAAAAAAAAAGAAAAAAAAAAGAAAAAGAATGAAAAAACTTTTATGTAGTGATGTTAAAAACAAGGTAAGTTAAATAATGGCCTGTAAAAATAACGGGGACAGTATCCATATGCATACAGTAATGTCTATTGCTATGTGAGGGAAAACTGGCATATTTCCCTGCTCCAGGTGTGAGAAAGCACAGTCTATACCCAGTCTAGAAACAAAAACAATACTGTGGAATATACAGAAAAATAGGAGTGGCTTCTTGATATGTTTTAGTTCTGAAAATAATATGACCGAATACTTAACAGAAGTCTGGATTCCCTAAAGAAAAACAATTTGTTTTCATTAAATGTACATGGGTGCTTTGTCTACATGTATACTGTATGCTATGTGTGTGCTTGGTGGCCAGGGAAACCAGAAAAGGATGCCAGACCTACAGAAACTGGAGTTACAGATGGTTGTGATCCCCCACATGGGTGCTGAAAATTGAACCTAAGTCTTTGGGAAGGGCAGCCATAACCACTGAGTCATTTCTCCAGAACCAAGAAAAAAAATGGCTGTAAATTTTGCTATAATGCTGTGTGAATATTATTCTACTACCTTTAGAATCATCATCAAAAGGAAAGGCATTTCCCCATCACAAATAGACTGATATAAATGTAGCCACCTGGAAACTTTTTATTGTTTTCTTTTAAACACTTGTTTTAGTTTGGTAAGCCAGTCCCTCTGAAATCTAACTTCCTTTCCCTCTTTTCTAGGTCAGAGAGACATGTTCTATCTCAGTCTTCACATCACTGCACTTCTGTACGTACAAGAGACATCTGGGCGGAACCATCACAGAATAACTACTAAGGTACTGAGATGGAAAAGAATCAGGAAGAAGATGCAAACACGGGAGAAAGACTTTCACTGTACACTTCTTAACTTTAACTATATACCTCTGTGTTAAAGGCCCCAAGAGTAGTATTACTGGTAGGTTATGGAGTCTTCAGGAAATGAAGCCTTGGGGTGGGCTCCTTGGGTACAAAACAGAGGGGCCAATCCATCATGGAGCCACATCTCCAAATGTGAACCAAAATAATCTTTTCTCTTTATAAGTTGATTATCTTGGGTATTTCATTATAGTAACACTGAATAGCATACTTATCAACTCAAAAAAAGAGAGACAAATGTAAAATAAAGAGTAATTTGGATATAAATTACTCTGTTTGCAGAGTTAGATGACATTCTTGACATGCAACCAGTTTTGACAAAAACTGGTTAGGTGTGTGTGTATAAATTTTAGATTCACAAAGGGTTTTTAATTTGTTAACGTACTATATTTGTCATGAAAACATGTTCTCTCTCACCTCAGGGTGGTTGAGTTCTCCTTCTTCTTCCTCATAGGGACCCCCCACAATGAATGCGTCAGGAATGTTATTAGCTCCTGGAGCAAGAATGTTAGCAATAGGCCATTTTTTAGGCCGGGGAACAGGTTCTCTTTCTCCTCCAAGCTTCAGATTTCCATTCCTGAATATCATAGTGTAGTCCTTCTAAAATAATAAATACCAGATGTGAGGACACCTTTAAAGGACTTTGGAATGTATAAAAAGTCTGCTTAGTACTTTCCTCAGTGGAATTCTGGGTATTATTTCCATGATTATCTGGTTCTATATAGGGGCCTATACACTCTATTTTATTTGTAATAATGTATAACTCTGTGAGTGATAGAAAAGATGATAAAATGCAAATTTCTCTTTTAAATAGCATTTGAGTGATTTACTTAGGTGTGTTTGTGCACATGTGCACCAGAGTGTGTGGAGGTTAGATGAACAACATTTGGGATCTGGTGTTCTCTCTCCCTAGGTAGGCCAAGGGGTCAAACTCCAGTCATCAGGCTCAGCAGTAAGAAGCTTGGCTCCTTTAGCTGTCTCAGCAGCCCAAAGGGGGAAAAAGAGTAGAAATTTGTAGTTGGGAGCAGAACAAGGCACAGATTGCCACGTGCAGTTACAGGGTTGTCCTGGATAGGAAGGCAACCGTCCAGGCTTGTCTCAGGTTGTCCCAGTTTTAGAAATGAAAGTCAGGTATTTCTGGAGCCCACTGAAACACCCAGCACAAGGACCGTGTTATGCAAATTTACATTCAGGCTGTGGCAGTAACTCAGGTGAGGGCATTAACTATCGCACCTTGGCAATCTCCAACAAGAACCTTAAGTGTTCCTGTATATAAAAATCTGATCTAGGCACTACTTGGAATTAAAAGAAAGGATTGCACAATGAGATACTTAAGCAAACCCCATAAAACAGTCACACATAATCCATGTATAAGCATACCAAAGCATGGCAACTTTCAAATGATGCACATATTTTGGACCATAACTATATGTTGACTAATAAACTACATGTAATGTGTAGATTGTAAAATATACATGTGAAATGTTAAAGTATAAATGTAAAACAAAAGTGTTTGTTTTTAAGCCTAAAATAAATCTTAGCCACTGGTAGAGTGAGTTTGAATGCAGTCTTGGCAGGGAGGAACATGGCCATGAGTCCAGGCTTGCTTGAGTCCATGTAAACTTCTGGTTGTAGGGCTTTACCTCTCCAACCGATGGAACCTGTAGACCAACCATGTAGTTCTGCTGAGGCCCAACTGGTATGAATGACTCGGGCACAGAATAGGCTGCCTCCAGCGTGACCTTCAATAGATTGCTTGCTGAGACCTGGGCTGGGGTCAGTAAGGGCTCTGTCACAAAGACCTTCACATCAAGACTGCATTGCTATAAAGTAAAATAAAATAAAATAAAATAAAATAAAATAAAATAAAATAGAAAGCAACATTTATGAAAATTGACATTGGTCTTGATTCTCTTCGTTATCTTCTACCATTGCTCAAGATGACGTAAGTTATTTCTAAACAGAGGAGTTCGAATCAAAAGGAGAAATGGAGAATCTTACGCTGAACTAGAGTCATTTCACCCTACAGCAGCAAGGTAAAGTACAAACACAAATACGTCTGAGACAGGAACTGGATGGTTCCAGACTGTGTGTACCTAGCAGGCACTCATGAAACAGGATTGAGTGCTTTTATTTTCCTAGCCTGGACTTCATGATTATGTGGGGTGTGTGCGTGTAGGATGTGTGTATATGTGTTCAGGATGTGCCATTGTAAGCTTGTGAAGGTTAAAGGGTAGCCATGGATATGTTTTCACTTTCCACTGGGATGTGAAAGCCCATGTCTGGATTTCCATGGATTCTAGGAATTTGGACTTAGGTCCTCACACTTGTATGGCAAATGTTTACACATAAGCCGTCTATATCACCATTATCTCCATATCATCATCTTCTTCTTCTTTATCGTTATTGCTATTATTACACAGGGCCTTACAATGTTGCCCTGGCTGATGCCAGTCTAGCCTCAGATTCATGGAGATCTACCTGATTCTGCCTCCTAAGTCCTGGGATTGAAGACCTGTATCACCATACCCACTCCTGTATGATTATTTATTATAATTTAAATGCAGTGTTTTATAATAAGATATTTTCAAGTATCTATATGTGTGTATGTACACCTAACATTCTCATGCACAATACAATAAAAAGGTTTAAATGTGCATTTACAACTTTAAAATTATATATTTAGAATTATTATTTAGTTATATGAATGGGTAGGTGGTCAGAGGACAACTTATGGAAGTTGGTTCTCTTCCTCTACTCTGTAGGTCCCTAGGCTTGGCACCCAAGTTTCCCTCTGAGCCATCTCACTGGCCCCTTAAATGTGTATTGACTGCTAATAATATGCTGGTAAAGAAGATACGTTCCCTTTCATTATGAAACTCGTATTAGTTTAATGCATATGACAAATCCTGTACAGAATATTCTTGTTGAGAAGCACTGGAGAAAAAGAGAATAATTAATTACTGGGCTGGTAAAGAACAGGAAACAGTGCTATCAGATCTTGCTTTTATAGGATATCAAGGAGTGTGTGGCTTGGATCAACAAGGGAAATAAAGAAAAATTAATTCTAAGTCCAAAGCAAAGGACGTAGTTCGGAATGGGATGCATACGGTGTTGTGCATCAAGTTAATCAACTGAGAGGCTCCTGTTACCAGGAATGTGGGTTGCTTGCAAAGAAATCTGGACCTTGACACACACAGTGGATAAGTCCATGAGCCACACTAAGCAGGAAAGAGATGTAATCAGATTTGCTCTTAAGTCACCATGAAAGCAACAGGAAGGCTCAAGAGGGGGAGGAAGCAAGGTCATGTGCCAAGATTATGCCTAAGGACCCAATGAAAGCTGAGGTAACATCAAGTAGGAAAATAGTATAAAGGCTCTAAAGAAGCTTAGGAGGTAAAATAGGCTGGATTTGGAGGCCAGTTGTTAAAATCCGTGGCTGTCACTTAGATCCTGTCACGTCACTTAGATCCTGTCACGTAATTTCATGGACGGGCAAAGCCATCAGCCTGAGTCACTAAGGTGAAAGAAAGAACAAGTTCAGGGGAAGAGAATGAGCTCAGTTTTTGAATGTTGTGTCTTAGATGTTTATCGGGTGTTACTGCAGAGAATTCCAGTGCATTGCAGAGTCTTACATTCTGAAATTCAGGACATGGTGTTGGATGGTACTAATGAATTAGAAGTCTTCAACCAGAGGCAAGCTGCTATGCCTCCACGGGCAGTATACTGTCATATATAGTTTAACCCACAGGTACATAGCTCAAGAAGCATTTCCAGGGCTGGAGAGGTGGCTCAGGGGTTAAGAGCACTGACTGTTCTTCCAGAGGTCCTGAGTTCAATTCCCAGCAACCACATGGTGGCTCACAACATTCTGTAATGGGATCCAATGTCCTTTTTTGGTATATCTGAAGGCAGCAACAGTATACTCACATACATTAAATAAATAAATCTTAAAAAAAAAAAGAAACATTTCCATATTAAGCCTTCCCTAACATATTTCTGCATGGAGTAGCCAATACCTGCTCTTTGCCTTCTGAGTGCATCACACTGGGTTATAATCCACAGGGTGGGACTTAGTTTATTCATCCTGGCTCACCAAAAACCAGCACCACTGATGTCATAAAAGGAAGTGGCCAGTGCATTGCACTCACATGACCTGGACCTTATATCCAGATTATGAGGCAGGCTAAAAACACTAAGACTTAAAACTCGGATTACCTTAGAGCCTGGCAAAGGAGTTTCCAAGGGTGACCCCTGCACAGGGTGTAATGGGACTGTTGTTTCAAATGACTCCTCTCCTGTAATGTCAAGTTGAGCCAAAGAAAAAAGGGGTCAGATCAAAGCCATTATAGGCACAGTCATATCTTCATTTTCCACTAACATCTTTCAGAATTAAGGAGGCTGGGTTGCACATTCTGCGGGGTGTAAGTTTTATGAGTTTTGCTTTTTTTTTTCTTTTGGATAAATTATACATCTGACCTTCTAGTAAAGGAAGAAGATCCACCACAGCTTGGCCAAGAGTTAAGGTCTTCTCATCTTTCTGTTTCTTTTCCTTCGGTAAAACTTCAGTCACCGTTACTGGAAAAGTCAAAGCAAAGAGGACGAGAACATTTCTACCCACTCTATCAGATGGCAGAGCCTCAGCAAGCCAAGTCTGAGTTTAAGAAAGTGAATTCTGACGTGGGATGTATAGTGCAATAGTGAATTCTGACGTGG
>JANHMN010000001.1:189952440-190069461 GCA_030674055.1 Rhabdomys pumilio | reverse complement strand
TGAATTCTGACGTGGGATGTATAGTGCAATAGTGAATTCTGACGTGGATGTATAGTGCAATAGTGAATTCTGACGTGGATGTATAGTGCAATGGTAAGAATGTTTGCTTGAGGCTTCAGATCAAATCCCAGGCAGACATCAATAACAGCAGCAGTGACAATTATCCTGAAATCCAGGAAGATGCATCAGGGACTATTGGTCGACAGTGGGAAGTCACTAGCTCTGTGACTTCTGAACTTTCTGACAAGAATTATAGTATATATACAATATTTTTGGAAGCTTCTACTGTGTTGAGTTTCTACACTATTCCTCAATGGCCCTTAATTTTAGCTGTCTTTCCCGTGTTCCTTCCTTTGTCCCCCTCTTTCCTCTCCCTCCCTACTTGATCCTTCCATTTTCAGTACCCAACCCCCAACTCTTGAGGCATTTTCATGCCTCCTCTTAGATGACTTTAGCCTATGTCAAGTTAACATGAAACTATCCAGTACAACTACTATGCCTGGCTTATGTATGGCTGGGAATCAAAACCAGGGCTTTGTACACACTAGGAAAGCATTCCACCACCCAGTCCTCATCCCCAGCACAGTTTGTGACATTTTCTTAGCATGCATTTCATTGCTGTTCAGCTCATTCAGCTTCCTGAAACTTTAGGCTTATAAGCAGTGCATGGTAGCACATGCCTTTAGTCCCAGCACTGTGGAGGCAGAGGCACATGGATTTCTGTGAGTTTAAGGCCTACCCAAGTCTACAGAGCTAGTATGAGTCCAGCTAAGGATGATAGTGAGACCCTGTCTTAAGGGGGAATTGGCAATAGAGATGGCTCAATGGTTAAGAGACTGGCTGCTCTTCCAGAGAACCAGGATTCAATCCACAGCACCAATAGGGTGACTTAGAACTATCCACAATTCCATTTCAAAGGAATCCAAGGGCAGTGGGCATTCATATGGTACACATGCACCCAGGTTAAGCACTCATACACATTAAATACAGTTAAAGCAGATTTTTAAAGACTTGAGAATTTTCAAGTTATTGTTTTATTTGAATTACTTTTCAGTTCTACCCTCTTTTTCCTGTCCTGAGACACCAATGACATTAATATTATGCACACTATCATAGTTCCACATGAACACTATATGTGCTGTCACAGTTCCAAAGGACACTAACACCATGTGTGTTGTCATAGTTACAGAAGCCCTGACCTTTCTCATCATTCCTGCCCTACCTCCTCTGCATGGTTTAGATCAGGTAACCTCCATTGCTCTGCCCTCAAGGTTGCTGCTTCTTTCCTGTTTTCTTAATTCTATTGTTGAGCCTATTCACCCAGATTTTCACATATTATATTTTTTCAATTCTAGTCATCTAAAAATATCTTCGAGTTATTTTATGTGTTTGAGTGTTTGCCTCAGTATATGTGTGCCCCATGTGTGCCCAGTGTCTGTGGGGGCCAGAAGAGGTGTTGAGTCCCCTAGTAATGGATTACAGATGTCAGCCTCAGCGTGAGAACTGAACCCAGTCCTGTGCAGGAGCACCCTCTGCTCTTAACCTATGAGCCGTCCATCCCTCTAGCACCAATTCTCTTATTTCTGTTTAGTTTTCTTTATGTCTTCTGTTTCTTTCCTAAATCTTTCTTCTATTTTTTTCCACTTGTTCCCAGAATATCTGCAATTAGTTGTTCAGACCATTTTGAAGATCCATCCTTCAGCTTTTAACAAAATCCTTGCCTTGAAGTTGTAACCCAATGGCTACCTTGGTGTCACGTCTGTTGACCGCCTTTGCAACTTAGTTTGAGATCTCTCGTTTCTTAAAATATCCTCACTTGCTGCTGGAAACTAGTCTTTCCCTAGTGGTCTTTGAACCTCTGGATTTTACTTACACCTTCTGCTTGGCCTGGTTCTTTCTTTTTCTGATAGTGTTTCAGCAGGAGGCAGAGGTACCTGCTCTGAGGTACTGAGGCCTGAGCACTCCACCTGAGAGGAGAAACCTACTCTCTTCACTTACTACTCCTCAGGGAAGCAGCACCCAGTTACTGGCAAAGCGACTGGAATTCTGATTCCTTGGTACCCACCAGTCATGCAGTGGGGGTGGACTTGATCCCACAGGCCATAATGAAGTCCTGCACTACACCAAGCCGCCTCTGACACAACCATAAGAGCCCAAGGGTCACACAGCCAATGGCAACTTGAACTAGAATCTCAGGATTCTCGTGTGGTCCCCACCAGTGCCAACAACCAGCAGAAGAGAACCAGTTATCATAGGAGATAAAAGTCCTGGCTTCCTGCTTAGTTTCCTCCCATACCACCAGGTGAAGAGCCAGCCCAACTCCATTTTATAATCAGAAGTCCATTTGAGCCTGTGGCTAAGTTAAGTTTCTGTTTACTGTAAAACATGAGTTTCTGTTTCTCAGAGAGCTGAGCTGCATCCCGCCTCACAACCATGAAATGTTCTGTAACAAATGCTCTAGGAAGATTTCCTTAACTGCTTTGTAAAATCCTAACTACCTGGTCTTGTTTCTGTAACCATACTTGCTGATAAAATCCCCCTCCATAGTTTTGCCCTATAAAAGGAGCCTGAGAAACTGGCTCAGAGCTGGTCTCTGGAACCCTGTTTTAAGGGGAGACAAATGCTAGCTGGCTCTCTGGTAAGTGCACCATAAAGCTTGCTTTAATTTGGTCATAATTGAGTTGGTGGTCTTTCTCCTCAGGTTAACACAGGCTATTTGAGTACACCATTAGCGCTTTGTAAGGATGATCATTTAGGCTCTACTTGGGTAAATGGAGAGCCAGCTTTTATTTCCTCTAGTGCTTGGTAGGAATATAGCAGTTACAGACAGACAGACAGACAGACAGACAGACAGACAGACAGACAGACAACTGGCTCACTAATATGCCCTTTTGGTACTGTTTTAGCCAGAGGGAAACGAACTTTTACTGGGTTAAACCAAACCAAACCATTTCAGTACTAGAGAGAGGACTCAGTAGTTAAGGATGCTTGCTGCTCTTCCAGAGGACTACACTGGGCAGCTTACAACCATCAGTGACTCAGATCCAGGATATCCAATGCTCTCTTCTGGCCTCAACAGGTACTCCAAACACACATTCATGGCATACATGCACATACAAATTAAAATGAACCCACTGATGGTTTTATGGTACTAACTTCTTAAGTAGAAAGTCTAGGATTTAGAAGCTAAAAAGGAAATCTATGGAATTTACCAAGTTACTTTGGGGACATATGTCCCTTCTCACCACCCTTCTGTCTCCTAAAGCTTTTATACAATGCCCAGCTGTGCTTCTGAGAAATAGAGAAAAGTGTGTCTACTCCATCATTTTAGAAGTTTTGGTCCTTTTTTGACTCCTAGTAAACACATTTAAGATCACACCTGTTTCCTCTACTGTGAGTGTACCCACATAAAACTTGGGAGCCTGTGGCAAGCATATGTAGACTCATATATTTGAATACTTAGAGAGTAGCATTAGGAGGCGTGGCCTTGTTGGAGGAAGTGTGTCACTGGGAGTGGATTTTGGGGTTTCAAATGCTCAAGCCAGGCCCAGAGTCTCTTTTTCTTCCTTCTGCTTCCTGATCTGGATGTAGACCTACCTCCCAGCTACCTCTCCAGCATCATGTCTGCCTGTGTGCTGCCATGTTTCCCATCATGACGATAATGAACTAAATAAACTCCTGAATGTAAGCAAGCCCCAATTAAATGCTTTTATATGAGATGCCATGGTTGTGGTGTCTCTTCACAGAAACAGAACATTGACCAAGACACTATTAAGGGTAGAAGTGTGGTGAGGTAATCTTGAGATGGGTAGATTTTACACACACACACACACACACACAGATCGAGAGCGAGAGAGAAAGAGAGAGAGTTGATTAAAACAAAACAAAGTAAAAGACCTAGCACACAAGTGTAACATTATTACATCAGATATAAAGACATAACGTGTACATGGAAACCGGAAAAATACAGATGCAGAAACCATCCCCTTCTCTATCTAGCTCACTCAACAAAAACTCCAAGCATTTGTTATGCTATAGATATTTCTAGGAATTGAAAATTGTGAAATAAACTCAATCCAGCCCTGATTTTAAGAAGTGCATCCTTTAGCAGGAGAGGCAAATGAAAAATGGCCACTAGTGATGGTGGATATACAAAAGCACAGATAAGGTGGCACGTGCCTTTAATCTCAGCATTGGGAGGCAGAGGCAGGCGGATTTCTGAGTTCAAGGCCAGCCTGGTCTACAGAGTGAGTTCCAGGACAGCCAGGGGTACACAGAGAAAACCTGTCTTGAAAAACCAAACAAAAAAAACCAAACAAAAAACAAAAACAAAAAAAACTCACAACAACAACAAAAAACAAAAACAAAACAAAAACAAAAACAAAGAAAATAAAACAAAACAAAACAAAAAACCCCAAAAGCACAGATAATACAGGATACCCAGTTAGGCTTGAATGTCAAATAAACAGTGGGCGATTTTAAAGCTTGTATCAAGTTCTTTAGGTTTTTCTTTTCTTTTCTTTTCTTTTCTTTTCTTTTCTTTTCTTTTCTTTTCTTTTCTTTTCTCTTTAAAATCATTTCCCCCTAAAACCTGGCAACCATAAGTATCATGATACAAAGGAAACTGCTAGAAGAGAAAACAAACAAAAAGCTGACTAAAACGAGCATGCCATGGTTTTTTGTACCAGAGGCAGATAAAACAAAGCCTATGGTGCTATTACTTCCTGCTTTTGTCTACAAGAAATGCAGGCTTGGGAGTGGGGCAGACTGAGGGAATGAACAGCTAATAACTGGCCTGACTTGAGACCCATCCCATGGGCAAGCATCAATCCCTGACACTATTAATGATACTCTGTTATATCTGCAGACAGGAGTCTAGCATAACTGTCCTCTGAGAGGCTCCACCCAGCAGCTGATCAAAACAGATGCAGACACCCACAGTCAAACACTGGACAGAGCTTAGAGACTCTTATAGAAGAATAGGAAGAATAATTTTGGGCCCTGCAGGGGATAGGAACTCCACAGGAAGACCAACAGAGCCAACTAACCTGGACCCTTGTTGGTCTAAAAGGCTGAACTAACAAAGAACATATACAGGCTGGACCTAGGCCTCACCACACATATGTACCAGATGTGCAGCTTGGTCTTCATGTAGGTCCCGAACAATTGGAATGGGGGGTACCCCAAAAGCTGCCTACATGTGGAGTATGTTCTTTTAGCCGGGCTGCCTTGTCTGGCCTCAGTGGAAGAGGAAGTGCCTAGTCTCATAGAGACTTGAAGTGCCAGGGTGGGGAGATACCCAGGGGGATGGGTGGCCCATCTACTCAGAGAAGGGGAAGGGGCAATGGGAGGACTAAAGGAGTGGGTGACCAGGGAGTGGGTTAGTGAGCAGGATGTAAAGTGAATAAGAAGAAAATAAAAAGCTTGCACTGCTCCCATCACAGGGACTCCATGCTCAGAGGCTCCTAGCAAGGCACTTAGAACCATGAGACTTACAGAATAAAGGTTTGTGGGCAAGGTCATCCAAAATAATCCCTCCATCTGGGCTCAGGTCAATGTTGCTAGTAAAGTTGTACTTTGCAGTTCCCTCTGGAGAGACAGTGATTTTTGAGGAGTCTCCGAGAAATGCCTGGTTGAATTCTGCACGGACAAAAGTAACTGGGGTGTCTCCTTTGAAGCCTTTCTGTGGGCACAAACATCACATCACAGTTTCAAATGTCACACATCTTTAAAAAGTGAGAAGACAATAACACAGGGAAATAAACTCCTGTGGCTTTATTCTATTGTGCAGGGACGATTAACACTTCAGAATATATTTTTATGCTTCTTTGAATATGTATACAAGTATATATTTTATTTGTGTATTATTAAACAAACAATTTATTAACTATGCCCCCTTTAAACAACAGCTCTCTAAACTCCAGGACATTGAATACTTTCTCCATTTCATTTTTCACCTAATTTTTTTTTTTTTTTTGTATACAATATAGTTTATTCAGGGCATGGGGAGGGGAGTTAAGAGGGTAGTAGAAGCAGAGAAAGGCAGAGAGAGGGAGAGAGTAGAGAAGTAGAGGCCAGCCATGAGCACGTGAATAGGGGAAAAGGAAGGGGGAGAGGCAAGGGGACAGAGGGATCAAGTGATCAAGAGAGAGCAAGAACAGTGAGCAAGAGTATTCACCTAATTGTTAATAGTTATTATTTGAAATCCTAAAATAAAGTTATTCAGAGAGAGAATGCTGGAAGGGGTTAGATCCTTTCTCAGAAGAAAGGGAAGGAGGGAATTCTAAGTCAGATGGTGTGGCTCGTGCTGTAATTTCAGCATCTAGGAGGTTGAAACTGGAGGATTGCTGTGAATTTGAGGGAGACTCAGCTAGTGAAACTTGGTCTCAGAAGAAAGTGTAAGGGGGAAGAAATTACATAGCAAAACAGAAATGATTTGTTTAATTCCTGTTAAATTTAGCATGAAAAAGCCAGGTATTCTAGACCCGTGACATGATGACTTGCAGAGTGCAGACTACCAACTCAGAACACTGGGGAGATCATCACTCTGCTTAGAGGGAGAAGATTACACAAACCTTCGGTCTTCCCCTCCCACCTCCCGCCATGCTCTAAATAGGGACTCTGGGTTTCCAAGGAGTCAATTTACCAAATCATATCCATTTGTCACAGTGATGTGCACCGTTCTTATCGTGTTTGACGTCTGGTCCATGTTAGCACTTGGTCAAAGTCTCTCTGGTTTTCTTTGGCCTCTATAAAGATGACAGAAGAGTTTGTTTCTTTGTGGATGACATTATAACCAGGACCACAGGAGCTGCAGACACATTACAGGCCAGCACTGTTTATCCATTTTTTTTTTGTTTGTTTTTTTGGGTTTTCGAGACAGGGTTTCTCTGTGTAGCCTTGGCTGTCCTGGAACTCACTTGGTAGACCAGGCTGGCCTCGAACTCAGAAATCTGCCTGCCTCTGCCTCCCAAGTGCTGGGATTAAAGGCGTGTGCCACCACCGCCCGGCCCAGCGTTTATCCCTTTTTAACCTACTTTGCAACCCACTGTTTGCCACCTCTGCTGTTAGACAGGAAGTGTTTTCAGGAAGTTGTCACAGGCATGGCGCCACTAACTGATGTTAAAGGTTCCTCAACACATAACTGGCTCATGAAATGCAAATAATCAGAAAACTCAGACTGTCCTTGCTCATTGGTCCACTCACATTTCCTCCATGGTCTGGGAAGCTCCTTTCCAAGATTATGTCTCAGTTTTATGGAATCTTGAAACAACAAAGGCTTATGTCTCTACATCGGTATTTTCAAATAATTTTACAAACAATTTCAAAACTAAATTGTTGTCCAGGTGTGACAGCACACACCTCTGTAACTTTGGCACTTGGGAAGCTGAGGCTGGAGGATTGAGAGTTCTAGGACAACCTGGTCTACATAATGAATTCAAAACCAGTCACCCAGGGCTACACAGACAAACCCTGTCCCACCAGATAGGTAGATAGATAGATAGATAGATAGATAGATAGATAGATAGATAGATAGATACTAAGTGTATTCTTGTTACGAGACAGGATCTTATATAGTCTAGGTTAGTCCTGTGATAATTAGTATTGTCAACTTCACAAATTTATACTCTCCTGGAGTTGTGTTGGAGTAGGGAATAGTCTAAGTTGGGTTGAAGTGGAAAGACTAACCTCCTGTGGGCAGCTCCATTCCCTGGTCTTGGGATCCTGCATGAATAGAGAAAGCCAGCTGAGTACAAGCAGCAGGTCCACACTGCTCTTTGATGGCTGACAAATGTGACTAGGTTCACCAAGCTTCTGGGGCCTGACTTCCCCACCAAGATAGACTGTAACCTGGAACTGTGGCCTCAGATCAGGCTTTTCTGATTTAAGTCACTTCTGTCAGAGTATTTTATCACAGTAACAACAACAAAAACAAAAAAGGTGACCTTGAATTCCTGATTCTCCTACCTCTACCTCCTGGGATTATTTAAGAGTATGCTGTGCTGGGGGTGGCGTTCGGGCCTTCGTGGATGTGCACTGTGTAAGGACTCTGCCAGGGGACCAGTCTCCACTATCTCTTTGGTTTGGTTTTGTTTCTTAAAGAGCAGATTTTCTACTTCAATCCAAAGTGGAATATGATGAGGAAAAGTCTTGTACATCACTGCCCGGAAAGTAAACTAGTGTGGCCATTATGGAAATCCATATGGAAGTTCCTCAAAAAAGTAATAATGGTGGGCAGGAGAGATGGCTCAGTGGTGAAGAGCACTTGGCAGCTCTTCCAGGGGACCCAGGTTACATTCCAGCATCTCTATGCTGGCTCACAGCTCTCTGTAATTCCAGTTCCAGCAGATCTGACCTCTGAAGCCACCAGGCATGTTACATGGTGCACAGACATACATTCGAGCAAAACACCCATACATATAAAGAAGGTAAAAATAAAATTGTCATGTTATCCATCATACACAGAGACACTTGTATACCATGCTCATTGTATCACTATTCACAAGAGCCAAGGTATGGAGCCAGCCTGGAAGCTCACAAGATGAATGAAGAAAATATTATATAAGTACCATATACATACATGCATACATATCTATCTATCTATCTATCTATCTATCTATCTATCTATCTATCTACACACACTATATATACATTATATATACAATAAAGTATAAAGAATAATGAACTCATGTTATTAAAAATGGATGGAATTGGATATGATTGTATTAAGGAAAACATCTTAGATTCAGAGAGACAAATCTGTATATTTTCTCTCATATAAAGTATTTATATTTAAATATGTAATATATACATAACAAGAAGGTAGAAGTGGGTGTGTAGGAGGAAGGTACAAAGAGAGGAGGGATAAAGAAGGATAATGCAAGGGAAAAGAGACAAACATCACTTGTTCCCCATGTAGTACCTAGGTTTAAACACATTACAGGAAAGCAGATGGGAGACTGTTTGGGGGGGGGGAGAGAAAAGTCAGACAAACAGGAGTAAGAATCTAAAGTAAGTACAAGGACTGAGATGTGTGGATCTGTCATAGATTTGTTTTGTGTTTACTGAAAATAAATTTAAAATTGGAAGTAGAACGTATCTGTAAGAACAAACCGTGTGTGTCTATCAGGGATGGGTGATGCCACTCCCAGCCTTCATTCACCACAGTCACCATGCTGTTCACCAGACTCCCTCAGTCTTGCTCTTGGCTAAAAGACTGATTTGTCACTCATATGCTTTCAGGCTTTTTCAGGGCCTCAGTGGCACTGGCAATTTCCTTATCAAATGTTGATCTGGGATTGGTATCATATGAACCAGCTCATCTGTGTTCCCTGTGCTACACTAACACGTCTCAGTCTGACTTTTTATTCCAATCCATTCCATTCCTGTCAAAATCATTAATCGAGCAAACTTTCTTAAGTTAGGGCAGGACAGATGTTGAGGATAACAGAGAAGATATAAGCCCCCAAGTCTAGTGAGGAAGAAAGACATGTTATTAGACCAAGAGGTGTAAGCTTTATGACAGGCAGTCTGACAGATGACTGGGGAGTGCGGAGGGAATTAGCTTTCGATTACGCCTTGGTACATACTAAAGCCTTCGCATATGCCATGCAGATAAAAAGGGAAAGTGAGTTTTAGACAAGTTTGCTATCTTACCAGCCCATCACTGAGCAGGGGTGTGCTATAGCTGGGACCTAACTGGATCTGAGCGTGCATGTGTGCATGTGTGTACCAGGAACATCTCCTCATCAGAGGTGACCTGGAGTTAAAAGAATAGTGTAAAATGAAGGCTGTTCCAGGCAGAAAGAAAAAAAAATCAAAAGTTCAAAGGCAAAGATCAAAAAGCAAATAAATTATCTCAGTATGTGTGCATCATAATGAGAGAATAAATGTAAAGATCAAAGCAGAGAAAATACAGTTCAGCTGTATCTAGCCTGTGATCTGGCTTAGGGTGCCTCCACCCTGCCCCAGTGTATGCATATAGCCGCGTTGGAACCTTCACATTATTTGCTTTCTTTATTCTCTTCTGTACATCTTTCTTAAAGCAGATAAGAAGGCTATTCATTCACTTTATACATTTCTTAGCCGATGAAGATTCTCTCCAACTCGGGAACATTTACCGTGGCTGGGAATTCAGCTCTTTCTCTTCTGGGACATTTGTTTTGTTTATGAGGATAGGGTTTTGTTGGTTTACCTCGCAGTGCTAGGCAGACAAGAGCCTCACGTATGCTGTGCAAACACCTCACTGAATCAGATCCACAGTTCCAGACGTGGAGATTGACGACTTTCCTACTGAGTAACTGTGACCTTGCACAAATGCCCAACTCTTGCTCTTGCCCTCAACAAGGCATCCATTTCTAATCACAGGCTCAGAGGCAGGACCGAAACCATCGACTAGGGGGAAAGGACTTAGGAAGGAGATGGACAGGACCCGGCTCTGGATGAAGCGGGATCTTGGGCACAGCTATGCTCAGCGAGAATTTCAACCTGGCCTTAACTGAAGGGAAAGAGCTGGGAATCCTGGAAGAAAAGATCTGGGTCGTGAAGTGACAGCTACAGTCTCTGAAACGGAATAACTCTCTTACCTGAGGCAGACGATGGTTGTTTTCTGTAACTATAGCAACCAGCTAGCTCTCGCGAGACACCCCCCCCCCCCAATCTGGAGGAGGGAGGTTGCAAGCCTGTGTTCTGAAAACCACGCCCCTTGGGTGTTTCTCCTTGCAAGTTTGGGTGAAAATGCAGTTTTCCACCTTATAGTTTTTCTCCCTCAACTCTTGATTTCAATATCCAAAAAAAATATAGAATGATGAAATTAAAAAGAGCTTTCTTTAAGGAAAGAAGCCTAGATGACTCGAAAAAAAAAAAAAAAAGAAAAAAAGAAAAGAAAGTCTTTAATACTAAACATATAAATACATGCCAACAACACTCATTTTAGCAGGATGCTTAGGCCCTTGTCTCTAGTTCTAACTGCTTGGGAGTCTGAGGCAAAAAGGGATTGCTTGAGTGGACCTTTGAGGCTATACTGGACAATATAAAAGTTTTTTGCTCTTTAAAAGGTAAACTAGTAATTTAGATCTTTTTTCAAAATATCTGTATCTTAAATGCTAACTTGTGGATCTAGAGAGGTGGTTCAGTGGTTAGGAGACCTTGCAGTCTTCCAGAGGGCCCAGTCTCAATTCCCAGTACCCACAAGAGCTAACTCCAGCCCCCAGTCCAGTGCCTCCATCTGGGCTCTGTGTGTGCTCCCAAAGGTAAAAATAAAAGTAAATCTTAAAAAAAAAAAAGTTGATTCTCAACTGGGTATGCATAGCAAGTTCCAGGCCAGATAAGATCACATAGCCAAATGCTTCCCGTGCTTGCAAAGCATGAACTATACCACCAAGCTTGGCCTCCAGCACTGCCATATCTAATAATATAATCAGAAGTGTATGTATAGGGTCTAAGCAATTGCTACCAATATCATAACTGACAGGCCACCAGAATGTGAAGTGCTCTTGCAGAGGCCCAAGTTTGGTTCTCAGCACCCATGCTGGGCGGCTCAGAATTGACTCTAGCTCTAGGGGACCCCCAGAGCACCTGATGCCTCTCATCATCATGGCCAGCTGCATCTATGTGCACATACCCACACAAAGACACACATTCACATACATAATTTGAAACATAAGTCTTTTAAAAAACAACTGCTAACTTTTTGTCAGAGATTAAGAGAATTCACACTTCCCTATTTCACAATATCCTGAAGACTGATCTATAAAGTATCAAGGCACAAGGACAGATAATACAGGGCAAAGGAAATGAATTAAGAGTTGAGAAGTACACACTTTTAACAGTCATGACCAACAGATTTTGAACAAGACTGCCAAGAGAATCCAAGGAGGTAAAGAACACGTCTACTAAGTGCAGCTTGGTGAACCAATTTGCCTATTCAGCCTTCCTTGCAGGGACATGAAGAACTCAGGTGCTTGCTATGGAACTGTTCATGTTGGGCACGTGTTCGTCATCCCAGTGCTAATTACAGAGGATGGCAAGTAGGGACCGCAGATTCTCTGGAGTCAGATAGCTGGTACACATAGCAGTTGAGAAAGAACTGTCTCAAAACAAGATTGTCCTCTGATCTCTACACGCTGTGGTATATACAACACTTTATGAACACATATGTAACAAAACTCAAGTGAATTTGTATGTGTATGCACATACAAAACCGTGATATGTAAACACACAATGAAATGTTCAGCCTTTGAAAAAGGAAGTCCTACCCACTACCTACCATTTACCACAATGCAGGTGAGCCAGGTGTGGTGGTACACACCTTCAAACCCAGCACTAGGGAGGCAAGGGCAGACAGGGCCTGAGTTGGAGGTCAGCCTGGTCTATACAGCAAGTTCCAGGCCAGTTAGGGCTCTACTGTAATACCCTGTCTAAAAACAGCCAATCATAAAAACAAACAATACTATAATGTAGATGAACCATGAACTTGAGGGATAATAAATCAATAAGCTAGGCCGTTTGTATTACAAGTATACAGAGTCCAAAATAGAACTCATAATAACAGAATAATGATGGTTGCTGAGGCAAAGCCCATAAAAATGGTAGTTGTTCGAGGGTACAAACTTTCAACTCTTAAGTTCTAGAGATGTGGCCACTATAATTTACAACAATGCATTATCCCACACTTGAAATGTGAACTGTAGATACATCCTAAGTTTACTCCCTCCCTCCTTGTCTGTCTCTAAATATGTGACAGTTTAAACTTGATTGTGGAAGACATTACACAAGTTTAGTTCTATGAAAGACCATGTGATATGCTTAAATATAAGAAAATTAAAATCTGTCAATTACATGAAACTTAAGCCTTAGGGCTGGACATAGTATATGCCTATAAACCTGGCACTTGAAAGGCTTAAGACAGTAAGATTCCAAGTTCAAAGCAAGTCACTAATTATGAAACAAGACTATCTTTAAAAAACAAAATATATAGGGCTGAAGAGATGGCTCAGAGGTTAAGAGCACTGACTGCTCTTCCAGAGGTCCTGAGTTCAATTCCCAGCAACCACACGGTGGCTCATAACCATTTGTAATGGGATTCAATGCCTTCTTCTGGTGTCTGAAGACAACTACAGTGAACTCATATACATAAACAAATCTTTTAAAAACAACAAAAATTAAAATACACAACTAAGGGGAAAAAAAATCTAGCAAACAAAAAATACTTGAAGCCTGAAAGATGGCATTGTGATTAAGATTACTGCTTGATCTTCCAGAGGACCTAGGTTCAAGTCCTAGGTTCAAGTCCCAGTACCACATAGCAGCTCACAACCAGCTCTAACTCTTATTTTCAGGCTATCTGATGTCCTCTTCTGGATTCCTCAGGCACCAGGCATGCAGGGTACAGACAAGAGATTATACACATAAAAATAAGTTTGTTTTTAAAAAAACATACAAATTACAATTACCACTCTAGGTCCAAAGCTGTGGCTTTAATGTATTATACATTGTTATTGTTTCTGTAAAGTCCCTGGACCAAACTTACTGTTTAAACACTTATCTTAAAATTAAAGCTCAGACTACAGCTTTTCACTTTTCTACTCTTAATAAACTAAACACAGAGGACCTGGGTTCAGATACCAGCACTCAGAAGCTAGTTCACAAGCATCTATAATTTCCATTTCAGGGTTTCCAACACTCTCTCCAGGCCTCTTCGGGAAAGCAGGCATGCAAGTGGTTGGTTGCATGTACATGTATGCAGGCAAACTCTCATACACATAAAATCTGTTTCTAAAAGAAAACAGGCTTTTGTAAGTGATTTTCCCTGTGACAAATGTAGAATGGTGCTTGTTTTTTTCCTCATTTACTGGGATTCAGTAGAAACACAGAAGTAATCAGGTTACTCATGGGCCTGGGCTGCAGAGGTGGAGGAAGAGGAGGAGGAGGAGGCGGCTTTCCTGTGCTTCCAGTTAAGTGCCTGATGACTTAGGAGCACTCTGGTTACCATGATGATGTAACATCTGGGGGTCTCCATGGCTTAGAGGGCCATCCTTGCACAGGATGCCACTGTCAGAGCTGTGTGGAGGTCAACAAGGCACTCAGTGGGATTCATTACTAACAGCTGGCACCGGCTGGCCTTGGGATGCAAAGGGGTCTCAAGAACACCAGCGAAGTTTCCAGAACCTCCAAAAAGTTTGCTTGCATAGACTGTTATTTAGGCGAACACCACATGGTCTTTCAGTCCCACACTACTATTAGCTGAGACTGAGTTTTATTCCACTTGTACCAGGAAACGTCAGCCATCAACATGAGTTACTGCGGCTTACTCCTGAACTGAAATTCACATTCTGCAATCAAACCAGAACAGCATGTTTTAACAAACACCATTCTCATTCTTTCATTCCTTTAACATTAGACACGGTTAGAGATTACTGTGACTTTTATTTAATTTGAAATCCGGATTAAAATAAAAGCAGTGTGAGTGAAGCTTTACAAATATTACATTACTATGTCATTGATATGGCTTTTACACCTATTGGATACAGAAAGAAAAAACTAACATTAGAATTAAGGCAGTAACAACATACGCCAACCCAGCATGCCCCCTTACAGTCCTCAGTAAAAAAACTGCTCTGGTCAGGTGCTGTCTGACATGGCTGCACGCAGGTCTCATTGCTTGGAAGGATAAGCCCTGAAGAGCTTCATTCCTTAAAGAGAAAAAAGAATCCCTCTCACTGGCCAACAATGGCCAGGAGCAACTTCCTATAATCTCCACTTGTGTCATTTGCAATCATGGTGCTTAGGGTCTTCTGATACATCTGGGTGAACATCTGTTTTATCTGAACAAGGTCAATCTGTAAGAAATGCCAGGATAGAAAAAAAATCTGTTAAAAGAAAATGCATTTGTTTTCTTAATAATATATAACAATGAGAATGGGGAAGGACAAACAGCAAATGGCTGACATTCCAGAGTTTTCATTCACACTAGTGCTGACATCATCCTTGAAGACCTCCTTTGCCACTCTGGAAAGCACTGAAGAAATGTGATATAAGTATCATCTGCTATTCCCCAAATACTAGGCATTTAAAAATATATGATAGTTATCTATTAGATAACAGAACAACTTTATATAAAATGATACAGTGAGTGTTGGTAAGGATGCCAAGAAATGGAAACACTTGTACATTCCTGATGGGAATGTAATACAGAGTAGCTGCTGTGGAAAACAGTATGGTGTTTGAAGAAAGAATTACAGTATCATCCAGCAACTCCATTTCTTGGTGAATTCCCAAACAAAGTAGCAGGGACTGGAAGGGATTAGTGTACAGCACAAGAATAGCAGCGTCACTTGTAAAACATGAGAGGCAGAAGCAAGACAAGTATGCACAGACAGACAGTCCTACATAGATATGGTAGGTTGGTATGCTGCCCTAAAATGAAACTTCTAACATACAATGCAGTCATGAATTCTGTCTAGATTAAGTGAAAGAACTCAGTCTCAACAATGCTGTGATTCCATCTGCCCTGGGAACCTAGTGTTATCAACACAGAACAGAAAGGAGGAGAAGAGGGCAGAGGATAACTGTTTCATGGGTATAAAATTTCAGTTTTGCAAGATGTACAAAGTTCTAGATGACATGTCAACAATATGTACAACAATGTGACTATATTTACCACCACAGTACACTTAAAAAATGGTTCAAACAGTAAATTTTATTATGTATATTTTATTACAATTTTGGAATAGATTCTGCTTAGAGAATCAAGGATTTAAATATACCCAAATTTTAAGCTGGGTATAGTGATATACTCCTTTAATCTCAGCACTCAAGAGGCAGAGGCAAGAAGATCTTTGTAAATTTGAGGCCAGCGTGGTCTACATATTGAGTTCTATGGTTATGTAAAGAAACCATGTCTCAAACAAAACAAATAACCAAATTTTGTTTGCTTCCCCTAAACAAATCTACCTCCTATATATTATTTAATAGTGTATGCTTTCAGTTAGAAATATAAGTAAAGCTGGACGTGATGGCATATGCCTTTAATCCCAGCACTAGGGAAGCAGAGGAAGGCAGATATCTGTGAGTTCTAGGTCTGTCTGATCTATAAAGAGAGTTCCAGGACAGCCAAAACTACACAAAAAACCCTGTCTGAAAAAACAAAACAAAACAAAAAAAAAAAAAAAAAAAAAAAAAAAACCCAGAACAACAACAAAAACCAGAAACCCAAATCCAAGACAAACAAAAAAAGTAAAAGTACAAACTGATGAATTTAAAGATTATTTTATAATTAATAAGGATGCTAACTTTGATATCCAAATGGATTTATCTAAGCCAGCAGCTGAAGCTTAGTTCAGTGACAGTAACTGATTAGCATGCACAAGTACCTTGTTTTGATTTCCAGCACTGCAAAATCTATCATCAAATAAGCAAACCAGACACGATGATGCATGTCTGTAGTCCTAGCTACTATGTAGCCAAGGCAAGAGATCACTGAAGCCCAAGAGTTTGGGGCTAGCCAAGACACTCTTAATGAGACCTCAGTCTCCTTAAAAAATTAAAACAAAATAGCAATTTCTCACAAACTCATATTCTCCACAGGCCTTCTCAAATATAAAAGCTTTAGTGCTGTCTTTCCTGACAGCAGAAGCAGGTTTACTACTGAAATCCCCACACAAAGGGCACAACTTTCCTGAGGTTTTCATAATCAAGAATTATGAAGAAATCACCATCGAAAATTAAGTACAGTCTGATACAGAAAGTATGGCCTTGCCTCACCTCACTTCGAGTGACCACAATCCTGACCAGGGTGGAGTCATCCGTGCCAGCGCCTCTCATGGCACAGTAGAGTTGCTCAGCAAAGAAGGCAGGGCGGTTGACGGCACACTGCACTGCAAGGCAGACACGCTTTAGAATGGAGTCCTGGCCTGACCAGCCAGTCTACCTCTGTGGCTTCATGTACCACTTTAAGCCTGTTTTTGATTTTTTTTTTTTAAACAGACATCTGAAGTGTGTTGATAATCTTTTCATCAGCATATATTAATCTTTGTAGCTGAACCAGATATGCAACTTTCAATTCTAGAGGATTCCCTCTAGCCAACAAATCTATTTTCTCTTTATAGATGCACTGATGTAGATTCTTTACATTTTCCAATATGGAAATCTATAGGAAGTGTTCCCCCACATTAAGTAACATCTTACTAAAAGAAATGACAGACATCTGAACTCTCTAGATTAAGAATATAATTTCAAGAGCCAGCAGGAAGACTCAGCAGGTAAAGCACTTGTAAAAGTACTGAAGTCCATTCCACAAATCCACTTACAGTTGGAAGACAAGAACTGCCTCCATGAAATGCCTTCTAGTATCCATGTGCATATGTCCATAACATACACATTACACACTCTCACAGACAGTAAGTAAAATTACATTTAAAAAATGGAAGCATATCATTTAGGGGCTGGGGATGACTCAGTAGTAGAGTACTAGCATGCATAAGGTCCTAGGTTCAATTCCCATCACCACACATACACACAGAATAGCATCTGGCTGAGAAAAAGCTACAAATGTAGTTTAAGAGAAAACAGACTGTCCCAAATTTGAAAATAGCATTTGGAACTCTGAGTCACTGGAAAGTTACTTAGCAAAGTGAGTGCCTACAGATGGCAGAGGGTACACATTGTGCATTATATCACTGTAGCCCCAGTTACTACAGTCACATTTCAGGCACTCCACTGCTAGCACCAAGGGGTCAGTAATACTCTTACTCCTGTGGTATCTATGGACAGAATTCCCACACATCTAGGTGTCAGGTCAGCAGCAACATATTAAAGAGTCTCACTGTGTTTGAGAATGTTCTGAGGGCACAAAATGATGCTGTATGTGGTGTAAATGGAGGTGCATGCATTTAATCCCAGCACTTGGGAGGTGGTGGATCTTTGTGAATTCGAGGCCAACCAGATCTACAGCATGAAACCCTGTCTCAATAAATAAGTAAATTAATTATGTAAAAAAAAGATGTTTTGTGGTAAGTCCTGTTAGATCCTTAGGGCTTTCACGTTCATTAAAAGGATGGTCTATAATCTACTAGGGTCTTCTTGCAGTACTCAACAAAGATATACAAATGAAAATCAAATCACCTTAAACAAACACACCATCGACCATTCAGAATCTTTGGATACACAAAATACAGGATTTACTCGGTTTCTGCCTGAACAGATTCTGGGGAGACTATAGTAACTGTAATCATTCAACAAAAGACAAAGTAAGGTAGAGTGCAAAAGTGGCTTACAGATGGTCTTCAAACCGCTTTTAATGTATCCAGAAAACTCTCGGTTTATGCTGCTTAGCAAGTCTCGATTAGCTATCTGTAAACAAAAATTACAGAAGTAAGCATTTTCATATCTTAAAATAAACACATCTTCAGAAGAGTTACAACATACTCTGGAATATGCCTCCATGGTGGCTTTCAGCTGAGGGAAGCTTCTTGTGGCAAGGATCATGTTAAAACAGGATTCATCTGTTCCTAGCCTCCCCTCCCCAGCCTGATAGAGGCGCTGGGCATCTTCCTGAGCCATCTGGTGGTTCACACTCTGGCTCTCGTCACGGTTTCCCTGTAAGAGGAAGGCAGGATTAGAGGTGAAATTTCTTCCCCAATCAAGTTTGCCATGTATGCCCTGCCTTTCCAAATCACTATTCCATCACACTTAGTTTTGAATTTTGGAAGATATGGTCATGGTTTAGTAAGGTTACAATGAGGGGTTTCAGAGCTTTGAGTGTTAAATTACACCAAGATGTCTTTAATGAGGAAGGGAGTATAAACTATCTCTCAAATGAAAAGCGGATAATTCTCTTCAGCTCGGATTTGAGATCAAAACACTCTATAGAGTCCCATTCCTATAAAACTGTAAAACAGCAAGCATTTGCTTTGTATCAGGCATTATGTTAAGTTATAGGACACCAGAGTCAAGGTCTGCCCTTAAGGAATTTCACTCTAAGAAGGACTATGTAAGATTTCTGATCCAAGCATGCTGTTATTATATACATATTTGAGGGCTGAGAATACAGCTCAGTGGAAGGCAGTTTGCCTTGCCTGAATGAACTAGATTCAATCTCAAGTACAGAAAAAAAAGAAAAACCAAAAAAAAAAAAAAAAAAAAAAAAAGAATTTACCATGAAGACTTGATAAAATGGCATATGAGGGTTTGGAAGAGGGTAAGTCCTAGTGCTCATCTGAGGAACAAAATGGGAAGATGCTTCTTAAAGTTAGAGATGGCTCTTTTGAGAAGCATTTGTCAGAGGAAGGGTATAGTCATTTTCCAAAGGGGTAACTGGATGTAACACAGGAAAATGTGTTCAAAAGGGGGCTGAAGCTCAGGCCTGCAACCTCTAGCACTCTCTTGCAAACACAAATAATAAAAGTAAAAGCAGTGCCGGGCAGTGGTGGTGCAAGCCTTTAGTCCCAGCACTTGGGAGGCAGAGGCAGGCAGATTTCTGAGTTTGAGGCCAGCCTGGTCTACAGAGTGAGTTCCAGGACAGCCAGGGCTACACAGAGAAACCCTGTCTCGAAAAAAAACAAAACAAAACAAAACAAAAAAAAAGTAAAAGTAAAAGTATTTTAAAGATGCTCAGGGAAGAAACGTCATATTATTCCCTAGGTTTAAGTACATAATATAGTCCCTTTTCTAAGAAATGACTTCTCTTTTTCCACCCTACAAAAGTGCGAACGGGTCATAGACCTTGCATAAAGACAACCCAATTGAGACTTCCACTTTGCCCTCAACAGCTCTGCCTGTGTCCCCGCCTGCTATTCTTGAATCCTAAACTCCTCTTCTGCTTTCATGTTCAAGGCAAATTCAATCTCTCTAACATTTTCCTTTTCTCATTTTTGAAGCTCCAGCCTCTGCACACTATCCCATACTCATTGCACATCCTGTATCCTTCTGTAACTCTCTTTCCATGGCTCCTCAGAGCTCGTCCTCCACTGTTATATCCCTTGAGATCCTATCCTGTTGTACACAAGCACACAGCCAGTAACTCCTGACACTCAACCAGTGTGTTAGTCTTTTGTGTGTCTGTCAAATAGAACAACTTCATCTTCCTGTTGTTAATATTATTCCAAATACCCTCTTGGAGTGTTTCCTGTCTCCTCTCTGCATACTTGGGGAATAATAAGGTAGATGCCAACTGTAGAGAGAATGTCTTGTGTACTGTGTGGAAGCATCACCTGTCAATAAAAAGCTGATGGCCTATTATCAAAAGGCAGGGCTAATAAGAGGGGGTGGGAGGGTGCTGGTAGAGAGAGAGATAGGAACTCTGAGGAGATAGGCAAGGGAAAAGATTTGCCACCCAGACTCCGAGGAGACAGACATATGAAACTGAGGAGAGGTAACCAGTCATGTGGCAGACATGGAATAGTTTAATGCATTATATAAGTTATGAGCTAGTTGGGGAACAAGCCCGAGCTTATGGCCTACACGTTTATTCATAAATGATTAAGCCTTTGTTATTCGGAAACTGAGGCGCACGTGGGAAAGCTCGCAGTTACACCAACTGACGTACACTTCTGTATTTCTGTCTCTCCTATGACTCTGATGCCCTCTGGCACTGGGGCCCACATTAACTGACATGACACTGCTAAGCTGTCACGGGTCTCACCTTCATCTCTGCCACAGAGCCTCAGGAAATTCTGATTTTATGAAATCTAAAAGAAGTTATTTTCTTATTCTTTACAAAAGTCAGATGTACAGAACTCAGTCTCAGTAATACCTAGAAGAAATCTGTCCACTGCATTCTGTGTTCCACAAAGACAGCAATAATCCGAGGAGCTAAGTACTAGTAAAGTATGTTCCCTGGCAACAGGTACAAATGTATGTTTCCTCCACTAACAAACAGTCATTAATACGATACTCACCTGGCACATGGACACGAGGAGACGTTCAAAATGTCCTGAGGTATCTGACCTAAGGTCCCTCTCAAGATCTAGTCCAAATTCTAATTGATAACATTTTAAAATGTCTCGAATTTCTTTATTTGTTCTTGTGCACAGAATCTCTATCAGTACACGTTCTTGAGTTCCTACTCCCTATATGAAATGAAAAGAAGAGAATTACACAGAAGCAAAGGAAGTTCTCTCAAGATAATTAAGCTGCTTTTTTCAAATGATACAAAACAATTTTGACTTATCACTGAAAATTCGAAACTAGTAAAATTTGTGAGGCTATATATATATTAAGCAATACAGAATAACCACAGAAGGTAAGATAGCGTACCAGCATCGCCTTCCGTAAACTCCAGGCATCGTAGTATGTAGAAGGCATGAACAGGGCAAGGATTAATTCTTCCATATTTCCACTCAACTCTGACTTGAGATCTTTAATTAAATCCTATTTAATGATATATAAGAAGTAGGTTTACATGATTTCTGTATCTTATTTCACAAAAATCATTACAAAAAATAATTAAAAATCTTTTTTATGTGTATGGCTGTCTACATATGTGTATGCACCACATGCCTGAAATTGACAGTGGAGGCCAGAAGAGCACCCTGAAGCCCCTGGAGTTAGAGTTACAAAGCATAGTGAGCTGCCATGTGGGTGCAGGGAACGGAACCCAGGTCCTCTGCAAGAGCAACCAGTGCTCTTAACCACTGAGCTATCTCTTCAGCCCCTCTTAAATCTTTGAAGGAAAATGTGGACAAACTAAATGGAACTGGCATTATGAAAGTCAATATTTTAAATCTGAATGTGATATTCAAGGCAATGAGGAAATCCATGAAATTCAGAGGTGAATTCATTGTGTCTATCAACACCGGAATCCTTGTTGCAGTTCTATTGTGCCACATACAGAGACAGAAGGTCCGCTAGAAAAAGAATAATTCAAAATTACCAAAAATGAGGGCTGGTGAGATGCTGAGTGGGTAAAAGATACTTGCCAATGGGTTCAACTCCTGGGGCCCAATGGTGGAGAGAGAACCAACTCCGACCTCCATGCTTGCATGATATGTACACACTCAGACTCATATATAGTCACCGCACAAAAATAAATAAATGAATGTAAAAACATTAAAATAAGTAGATATTTATTTAGTATAAGAAACTATTTTGGGACTGGGCGGTGGTGGCGCACGCCTTTAATCCCAGCACTTGGGAGGCAGAGGCAGGCAGATTTCTGAGTTTGAGGCCAGCCTGGTCTACAGATGGAGTTCTAGGACAGCCAGGGCTACACAGAGAAACCCTGTCTCAAAAAAACAAAAACAAACAAACAAACAAACAAACAAAAACCAAAAAGAAACTATTTTGGGATCTATAAAGAAGTAGAAATCACTATTATCTTGATTTTACTGAGAAGATAAATATCTAAAAAAATAACATAAAGCAAACTGTATTCTAGCACTATTAGGGTTAGTCTTGTGTACTGCGTATTCACAAGCTGAGCTCTGCACCCCTGTCCAGACTGTGATCTAATCTTAGGGCACTGTATTAATCAATATTAATCAATGTGCTGTAAACAATGCTCCCCCATAATCTCTAATCAGTTAATAAAAGGCTAGAGCTCATGACTGGGCAGAGGACAGGAAGACTTAAGATTAAACTGGGGTTGGGAGGAGGTCCCAGAATGAAAGAGAGAGGAGAGAGAAGGAGAGAGGAGGAGGAAGAGGAAGAGAAGAAAGAAGAAAAGGAGAAGGAGAAGGAATGAGGTTGTTACTATGAGGCAATATAGACCATGAGCATGTCACCAAAGAAGGTTGCAATGAGGACACACATGAAACAGAGCAAGACTCAGCTGGCAAGTAATAGGGCATTTATGTGATTTTAATAGTCTCAGAACCTGCCCAAAGCTTGTTAATAAACTCTGATGTTTCTGTGTTGTTTACTCAAGAGCTGAATGTGAAAGAGTGAAGAGAACCTCCCCGCCCCCCCCCCCCCCAATATCTCAATATAGGCCTGAGGTGCTTTGAATGAGAATGGCTCCATAGGCTCATCATATAATTGAATGCTTCATCCTCAGTTGGTAGAACTGTTTGGAAAGGATTAGTACATGTGACCTTCTGGGAGGAGCTGTGTCACTGGAGGTGGGCTTTGAAATTTCAAAAGCCTACTTTCTTTCTGCCTCCAACTTTCAGATAAGCTGTGAGCTCTCAGCCACTGCTCCAGCACCATGTCTACCTGCCTGTTGCTATGTTCCCTATTATGACAGTCACAGACTAACCCTCTGAAACTGTAAGTCCCAATAAACTCTTCTATAAGTTGCCTTGGCCATGGCATCTCTTCACAGCAACAAAAAAGTAACTAAGACAAGCACTAAATAGATAACACAGAAACAAAAGCCAGGTGACTTTCAAAGTGGGCTAGGAAGCTCAAAGAAAGTGAGAGGAAAGGAGGAGCAATGGACCATGAGCATATAGCCAGGACAAACAGCAAGTATTTGGGGTACACTGCTGGGGAGGCAGCCAGGACCACACTGGAGCCTATGAAGTCCATTCCCCGTCAGTATTATTAAAAATACAGTGTCCAATCTGACATGAATGCAGACCCAGTAGACCCTGCTGTTCTCACTAACAAGGAAAAAAAGCATACCTTGCCATACATGGTCTTAAAAGCTGCTTTAATTTGTTGCCTCTGGTCATTGGAACGGTTAGACACAACATCCACAATTGCTTGCTCGTCTGTCCCTGGAAGAGTCATAGATATTTATGTAAGGATGAAAACGCTTCTAGGGCACCAGATAACACCGAGGTGCATGTTGACAAAGGACTTTGTTTATGACACAGTCTTTCCCTATAGTTGTGAAAAGACAACCCATTTTCCTTACCAAACCCTTTCATTGCTTTACGAAGAATTTCTGCATCTCTCATTGCATCAAAGTTGGAGGCTGGGCGGATTGTTCCTTGGGTGCCCTGAGTCATCGCAGCAGGCTGGTAACAAGAGGTGTAAAATTCAAGTAAGGACTTTACTTGGACAATAAGGCAACATGAAGATGTCATCCAGTTTTCACATGTATGCAAGGGTTTCAGTGCAAGGATATGAGAAGTATTACCAGGCCTCATTTTGAACAGAAGATCCTGCCCCCTTCCAAACATATCTGTCTCCTAATAACAGACAGTCACTCAGCAAACTTCCATGAGACATGAGTCAAACTCATGAGATTAAAGTTACAACCTTCTTATGCCTTAGCTTCCTTTTTGACGGAAAAGGGAAGATAAAAGATTGACCTCCAAACAAGAGATGACAGGGTGGAGGGGAGGGAGGGAAAATGCAATTGGGATATAATATATGAGAGAATAAAAAATTAAAAATTAAAACAAATAAAAGATAGAAAGATAGAAGAGTGATAGTGCTTGATCTGAAAATAAGAAAAAATAGCATTAATGATGTAGATATGAGTGCCCAAGAGAATTTTCACACTGGCAATGGAAATCTCTCTCCATTTCCTATATGGAATCTATTTATTTGCCAAGATTTGAAGTAAACATTTTGTACAATGGTGAGAAAAGCACAAAGTGGAAGTGAAGGGGCACAATATGCCTCATATGTTATATTTAAAATAAACAAAAAAGAAAGGCTGGGGTTGTTGCTTAGTGGTAGTACACTGGCAAGTGTGAGGCCCAGGGTTCAATCCCCAGGCCTTAAAAAGGAGGGAGAAACAACTCCGAACCAGTAGAGAATATTCTGCAAACACAAATCTACACGGCAATAAAAATTCATTTTCATAGTAATAAACAATTTTACACAAGAATTATAAATGTACTAAAAGAGGGCAAAGGTATGCTGAGTGCCAAGGCATTTGCACAGTTTGCAACATTACTGTATAGAAACTTGTCAGATACCATCCTGAACTAGTGATGGAACAAGCCAATAGTAAGTGCCTTCAGACATGATGTGCTGGGGAAACTCACTTCTGTTGGACTCTTGCCAAAACAGCCTGACCTGAATTTAAACACAAGGAAAGATCCGACATACCCAAACCAAGAAATACTTGTAGTAGTCTTCAAAGTGCCCAGGTCATAAATGAAGAAGACTGAGGACCTTTCAAAGAGAACTCAAGAAACGGGTCAAAAATTTAGTGTTCCATTCTGGGTTCCATCTTGAGTCAGAAGGACTATACTGGAACACTTAGTAAAATTTGAAAAAGTCCTGTAGACTAGGTAGTAGTGCTACATTAATTTAACTTTCTGATTTCAATCATTACATTGTGTTTTTGTTGGAAGATAACATTTGGAGAATATAGAAAGTCTGTGTAGTATTACTGCAATTTCGTTTGTAAATCTAACTTCAAAATTAAGTTTACAATACAATGTTGTAAATGAATGCATCTGTTTGCTTGTTTGTGGTTCTAAGGACTAATCTAGGGTGCTGCACATGCCCGGCATTACCACTGACTATCTCAGGAGCCAATTGCTCTCTTACTAATGCTCAAACGAGGCTTAAAAGGGATGGGATGCAGACAGCACTCACGGCGGGGTTTGTTTCTTGTAGATGTAATGTTTTATTTTACCTAACCACTATAATTTCAAATTATAAGCAGATTCCCTACCACGTAAGATGTAGAGGCAGGAGGATCACTGTGAGTTCAAGGCCAGTCTGACAGTTATACTGAGTTCTAGGATAGCCAGGGCTACATATTGAGATACTGTTTCAAAAAATTAAATTAAAATTTAAAACTGAAATTTAAATTTTTGTAATTAAAGAAAAAAAAAAAAAAGAGAGAGAGAGATGGCTCAATAGACAGGAGAATTTGCTGTTCTTACAGAGGTGCCAGGTTCAGTTTCTAGCATACTCAGCCACCTGTAAGTCCAGTTCCAGAGAATCTGATCCCTTCCTCTGACCTCTGCAGGCACCAGGCATGCACATGATGCCATACACATCTGCAGGCAAAATTCTCACACATTAAATAAAGTAAATAAATCTTAAAAAAAAAAAATTAAAAAATAGAAGACAAAAACAAAAACAAAACACAAATAAAATAAAAGAGAAGGGAACATGAATGGCTTAGTAGCTAGCAAAAGCAAAAAACAAAAACAAAAAAACCAACTCTCTCCAACAGTGCTGGGAACTGAATCCAGGCTCTGTGCAAGACAGGAAATACATTCCACTTAGGCAAACCTTCCAGCCCCAAGGAAATGTTTTTATCGTTAGCAATTCCTCCCACTTATATATATTATTACCTTAACATTTTGTTTTATTAAAAAGGCTTAGCAGTTATTCCTCATTAACGTCTAAGCTAGAAATGTAAACAGAGAACAAATATTTCCTAAGTGGTTCTAAGGAAAACTTAAAATTATTCTATTTATAATAAATACTGAAGTATAAAAAGGTATTTTCAACATATTATTCATACATGAACCTCTCTACCAGGAACTAGAAAGAGGCCCTGAGATTGGAAAGGAGAAACTTTTGAGAGCAAGCTGTGAAAAAGACAATGGAACAAAGTAAACGGAACTGTGAGGGCACAGGAAACAGGCACTGGGCATGGAGGTGGGCAGTGAGTGGGGTAACAGAAAACAGGCACAGGGCAGGGAGGTGAACAGTGGGGGCACCAGAAACAGGAATGGGGCAGGGAGGTGGGCAAAATCAACCAGAAGTGTGTGTGTCAATCTCATCTGTTACTCTGATCCACACCTCTAATCCCAGTACTCAAGAGGTAGAGGCAGGGGATCAGTCTAAGTTCAAGGCCAGCCTGGTCTACACAGTGCGTTCTAGGAACACATGCTGGCATATATAGTGGAACTAGGATTAGGATTAGTAAGCAGTCCTTACTCACATCACTGCTATAATCTAAAGAAACAGGGGAGAAAGCAGGATAGGAAGAAAAGGACTCTGTATTGATCTGAAAGAAGACTGGAAAGTCATAAAGGGCAGAACAGAAAAGAAACTACCTTCATAAGTCTGAGACATACCACGACCACCCACCACCCAAGGTCACAGCTGTAATCACTAAGGGCAGAGAAGCTACAACCAATGAAACAGGCACGTATGCATCCTCTAGGATGGAGGGACAGCATTACCACCTGTGAGAAGGACAGAGGCTGCTCTTACCAAATGTACCAGACACTGCTTAAAGCAGATGGGTCAAAGACCACAGCGTCCATCAAGAGCAAAATTTATGTCTCCCATTAGTGTGACAGATCATTTCCTCTGCTACACAAAAGAGTGGTGCCATCTCTCATCACTGAGTCCCAGGTACCCACATTAAATTTAAAGGGTAGAACTAAGATAAGGAAACAGAAGGCAAAGTACCTGGCCAGGGTAGGGAGCTTGTCCTCCAGGGTACTGAGATGGCATTTGTCCTCCAGGAAAGCCACCTATATGTTGGAAGCAAACAACAAACAAAGGCCACAGCAAACCATTTATATTGTGCACAGAAGCGTAACAGCATCCACACTATGCTACTACTGGGATAAGCGGTATTTTAAGGTACAGAACAGTGGGTTTTGGGAAATCTTTCTGCACATACAGGTACTCTTCTTTGTTCACATCTGTGTCCCTCCAAACCACCGTGCTCTGTTTTGACGTCACACACACTACTCCCTTTCATTCTTCTTCCACCGTGCCTCTACACCTCTTTTTCAGGCTCAGTGGCTCACACTGTTAATCCCAGACACTTCCTGGCTGCCCGTGGCTAACCAAAGGAACCTGCTAGTTTTTATGACTTCGCTGTGGTTTTCTCTCATGAGGAATAGGGATGATGATGATAGCTCACTTGGTTTCTTAAACATTACTATCTTGGCTTGGTGGCAGTGCATGCCTTTAATTTCAACACTCTGGAAGTAGAGGCAGGTGGATCTCTGTGAGGTTGATACCAGACCATTTTACAAAAAATGTTCTAGGACAGCATGGGTTACAGACTGAGACCCTGTTTCAAAACAAGCAAAGAAATAAACCTCTTCCCAATCCCATAATCTTCACAAGTGATCTTCTGTTTTATTTTTAATTTTTTTAAAAATGTAACTTAATATTTACTTTCATATTTTGTATAGAAATGTTTTGATTACATGTATGTCTGTGCACCACAAGGGTGCTTTCTGCCAGCAGAGGCCAGAATAGTGTCAGATCCCCTGAAACTGAGCCGTTACGTGAGTGCTGGGAATTGAGCTTGGGTCTGCTTTGAGAGTGGTCAGTGTTCTTAACTCACTAAGCCATCTCTCCAGCCCCAATCTTTCCAATAATGATTTATTAAATGAAAAATCAAGTTTCATTTTGGGTCTCATACATGTTTTAATAAGATACTAACAAATACATCTTTAACAGACTTTATTTTTCAACTATGTATGTGAGTGTGTAGGTGCCTGCAGAGCCAGATGTGTGGGATCCCCTGGAAATGGAGTTGGAGGTGGCTGCAAGCTGCCTAATGTTGGTGTTAGGCAAACTCAGGTCCTCTACAAGAACAGTCCATGCTTTTAACTGTTGAGCCATCTGTTTAGTTAGCTCCTCCCCATCTTAAAACAAAATAAAAGCTTGAACTAAATTCAATTCTGACTTTATCTGGAATAAAATCCTGGGGATGGTTCCTTCAAATCCTGGTTTTTGGCTTAAGGACAGACTAGTTAATAGAAAAAAATTATTTGTCATCTCCATTTTACTGATTATGATATCACATCAAATTCAAACTATATACTTAACACTATTTACAGAATTATATAAACATTCTCTGAGACTATTTCAAATATTATCTAAGTTTGCTTGACAGTTGAAAAGCTCACAGAATCATAACACAGTTTTTCTCTAGAAAGCTGAGACATACCTGGTACTGGAACCTGGGCTGGTCCACCACCATAAGACTGTGCAGGGGGCTGTGGGTAGCCAGAGAAGCCTGCTCCACTGGGTGGGGCCCCAAAGCCTTGGCCTGGAGAGACTAGAAAAACAACATTTCAATAAGTTATGCTGAAGAGCCATGTGTGGTAATCTCAACACTCAGGACTGCTGTGAGCTGGTGGCCAGCCTGAGCTACCAAGTGAGCTGCAAGCCACCCTGGAATGCAGACTGAGAACTTGTCTCAAAAAAATTCAAGTCTTGTAATACAGAGAAAATTTAAGAAAAATGTGAACTGTTATCAGTGGAAAATACATGTCAGTAATGCTTTAACAGTTATCTCATGTGTGTATTCAACTTGTCATCAACCCACAGCACACTAGGATTACGGTCACGGGTCAGTGAGATGCTCAGTAGGGAAAAGCACTTGCTGCCAAGCCAGATCACCTAAACTGACTCCCAGAACCCAAATGGTGGAAGACCAGAACTGATTCTGACCTATACAAATGTATCATGGAACTCATGGACACACACGTACACATATTTACATACAGAAACATAAAAAAAAAAAATTTTAACTGAGTTTTAAAAGTTTTAAAATAAAACTGAATCTATTAGCGCATGCCTCTGATCCTAGTACTTGGGAGGCAGAGGTAGGTGGACCTCTGAGTTTAAGACTAGGCTAGTCTACAGAGTGAGGTCCAGAACTGCCAGGATACACAAGAGTAACCCTGTCTTAAAAAAGAAAAACAAAACTTTTACTATATTTAACTTCTTTAGTAACAATATAAATCACTATGGTAAACCTGTTTTGTTTTGTTTTGTTTTGTTTTGTTTTGTTTTGTTTTGTTTTGTTTTGTTTTGTTTTTCGAGACAGGGTTTCTCTGTGTAGTCCTGGCTGTCCTGGAACTCACTCTGTAGACCAGGCTGGCCTCGAACTCAGAAATCCGCCTGCCTCTGCCTCCCAAGTGCTGGGATCAAAGGCGTGTGCCACCACCGCCCTGCTATGGTAAACCTTTTTAAAATTAGATTAGTTCCTTTTGTTTTGCCTGCATGTATGTACATGTACCACATACATGCTTGGTGCTCTCAGAGCCAGAAGAAAGCAGTATATTCCCTAGAAATGGAGTTATGGATGTTTGGTAAGCCACCATGTGAGTGCTGGTAATCCCAGGTCCTCTGCAAGAGCAGCAAGTGCCATCTTTCCAGCCACTATAGTGTTTTCCTTAAATCTTTGAATTCAAAAGATTTAAGGAAAGTAGCTCTAAGACCTAAAGGTAATATATCATGTTGTTTAAAGTTTTTGATTGGGTATTTTTTTTTTAAGATTTAGTTATTTTATATGTACATGTGTTTTGAGTGCATGTCAATATGCACTGTATCCATACACTGCTGAGGCCGAAAGAGGGTGTCAGAGCCTCTGGAAATAGTGGTGCAGATAGCTGTGAGCTGCCATGTGAGTGCTAGGAACCTAAGCCAGGTCCTCTGCACTGCAGTCACTGCTGTTACCTACTGAGGCCATCTCTCCAGCCCAGACAGCCTCAACCTGTGGATCGAGACTTCTTTGGCAAACCTCTTATCACCAAAAATAGTAAATTACAATTCCTAACAGTAGCAACATTATAGATATGAAGTAGCAACAAAAATAATTTTATGATTGGGGAGGGGGATCACCACAACATGAGGAACTGTATTAAAGATAGCAGCATTAGAAAGGTTTAGAACCACTGCTCCAGCCCCTCTCAATCATCTAAGATTATCTGACAACCAAGTAGTATATTTTTACACAGGCCTTTCGTTATCAAGAATTTTACAACTCCTGATCACAGGAGAATATTTTAGTCTCCCAGCTCTCCTAACCTCTAAGAATCTTCATCACCCTAATTTACTACCTAAGTTTTAGCTCTCCATGGTTAACTTAGAGTAACTCTGAACTCTCACAATTCAGGAAATAATAAAGAAGGTAAGGGAGGGATAAAACAGAACGCTTCAATAAATCTCAAGTCATAACTTACCTCCAGGATAGGCTGGAGCACCTCCTGGATTTAGGGTTCCAGGATAGCCCCCAGGGGCTGGATAACCTCCAGGTGTGGGGTAGCCACCACTTGGTGCTGGTGGGTAAGCACCTCCTCCCATTGGTGGGAAGCCACTAGGATATGGATACTGACCCACAGTGGGGAAAGATGACTCCTGACCTGTAGGCTGGAAAAATTAGAAACATGTACAAATGGACAGAATCGTAGAAATGTAGGATCCATTTAAAAAAAAAAACCAAAGAGTGCTATTCAGGTATAACCCCCCTGGCCCCCCCCCCAACAACTTAAAAAAACCAAACAAATCCACAACTTATCATTTCTGGTATCTCATTATTAACTTTATCAAGCCTATTCCACTTTGTCAGGATTTTTATCAGAACTCAGTTAAAACCAATTCTATAAGAGATGGACAAGAGCAGTCCATTTCTCTACAGGAACCAGCACCAGCTGGTGATTCTCTTCCCTTGTCCCCTTCTCTCTCTCTATGGCCTTACTATATGGCCTGGTTCTCCTCTAACTTCTGTTCCTCTTGCTTCCAGCTCTGAATGCTGTGATTATAGGTGTGTACTATCGCATCTGTTCTCATCAAATCTCAAATTCTCAGGAACAACTAACCAAGCCAACACATTTCTTCACTGTGGTAGCACATGGAAATGTGACAAAGACCCTCTCTTCCATCCTAGAGAGGAATCAACAGTGAACAGAGCCTGGGAACCCAGAATGCCACATTCAACAAGACTTCCACTCCATACTACTCAATAGTCCATGCTGACCTCCAGGATACTTGAAGCAAGCAAAAATAAAATTTTACTTATTGTGTTACATTACAGACATGTTAGGGTTGTCTATTTCAGCAAAGACTAAAATGATAGCCACAGTCCAGCTCCATACACAGGGATTTGAGAACATACTCACAATTCTCCTTTAAAACTATATATTTAGCTTGCGTGAAGATATACATGCTACATTGACCTGCAGAGGCCCTTCCTTCATTCTCCCCAGGACAGAGTAATAGTGTAACATACTTTTACTAACCTCAATTATGAACTTAGCCCCCAGGATAGTACAGCTATCACCAAGTCCAGGTGCTCTGATCTATGATTTAGCTAAGCCAAGCTTTCCTTAGTTTTTGTTTGTGAGTTTGTTTCCAGAGCCTGGTACATGCTAGGCAAGCATTCAACACTTAATAATAAACCCAGCCCACTTGGTTATTTTAGCCTTCCCCACACAAAGGTTAACCAGTGATGCCCAAGATGGATTTTGCATACGTGTGTGTGTGTGTGTGTGTGTGTGTGTGTGTGTGTGTGTATGTTGTATTGGTATAGAAAGTAACTAACATTTTAAAACCTAACCTTCAGGTAGTGCATACTTTTAATCACAGCACTCCAGAGAAGAGAGGCAGGCAGTTCTTTGTGAGTTTGGGGTCAACTTGGCCCACACATAAATTCTAGGCCAGCTGGAACTACACAGTGAGACCTTTTCTCAGAAAATAATAATAATAATAATAATAATAATAATAATAATAATAATAATAATAAAACTGTGAGCCAGTTCACATAAAATACAGGTTTCTGTCTTTACTTAACCTAATCTAGCAGCACTGGGTGTGCCTCCCTGAATGGCCACACTGGGCTAGAGCTCAGCTGTCCATGTACCACACATCCTATTATTTCCAGACAACAGTTGTCTTTTCTCGGCACAGGCTACTTCTATATAACAACTGTATGAAAGATATTAGTGATTTTAGTATTTTGATAGCAATACTTACAGGATATCCAGGAAAAGGCGGGTAGCCTGTGGGGGGGTAGCCTGGGTTTGACATTCTGTAACAACAACAAAAAGTCCTTTGTAATTTTTTGTATATCTTAAAGCCTCTGAAGGTATACATCCACATCCACACAGTATCATGGTGGGTATTAAATGTGAATAACGAGGCCAAAGATGGTTCAAGTGGATTAAGACTACTTGCTTTGAAATCTAATAACTTGAGTTCAATGTTCAGTATCTCAGATAAAGATGGTAGACAGAAAGAAGGACTTCTGCACATTATCTTCTGGCCTTTGCACACTTGGTTGAAGCATGCACACACCCTTTCCGTCTCTGTTTCTCACACACACAGTTAATAATATTTAGAGTGTAAGTAAAGATTATGAAATGTTTCCTTTTATCCTCTGTACCATACAGTCTGAACAGTCCCCAACTCCAGCCTGGTGAAGAGCTTACTGTGGAATTTGAGTACCTTGAGTTCAATCCCCAGTATCATGTAAAAAGCCAGATGTGGTGGTACACCCTTGTACTCCTGTAACTGGGGAGAGGGAGGTATGCAAATCCTCAGGGTTCATTGGCTGGCCGGCCAGCCTGGACTGATCAGCAAGCCTCAGATCTCTGCGAGAAGCCTTACTGAGCAAAGTTGACCTAAAGCACTATTGTAAATGAAGAAAGAGTACATGAGTGGCTGAGGGTGGACGCAGTGTTCTAAGAAGTGCTGGACACAGGACAGCAGCAAAGCAGAACGACACATACAAGCGACAGGGTGGGATGGAACTGTGATGGGTAGCTGCCAAAATAAAAATGAGAGATTGATGTAGAAGACAAGGGGCTACAGATGCAGTCAGGCATGGTAACTCACACCTATAATCAATCCCTGGGCACAAAGCCCTGAGATTTATGCCCTGCACCTGGAGGAAAACAAAAGGCAGTTAGTTAGGAGGCTATCAAGTCTGGTGTGGAATCACATACACTGCCAGACCACATTCATCCCTTAGCTGTCAACAGTCACTACTTATTGAACCAATATCCTGGTGTAGGATGTAACCTGGTAGATTGTGTCCACTTGTGGGAATGATTCTTTGGTTCTTACTTCATTTCCATTTCCATGGCATGTCCTTGCAGCAGGTCTTGCCATACATAACACAATGGCTACCTTGCTAAGATCACCCTCCATGTATTTTCTAGCTTATACTATCTCAGCCTTCCAATTTCCCTGGACATCATTAGCTGCCCTTTCCACGAACTACTCTTAAGACCCAAAAGACCCAAAATCCATAAAGATTTATTTATCAAATTAAAAACTTGCTGTCGTGTTGGTGTTGCAGAGGTGTAACTCAAGAGTGTGTGCTTAGCCTGCGTGGTCTTAGATTCAGACCCCATTAAAATCAGGAAAAAAAAAACCAACACTGGTCAAACATTCCAGTCTCCTTGGTACTGACTCCAATTTATAGTCAGCAATTTTTTTCTCTAATTTAAAAGATTGGTTTCTATGTGTACCTGTGTATACCACATACTTGCCAGGGCCCATAGAGCAAAAGAGAATGCTGGCTCCTCTGGAATTAGAGTTAATACAGAACTGCTGTAAGCTGCCGTGTGAGGACTGGGAACTAATCCCAGGTTCTCTGGAAGAACAGCAAGTGTTCTTCACTACTGAGCCTCATTTGCAGCTCCATCACCTAGGTGTCAGCCCCTTCTGACTGACTTGGCCCTCAAGCCTGTGCCCAGGCAGCATTTCTTCCTTTAGTTTAAACCTTATCTCTCCTTTCTTTAAGTAATAACATGAATAAAAAGTGGGATTCTCATATTTTATATATGTAAATCTCCTGAACATTCACTGAGGAGCACACTAATCTAATAGTTGTAGGTTGGGAACTAAGAGTCTGCGTCACCTTTCTGGTCTCACACCATAGTCCAGTCTTTCCCTTTTTTCTTCTCTGTTCTTGATTACCATCAGGAGTAAGGGCAAGCCTGCAGCCTCTAAAGAGCACTCAGAGGACCAAATGAAAGAGATCAGGATCAAAAGGGGGAAATCTGAAAATACTTTGTGAAATAATGCCTAGGTTGACACTGTAGCTCAGAGGTGGGAGGGAGAGGGAAGAGAAGAGGAAGAGGAATCAGGGAGAGAAAGTAAAAAAGGAGAGGGAGTGAGGTAGGGGAGAAATGGAGGTAGAGAGGACGAAAAAGAGTGCATGTGTACCTTTGGAGAGAGAGAACTGACTGGGGAGATGACTCAGTGTGTAAAGTGCTTGCTACAGAAGTCTGAAGTTCTGAATTCAGATTCCCCAGAAGCTGGGCAAGGTACCTCAAATCTCTAATTCTAGCACCCTATGGTGAGAGGCCGAGAAATCCCCATAAGTTTCCAGGCCAATTAGCCTGGCGTATGAGATAGGTAGCAAGAGACCCATACCCAAGACTTTCCTCTGACCTCCATATGCATCTTGTGGCACATGCACCCAGCTCCTCAAACTTGCATACACATGTATGTACGTACACACAGATAAAAGAATCACTCCAATGACAAAAGTTCTATGTCTACATTTGAGCTACTATATTAATTCTTACCTTTAAGGACCTGGAGGACTTATACCAAGATTTTTAAAACAAAACAAAAATAAATAAAGCAAAGACTATGTATTAGAATATAAAAAACTGAAACAATTTCAGTACACCTTGAAGATTATTAAGTATGAGAAATGAAATACCATTTCCATATAGGTCATAGAAATACCTTCTCAAATGCACATTTATATAGGTACTAGGCTATTCATCAGAGCATCATCTGTAATACGAAAGTTGTTCAAGACAATTAAAACATCACTTAGATACAAGTGAAACACATGAACATTCATAAAGTGAAGTTATAAACTATACACCTTCTAAAAGTGCTTTAAAAAAAAAAAAATCCAGCCGGGCGGTGCTTTAATCCCAGCACTTGGGAAGCAGAGGCAGGAGGATTTCTGAGTTCGAGGCCAGCCTGGTCTACAGAGTGAGTTCCAGGACAGCCAGGGCTACACAGAGAAACCCTGTCTCGAAAAAACCAAAAAAAAAAAAAAAAAAAAAAATCCATATATAAAACCATCTACCACACATGGTAAGTGAAACAAAGCAAGGTGGAAAACTGGATAGATAGTTTGTAAGCATTCCAGTAAAGAAATATACCCATTTTCTTCTCTCTGTAGACAAGTTTGCAGGAAGGAGACAGGGAGCAGAGGAGAGTGGCAGCTTCCTTGGGAGAGTGCATGCAGATGTGTCTGTGTGTGTGTGTGTGGGGGGGGTGACAACAAAACAGCTCACTTTTCAATGGCTTTCTAGTCCCTTTAAACATTGCTCATGTGGTCACTTCAAAAAGTCGACTTTAAAGTTTTAGTAAAAACGCTAACAAACCCTAGGGTGACTCAACAAATTACTCAGCTCTGTTCAAGTGACAGGACTCTGCTGAGTGAACTAAAGCGTTTGTTTTCCCTTTAATACTCTATGTTACAAACAACCAAAGGTTGTTTTTAGAAAAACTTGGAAAATTCATTCTTGGTTCTACAAACCATCTCCACCCAGTGAGTCAGCTAGTAAAAGGGTGGGTCTATGTGAGTCTCTCAACTGGCAAGAGTCCTAAGAAGTTAAGGGTGGAGGTAGGGAACGGTGTCGACAAACAAGGAAGAGGGGAAACAGGAAGTGTGACTTATGCTGGGCAAGAACAGAAAGTTTTCCAAAAGCCGCCTCTAGGTTCCTAGGTTCCGGAGGGGCCATTTAAAGCAGTGACTGGGAATAACAGGGAAACAAGGCTTAGTCCTCTGCACGGAAAGGTAGCCCTCTACTAACCATGAGGACTAAAAGGTGGCTCAAGTTTGTAGGGGCAAAGTTATTTACTCCACTTGCTTCTAATGTTTTCCTTGCCAAAACGGTAGATCATTATACTTGTACTGTAATTGGGACAGATTACCTTATCAGAATGGCTCTCTATCACCTGGCAGCAATTAGGGAATGTAATGGATAATAAGATACCTTGTGCCTTTTCAATTGTCCCCTGGTTTAGCCATTCCCCTCTGCATCTTGGTTACCTGGACATCTGATATGGTTCTAGGGCTAGGAAAAAAAAATCTAGATTGTTACTTCCTAGAATAGTTTCCAAGAATTTTAAGCTGGAGCTTACGTATCAGGGTTGTGATTTCTGTCTTAGGTGTCATTAAGCACAGCACAAATTCTTCAAGTTCCCCTAAATTTGCTGTGTCATCAAAAAGTCTAGTCTCTAGCCAAACCGAGCTTTCGGAGCTGTTTAGTCGGCCTTCTGGCAAGGGCCTCACCAGGGCCACCCTCTGGCCTCAAGCCCTCCACCTGCGGCCCACCTGGCCGAAAGCCGGGTGCCACTGCTCCCTAGCATCCCACTCTAAACCTAACAGAGTGATTTACCAACAGGCCTTCCAAGTCCTTCCGCACGCGGGGAAAGCATGCCCAACCCACCCCAGCACCCGAAACGCGTCCGAGTCTCCGCCACCCAGAGGCCCACCCGCGCGAGGCTCCACGACTGCCGCTAGAAGGCCAGACCCGAGACTGGGAACGAGCTGACTGGCCGGAGGAAGACGAGCAAGGGGAGGGGGTGAAAGTCCTCACCTGAACAAGAAAGCAGCGTCACACCCTAGCCCGCTTTCCCGCAATATGGAGCCAGGGAGGGCCGGAGGGCGTGGCGCATGGGCGGCGCGAGGATGCTGGCTGCCTGGACCGCCCCCAACCTCGGGCGGGACCCTGCGCCCCTCAGGTGGCTCAGCTGGCTCTAACACGTGTCTTTTATCTCTGCGAGTAGGATCCACTCCAGGTGGTGCTCCCTTAAGGAAGAAGCTGCAGCTTTGAGTCAGGAAGCTCAACTGGGCTGAGCAGAGGAACTCAGATAGCTCCAGGCCTCAGGGTGTCCTGAGAACCTAGGGCGAGTTTGTCTCTTGTGACTATAGGGAATTGTGGGTAGACAGAACTGGAGTTGAATTAAGCAAAACTAAGCAGAGGTGAGTTAGTTCAAAGTTCTATTGGTCCATTAGTGCTAAACTATATATAGAACTAAGTATGTGAGGCACTTACATGGAATGAGAAAATACATACACACACAAGGTAATGTGGTGAATGGAGGTTACAGGTCAACCAAACGTTCGCCTGTTTTGTTGTTTTTTAAAGGTTGGTCTCACTGGGACTGCTGGATAGTAAGGCAAGACTGGCTGGCCAGTGAGCTCCTGGGATTCATGTCTCCATTTTCAGCTCTAGAAATACAGGATTGCACTTGCACATGACTTGAGCCATCTCCATCATGACTTTCACTTTCGCAACAATAATGTATTTGGGTGTGTAAGACTGAGCATGATTGGTAGGAATTGTTTCTCTTCCTCTACCATGTGATATCCAGGAATGGAATTCAGGTCATAAGGCTTCACAGTAAACACTTGAGTCAGGCATGGAGACAAGTGCCTTCACACCTCAACACACTAATTCCACTGTAATACACTTTAAAAAAAAAAGTATATTTGCATAAGATGTATTTATGTGTGTGGGCACATGTGGAGGTCAGAGGACAACTTGGAGGAGGAGACAGTTCTCCCTTTTCTACCATGTAGGTTTGGAGAATGCAACTTTGTTTTTCAGGCTTGGCTACTAGGCCCATTTACCACTAGGCCATCTCACTGGTCCTAGGCATTTTTACTTACTTGATATTTGAAACATAAAATTTTAAATAAGATAATTTTGTCCTTGTTGTTACATCCCTGAAGGAAAAGGTAGCCTGGCAGTTAGGAGTCAAGGAATACCATAGTCACACCACATAAAAGATTTAGTGAAAGACACACTAGGGAAGGTGGCTGCCTCTGCTTGGAGAAGCAGTGAACTGAGCAGAAGGCAGGCTTTATATAGGGTCTTTTTTTTTTTTTTTTTTTTTTTGAGGGGGTAGGGGGTAGGAGGAGGCAGACCTTTTCAGAGTGGCCAGATTATGAGCTTCTTTTTCTGTAGGGCAGGGCCTGGCCACTCTTCTGTTACAGTAGTTTGTGGGATGGAGGCTGGCAGCTGGAGGTCTCTAGGTGCTTCATACAAGGGGAGTCTGCACATGGCAGGGAAAGCTGCCGAAGTTGGTGTGAAAAGCCGACATTTGTGCTTCTGGTGTAGTATCTTAGAAAACATTGTACAAATTCATGAAGATCTATATATTCTAAGCATTTTAGTTCCTTAGATCTCTGATCCATTTTAGAGTGTTTGAGGCTGGGTCTTCACATAGCTCAGGCTGACCTCAAACTTGCTGTGCTGCCACAGGTGAGCTTGAACATCATGATCCTTCTTCCACCTCTACCTCCCTAGTACTGCCAGTTTTCTTGACTTTAGTCTTGCTGTGTAGCCAGGACAGCCAATTCCTGAGAGTACCACTATTCCAGCACATGCACTGGAATTATAGGCATGTCCTACAACACAGTTTGAATTCACTTTATATGATATGAATTGGGGCTCCAACTTTATTCTTTTCCATGTGGCTATCCAATAGTGCTAGCACTGTTTGTTGAAAAGTTTATTATTCAGTCTATTCTACAGAATGAGTTTCAGGACAGCTACAAAGAGAAATCCTGTCTCAAAAGCAATCAAAAAGAAGGAAAAAAGAAAAGTCTATCCCTTTGATCCTTGTTAAGAATTGGGTGACTCATAAATACTAGGGATTTTCTTTTTCGGTTTTTGCTATGGTCTAAATGTATGTATCTCTTTCAAAATTAATGTTTTAAAGTCTTTGTCTCCAAGACGATGGTATTTGGGAGAAAGGTTGTTGGGATATGACTAAGCCAAGAGAGCACTACCCTAATGTATGGGATCACTGCCCCGATTTAAAGGTATGATTGGTTGTCCTTCTACCAGGTGAGAACAAGAAAAGGTGCCTCCTTCTATAAACCAGGAAATGAGCCTTTACCAGACAATAAACCTTCCAATGTCTTGGTTTGTGAAATCCAAGAATCTGTAACAGAAAAATAAATGTTTTTTCTTTGGTCTTTTTTCCTTTTTCACACAGGTTTTAGAGCTGTAACTCCTGTTACTTGTGAAACTGAGGCACCTGAGCAACGTAATAACCCCATCTCAAATAAATGAATAAAAAATTAACAAATTAAAAAAAGAGAGACCTGGGAATGTAGCTTAATAATAAAGCTAGCATGTAAAGGCCTAGCATGTGCAAGGCCCTGGGATCAATGGCAAGTTCTGGGGGAAAAAAAATCAGAAATGAGTCTGGTTATGTTAACATCCATTGGTTTAGAATCTTTAATTGAACTATGAATAAGGTTTAGCCTACAACAATAGGTTCCAAAGCTGGCAAAAATCTGACATCAACAGGGTAATTTGGTTAAGCTTTCATTTCCCAGGCATTCAGTTAGGATTTGGTTCAACTACTAAAAAATCATCTGCTTTTTCTTCTAGTTGTTTCTTATCTAGTTGGCAGGATGAACTTCCAAGAAACATGATGTAGTAGGCACTACTGTATACTGGTTGCTTGTTGGGATTAGAATAGACCTGTTCTGGTTTGAGGGATGCGAAAGGATTAGTCCCACAAGCAATGATGTGTGTGTCCAAGTTCACCAGAATCTGCAAAGAGGCTTCCAATTCCTGTTGGCTGGGAAAGAGAGAAGGAAAAACCCCTTAGTGTGAGAGAACAGAAACTGCCCAAGTGCAAGGCAATTCATCGTCAATCCTAAAAGTTATCTAAAGCTGTACTAAGCAACGACTATTTTTTTTCTTCCCAGATGTCTCCCCAAATCCCTGATTAGCAAAGGACTGTTTCCAGAATTTTTTTTTTAACAGCCACCTGCAGGCAGGAAGATCATCTTCCTAAGACAGGAAGGCGAGGGGAATCGAAATGAGTCTATCTGTACAGGAGGAAGTGAATCTGACAAGGATCATGAACAGAAATAGGTAAAAACCTGTAAACAGTAATCAACGTTGGAATCTCATAGTCACGAAGTAGCAGCAGGGTAGGTAGCCAAGCTTCCATCAAGCCCGGGGAGGCATGGAAACCTAAAGAACAAGAATGGAAATGGGAAGAGAGGAGGAAAGGCTGAGGTACAGACTAAGAGCAGAACATTTCTTTGATGTTATATGCTCAACCCTCATGTTGTTCATCCCTAGTTCTTGCCATCAGGAACTACCCAAGTTCTTCAATAAAAAATTCTGAACCAAGGTAATATGCTTGGGAAATGATCAAGCAAGCTAATCATTACACTGTATTTAATGAAGACCAAAAGAAATGAATAAGGACCAAATAAAAAAAGATTTAAGTAATTTGTCCTGGCTATTTATATGAAAACTTGACATCGTAGAGTCATCTAAAAGAGAAAATCTCCTAGAGAGAAAATGCCTCCGTAAGATCCAGCTTTGGGCATTTTCTTAACTAATGATTGTGGTGGTTTGAATAAGTTTGGCCCCAATAGAATCATGTGTTTGGAGGCTTAGCCTATAGAGAGTGGCATTATTAGAAAGAGTAGCCTTGTTGGAGGTGTGTCACTGTGGGGGCAGGCTCTCAGGTCTTACATGCTCAAGCTATGACCTGACATATGTTATGCCATACAACACAGTTCCCTTCTGCTGCCTGCCAATCAAGATGTAGAACTTTCAGCTCCTTCTCCAGCACCATGTCTTCCTGGACACTGCCTTGCATCCCACCATTATAATAGACTGAACCTCTGAAACTGTAAGCCAGCCCCAATTAAATGTCTGCCTTTATAAGAACTGCCTTGGTTATGGTGTCTCTTCACAGCAATAAAATCTTTTTTTTTTAATTGGATATTTTATTTATATTTCAGATGCCATCCCCTTTCCCCATTTCCCCTTCCTAGAAAACCCCTATCCCGTGCCCCCTTTTCCATTTTGCTTTTATACATTTTTTTAAATGTTAATCAAAGGCTTTATAAGTATGGTAATGCTCAATCAGAAGTGTAACCTAATACCCAACCTAGCTATGTAAACTATCTTTGACTAGTGGAGACACGTGAACTTCTGCCTCCATGCCCCCTCTCTCTTTCTCTCTTTTTCTCTCTCATTACCTAGCTTCTCCTCTACTTCATCTTCTCTCCTTACTCCATCTTCTCCTCTCCATGCTCCTTCCCCCTCCACTCCTCCTACAGATCACCCTTCCTGTTAAAATAAAACTTTTCTCTCAAAATACAATTAGAACATAATTATTCCTATTTGTACCAGTGAGGTACAAGATAGTCTTAATATCCAGTCCATCCTTTTGTTGACTAACCAGAACCTCTGTCGTCTCTTTTGACTAAAACACTTAGTTTTGAACCTGGCTTTTTTCTTGGCTTTAGAATGAATGTCAGCTGAAAACCATTCACTCAGATCTTTTCTCTCAAAGTAAATAGCCAGGATTGGCTATGAGACTATAGGTCTTCAACCCCGTCAGAAATCCAGAATGACTGAGTTAACTGAAGTTATGGGAAGCACTAAGCATAGCTTCTAAAACTTAGTCAATTTATAGAGACCGCGGAACACCTGGACAGCCCTTATACTACCGAATGTTGGAGCATCAAATCTTTAGCCTTCTGGCCTAAACTCATCTGACAGACCTTAGTGATGCAGAATTATTAAGGGCTGATTACTCTGTCTAGGCAGATATAATCAGTCGACTATTCTGCAAGTGTATCCTTTTCTGGACAGTAATTTGTCTGTAGATGGAGAGAAGCAATTCTTGCCTAGTGGCTGTCTCACCACGACTGGAGTAACTCCAAGGATGCTCAATTTCTTCTTAGAATCCAAGACAGGAAGCTGTCAGGAGCAGAAAGGTCTCTAATCAAAATGAACATAAATATAGAAATATTTGTGACGTCAATTCTATGGATTTCTGACGTTTTGAAATCCAACTATCCATGTAAGGTAACCTGGACTGTTGTCTGTTAACTCCTAGCAATAAAATCTTAACTAAGAGTGACTGATGGGGAGGGCCCAGTCCATTGTAGGAGGTGTCATTCCTGGGCTGGACTGAGCAAACCATAAGAAGCAATCCAGTCAGCACAACCCAATCATGGCCTCTACATCAGCTCCCACCTCCAGGTTCCTGCCCTGTTTGAGTTCCTATGACTTCCTTCAGTAATGGACTACAATGAAGTGTGAACTGAATAAACCTCTTCCTCCCCAATTTTCTTTTGATTTTGATGTTTCATCACAGTGATAGAACATAAATGCAGGATGGAAAATTATCAGCTCAGCATTCCTCTGAATGAACTGTTCTTACCTGGATGAAATGCAGCCACCAAATCTGGATGAGCTAGCCTCCCAGTCTCTATCTGTTCCTCCCAGAAATCATGATAAAGGGCTCTGTGGCCACTAAGCTGAATTGTTCCAGGCTCCAGGGGTAAAGATGAGGAAGTCTGTAAAAGGTCAGCACCCACATCCACACCCACCATGATCACACGAAAGCCAAGGTGTTCAGGAAACATGTAGCCAAGCTCATCATAATCTCCAGAATGAATGAGAAATGTCTCCACGTGGGAAGCACCAACAACATGCAATGTGCTTCCACCAGTCTTCCCAACATCTACTGCCAGAGTCCGAAGCCCTAAGCCCAGGGTCAAGGGCCGTGACAGAACATCTGTCATCAACCGCTTCAGAGAGCCATGTAAGACATCAGGGTCTGGCCGTGGCCTTCCTACACTGGACCAAAGCATGGTCATAGCATGGCTATCCAGAAGAGCATTCAATGTAGATTCTAGCTGTAAACCCCTCATAGAAAACCAGGTATCCCAATTCTGTATATCTTGAGGCAGACATAGCCAAGGTCCTGAGGGTAGGACAAAATCACCTATGGGACAGAAAGAGTTAATAAACAGGGCTGGAGAGAAAAGGGCACGCTGTTTTTGGAAAGGACCTGAGTTTGGTTTGCAGCAGCCAAATTGGGGAAACTCACAGTCTCATGTTATTCATGTTCTAGGAGATCCCATGCCCTTTACTAGCCTTAGGAAGCACTGCTCTCATGCAAAAACTAATAGATACCCATAATTAAAAAAAAAAAAAAATCAAATCCTTCCTTGGGTTCAAAGTTCCCTCCTCAGTAATTCTTCCATATTTATTCTGCCAACCTATCCCCATTCCTTCTGTTTCTCATTTTCTCCTAAAAATAACATGTTTTTATTTAGTTCCAACTAAGATCACCAACTGCTATTATCGTACAATTTCCTAATACCTCTACTTTACCTGTGACCAGAAGCCATTCCATGACACGATCCACAGCCACAAGACGGAGCTCTCGACAAACCTTCCTATGCACTGGCCAATCTGATCTCTGGCACTCTGTATCACAGTAATAGACATTTCTGCACCTGAGAGAATGAACCAAAGAAACATGTTCCTGTGTCACAAAGATGTCTTTGTGTCCAAGGAAGGGGCTGGATGCCTGTACCTACAAAGAAAGGCCAGCAAGAGGTGAAGAAGGCAGTGAGAAGAATGACAGTAACAACCTGAATGCAGAAGCCATGGGGCAGATGAAGCAAATGGGTTAGGAATACAATCATGCTTAGACAGAGTGCTACGTCCATTTTCACGGATCTAAAACTTAGGTTGGTTTTTTTTTTTTTTTTCATGAAGAAAGAAAAAAAAAAGAAAGAACCAAAAAACCCTAGACATTAGCTGATTCTTTCCCTTACCAGATATGCTTCAACTTCAGACTTCTCAGAACAAATGTCATCTTACCCTCTGTGTACTCAAGAAGTAGGAAGACTGTTATTTCATCTCCCACATTACCAAAAATAAACAGGATTAAAACTGGGGACACACAAAATGAGGAACTATTAATTCCTCAAAACACAACAAAAACAACCAAAACAAAGCAAAAACAAAAACCCTTAGGCTTGTTCCTCTTGGAATGAGGACTTAGTATAGGGTCATTTCTAAATGTTCCCCTACTGGTCCCCACAAGTCACCTCTTACAGTGCCGGAGAACCTTGCAATTGGAAAGGCCACGAGGGAGTGCTTTACAATAAGCACAGAATCGGAACGTGTCCTCCATCCTCTGGAACATTTCTTGTTGACATCGAAATCCAAAGCTTGATACTGGGGTTTCCCCATCTATCACCAACCTGTAGAGACAGTATGGAAGAAGGTGCAACAGAGCTAAGCATCTCCCAAATCTCTTCTGTGCTTCTTCTGCCTTGTATAGATTTTTACAGTAATCTTAAATGTATCTGACTCCCATTTTTCTTAAGCAAATTGTTTCTTCTATAGTAACATGACCGACAAAGGTCAGAATGAGAAATTCCTAAATTATACTTGTCCAACCTTCCAACCAAAGACACTATGAATTTTCCACAGAACTGGTCACTCACTTGTATTCTTCATAGCTTTTCATGTTCAGCTTTTGGAGGATCAACTGGGACAGACCTGGTACATTATTGTCCAAGGAAATGAAACCAAGTGCATCAATGCTAGGGCCAGGTTTTGAGAGGGTTGGAGGCCCTGGAGACATTTCTGTGGGTGAGATTTCAAGCATGGGAATCTCTGGTGGGGGTTTCTTGTGCTTTCGCCGTCGTGAACGAGGAGCCATGACCAATGAACTTGGGGACCAGTGCTAAACAGGAATGGAATTTGACAAAATGAATACAAATCTTCGGATGCCTGGCATTTTACTTAACATTCAAGTCTGAGGCCCAACTATCAGAAGATTTATTTAGTTATAGATTACTTACTGGTATAAGCAGTTATAAAATTAGAGGAGACCACTGAGCACATACATGGTAGCTCATTTCTGTACTCCTATTTAGGAGGCTATGGAATACATATAGAATTCCAGACTAGGCCTAGTTTGCATAGCATGACCATGTCTCATGCAAACACAAAAGAATAAATACATATAATTTATGTATTATGTGATATGTGAAGTTCTACAGACCAGTAAATAAATATACAAAGAAAGAAATTAAGAAACCCTTAAAAAAAGGCAGTGGTTAAGAACTGGGTTGATTGCTGGGCAATGGTGGCGCATGCCTTTAATCCCAGCACTTGGGAGGCAGAAGCAGGCAGATTTCTGAGTTTGAGGCCAGCCTGGTCTACAGAGTGAGTTCCAGGACAGCCAGGGCTACACAAAGAAACCCTGTCTCGAAGAAACAACAACAGTAAAAACAAAACAAAACAAAACAAAATAAACAAACAAAAAAAAAACCAACTGGGTTGATCAAAATAGCCCTGAGACTTGTCTATGTTTGACTTTTTTGGGAGGCAGGAGGGGACAGTTCATATAGACCAGGATAGTCCCTAATCCCTGTGTTGCTGAGGATGACCTTGGATTCCTGATCCTTTTGCTCTAATTCTCAAGTATTAGGACCAAATCCAGGACTGTATTCCTGGCTAGTCTTGAAATTACTGTATAGTCTAGGCAGGTCTGGAATTTGTGGCAATCTTCCTGTCTCTCAAATATTGAGATTATGAGTGAGATCCATTAAGTGGCCTTTTTTTTTTCTTTTTTAATAAGCATCTTTATGGGGGATAAAATTATATTATTGTTCTGTCAAAGCAGTGGGCATGTTTTCTTCTCTTATTTTCCATTTACATATGGTCTTTTAAAAATGTCTACTTAAATATCTTCTCCTTTTTCAATATATTTTCTTAATTTTTGAGAATTCCAGGCATGCATGTAATATATCTTGATCAAATCCACCTCTTACACTTCCCTTCAACTTCTTCTGGACACTCCACATGTATATACATACAACTAGCCCACTCCCAAATGAACTTCTTTCTGAAATAACCCTTTGAGTGCAGTTAGTGGTGCCTGTATGTGTATAGGTGTAGACCATCCACTGGAACATGAACAACTTTCCAGTGACCACAGTCCCATCAATTGCCAGGAATCTTAGATAGGAGTCAGACCTCCTGAACACATACCCATTCATGATGGAATTTTGGCTAGATTCATCTTCTATGGAACTTGGATAGGTCAGATAACCACAATCTGTGGTTTTATGACTATAACACCATGTCATGCCCAGGAGTTGGTGTTTTATGGCATTTCTTTGCATCCTCCAGTTTTTATAACCCGATGCCCAGTCAGTGTTCCCAGAGTCTTGGTGGTGTATGTTGTAACACAGACGATAGTTGTCCCATTTAGGCCTGAGCACTCAAAGTCATCTATTTTTTGCTACTTTGACCAGTTATGAATTTCTGCATTAACTACTGTGCACTGCAAAAAGAAGTTTCTCTGACCAGGCTTAGGAGCAGTAAAATGTATGGGTTTGACAATGTGGGCATGTAGCAAAACAACAGTACTCGGTTCACCCTAGGGCCTATGAATTCTCGACTTAGGCTTTTCACCAGGTTTACATTACCAGGCATGAATTCTTTCTTATGAAGCTGGCCTCAAATACCATCAGAAAGTAGTTGGTTACCTTCTAATGGCCATGCTATATTCAGTGAACACATCTTGCCTGGAAGGTCTGTATTTTAGTATTTAGAGCCCACACTGGGTAAGGCCATTGGTGTCTTTGCTCCCAGCAGACAGCATAGCATCTCTGGGACTATGAAAGCTAGCTACAAGAGAGAAAGTTGCTGAGCCAGTTCTACAGATCTTGTAACCAAAATATGTATTGTCTTCAGCTGCAGGGCTTCAACAACAAGTTAGGATATACTTTGTCTATTTTTGATTGGGTTATTTGTTATCTGCTCTTCATAGAAGTTGTGTGGCAGTGTTGAGACAGTTCTCACTGTGTAGCCCTGGCCTGGAAATGTAGACCAGGCTGGCATGGAACTCATAGAGATCAATCTGCCTCTCTTGGAAATATTTCCTTTCTTTGTGTTGTTATTTCACACTGTTGATGGTATCTATCTACACTATTTTATCTTTTTTTAAAAGATTTATGTGTATAAATAGTTTGCCTACATGAATGTATATGCACCTCATTTATGCCTGGTACTCAAGGAGGTCAGAAGACAGTGTTGGATCCTCTGGAACTGGAGTTAGCAATGGTTGTAAGCAGCCATGTAGGTGATAGGAATCGAACCTGGGTCCTCTCGAAGAGTATCTAGTGTTCTTAACCATAGATCCTCAAGTCATTTTGTCATTAGTTCTCAGATTACTTCTATCAGTATTTCTCTATTCATCCTCTTCTTTGTATTCAAATTTTCTTTTCTCTGACTACATGCATTCAGAGTATTCCCATCTCTCAAGACAGTTCTAACTGCTTTCATCTCATGAAGTTGCCGAAAATTTATTTACTCTGGAGATTGTCATCTGCTCTCTCATTAGTGCTTTCTAGAAGATTTCATAGTAACTTACAGTTTGTGTCTGATATCCCCGTAGATGAAATATGTAACTTTCTTCCTGTTTTCAAATGATAAGGTTACTTTTTTGCAGCCTAAACTATTCTCAAGCTTGAGATATTTCTGCCTCAACCTTTTACTGAGATCATAGGCATATGCTTACATTCCCAAAAATATATAATTTTACATATTAGTCTCCATATAGTATTCTACAAATGATTTTACCTGTTTATCGATAAATAAACATTGGGTGAATGCTGTTTTAATTTTTTTCCAGTATGATCCTTTGTGTCTAGGCATAGATAAGGCAAAAAAAGAGACTTGGGTATCACATTCAAGTAGATTAATGGATGGATGGTTAATATTTTCTATTTCTAAACCATCATTAAAGAAAATCCTGCCGGGCAGTGGTAGCGCATGCCTTTAATCCCAGCACTTGGGAGGCAGAGGCAGGTGGATTTCTGAGTTCGAGGTCAGCCTGGTCTACAGAGTGAGTTCCAGGATAGCCAGGGCTACACAGAGAAACCCTGTCTCAAAAAACAAAACAAAAAACTGAACAAACAAACAAAAAAGAAAATCCTATCTAGAGTCACATCATCTTTTATGTCAGGACTGAAACCCTGCCATTTTGATTCATATGTTCCTAGTGAAAAACTTGTAGTTATTTAACTTAGCCTGGATGAGCTTCATTTATTCTGCATCCCTGATAAAAAGACTTTGCAATTTCTGGTCTTGGATCCTCTCATTTGGCTTTCAGTGATTTCATATAATCTTTGATATACTTGAAGACTTTTTTGATGAAGTTGGTTCATGATTATCAACACCAGTGATTATTATGCTTTAAGTACCTTTTTGGGGCCTTCCGCAGAGGCATTTTGACCGGTGTTACCTTCTCTCCTGCTGACCATCTTGCCTCCATCCCCAGGCATATGTCACAGGACAGCTCATCATAGCCAGTGAGGCCCTAGTGGATGACTGTGAAGGTGACTAGAGCCATGGCACTGGTTTACAAGGGGAGACAGAGGAACCAGTGGAACAGGCTGGCTCAAAGTTAAATTTTATGTTTTATATTCACAATTTTCCCACCTGCTGGTAATTTTGGATAGCCAAAACTTGTGTTGCTTTTTGCTCCTTTTAAAGTTAATTTAACAACCTGTGTACTGAGACAGATATGGTAGCACACAGCTAGGCTACATAAGAATCTGTCTCAACAAACTACAAAAAATTCTCTGTCCTTAAGATATTAATATATTCTTTTTATGAAAAAGATAGGGATGTATGTAGTTCACTTGATAAGAGTGCTATACAGTAATTTCGAGGCAGCCAGGAATACAGTCTCACTAAAAGAAAAGAAATAAGGAAGGAAGTAAGATAACATAGAATTACTGCATGTCAAAGCAATTCATTCTTGTGTACGCACCTCCAAATAACTGAAAATGGTTATCTAACAAATGTTTTGATGTGAATGTTCAGAACAACACTATCCAGAATAGTCAACTAGAAACTAAAGGTCCAATAAAAATGAATGTTGAGCACACTGGGATTTATAAGGAGAGGAAAGAAGGGGGGAGGGGGAAAGCTGGAGAAAGACAGTAGATTGACAGTTATCAGGGACTGGATGGAAGTAAATGAAGAATAACTGCCTAAGTTGAGTTTCCTTTTAGAAATGAAAATGTTTCAGATCCAGATACAGAGGTTGTATAACATTGTGAATATACTTAAAATTTTTTAATTAATTAAAAAAAAAACTTTTGAGAAAGGGTTTCAAGTATCCCAAGCTGATGTCAAACTTCCTATGGAGATAAGAATGAGCTTCATCTTTGATTCTTCTGCCTCCATCTCATGAGTGTTCCAATTACAAGTATATACTACCATGTTGGATTGATGAAGGATGAGAATCAAACCCAAGGCTCTACACATACCAGGCGAGCACTGTATCAACACTACATACACTATATCAATTAAACTACATATACAGAGCACTAAATGCCATTTTATTGCTAACTTTAAAATTTTTCATTTCATATGTAAAATTTTCCTCAACCTGAAAAACTTAGGAAAGAAAATATCTATAGACACAGAGAGGCTAAAGTTATTAATATCCAGGTTTACTGTCTCCAGGGACAAGGAAAGGATAAGAGGATAAAAACACTGGCAGCAGTTGGTTCTACTGCAAACAAGGTAACCGGGTTCACATTAGGGATCATGTTTTGTTATGAAAATGGCCTGACATTTAATCAGTTTTAACCAGATTTGTTAAAGGGAACTTCCAGAATCATCACGCAGCTGCAAAATGTACACAGGTAGCAAAATCAACAAAATATTTCCAGAATCATCAAGCTCATACCCGTCTCTATTTTCTTTCTCTAGATCAAAGAACCTTCTAATTTTATCAGGCCATAGTGGGCTGCAAGAGCTGTCATACCCATCTCTTAAATGCTGCTCTTATAAAAAAAATCTATGGCCTAAAGTTAATAGAGAAATCACCTTCTATTTTTCTCTTGCACTTTCTTTCTCCTCATCCCAACATTTCTATCCACCTTTCTCTCTCCTCGACCTCTGAGTCAATGTCCATAAAGCAGAGATAGCGAAAGCTCTCCTGTAATCTCTATACTAATACCAGTGAGAACACGGGACCGAGTGAAAACATAGTCTTTAGCTTTAAGAATCATGTCCCTGTTCCAAAGAGTGGATTGTCTTTTGTCTTCCTATTTCTGAACCCCATTTCCAAAAACTGACTTGATTATGCCTCTGATTTATTCTTCCTTCCACCATGTTAGGGATCAACTCTAGGTCTATAGCAAGTAAGTAGTCTGCCACTAAGCAAAACTCCCAGTCTACATACCATCACTTTGTTTATTTAGAGACAGAGTTTCATGTAGTCCAGGCTGGCTTTGAACTGTGTAGCTGAAGGTAGGTCATAAACTTTTATGTATGTAGGAGGGTGGGATATAACTAAACAGAAATTAAAAGCAGCACACCACTTGAAGGAAAAGGTAAAATTTATGGTAAATCCCCAATATTAAACTCCTCTATGTTCAGAGCACACCGATGACCTAAGTTATAAATGTACTGGCTTTCTGACAGGAAGGTGAGAATGTAGGAATGAGAAGTCAGGTCTTTACACTTATGTGTGTGTGCGTGCATGTGTGTAATAATTTATGATTTGCCTATCACAGACCCAGACCCTGGTTTTAGCTTTCCCAGAGTCCCAAGCTCCTGCAAGTTCAAGGAATACAAACTGAGAAAAGCAAAGGAGGGAAGGAGAGACCCAGAGGACATGGAAGGGTGAAACCACAAGGAGTTTTGGTAAGTACTCAGAACTCAAGACATCCCTGATAACTTAGAGAAAACTACCGAAGTGTAAGCTAGCTCCTAGAAAAATTCTTACACTTCATCTCCAAAGTCTACCCTAAAACCTATGCTAAACAGCATATTCTCCTTTCTTCTTTCTCATTAACAAAGTCCCATATTTCATATAAGATACAGCCATATTTGCACTGTCTCTAGACCAGGAGATCCCACTAAAGTTTCTCAAATCCATCAGCAAATACAAAATGTCTTTTGGATGGTGGTGAGAAGACATGAAGAAGCAGAACAGGTCACTGGGTTTCTTGAACAGATAGAAGGCTAGCATGGTGATCAACACTTGTTCTGGGACCCAGGAAGCTGAGATAGGATGATCATAGGGAGCCCAGTCTGGATAGTGTCTCAGAAACCAAAGAACAAAACCCCCAAATGTGGGAAGAAGGTAAGGGGTTGGGGGTTGAGTACATGTACAACATTGCTATTCTGACCACATGAGCTGCTTAGTCAGTGATTAACACTCCCTCAAGTGATAAATACTTTACAGAATTATAAAATGAACTAAGTAGACAGATTGATGGGAAAGCAACTTACCCTGTTAAGCCTTAGGCTTCCTTCCTTCTCTTTCCTCCAAGTGAAGTAAATGTTTCATCTCTTCAGATCTAGGCTGTGTCTCTCTTGCAGCTGTCTGTTCACATCACTTCTTCTGCAAACTGCTGAAATGTTGGGTCTCAGTGACTAACATGTACCCTGCCAACCAGACAGACACGGATGAATTCTCCCTAATGAGACAAGTCAGGACATGGACACCTGCTTGAGCTCTCTTTCTGACCCTTATTCTCTGCCAAGAGGGCTCAAGACTCTGTCAACACTTTCCAACTCACCAAAGCCAGGCAAGCTGAGGAAAGATGAAACCTACTGTTTCCTGGATGTCTCTCAAGGTAGCATTTCTGTTCTCACTTTACAGCTTTGTAGGAGAGGGAAATCTCTTGGGATTAATTAGGGAATCAGTATTTAGCTGGAAAGATAGGACCCAAACCAAAGGAAAGGAACCACTGGAAAAATGTGTCAGTCTAGACCCAAGATGAGTTCTCCACACCTGATGTCCTTTTTCAGCTTTATATACTTGACAAATAGAATCCAACAAAGTCCAAACTAGGATCAAGTACAAATATAATTCCCCTAAAAAGACAGAAGAAAAGTGGCATTTAATGGTACAAGGAACTCAACTATAGAAAAAACAAGAACTACTTTGTAAAAATCACTTCACTTGTGGGTAAGGTATTCTCAAAAGACATTCTACACGAGTTTCAAAACAAGAAGAAATGCTTCTGAAATATCAAAATAAGTAAGAGCAATTTTGAGTTAGCACATAAAAAACGTACTATTTATAGAGACAGAAAACAATTGCTTTTTCACTCCTTCTGGTAAAGTATGCTGCTGATATAGGAAATTCAATCACACTTTCTAGCTCCTTTCCACTTATAACTACTGAGCTGAAGAATCTAACAGCTGATATTTGGATAGTGATTCTGTGCCCCTCATACACACTTTTCTTTTTTTTAACTTACATTTGACCTCAGCTGTCACTTACTTGACTCTGGAAAACAGAACTTCTGGCAATGAGGTGCTAGAATGTAGTATACAATTTTACAAAGTTTTGACACCAAGAAAGGATTCTAAAGGATGCCCAAACTAAAGAAAACAGAACTACAAACAATGAAGCATTGCATAACACCATATAGAATAGCTGTAAACAAAGGAAATTAGTTATAATATTCAAACACGTATTAAATAGAGGTTATCATTGTGGTAAACATTTCAGGTCAACCTCGAACTAAAGGAACTTCAAAATTAAATGATGGCCTTCAAAGAGTTCTGTTGCTGATGATTGAATACAGAAGGTATAAGAAAGCACAGATGAGCTCTGACAACTCAGGAAGTGTCATCTTTTGGAGATAAAGGATAATAACAGGAGAAAAAAATTGATGGCAGATATTTCATTTTAGTGTAACTACTTATATTTGTAGGCATTTAAAGAAACAACTTAGAGATCTGAATTTTCCACAATTTGTATCATGAGTTGCAACGAAAATTATCTAAATATTTCATCATTTTTGGTAAAAACTATCCATGAACATGAAAAGCCAGGCATGACAGTTCATTCCTATAAAAATCCCAGACCTAGGGAGGGTGAGGCAGGAAGATAGATGATGAGTTGAGGGATAATCTGAACTACATAGATTCTTTTCAGAAAAGAAAGGAAGGAGAGGGTAGGATGGAGGTGGAAAGAATTTCAAGAATTCCATAGTTTATTAATTTGAAAGAAGTCTGTGAGGCTGGGTAACAGCCAGCCCGCCCACTCACCCGCCTCCCCCATTCTCTCAAGATTTACCTATTTTTTTTTTTAACAATTTATTTACTTATTATATAAGAGTGCTCTGTCTTCATGTACAACAGAAGATAATCAGATCCCATTACAGTTAGTTGTGAGCCACTGTGAGGTTGCTGGGATTGGACTTAGGACCAATGGAAGAGCAGACAGAGATCTTAACCACTGAGTTATTTTTTCAGCCCCCAAGTCTACCATGTTCATGTATATTTGTTTGAGTTCTATTCCTATAATCCCACAAATTGATAATGATGCTTTATGCTTATCTATGATTCCCACAAACACTATATAACCCTAGCAATGAATTATAGAACTAAGAAGTTATTAACACTTAATATACTAGTTAAGTTCCTACTTTTAACAATGTGTAATTTTCATAAAACAAAATTAAGAAAAATCTTCGAGATATATATTACACAGTAATTTTAGAGGCAGCTAATGGACTGATTTACAATTTAATATTATATAAGACATTATAATAAATAATTTAGATTAATTAAACTGGAATTTGCCTAGAATATATATTTTGATATAAAATGGTACTTTATGTGTCTCATAGCTACTGTTTAAAGTTATTTTCCAAATTATAAATTGAGAACAATTTCTCAATTTGCACAATGTTATACCCAATTCGACAATGGTAGAGGAGGCAGAGCAACCCAATATTAGTATTTTTGCTTACTGTTAAAATACCCAATTTATCAGTATTACTCTAACAAAGTTTAAGACTAGAACATCTCTTCCAACCCAGAGATGGTGAAAATAGTGACTTTCATTTTATGTATGGTACTAGAGGTTGAACCTGGAGCTTTGCACATGACTGACAACCACCCTACCACTGAACTATATATATCCCTAGCCCTAAGTGACTTCAAATATTATATTTTGGAAAATTATTGTAGGAACTCAAAGTTCCCCAATACTCAACTACTCACATTAAATAAAAAAGTATAATATAAGTTGAAGAGGAAAACAAAACTTATAAAGACAAGAATTTAACTCATGAAATCATCATTAATTATAGGATAATCTCTAAGAATTGCTGTTAACAGAAATTTACAATTTGCATAAAAAGGTTAAATCAGACTAGATCTTTCAAATAAAACCCAACACAGAGATAGGAGCAGCAGCCCATGCATGGAATTTATTGTGTGCTACTGTTTATAAAATACTTGATAGTCCTGCACATGCATAATATTTCCAACTTAGACAGAAGACCATACAGGGTGCACTTTCTGGCAAACAAAACAACAGATGGTTCCACTGCCTGGTGCTATAAGCTGTATTCCAGGGCATGAGGGAAGCAGGCCACCAAAGTAAAGGGGAATACCAAACTACAGTGGCAATCAGTACAGGTCAGTAACTGTAAAATTAGCACATGGTTCCATTTAGTTTATCCAAGCAGTTCTGTAACTATCAAAAGTAAAATTTCGACATGCAGTCTTGACTTTTATGCTTCCACTAACATCTGAAGCGTTGAAGAGAACCACTGCTTCTAGGCTGCATTACTTAGTCAAAAACATTTCCAGACATTTTTAATTTCCTTCGCATTAAAACATAAAAATGATAGAAAGCCAGCAGCAAATCACCCTGGTGGTTTTTTAAGCAACTGGAGTACTCACAATAAACTAAAATTTCTCATAATATCTACGTAACCTATACATGTTGTACCTGTACATCATAGGTCTATATATTAAATATTTGCAAAATGAAAACATGCATACACAAAATACATCAAGTTTTACAGACATGATTTGAATTAAAATTTACTTTGACAATGTACAAACTTCTTTTAAAGTACCTTAAATGAGTAATTCTGTAATTCTTCATAATTTTAAAATTTAGTTTTTTTTTTTTTTCCTTAAATCTCTGGGGTGTAAATCTCAAAAGATATGGGCAAAAAAGAATCTAAATTGGTTTTTGGATTTTGTTCAAGTAAGAGTCTTCTTAGAAATAGTTTATGCGTTCATAATTGAAAAATACCAATACTATGTTACAGAATTAGCCACATTTAAGAACTATGACCTGAGGTCAGCATTTTATATAAACACCAACTGGGTTTCTCAGATTTTGTCTACAATTCAAAATACATCTAGTAACCTCAGAAATATATTTTAAGACCATGCTAATCCATCCTTTTAAAGACATTTCATGGGGTGGGGGTTGGGGGGTTCCACATTAACTCTAAAGATTGCATTTAAAGTCATGGTTGAAAAAAATCTAATTCTACTGAGGGGAAAAACAAAGGAAATCTCATTTGTAAACGTAAATGTGTGAACCACAAGCATAAATGGAGGTGTAGATATCCTCCACTGGAAATTGCCCCAAGCCCCTTGCTCACTGCTCTCCTCTGTGGCAGCGATTACCCAATCTTATAGACATCACAAGTCCCAGGGCCCTCAAGCCTCCATCCAGGAAGGGGCAAGGGTCTCAAAAAGCACAATGGTTTCTTCAGAGATTATGACATTTATCACCAGCTCGGTCAACCCCTCCAAGCTCCTTGAGTGATCTGTCCATTTGGGGCCCAAGATGTGAGAGTCCCTGGGAAGCCGCTGGTCACTGGGCACTATGGTTGCCAGTCCCGTGGTTCTCAGTGGTATGTGCGGTGTTCAGGGAATTGAAACCATCTTGCTGCACAGCATCTTTCCGGGGTGGCATTCTCTCATTGATCCTATCCAAACCCTTTGCCTCTTCAAAACTGCAGATTCTATGTGGTGGAGAGAATCCTCGTATTGCTTAACAAAATGCAAATTTGATAAGTCAGTAATTGTGAAAACAGTTTTGAGTTTTCAAAAACAACGAATTTTAAGAAGAAAAGAAATTACTGTAAATAACAACATTTAAATTTTGCTTTAGTTGAATTCTATCCCCATTTGAGTCTATTAAAATATGAAACATTTTTAATCCTAAATAAAAAGAAGAAAGGTTCATAAATGACACGTTAGTATAGTTTTGTTTGCTTCACTTTCAATAAATCAAAACAAAAACACTAGAATTACCTTTCACTGTTCACAAAAAACAACCTATAGAAAATGGCCTCAAGGTATCTGTCTGCTTCTACTAAACCAGTTATCTCCTATTACCTCAGTTAAGATCACATGGTGACCGTAACAGTGAGGTAGTTAAGAGGGGCAAGTAAGGAAGCTAAAGAAGGACAATCCTCAACACACAAATATGTATCAGAAACTTGGGAGGAGAAAGAAATGAAGTAAAACTTAGCAGGTAAGAACTACCTTGAAGAACTATCATCCTAGCAAAAGCAGTATAAAATAAAAAAGGTGGAAAATGCCTCCCAAGTTAGAACTGTGTTTGGACGATAAGCAAAAAGGATTCATAATTTTATATTTTAAAACATGTTTCCTTTCATTTTCTGACCAATTAATACAAACTATACCAAAACCAATGGCAATCCTTCTTGAGTATCCAAGCGGTTTTCAGTTTAACTGTTTTGAGAGAGGGACTCACTACCTGGAATTATTATGTAGCTTAGCCTGGCCTCAAATTCATGATCCTCCTGACTCAACATCCCTAATGCTAAGATAAACATTCAACACCAAGCCAAGCATACACCAATATTTATGGATTCAATATTACTTCGTCTGGAAGGATGGTATTTCCATTAGCAAAATATTAGTTAAAAATATCTATATAATTACTTACAGTCTACCTGATTAATATATCTAATCTCTAGGACTGTAAATAAGCATAAAGCAAACAAATGGCTATGGCCACTAAATGTAAGTAATATCAAGCTAAGTCTTGATACACATGAATATAATCTTAACTATAAAACTACAGCCCAAACTGCAAGAAACAACACCAAGAAAAATCATTTTAGTAACAGCTCCTATACTAGAATTGGCAAAAACAAACAAACAAACAAAAAAACCTCATGTGTTTATCTAGTGGAGGGTTTCACTTAGGGGAAAAATCTGAGTAGCATAAATATACAAAATATGGCCAGATCTCTACTTGCAGGGTTAGTTTAATAATGTCCACTAAAACAGGCAACATAACTGCTACATATACAACATATGCTAAGAAAATCAGTAACAATGAACTCTATACTAAAAAGAGAAAAGACATATATATACATATGTATATATATGTGTGTGTGTATATATATATATGTATGTATGTATGTATGAGCTATTGTGATTTAATAAAAGAAGAATGTGACTGTTAAACTTGATGAGTTAGCCAGTATGATTCATCTGTGCGAGCTAGGCATAAGACACATCCACAGGATATTTTCTGATTCCCACCCACAGACCACAGATCCCTGCCCAGTGCAAGGACTCTGATCGTACCTTTTTCAGCCTCAATAGCCTCAACTGTGGCTGTACAGAAGTGAGCAGAGGCATGCAAAATGAATGAGAGAGATGAGAAGGGTCATATTGTACAGCAGAAAAGGCAATGATCACTTAATATATCACAGTACCCCCAAACTACATCATTTACAATTGAACACAAACTATACCCACATTAGAGAGTCCCATCAAATCCCCCAATTTCTAACACAGCACAGCTTACATACAGCACTATGACATCAGAGCACAGGACATAGAGACCTACTGTAAAGACAGACACCTCAGCACCCATGCAAATATACTCCAGTATTTATTATTCATCTTGAATTTACTGTTATGATTGTTCTAGAATTTTCTATTGTTTGTTTTATCAGTGAATTACCATTACAGGAAAATTATGATAGAATGTAGAAGAAAAACAAACAAAAGGATCTTTCTTTCACTTCCAATATAACAACATTCATCACCACTTGGTTCTGATAAAACTCGGTGAGATAAAAACCACTTGGTTCTCTAAGATAAAAACTAGAAGGGGTCAAAAACAGATTTCTGTCCCTTCAGTGCGAAGAATAAACAACAAAATCTGGTATAACTATGATTAAACTTAAGGACTCTGAATTTGTTGTATTAGTCTAAGTATAATTCTCAAGTTTGTTTAGAGGGAGCCTAAAATGATCAATTTTCTATGCTAAGAACTTGGGATTTTTTTTTGTTTTGAAGGAGGTTGGCCTTGAACTCCTTACCAAGTGATCATCTTTCATCAGTTTCTAGAGTGACTGAAAGGCTGTAAGTGTATACCACTGTACCCTAGCCCTCACTCTACTGCTGACTGCCTAACTATCTAAACATCTATAATGTTGTAAAAATTCTATTTATATTCAGTTTACCATGATGATGAATTTGCTTAGAAGAGAGAAGACCTGTATTCTTAGGTGAAGAAAGAAAGGCTACTACTGGGCATCTTTTCAAACCTGTACACTAATGTGAAAGGTATTAAGGGGTAGAACTATCATCTTTCAGGCAATGAATCCTAATTATTTCATAATAAGGATACAATGTATAGATCATGTGAGAAAAAAATTCTTGGTATAACCTGGACTGGCAAACTTAAAGAACTGAATATTTAGTCATGCATTTTGTAATCAAAGATGCCTTTTTGTGTAATGCAAAGTTGGTAGGTCAGAGCATTTGCTGTTCTTGCAGAGAATTCAAGTTCGATTCCCAGCAACCACTTGACATTTAACAATCATTATCTAATGCCAGTTCCACGGTATCTGACACCCTCTTCTTGGAGGACACCATGCATGCGCACAGCGCATGTACGTATAATATATGCAGGCCAAACACCCATATGAATAAGATAATGAAATAAAATTTCAAAAAATTTTAAAGGATATATGTTTATTTATTTTGGGGTTTAAACCATAAAAAGAGTTGACAAAGGGGAACAAGATCTAAAAATGCAAAGAATAACAATACTTGTTTGACAATGTGAAACAGAATGATTTAGACATTATTTCATCCAAAACAGTTATGAATGAAAGAGCCTTATAAAAGTAAATTAAAAAAATATAGGTAGTCTTAGCCAGAATGTAAAGTGAATTGAGTATCCAAGAGGTAGGATGAATATTGAATAAGGATTTAGTTTTCCTTAACTGTTAAATCAAATTTCTACTCAGGCATACACATTATACGCCCACCTTGGGGGGAAAAAAACCCTAGTATCTGGAAAGAACTCTATAAAATTTGCCCAGGCAGAAAATAGGGTCATATGATCCATTTAACTGGGCATGGTGGCAATGCCTTTGATCCCAGCACTCAGGCTGGTGGAACTTTGTGAGTTCCAGGCTAGCCAGGGTTACACAGTGAGACCTTGTCTCAAATAAACAAACAGAAAATAAACAAAATAGAATGAAAAAAAGACCCATCTATATTTATTAGTCCTCAAACATTCATTATCAGCCCCTTCAGAATATAAACATTTTTGTTCATGAAGTTGAAGAAAAAAATGTCCATCAGAATATTTAAGAGTTTGTGATACTAGAAGTGATTATATATGAAGCATTCTCCAACTTGTATATGGTAATAAATTAAGACTAAAATTGATCTCTTTAAGAGAATCACAACCTAGTTAATTGTATAAAAATTTTTAATTCTCCTGATAATCTTTCTAAGCTATGAAACTTGATAGTAAGCTATATACTCTGTCAAACTGAGAGGCTTAAAACTAAAATATAGGCATCTGAAGCTTAAATCGTAAACTAGAAACAACTGGTAATTGTAAAATTCTATCTCAAAGCTACTGTACTTCTCCTTCCTTCATTAATTTTCAATTACACAGGTGACAGTGCTAATAAGTGTCAGTACAGCACTGCCTTTAGCTATTATGCTCTTCAATACAATAATGAATAAATGATAATTTGGTATTATTAAAATAGAGATACCTACATATTTTCCCATATAGATTGTGTTGTGGATAGAATTATAGGGTTAATTCCCAATCAAATTACTATGCAGGGGCGGGGGAGGCAGATATAAAACTCCAAAAATCAAACTGCAGTAGACTTGTAGTTTAAAAAACAAAACAAAACAAAACAAAACAAAACCCTCCACCCAAGAAATAACATGTAAATATTGCTTCAAAGATACTAAAAAGAAGTTGGGCACGGTGGTGCTTTTGCCTTTAATTCTAGCAGCCATAAGGCCTAGAGGCTGGAGGACCTATATAAGTTCAAGGACAGTCTGGTCTATGAACTCCACACCAGCCAAGACCCTGCCTCATAAAACAAAACTAAACCAAAAAAAAAAAAAAAAAGGATATTGAAAAGGTAACTTCTATAGTCTGAAAATAAGCTTAAAGTCTCAGAATTAAATTCATTTTTATATTATCTCTTAGTCATATACATTAACATTAGTTTGTATCCATAGAAATTTAAAACATTAATCTTTTAGTAAAATATAAGATGTGGTTTCTATATGAGCTTTGTCACTTCTTTTAAAATCAAGTTTTCATATGTTAGGAAAGTAACTTCAACCAAATGCTCAAACCATAACATCAAGAGCCATCCCTAGCAAAACTAGGGAGCTGTCCAGTTTCCCAAATTAGACCCCTCACGCTCAGCTCCTTCCAGTAACTCACTCTATGCTGGGAACAGACAGTCCCTTCAGCAAAGCGGCTGTCTCCCAAACCTTCCCTGCAGTTGAGGGTGGTTTCCAAGTTGAAGTAATGAGCTTCAGGCTGCATGCAAATTAAGAATAAATAGAAGTACCAAGCTGTCAACAAAGCATGTAATTAGCAGGTGCTAACTGTGAAATCTGAAAGCACAGTTTGCCATGGATACAATATAAAACTAGTAATATATCCAAGGATAACTGAGAGATGACTGTTAAGTATATCTATTTAAATATGGTATCTTTTAATTTTGTTTTTTCTTTGTAACTAAACAAAGGGTATACTTTTCATGATTAAAAATGATTCTTTACTAGTAACAATTTTTAATCTGTTACTGAATATTTAAGGTTTTGTTAATGTTTTAATTTACATTCATGTAATTTTCTTTGGCATTTAAAAATATTTGTAATAGAAAAATCGAGGGCAAAGAAAATTATAAGGAGCTTTCTTTTAAATCCAAAAAATAAGAGAAAAGAAATCTAAGGATGGTAGATAGTTGGTGGTTCAATAGTGTTCAAGGTTTTAGATTCTCAGATCTCTACATCTATGACAAAAACTGAAAAAAAATATAACAAAAACCAACTAAACATAAAACCTCATTCACCACAGAAATCTGAAGTTACATGTAGTTTCTATTCAAACTGTTCTAGCTGTACTTGTTTGTACCAGTGGTAACAACACATGATAAAATAACATGAACTAAAAATTAAGTCTATCAAAAATTGCTTTAATGAAAAAGGATTTGTTTTGAAACTGAGTGAAATACATTGCAAGAGGATTTGAAATTTATTCAAATACTCAAACTCCTTTTTTTTTCCACTTTAAAAACTTACTAATTACACCAATAAAAAACTGTAGTAAGAACAACAGATCTATCACTGCCGTTTTAATAAAACAATGACTTGTCAAAGTCACTTTGTGAATAGTTTTTTCCACATCACAAACTTTGTATTCTATAAAGGAAAGAAGTTGAGACTGTGTGCTACTGTGTATTGGCTGCAATATTCAAACCTCTTTCTTCTATTCATTCTGTAATGGGCTTTAAAAGTTTACCCAGTACTTACACAGAATAAACAATAAAGTTAGCTTTTTAAAAAAAAAACATAAAATATTCAACGAGCCAGATTACAGGAATGCTTTACGTATAATTTTTTTATTTTCATGCAAAATAAAGGCACACTTAATAACACCCTTTCAATTTTGACTTACATGATTTAAATTCAACCCTTTATAACAATAGCTTAATATCTAATGTTACATTCATATTCAGAATGAACCAAGTGCAGCAACAAATGTAGCAAACCTAAAATCAAGGTGCTACAAAGCTGCTTCTACATCAAAAGACAGAGAAGCGTCTGATAGAGTAATTTAATCAAACATATATTTACAGACATACAGCTATCCTAAAGAAAGACAGACAGATTTAGGAAAGCAGCTATATCTGCAGAGGAAGGAAACAGCATGTTACAGACAGTCAATTATACATAGAACATTTGACAAACACCACAGAAAACAAACTAATCATTTACCAGAGTACAAAACTTGGCATAAATCTTTTGGCAAAAAGAATAAAGGAAGTTTGGGGGCCTAAGCAGAACTTTAACTCAAAAAATAAATACTTGAAAATATAAACATAATCTAATACAATTACGTAAATTTTAAAAGAAAGAAACTTGGAATTACATTTCCATTTTAGTAATATGTATATCCCTGATTCACATTCTTGATTGAGGCTTTTAAAAGAAAGGGGTGCATTAAACAAATGAATAAATATTTCAGAATTATGACACGAACTGCTCCCATATCACTTTATGAAAAGCTGGGGAACTGATTATTATTTTCAGTTAAAATACAACTCAGTCTATTAATATTATGCCCTGGCCAGGTACTAATTAGATGCCTATCATATAGTACCCTGCTTATGTCAGCTGCTAAGACAGGAACTAAAAAGCAAAAGGAGTTCCCTGCATGCATTATGTGTATTGTTAGCAAAAGAGTGAGGTGTGCCCCAGTCCATCTGAGGCACAGCAAGTTGCATAACATCATTACCACTTTGCAAGGTCTGCCGTCCTCCAGCCAACACTCCACTAGGCAACATCCCTGTGGGAGTCAGGCCCTTGAGTGTCAGCACGCTTTCACTCTCCTCCCTACAGCAGAGAAATTGAACAAGTATAAGAAGGATTAGTAGCTCAGAGGTACAGCATTTACCTAGTATGCCCAGTGCACTAGGTTTGATCCTCAAAATTTCAAAAAGCAAAAAGGAAAAAAAAATAAAAATCTATCAATAAGTATTTACTTTAAAAGAGGAGCTATGGGCCATATGTAGTCCATGTATATAATTTACTACCTTCATTGTTGTTAACATATTTCCCTCAATTCCAAGATACTTATTTTCCCATACGCTAAATGTTTCATTTAGGAGGGTAGACATATTATAATTGAAGTATATATTGTTTTCCTGAAACTCGTCTTCCTAAATTTTAATCCCAGGAAGGTTAAGTTGTACTCTCACAAAACAGATATAGAAGTATATGGATGAGAAAATTCACCAGGAATCTTATCCTGGTCTGATTTTAAAGGTACAAATTTGGTCTTTCATCACAAGATTAAATTTCAGTGGCAGACTGTGTGCTTAGTGTATTTTAGGTCCTGGGTTTGATACCAGCACCACAAAATAAAACAAAAAAGCAAGCAAACAAAACACTACCAGCTTCAAATGAATTTCTATTCCCGTCAACAGTACATAACCCTACAACTAGTTTCAATATAGAAAGAAAACCAGTTGCTTTTAGGTATCAACCAGAACAATGCTCATAAAATGCAATGAAATAATTTTTTGCACATCATCAGGAAAATTTTTCGGTACCTGAGAACAGAGAAGACTCTTGCCATCTTGCCAATTGCTCGGATCTTGTTTCTTATGATTTCTTTCCGGGCTGCAGCTGAACCTACTTTCAATGGAATAAATAGAAAAAAAAAGGCTCAAGTTTAGGGCACTCAAGCACTAGCCTATTCCAGACTCATCTAAATCAATACCAGGTCTCCTGCTACCAGCTCACATGGAGGACACTAGATGAACTCATGCCAAAAAGTTTCTCAGTCCTTCAATGATTAGTCCAACCCTGTCAAATACTGGGGACTGATAAGAACAATTCACAAAAGGTAATTATCTTATACCACTGACTAATCAGGAGAGGAGTAAAATAGGGGAGGAATGGGGACACTTGAGCTCAACTTGGATTACAAACCAAAGGACAAAAAAATAGGAACAATCCTATAGTTTTTAATTTTCATGGGAGCCTATGGCATGCAGACTAAAACAAATGGAAGACTTCTGTTTATCATGAAAGTCTTTAACATGCACACTAGAAATAAGTCATATTATAAAAGAATAAGCTTCTTTATTCTAAGTTAATCTACAAAAAATGTACAAAGGTAACAATAAATACAAAGGTGATCACAAAGTAGGGACCACAAACAGTATTTTAGATACAACAAATATCTCTTAAATTCATGGGCTAGCTGTCCTCTAAAATCATGCAAGCTTTAATAACCATGGGCAGATATGAGATAAACAGTAAGAAAAGACTCCCTTGAAAAGCTGGCTAAAGAATACAACAAAAGAACTGGCTCCTTGGCTGGACAGACTCAAAGGATCACTCTTCCTTCCCTTGGTCTCCAGCAAGAACAATAATCTCAGTCCTGTTACCACATATATAGCAACTAGAGTTACTCTAGACCAGAGTGTGTTTCCTTACACCTGTGCTTCAACACAATGAAAACACGCATATGGAAGCACCATTGTTGAAGAGAAGGTCAAGGAAAGGACAAGATGCTAGAGCAAAATAAACCTTAGGTATGCAGAGGTCTGAACAATCAGAAGTCTTGTTGTAGGTGACAGTATTTCATTTAAAATTCAAACAGACTACAAATACATATAATTAAAAACTAAGATGATGACTAAACCTAATTAAAATGAAAACAGGAAAAAAAAAGCCCAAGTTCAAGGATGAAAACAGCATGTATTTAGAGAGCAGGGCTCCAGTTACCTATTTGTTATTCTCTAAAGGATAATATAGAGAGCACTGAAGCTCTACGCCCAAAACTATGTGGTCATTACAGTATCAATGACATGTTCTTCAGATTAATTAAAAAGGGTAAGTATCAAAGAATATCAGAATCTGAAGACACACTGGGTATATTTCCTTATTTTACAGACAAAATAAATAAATAAATAAATAAATAAATAAATAAATAAATAAATAAATGAAAAAAACAAAAAAGCAAACCCCTGAGTTTATTAAATAACTTTCTAAGGACAGAAAGTCTGATTTTCTTCTATTAAATTAATACAGATCTTATTTTTAAATTGGCAGAAATTTTAAAATAGTTTAATTTGTATAAGGAATAGTAGGTTAAGAAGGATGGCTATAGCAATATACATTTGTCTTTTCAGTTTTAATTTATATATTTGTAAAACCAAATGATATGAAAAATATACTGAATTCAAACTAAAAAATTTAAGGAATATAAACACACTGTACAAATCTGGATTTAAAATCAGTCTACAAACACATCATGCATCATATTAAAGTAAATGTCCATTTTAAAAGTACTTTGGGGAATAAGACAATCAAACACCCCTAATCATGCAGGGAAAAGTACAAAACATTACAAATAAGCAAAAGAATGAAATTTTAAAACAAGAGGAATGAAAAGAGGGAAAACTATTTCCATGCACAGAAAGACAGATGTCTTGGAATATGACTTCTAAAACATCAAATACTAACTCACGTAAGTGTCAAGCTAAATTTGCACAAGGCCCAAAAAGACTCTCAAAACATTAGTCAATGAATGTGCCAACTTACATGGACATGAAGTAACTTATAAAGTCATATTTCAAAACAATGTTACTCTGTCTGGTCTGTACCTTTTTTATTGCCATATATGAGCCGTTCTTCAGATGGAGAGTCCAGAAAAAAGGAAGTGAATGATGGAGAAAAGGTGGTTGAGACAAATAAAAAGATAGAAATTTAACTTGGCAGTGGTACTGAAGGATGAATGTAGAAAGAAAGGGAGAAAAAATGAAGGCCTTCATATTTGAAATTTTGAAAAATGTAGTACTGTAGAATTTGGTGAATAAAAGACAGATGCTATAGGGTAGAACTCTAAAGCAAAGATTTCTTAAAAGATATGTTGAGGAAGAAATTATGAATAGAGTGATTATAATTTTTGATGAAAATAGATATAATCAGGGACAGAAAAAAAAAACATGAAAACACATAAGACCAATAAGACTGCTAACGACTACACATTTATAGCCATAACCCTAAGGAAATATGCCACCCATGAAAGTATGTTAAGTGAAAAGCAATGACACAAATAAGATACAAACTCATGTGGTTCTTCAAGGACACCAACATATGCAAAATATGTAACATGTACAGGAAATGTAGGTAACTTTTCTCAGTGAAAAAGTTGAGTTTCCCACATTCCATGACAGGATGACATGATTTCTTGAATCTGAATTGTACTATGTTTGCATATATTCAAATTTAACAATGTGCTGTTTTCCAATCAGGGAAACTAAGCAACATCTTTTTGCAAAAATATTGACAGATTGTTTTTAAACCAAGTAAATAGCTTTAAGAGTAGGCAGCAGAGGTAGTTTGAAATTTCCAGATCTTACTTTCTAATGCTAAGATACATGATTATACTACAGGAACTAGAGTTTAACTCAGTGAAACTGTAACACATAGATTATGCATTTCTTTTACCAAAACTGAAGACAAAAGATAGTATCTGAAAGAAATGTATGCCTTCTAAAATCATAGAAATTAATGTTCTAAATTTGTTCATGGTTAACAACTCTAAAAAGGATGCTACACATTTTTTATGCAATGTTTAGGCAGATTTATCTTGGGGAAAAAACCAAACCACCCATATAAGCATTAAGCAAACAATACTGAGTACCAAAGAGCTATCAATAAGTCTTAATTCACTTTAACAGATCTCAAAAGTGAATCTATAAAACATACTCAGCTTCCTGCTACTGGAAAATCTCTAAACCTATTTTCTCTCTTTTTCTACAGAAAAAACCCCATTCAACCTCCATAGCAAACTCCAATCTACCATGTTTTCTTTCTAAAGTCAAATTTCTTCCCATATCCATAGAATGGGTTAACTGAGGTTCAGGAAATGAGAAAGAAAAGAGAAGTCATACCATCATGGTGAAAGTAAAGTAGCAAGGAGTGACAAAGAAGGACAGGGTAAAAGGGATGAAGCATGGAAGCATGGGGATGGGTGGGCTTCCAGCAGTTCTACTCTGGATCCTTTGCTGAACTTTAGTGTCCATCCTCTACTATCCTCCATTCTTTCAATGCTTTCTCTAACAAACCACTCCCATTCCCTATATAAACTCCTGGACTCATATTGTTATATCTTCTTCAGAATTTCAGGTACTAATACTTGGTAAGTGAAAGGGTGAAAAGAGGAAGAGGAAATGCACTTGTGATGCTGACAACGGAGGGAGATCTACTTTTAGAATATGAAAGAGAACTCAGTGTATTGTCCCATAGAAACAATGTCATAAATGTTGCAGAAAACTGTAAAAGTTACTTGAGAATAAAATGTCATCTTTTCTGCTCTCTCAATTTATAAATGAGAAGATCCAAAAGAAGTTGGGTGCTTTCCCAAGACTACACAGCTGTGAATGAAAGTGAAAGATACTACTAAACTATTATCTTTTTTATTAAGTGATACTACCTCTTTAATAATAAAATGTAATTCATCTGTGGAATGCAAGAATAATACAAGAAATAAATAAACTGGCAAAATTGATATCTTATGGTGGAAAAAAACATTAAGATAAATACAAGTTCTTTAAAAGGAATATATATTCTAATACTTCTATGTTTTAGGCAGGTGTTCTTTTCCCTGTTTCTTATTATATGTTCTTTTCTCTGTTTGTTTTGAACAGTTAATAAAACCTTTTGTATATTACTTTTTAAATCTTTAAAAATTGACTGTAATATCTTCATATAATATAGGAAGTATATATTGAGTACTTATAAATAGGGTACTCAAACCAAGTACTAAGTTAGCCTTAATTATAAAACCTTTTTTCTTTTTATTAGAAAAAACTAATCTCTTACTACTACTACTTAATATGCTATTGGCAACACTAATAACAACACTAAAAGAATACAATAGCAAAAATAAGAAAATACTACCAGCCTAATGCAAATGTCTTATTTTTAGAAATTATATATAAAAACACAAGTTAAATTATGTAAAAAAAATTCTACAAATCTTATTAGATATAAAATAAACCTTTAAAACAGTAACAAATTCCTGAATACAAATATATTCAATATATATTCAAATATATATTAAATATAGCAGTTGAATAGTAGTGAGAATTAAAAAAAAATACTAGTTTCAATTTAACTTTGTAAGTGTCAAAAAATTTAATTCCAACTGAAGTAATTATAATTAGTGGAGTAAACTTCAGTAAATGTACTAACTATATAAGAAATCTTTAGTTTGGAAGCTAAACATTATTTTCGAAATACTAGATTCATAGTTAACATAAACCAATTAAAACACCCACTGAAATTTTCATCAAATGTGACAAATTGCCAAAAAATTTAAGAAACTGAAAAACATACAAGGCATGTGCCAAGAGTTATTTCAATCATCATCTGAATAATCTCACAACACCTGTAACATGAATAGTTATTATTATACTCAAATTGATGAAAGAAGAATAAATCCAAAAATGTAAATGATTTGCCTGAAGCCTCATGGCCACTCATAAGAAATTAGAATCTGAACCTAGTGATACAGAAATTACAACAACTTATATTTTTAGGGGAAAAATAAGCTATGTATGATGAAATATTTTAATGTAGAAACTCAGGAGAAAATAAACTTTCTTATCTAACCCCTCTCCCAAAAAAACTGACATAAATTTGCTTTTAAGTTATTAATAAAGTTACAGTAATAAGAGAACACAATAGAAAAAGCCAAGGAAGATGGCACATGCCTATAATCCCAGTGATAAGAAGTGGAGGATTAGGAGCTCAAGGTCATTAACTACAGGGTGAGTTTTGAGGCCAGCCTGAAGTATGTAAGATGCTGTTTCAAAAATTAAAAAGGTGTATAGCGTGGAATAGAAAGGGGGGAAAAAGGCAATATATCTAAATCTTACTAATATGTAGATAATAATTAGTACAACAAAGAATTTCAATGCTGACTACCATATTAAGTAAAAATTTGAAAACATAAAACCCAATAATATTTAATGGTATTCCTTTATACATACTATAAATGTGTATTAGGCACACAAATTTGTTGGTTTATATAAGAGCTAACAACCACATATAACCTTGTTTCTATAGAAAAAGAAAAACAAACTTCCAAAATCTCTAGCAAATCAGCCAGGGGTCTTTTAGAACATAAGTACACAACAGTGAAAACAACTACATCGATAAAGAAGTGAATGCAATAGTGGGAGCTCAGAGATGTTTCTGAGGAACCATGAATATTGTACTAATTGCCCTCTTCAAAAAGTAATGTCTGTATTCATCAAGAACCGAATCTTTTCAACAATCCTCCATTTTCTTGTTTCTGTTTTTTCTTCCAAATTTCCCCTTTCCTAAAAGCCCCACACCACTAAAAAAAAAAAAAAAACCACCTAAATTATTCTAAAAACTTAAAATATGTGTGCGTGTGTGTGTGTGTGCACACATGCGTGTGCGTGCACATATGTACACGCTGAGGTGAAGAGGTGGGTGAATTCTCACTTATCAAATAGGATAGCCATGGGAAAGGAATGATTTTTTTTTTTTTTTTTTTGACATAGAGTATACTGAGACTCAGTAGTTAAAGAGGTATCATTTCATAATAGAAATAGTAAGATGAGTATTCATACCATCAAACTGGTCTTCACCTTCTGTCATTAGTTCATCATCAGAGCAAATACTCAGAACATTTACCAACATTTCTGTCACTATTCAAAAAGAAGAGAGAATATGTTAGATTCCGACATACAATTGCCCACATATATGTACAGCAATAATTCAATATGATACCTCATGATAGCAAGAATGATGCAATTTTAAAAACTAAAAAACTTTAAAATAAAAGCAATTTACCAGGTAAGAATTCTGAGAAACTGAGATTAAAAGACACCAAAAATCTACTAATATATATAAGAGTTTCAATAAATAACATTTGAGAGGAACTATAAACCAGACTTCAGTTTTCCGTTTTATCAAGAAGTTACAAAAACTATAAAATGGTCTCATAGATAAATGAGGTCCATAAATAAAAGTTCACAGTTAATGTGAGTTGATTTTTTTAATGTGAGTGCCAAAATAACTCAGCAGACATAGAATGGTTTTCAAAATTGCATGTCTACTGAAAAGAAACAAGTCAGACCCGCTCTCTGCCCATGGTACACTAATATGAAAACTAACTTGGAATGGAAAGAAAGTCACTATAAAATACTTAGGAAAAAAATGGGGGTAAATATTTATAAATAAGGTAATTAGTTCTTAGGAATTAGATGAGATTTCATCAAAATCACAAACCTCTGAAGCAAGGTACAGAAGTATGAACAAATGCTGTACTCATAGCACTGAAGCAAAATAACTGCTTCATCTCAGGTGTGGCTCTAGCTTGGGCAACATAAGAAGATCCCATTTCAAAGACAAAGTAAAAATTATGTTTCCAAAACTACTATCAAACCACGCAGAACTTTCAACCCAAAATTATCCTGTCTATAAAGAAATGCAGGGACATGGGATGGAGCAGAGTCTGGGGGAATGGCCAACCAATAACCAGCCCAACTTGAGAACCATCCCATGGTCAAGCACCAATCCCTGACACTATGATGATATTCTGCTATGCTTGCAGAGAAGATTCTAGCATGACTGTCTTCTGAGAGGCTCCACTCAGCAGCTGATTCAGACAGATGCAGAGACCCAGAGTCAAACAGTGGATGGAGACTGGAGACGCTTATGGAAGAGTTCAGGTAAGGACTGCGGGCCCCAAAAGAGATAGGAACTCCATAGGAACACCAACTAACCTGGACACGTGGGGCACTCAAGAGACTGAACCACCAAGCAAAGAACATATACAAGCTGGACCTATCCCTGACACACACCATATGGATCCTGAACAACTGGAGCAGAAGCTATCCCAAAAGCTGTTGCCTGACCATGGGATATGTTCTTCTAGTTGGGCTGCCTTGTCTGGCCTGAGTGGGAAGCGATGCAACTAGCCCTACAGAGACTTGATGTGCGAGGGTTGGGGGATACACAGAAGGGGCTTCCACCCTCTCAAGAGGAGAAGGGGAGGGGGAGAGGGGAAGGACTGTGGGAGGGGGTGACTGGTATGGAGACAGTAAGTGGGATGTAAAATAAATAAAAATTAAAATATAAATAAATAAATAAACCAAAACCAAAAACTACTATCATCAAAGTAAAATGCCAACCCAAAGAATGGGGGAAATATTTGCAAATGATTCATCGAATAAGAGATTTATAGCTAGAATATGTACACACATATATTATGCACATATAGATAATATGAAACATAATTATGAATGAATAAACAAAAGGCAGTATATCCACACAATACAATATAGTACTATTCAGTCATAGAAAGGAATGAAGTCCAGATTCATTCTTCAACATGAATAGATCTTTAAAATGTTACAGAAGCCAGGAGTGATGGCACACTAGCCTATAATCACATTTATAAGGCTAAGGCACAAGAATCACAAGTTTCAGGCCAGCTTGAGCAACACAGTAAGACCTGGCCTCAAAAACAGAAACCAAAAACAGGACAAGGGAGAGAGCTCAATCTATTAAGCTTTCTGTGCAAATATGAGGTTCTGAGTTCAATGCCCAATACCCACATAAAAAGCTGGACATATCAGAAGTGGTGCCACCCACCTTTAATCCCAGCACCCAGGAGGCAAAGGCAGACAGATCTCTGTGTGTTTAAAACTAGATTGGTACACATGAGTTCAGAGACAGCTACAGAGTAAGACCCAGTCTCAATAAATGAATCAAAGAGGTCATGATGCTATGGATTTGTAATCCCAGAGCTGGAAAGATGGTGCCAGTCAAATTTTTTGCTGCTCCCCAGGTCAGTGAAAAACACTATTTCAAAAGCCACATATCTGTGTATATACTGGCACCTACACATATCTGCACTAGCTTACAGACGAACATGTACACAAAAACAAAACAGAAATGGGGAAGGGGAGTTGGAAATATATAAATAAAACAAGCTACTACATACTGTACACCTCCATTTATGTGAAATGTCTGTAACAGGCAAATACATTGAGACCATGCAGTAGGAGTTGCTTAAAGCTGACAATGAGTGGTAATAGGAAGAGGTAAGAATGACCACTAATGCTAGCTTTGGCAGCAGATACAGTAAAACTAGAACACCAGAGATTAACGTGGCCTACTAGACAATGATAACTTATAAATTTGTGAAGTGTCCTAAAAACAAACAAACAAACAAACAAACAAACAAAAAAAGACCACTAAATGAGGATGGATGGCATGCACACACATCAGTAATCTGGGGAGAATGAGGCAAGAGGGCCATGAATTCATGGACATTTATGTTAAACAGAATAAGCTACACAAAATCTAACTCAGAAAAAAAAAAAAAAAAGAAACAAGCAAACAAACAAAGATTCTTAAATTGGGGGCAATAAACAAGAGTTCACCAATTCACTTTAGGTATATGAAAATATGAGCTGGGCAATGGTGGCACACACCTTTAATCCCAGCATTCAGGAGGTAAAGGCAGGTAGATCTCTGAGTTCAGGGTCAGCCTGGTCTACAGAGTAAGTTCCAGGACAGTCAAGGTTACACGGAGAAGTCCTGTCCTGAAATACCTCCCCTCCCCCAAAAAATATGAAAAGTGTTATCCACATGTACATATACTTACAGATCAATTTTTCCCTTTCAAAAAATGGTTTCATATGTTCTGTATTAAGAAATCAACAAATGTTTTTATGTAGACTTCAAAATGAGTCTCCATAATTTTAGAGATAGTCTGAAATATCTGGATAAGAAATTGCTTCAAAACAGTTTAGATACACAGAAGTAATGTTGAATAGGAATATTAATGACAAACGGTTAGTGGTGATTTAGTAACTGTGCAGAATAACTGGCACACAGAAATTCGTAATATTAATATGCACTGAATTTTTTCAGTGTTGAGATGGGGTGGGGGGGGGAAGCTAGCCCAGGCTCACTTCAAACTCAAGATGTAGCAGATTCCTGAGCCTCATGCCTCCACCTCCTAAATTTTGAGATTATATGTGTAAGCCAGATGGTGGTGGCTCACATTTTATTCCCAGCATTCAGGAGGCAGAGGCTGACAGATCTCTTCAGTTCAAGGACAGCCAAGGCTACACAGAGAACCTTTGTCTTGGGGAAAACAAACAAACAAACAAAAACCAAAAAAGTACAAGCTACATCCACTTCCATTTTTTGTTTTGGTTGTTTTCAATGAAATTCTGAAAACAAGAGGAAATGGGTCAGAACTATAATCCCATACTTTGGAGGCTGAAGACAAGAAGATTGCCTAAGTCTCACTCTTGTAGCCCTGGATAACCTGAAGTATACAATGTGGCTTTAAATTTGTAGCAATACTTCTGCTCAGGCTCCTGAGTGCAGACATTACAGGAAGAAGCCTGTATGCCCAGCTTTACTAATCTTCTATTTTCTTTTTTAAGTTTTAAAAAACTTAATTTCACTATTATTGTGTATATGATGCATGTAGGAGGCACTTATGTGTCAAAGCCTTAGCACTTATGTGGAGATTGGGGGAAACTTTGGGGTATTGATTCTCTTCTTCCCACTGTGAGTTTAGGGGATTAAGCTCAGAAGTCAGGCTTTCATTGCAAGTACTTTCACCATCTGGAAATGTCTTACTGACACGACCAATCTTTTGAGATTTACTTTCTTATACTTCACAGGAGATCCACAGGAAAAAAAAATGTTCATAAAATTGTAGTATTTCCACACCTGACAAGAGATTATTTGTTTGTTGGAGACAGGGTATTCTTGGAGGCCAAAGGTGCTGATCCTTCCCTGGAGCTCCAGCTACAGGTAGATGTGAGGAACCTGACACAGGTGCTGGGAAATGAACTTGGGTCTTCTGGAAAAATAGTTCATAACTAATGAGTTCTTAGTTCATAGTTCTTAACTACTGAGCCAGCTATCAAGGTCCACGGAACAGAGAGTATTGCATATGACCCAAGATGGCCTCAGATTCCTACAGCCTCTACCCTCTTACTCCCCATGCTACATTTCCAAATCTTACAAAATTATATGATGCATTAGAGTAGCAAAAGAACTGCCAAATTCTGGCAAAGATTGGCAGGTTGGCTCTGTGGATCAGGATGCTTGTGCCAAGCCTGGTGACCCAAGTTCTATCCCAGAGACCAACATGGTAGAAGAAAACTGACTCTCACACATTGTTCTTTGGCCTCCACACATATGCATGACACATGTGCACGTGCATGCATACATACACACACAAAATAAATGTAATTTTAAAAATTAATAAAAAAGAACTAAAGATCATCTGGTAGTAATCAATGTAGGCGTATCAACAGTAGTTTACTACTCTCTATCCTCTCTTCACTTTGAGCAGACAAATATAAGTCAGCTTACATTTTCTGATTGCTAAACAAAAAGTAGACAATATAAATTAATAAATATACTTATGGCTGGGCAGTGGTGGCGCACGCCTTTAATCCCAGCACTTGAGAGGCAAAGGCAGGCAGATTTCTGAGTCCGAGGCCACCCTGGTCTACAGAGTGAGTTCCAGGACAGCCAGGGCTACACAAAGAAACCCCGTCTCAAAAAACAAAAAAACAATATATATATACACACACACATACACACACACACTTATAAGCTGTGATATCTATTTGTTTAAACACTCATAGCAGAAACATTAGATATTATCGGGGAGGTAGAAGATAACTAAATTAGAATGTACAAATTAACTCCTTTCCTCTTTGCTTTATCCTGATCCCAATATTCCACCCTTATTTAAAAGTAACTGAGCTGCAATCTAGCCTAGAGACAACACAGTGACCAAGATAAATTCTTAAATTCCCTTTAGCTTGATGATGTTATGATTGAACTATTTCTCATATCCCAAAGATAGAAGGTTGTGAGTGTAATGCATCCCTTTCACCTAAGCCCTTAACTAGTCCTCTTCTCAAATGCTAATGTGGGTAATTCTATCTCCATATAAACTTAACATCAGACCTACTGAGTAAATGAAGAGTAAGGCAATCTACTAAAACTCTAATATAACATGTACAATGTAATTATTAACTCTGAATTTTAGAACCCAAAAATGCCCTGGCAGAGGTAGCATATTTTATAACATGGAAGAGGTATGAAAAAATAGAGGTGATATAGAACAAAATGTTTTATAAGTCTATCTGTATTCTCACACTGTCAATTTGACACATACGAAATCTTATGCACTGCCCTGTTTAGAAAGTAAGAAAAGACGGGAAGAAAGAACACTATTGTGAAAAGGGCAACAAAATCCTAAGAATTCTATATAATTAGGAGAAAAAAAAATCTTAAACAGCAGTTATTATCTCCTTAAAAGCCCAATGATTACTTCTCAAAAGTAAAAGTTCTAATGGTTATTTCTCAACATTTGTTAGAAAGAATCATTTCTTTTTTTAAAAAAAGCTTATTTTTTGATATAGGAGAATTGTTAGGCAAGAAAAACCTGGATTTCTCTACTCCACTAAGAATACTGCCAAAATGACAGCTACTAAATTCTCCCATAAAACTTCTGTGAAATCTCCACAAATGGTATTAGAATACAGAAGTGTCCACTCCAAAGCAAAGCTAACCCTCCGTAAAAGATTACGCTTGACTCAAAATGAAAGAAAATCCAACAGCTGAAGACAACATCAGGCTATTTATAAATCTTCTCCCAGTCCCCCTAGACATCCTCACTCATGGGGGCTGTAAACATTGAACCAAAATATCTTTGAGGCTGTCCTACCCACACCCACAGACACAAGTATAGCTGTGAGTCCAGTGGAACCAAGCTTCAATTTCCTCTAGCAAGCATATACCTGTGATAGTAAACTAGAGGAAATGTAAAAGAAATGGTTATTTTGTAAAAACAAAAACAAAAAATAAAAACAAAAACAAAACTCATACCTTTTTCTCCAACAAATGGTAAAGACCATGTAAAGACATCCATAAAATTGGGCAACCAGTAAGGATGAGGAGAACAATTAAACTGTCGAATGTTCATCACATTATTTTCATACTTTAGTACAGCAGCTGCAAGGGAAGTTGAACATCACTATAACAAAACTATCATGAGTCTGAAGACCATCAAATACATCAAACACAGTAACTGTTTATGAGGGGGAGATACAGGAACAAGTAGGATCCAAGTTAGATAGTGGGAAACAGAAATGAATTCTTTCTGCAATGACACACATTATTTTTCTCTTGTAGACTGGGTTTCAATTATAGTCCTGGCTGGCCTGAAACTCAGTATGTAGACTATATCAGCCTCAAACTCATAGAGATCCACTTGCCTACGATGTCTGCATGCTGAGAGTAAAGACATGTGCCACCATGCCCAGTTTAAAATATGTAAAAACATAAAATGTTTAATAATTAATAAAAACTTTCAGATTCCTTTCAGAATGCTTATTTTACTTTATAATCCAATGATGAACATATATTGTTACCAAATGCAAAACTGTGAATATCAATTTTTATGGAAAACATAGAATGGCAATGGGCAATTTTCTAGTTTTTTTTAAGCTCACAAAGTTGAGAAATTAAAGAAGATAATTTCAACTGCAGGCCATCTAATAAGAACAGCTAAATTCAATAAAGTAAATAAATAAAAAAAACTCACCAATTTAGAAATTATGAGTGTATAAATGTGTTTCTTAGTATATGAAATCAGATTAATTATTTCAAAGGAGCATTTTACTTCATTTAGGAAAAAAATAATTAAAAAGTATAACTAAACAATCCCAGAATACATTTTCACTTCAATTTTAGAAATCTTTCTAATGTCCCAATACAATGAGATGACCATAACCTATCTAAGTTTCAGGTACTGGCTATACTACTTTATGGAACATAGAATTAGAAGGGATATATTCAAAGCTGAAGTACAGCATGTATTGGCTATGCAATTCATTACCATTTAATTAATCTGTTCATTTATAAGATGAAATAAAAATGTCTACCCTGTCTATCTTAAAAGTTAAAAATCAGAGAATGTGTTCCATATAAAAAAGTATAAAATATTTTATAAATATGTGCTTTTTTTTCAACGTAGAAATAAAGGTAATTCTAAGATTTCAGTTCATGATTAGTTTGCCAAGTGATTTAGATCTCAGATGGATTAATACATCATGACAGGAAAGTATGGCCACAAAGGCCTGTTCACCTTATGATCAGGTGGATTATCCTCCTCTCCCTTTTATTTTAATAAAAAGCACAAAATAGAGACACTAAATCCAACATTTAAAATTCTAGGTAGCACAGAACCAAAAGCAACCCTGCTCAGTGTTACCATTTACTAACTCACAAATACAGTTTTTCCCCCTTATACAACTCACATGTTAAACAAAAACATCTTAAGGATAGTCTCAGACATTATGGGCTGATACCAACCTTTCAGACTTTTTATTTAAAGAGAAAAAATACAAAATCAGGAAATTGCCTTTTGAGTGAGAATGAAACATCACAAATATGCCCATTCTATATAAACACTCAAATCATTAATATCATTTATGCACAAATCAGATCTGAGACATTTGATTCTAACAGAGCATTTAGTGGTTTGAGTTTCAGTTTTAAAAATTAAAACTAATTTGCTTAGCCTCCTAAGTCAAACTGACAAAGGAAAAGCAGTAAAGCAGCAATCAACTTAACAGTGAATACTTGCTCCTTTTACATTAAGAGAAAACATATCTAAAGAGTTTGGGTACTGGCAGACAGATGTACCAATTATTTTGATCTTGATAAACTTAGAAATGGTCCTTTAAAAAAAAAAAGAAGCCAAATTTCATTGAGTATTTATATATTCTTACAGCATATTCTATATGAAAATTATCTAGTATGCTGCTTAATCCCAGTCTAATAGTTGAATCTTCTTAACTCTCATCTACCATCATCAAAAACTCTTTCAAACCATGACCCACATTTAGCAATGACCTCAGTATCTTTCTAAATGTACTTTTTAACATCTTTAACCTTCTGTTTTTTTCTCCTGGTACATCTAATCTAGTCTGACCCTGAAGCTATGATTTCAACTGAATTCTCGACATGTCGAGACAGAATAGAATCTGGCCTCTTAATTTCCTTCTCTGAAGATGTGAACTACGTAAAACCCATCTCATCTTCCATGTCCCTGGAACATATTTAACTAGATTACGAACCTGAAGCATTTTCAATCAGTAAATTATGTTCAGAATAAAATGAAATCCAATCTTTATAGTCAGATCAAATTAGGAGAAAGGGGAGAGGGGAGAAATAGATGCTTAGAATAGGAAGTAAGAAGAAGGGTATTAAGTAAAAGGTTAAAAAAAAAATAAAAGAAAGAGAAGGGTATCAAAGACCAAAGAGAATTATTTAAAAAAACAAAAGCAAGAACAAAACCCCTCAAATCTTGCAGAAGCAATTTAACACTACTAAAAAAAAAGAAGAAAAGGAAGGGAAAAAAAAACAAGAAGAAAACCTGTATTGGTGAACATAAAACAAACAACATGATAAAGTAAACAAGTAGATGCTACAATGAAATGGTGAGAGCAGCGACTCCACATAGACATGGAAACATTCTGTGTCATACAGGAAGATTTAAGAGAGGGGCTTAGGAAACTCATCAGCGATAGTACTTGACTCAAAGTCATCTGTGGCCGTGCTTAACACAGCGCTTTTAGAAACAGCTTTATGAGCAACAAGCTGTAAAGCAGATTGCATATAACTTGATTGCACATTTTAAGTTTTATTTCTTTTTATCTCCCCTCCCTTACATCTTAGTTTTTGTATGATTTGGACAGTTTCAAACAATGCCCCTTATTGTTTTTAAAGTAATTTAAAAGGCTAAGTTGTCTATACAGTTTTGTTTATCAACAACATCTTACCTTTATTATTGTAGACATCTAAGTAATTAGGTGCCGAAAAAATTGTTATTAATGAAGGAAACCCTGTAGTTTGACTTTTTCTGTACATTCTATAGCTGCAAAACAAATAGCTTAATATGCATCGTAAAGCATCAATCATGATCACTAAGTTTGTTTTGTATTTTAGTGTAATTTTGGGCTAGGGAAACAGAATTCTTACCCTGCATCTTGAGCTTCATGAGCTCTAATAATCGATAACAAATTATTGTTTTGCAAAAATTCACACACTGCTGGATAGCTGTAGGGGAAAAGAGTAAATTAAGTAAAATAATTCTTCTCATATAAAGCATAAACTTGTTACATAGCAAAAATGTGAATAATCTTGGATGTTTTTCCTTACTTATAAAAATAAGAACATCCTCGAACCGTATTATGACTAAAATGTTCTTGTGATTTTTCATTTCCAAAGTCTTCAGAAGGATCAGACCATAGCAAGTCACACATTGGTCCAAATGCAGGTGGCTCTTTAAATCTATCTAACTGTGAAATAAAAGGCATAAAGAAATAACTTATCAAGTAAAGACAAGATGAACATAAGAGAGTGATCCCAACTTTGAGTATAGTCTGTACTGCATTGTTCTAAATGATCAGGAGCTATTTCCTTGAATCAGTCTATTAACCAGTACATAAATTTTTATCATTATCTAATGTTTTCAGTGAAAAAAAAAATTGATGCTTTTAAAGACTCTCTATCAAAACTATCATTAACAGGAACCAACTTCAGAAGCTGGCTATACTCACTCTCCTAATATCATCCAGTGTGTGTATTTCTGGTGAAAGTCCACCATGAACACAAAGAAATTGTTGGTTTAGAAGTGCAGCAAGGGGCAAGCTGTCAAAAGCCTCCATACAAGCTTCATAGACTCTTTCTGAATATTTAATTTTACCTGAAAAAGAAAAATATTAGCATTTGAAAATTCTTAGGTATTTTAAATTTGTTTTTACATTTATTTAGTTGTGTATATATGTGTGTACATACAAGTGTATGGCATTATATATGAAAATCAAACAACAATTTGCAAGATTCAATTCTTTCTTTCTACAGCATGGGTTTGGATTATCAGGCTTGGTGGCAAGTGTCTTTATCTGCTGAGCCATCTCACAGGCCCAGTTATTTTTTAAATATACAAAAATACTAGATTTTTCTTATTTTCTTTTTTATACATTTTATACTTTTTTTCATTTTTAATGAGTTTTGAATAGCTAGTTTCAATTGTTATAGGGAAATCTTCTAAACCGACTACTAAAGTGAAAGCAAGGAAACAGAAAACAACAGAGTGGTAGTCATCAGTTAGTCATAAGTTGAGAATGGGTAAAAAAAAGAAAAAAATCCTAAAAACTCAGCAAAAATGAATTTATGGCACAAGAAAACTTCTGTATCGTGAATACAGTAATGGGCACTACTATGCAATTGTTAAAATTCACAGAAATACATCATCACAAAGAATTAAGTTTACTATATAAAGATCTTTTTAATACCCTTTCCATCCTAAGATTCATCCTAAGAAATTCGCAGTTATCAGTCTCACAAAGATAAATATTTGTTCTCTCTAAATTCATTTTGATATGTAGTAGACAGTCATAAAATATTATAAAAAAAAGTAAACGAAGTCTCTAAAAACAGTCCAACTTTGAACTTCCATAGGCCTAACTTCCATAGGTACTTTGAGATTAAACTTTTAACACTAACTTAATTCTAATACTAAATAATCCTAAAACCATTACTATAGACAGACCACCATATCATTACAATAAAATTCAAAGTTCACCCACTTAAAGACCAAAAATGAGCAGTGAAGCAGAAAGCCAATACAGAAATATATCAAATCAAACTATCATTTAATTTTAAGGAACTATGTGGGCTGAAGAGATGGCTCAGCAGTTAAGAGTACTGACTGCTCTTCCAGAGGTTCTGAGTTCAAGTCCCAGGAACCACACAGCTCACAACCATCTCTAACAGGATCTAATGCCATCTTCTGGTGTGAAGAAAGCTACAGTGTACTTACGTAAAATAAAATAAATAAATCTTAAAAAAAAAAAAAAAAAAAAAAAAAAAGTAACTGCACATTCCTGAATCTGAAGTTCATTAAATTCCTAATGATTTTAAGTGACATCTTTGATGAATATTTTATAGTCATCTAAGAAAAACAAAAAGACCTAAGTTCTTTTTCTTTTTTCTTTGTTTTTCCTTATTTATTTCTGACTTCAAGATAGAGGTTTATCTTACCCACAGGATAAGCACATGGATGATAAGACCTAATACTAAGGAGGTTCTATGGCCTCCTCTTCCTGGGTCTCAATGTGAGAAAATATGCACATGCATAAGAGTAGGGAAGATGTCTAAACCATAATCTGTAGTAACAACCAAACATAAGAAAAATCCTGGGGCTTGAGAAATGGCTCAGCAATTAAGAGCACTTGGTGCTTTTCAAAGAACTGGAATTTTGAGTCTCAACACCTACATCAGAAGTCTCACAACCGCCTATAACTATTCCAAAACTTTCAGATGCGTCTGGCACTAACATTCACCAACTCCTACACAGACACATACCCATATACATAACTATAAATAAAATAATCTAAAGAAAGGAAAATCCCTATACAACTAGCAACCAGGGTATCTTCGCATATAGACAACCGACAAATTGTTTAGTAATATAGTCTAATAAAACTTTTGATTTCATCTTAGAGCAAACATGTATTTCCATATTTCATCTTATATTTGATTGCCTCATTCTTGAAATTAGATGATTGTATCTGTAATATTCTATGCTGTTTCTTCTTTGTCTTTATGTCCCCTACACATTCTTTCTCCTTCTTTATAAATAGGGTCTCAATATGCAGCCCTGGAATTCAGCATATATATGAGGCTAGCCTCAAACACAGAGAGATCACCTACCTCTGCCCCCCAAGGGTAAAGATTAAAGACATGTGGCAGCATGCCTTGTCAGTTCTAAAATTATAATCAGTTCTCTGGATTACAGGTTCTTTTATCTGTGAACTAAGTCAACCTCTGTTCAAAATTATTCAGAAAAAATGCCTTCATAATAAACACATAAGATTTCTTTGTTCCCTTGTCAGTGTAACAATACAATAACTTTAGTCATTTTCATAGCATTTATGTCACATTAAGTATTAAAGATGTTCTAGAGATATTTTAAAGTATTTGAGAAGCCATGCACATTATAAACAAATATTACAAATTTTTATGAGACTTATGCATCTACAGACTTTTATATTTGTAAGGGGTCCCTCTAGCACCATGGAATTAAATTCCTATTTTTAGAACTTAATTCAAAGACTTAATATGGTTGCAGATATTAATTAAGTCAACCCAAGTTTAATTATAAGAAAAGGCCCATACTGCTCTATATCATATAGTTGCTTATGGATTATTAGTATTTTAGTTGAAAGAAAAAAAGGGACAAATGTTATAGGTTAAAATTTTCAGTTCAGGTCTGGAAAGACGGCTCAGTGGTTAAGTGTACTTGTTCCAGAAAACCTAAGTTCTGTTACCAGAACTCACATTAAGTAATTTGCAACCACCTATAACTCCAGCTCCAGAGAGATCTGATGCCTCTGGCCTCCACCTATACCTACACACATGTACACATACATACTCACACACAGGCACACACATAGTTTAAAATAATAAAAGTAAATTTAAAGGAAAAAACTGAGTTCATTAATAGTATTTTTGAAACAGTCTATAATGATTAAAAGATGAATAATTTATACTTTTTAGGATGTCTCAAAATGGAGACATAAAAATTTGCAATGGTGGACTGGAGAAATAGCTCAGAGATTAAGAGCACTGACTGTTCTTGCAGAAAACCAGAGTACAATTCCAAGCACCCACATGGCGGTTCAAAACTATCTGTAACTCAAGTTCCAGGGGATCTTCTGACCTCCATGTATACATGTGGTACATATACATTCAGGCAAAAATACTCATATACATAAAGTAAAAATAAATCTCTTCTTAAAAATCTGCTATGGAACAATTAATACCACTACCAACCCTTTGGTCTTGGATTTTCCTACTAGGAAAAATAATGTTAACATTAAAACTATACATGCTTTATAAATACATAAAATTACCACATCACTTTTTAAAAAAAAACCCAAACAAGTCATAGCCCCATCTATAAAATTTAATAGAAAATAGACTTGAAGTACCTTAACAATTTTCTCTCAAAAGTGTGCATTGGTGGCTATCCATGGCATATGTTTTAAGTGTTGCACTGTGAAGCCTTCATATCTCTTACTTCCCACATCATCCCAAAGGAACACCAAAGAACTAGAAATATTTCCCCTAAAAGTACTTACATTCCTGTTTAAAGGTAAAATATTCAGTAAGGTGTCTGCATTCATGGTTGCCTCTCAGAAGGAATAATGTGCTTGGGTATAGAATCTTCAAGACCCATAAATACAAGACACACTGAAAAAAAAATGTTTCCTGTGAATTCTTCTTATATTTAACCAAGTTGATCTTTGCTTTCTTTTCTTCTAACTATATTATCCTTACAAATTCTATTACTCTTTATTATTGGTCTTTATTCCTTAATAAATATACACTTCATAAAATCATACTTTTGACTCTCCTAGAAAAGTTACCTAGCAAACAGAAGAGTAATGAATACTTGCTGAATCAATAAGTTAATCTACTCAATTACTTTACATTTACAGATTGCTTAATATAGCTTAGCAAAATGGCTTCTTTCCTTAAGTATATTAGCAAAGATAATAATGCAAAAAATAATAATAGCAGCTAATATTTATAGAGTACTTATAATGTGCTGAGCACTAGAATGCCTTACAATTTTTCACTAACAAAAAGTGTTTTTTTTTTATTCCTCAAACTATGAAGTATTTACTAGCATTCCCACTTTATCTTAGCCAAAAGGTCAAAAAGCAATTATCATATTACCTCTATTTTATATATAAAGAAACTAAACCAGTAAGCTAAGTAATCTATCCAAAATCACAAAGCTCCTATGGGATAAAGACAGGTCTGATCCTTTCATCTTTCATCTTAAACACTGTGCCACACTACCTAACACAAGGGCCATGTTTCATGTTTCCTTTGTGGTTTGCAAATGATTCCTTATTTAAAGCAGATATTTATGATCTAATCCAGTGATTCTTAACCTTAGGGTCATGACATTTGGGGGGAAGGGGGTGGAGTCAAATGACCCTTTCACAGGAGTAGCCTAAGACCATCAGAAAACAGATATTTACATTATGATTTATAATAATAGCAAAATTATAGTTACAAAGTAGCAACCAAAACAATTTTATTGTTGGGAGTCATCACAATATGAAGAACTGTATTAAAGGGTCACAACATTAAGAAGATTGAGAGCCACTATCTAATTCAATTCAAAGAAAATGCAATTTTTATAATATAAAAACAATGAAATATACAGCATTCTGTATACATGAATTTCTCTAAATTTAATATAAAAACCTAACATTTTATTATTAAAAAAGGGGCTATTTCATGTAGAAATAAATATTTATATAATACAAAAAGAAAAATTATTTTAACCAAGTTCATTGACAGGCATAACTATTTAGACCTTAATTTTATTTTTTAAAAAAAAGTAATAAAACCAGTATCTACTAAAACTAAACTGTACTTGTTTTTCATATTTTATCTTCTTTTTGTAATAGTAAATCTACTATTAACTAAGCTACAAAATAATTTTAAACGAATACATATACACTGATGTACTCAGTAACAACTAAGTTTTACCTTCTGATTTATACTAAATTCTTTGTTAGGCAGGACCATTTTGTAATTTATCTTAAAATCTTGAGGTAATTCTGGAAAGAGTAAAGGGTTTAATAATAAAATTATGAATGGGAAGAACAAACTAGAATAATAAAATTCCTAAGAGAAGGAATGGACAGATTCCCAAAGTCCTTACTGAGAAGTACAGTACACTGAAAAATCCTTAGAAATGGATACATGTAACACTAAGTAAAACTGAAGTTTGCTACATAAAAAGGCCTTGGGAGCTAGAGATGGCTCTGAGGTTAAGAGCACTGACTGCTCTCCCAGGAGAGAGTTCAATTCCCAGCAAACACATGGTGGCTCACAACCATCTATAATGGGATCTATAATGCCCTCTCTGGTGTGTCTGAAGAAAGCAACAGTGTACTCACATACATAAAATAAATAAATAAATCTTAAAAAAAAAAAAAAGCCTCAATACCCTTCAGAATATACAATAAAAACAGAAGCTTAGGGTCAGACTGCTTGACTGTGCCACTTACTATGTAACTTTGGCCAAGTTACTTTAACTTCAATCTGTAAATTCCTTGTGTACTAAATGGATAAAATAACAGTACTTACCTCATCACAATGTTGTAAGGACTAAATTAACCAGTAAACCAGTATCTGTTAATGCTTAAACCTGATTGGAATATATTAAATGTGTAACATAAATTATATACTGACAGAGCTTTGACTAAGCAAGTCCACCTACAAATCTGTCCTATAGAAATAATAGGGTAAATACACAAAAATGTAGGACTACAATGTCCCAATAAGGTATCTTTGTAATGAGAAAAAAGACCTGGGAATCTAAGTATCTAACAAGTTATTGCTTATTTATTCAATGGAAGATAGTACAGCTATTAAAATGACCCTAGATTTGTATACTAGTTTATAAAGACATTACAGTGTACAGAATATTTAAAAACCAGATAGAGAAAAATGTTTTTATATGGTCCCATTTTTCATTTAAAGAAAGAAGAGATACATGTTAGAAAATACAGGCCATTCTGTAGTTTTCATATTTCATACAATTAAAAAGGAAAGGAGCAAAAAGAATCACTAAATTAAGTGACAAACAATAGGTCATTTTAATGCCTCTTAAGTTTAAAAAAGTTAAGTTTCAGATACTCTTAGGTCTTAATACCATCATGATGAGATAGATCTAGGGTTTAAGCAATAAAAGAATCATAAAATATTTCACTTAAAGAGAATAGCATGTTTCTCATGGTTTAATGCCCTTAGTGGCAAGGAAGGTAAAGAAAGAAATGATCATCATTAGCTCATAAGCCATGAGATAACAAGAAAATAAAGATCTCAGTCTGCTCATTTCCACTGGAAGAAAAACAATTACAACTATAGGAAATGACACAAAAAAAACCCCTAATTGGATGGTTTGAAAAAGGAATAAATAATAGCTTTTCCTACATATTTCAGAATATACAGAGGTATTAAAAAGAACCCAATACAAGTATTTTTAGAAACTTACTGTACTAGGAATAGAAATAATCTATTATTAACAATAGCAAATCAAATGACAGTATATGATTATTACCTCTATACTAAAATAACCTCTGTCCACATAATCACCAAGAAAAAGGTATCGTGTATTAGCAGGTGATCCTCCTACTTCAAAAAGTTTCATCAGATCAAAAAATTGGCCATGGATGTCACCACACACTGAAACAAGAAGATTATCAGATATGAAAAAAAGCCTCTAAATTAACAAATATTACTTAAACTCTAACTGCTGTAACATGAGATAATATAAATACTATCAAGAAATATCTGGAGTGGCTTATGAAGTCATCATAGGAATTTTATGTAACCAAATGCTCATATGCTCAAGATCTAAAGCAAAATGTAACAGAACTAACAAGATTTGTGTCAGTAATGAATTTTTCATTCAAATTTATAAATCTCCTCTTTTAGAATCTAAGGATGACAAGATTATAACACTGGCAATAAACCCCCATTTTAACTCAGTACTTTTCAATGACATTGAAATCATCACCATAGGTATCTAATACCATTTGCCACTAGTAATTAAGAACAAAGTAAGTGTTGAATCAAACTGAAGTATGGCCAATATAACTGATGAAACCTTCACAAAAGCATATTAGACTAGTTTTGTGTAAATACCAAAATTTGTAAAATTAAGATGATGTCCATACAGTATTAATCAGTAACTTTGTGATTGAAAGGGAAACAGCTTTCCAATCATCTAAATACTGGCTTAATAATATTCAAAACAAAAGTAAAATTTACCTGTAATTGGAGCTTCTACTTCTATCATGGTTTTCTCCCGCCGAAGTATGGCAGCACCCTCATTAATAATTCTTAGTGCAATTTCTTCATCTACCCGACCTTCTTTTACCAGGTGGTTCTTCAGAACATCAACCCTGGGTATCCCATCCATATCAAATACTTCTTCAGATGTCAGCCGATGAGTTGGGGGAAAAGGAACAGCTACATTTTTTTTTGAATGAACATAAAATAAGGAACAATATATTAAAACAGAAGCTAATAATTGAATTTAGATAAGTAAAACTGAATAAAAATTTTAAAAATAGATTTGAAAAGCACCAGCAGGGTTTTTCTTCTTCCTCATTTAATGGATACAAGTGTTAAACAAAATTTTTCTAAAGGAATAATCAAATTACTCTTTGTGTGTAATTTTGAGATGAAACCCAGGCCATCCTACATGTTAAGTGTTCTTGTGTGAACGCACGTGCACGCGTGTGCAAACACACACACACACTATGCTAGGGAGTTGAGGTGGGAGTGGGTGAGCATCCTGATAGAAGTGGGGGTAGAGGGGAGGATGGGATAGGGAAAAACCAGAAAGAGGAATATAACATTTGAAATGTAAATAAATAAAATAGCCAAAAAAAAAAAAAAAAAAAAAAAACCTCACTACGTAATCCTGGCTCTCCTGGAATTCACTATGTACACCAGGTTGGTCAAGAACTCATAGAAGCCCACTTGCCTCTGTCTCCTAGGTACTGAAATTATTGGTGTTTCCCTGAACCCAACTTCTACAATTCTTTCTATTAAGCTATATAGGTCTATAACCTAGCAAATCTGGGTTCAGTCTAGGCTACTGAGAGCCTGTCTCAAAAAAATAAATATAACACACACACAGGCAAACAAATAAGTAAGTAAATATAAATGAAGGAAACTAGCCAGCTGAACTCTGTTAGATCTGGACTATAGCTCAGTGGTAGAGTACCTGCCTCAAAAATGCAAGACAGTCCTTAGATTCAATCCCTAATACTGAGGGGGGTTGGGGGAAAATAAAAAGCTACATTTACTAACCTGTTCTTTGAGGAAGAGTGGTATGCAGAAGGAACTAAGGTGGGAGGAGTAAGGAGAAGAAGAGGAGAAGCAAGGAGAGGAGGAGAGGAGGAGCTAGGTGACAAGGGGGGGGGGGACATGGAGGCGGATGTTCACGTCTCCGCCAGTCAAAGACAGTTGGTATATCTAGGATGGATATTGGGTTACACTTATGAGTGTATGGGCATCTTGTTATCGAGCATTACCAAACTTATAAAGTCTTTGATTAACATTAAAAAAAATAGTATAAAAGCAAAAAGGAGAAGGGGGGTGGGATGGGGTTTTCTAGGGAGGGGAAATGGGGAAAAGGGATGGCATCTGAAATGTAAATAAAATATCCAATAAAAAAACAAACAAACAAAAAACAAAAACAAAAACAAAAAAACCTGTTCTTTGTTGAGAATGGTTAGAGAATTGCATCTGAATAAAAATAAAGATGACTAAAGCTTTTTCTTTACTACAAAACATTTTCAGTCAGAACCCTTTGATTATAATACATACTCAAACTACAAAATATAATTGATGCCAGGCAGTGGTGGTGCAGAGGCTTAAACTCTGTGAGTTTAAGGTCAGCCTGGTCCACAGAGCTAGTTCTAAGACAACCAGATCTACAAAAAGAAACCCTGTCTCAAAAAAACAAAAAAAACAAAACAAAACAGATATAACTACATACACCCGAATAAAGAATAAAATTTAAGTATGATAATCTTCCATGTTATTTCTAAAATAATTATTATATTATATGTGTATGTATCTATATCAGTATTTCTCACCTTGTTCACAGTGTTATCTAAGACCATTGGAAAACACAAGGTATTTACATTATGATTCATTAACAGTAGCAAATTACAGCTATAAAGTAGTAATGAAGATAATTTTATGGTTGGGGGTCACTACATCATGACAAATTGTATTAAAGGTTCAAAGTAATAGGAAGGTTGAGAATCACTAGTCTACATGATGTATGTGAGTGAATGTGCCACAATACGTGTGTGGAGGTCAGAGGACAATTTTTTTTTTTTTACTTCCATCTAAACATGGGTTCCAGGATCAAACTCAGGTTGCCAGGGCAGCAAGTGCCTTTATCTGCTGATATCTTTTGCCAGTCTATCTTCCATGTTCTTAATACAAATATAAAAACAATGTTTTCTAATTAATTTTAATATGATCTTTTAGGGACGTAGATAAAACCAAAGTCAAATGTTTACCTATGTAATTTAACTTATTTTACTGCCCACATATACCTAAAATAACACAACATAATATAGCAATACTGCTTTTTTTTACCTTTTTATTATTCACAAACTACTTTTACCCTGTCTTTATATACATCTTCAATATCAATGCATTAATATTAATGCAGCCTTCCTATTGGAGTTATAGAACACTTCAAAAGCAAATCATTTTACTTCGATCTAAATTAAACAATAACAGCAGTTTTTAAATATTCACAAAGCCCTTTCCCTATTAACTTTTCCCAAGAGGTGCCATAAGTCTTACTACTGAAGTAGTAACTTTTTTCATTCCTGAAGAATATATTTATGATTTTCACAAATAATCACCAACTGTACAATTAAATAGTATTTACAAATGGTATGGAAGACAGTCTTTGTCTTTCTTTTGGTTTTCTTGTCTGTCATCCCTCGTCCATCACCACTACCACCACACCACCAATTTTTTGAACTGACTCAAAATTATTGAAATTATTATTACCTACTCAGGTAGGTAGCCTTGCTGGTCTATAATTCCAAATGTAAACCAGATTGACTACAAGACTGAGGTGATCCTCCTGTGTCTGCCTCTAAGTTCTAGAATTAATTATAGGTATGTGCTACTATGCCTGCCTCACCAGGCCTATCTATTTTTGATGGTATAAAGGCACATTTTTGAGGTCATATACATAGGAAAACATACTACATGAATCCAGTAAGTGTATTCTATGAATTTAAATTTAAGTTTATTAAATAATATAAAGTAAGAGAATTCTTTACTAGAAGTTTGAGGGACTAGAAAAATAGCTCAGTTGTTAAAGTGCATGACAACCTGAGTTTGACCACTAGCACCCACATAAAAAAGCCTGGTATTACAGCAGTCACTTGTAATCTTGGAGTCAGAGAGGCAAAGACAAGCGGTAGATCCCTGGAGTAGCTGGCCAGCCAGCAAAGCCTACTTTGAACATCAGATCCCAGTGAGGAACCCTATCTCAAAAAGCAAGGGGGAAAGATGGCTCAGTGTTTTTTTTTGTTTTTGTTTTTGTTTTTGTTTTGTTTTTTTTAAAAAAAAGCCTGATTACCTGAGTTTGATCACAGAGGTCCACATGAACAGAAGAGTTGTTCTCTGACCACCCATCCACATACTCACAATGGCATATGCATGCAAGCATGTACACACAAAATATATACATGTTATAAAAAACTAAGAACTAGGCTACAGCTCAAAAGGAGGAATGAAACTTGAGGTTGTCTGACTACACCCACACATCCATGTGCATGTAAAAATAATTATTAGCCTTAGCTGAGATGGCTGTAATCCTAGATATTATGAGGCTGAAGCAGGAGAGCTGTCATGAATTCAAGACCAGCCTGATTCAAGTTTCAGGCCAGTCAGGAATATATAGGAAAACCCTGTCTTAAAAACAATGCAGCAGAACAGCTAAGATTCTTAGCTGTGGGGGATATGGATCTTGAAGTGGTCACTTCCTGTAGCCAGGCAGGATTCCCAGTGAAAGGATAAGGACTGCAACCCACCCACAAAGCCTCTGATTCAAAATGTGTCTTGCCTACAAGATGTACAGGGACAAAGAGCAGAGTCTGAGAGAATGGCCAAACAATGACTTCCCCAAATTGAGACCCATTCCACAGGCAAGAACCAACCCGACACTATTAAAGAAACTCTTACATACTGAAATGCTTGCATACAGGAACTTAGCATAACTGTCCTCTGAGAGGATCCACCCAACAGCCAATGGAAAGAGGTGCAGAAACTCACATCTAAACAGTAGAGGGAGCTTGAGGAATTGGGAGAAAGATTGAGGGACCTGAAGAGGACAGGGACTCCACAGGAAGACCAACAAAGGTTAGTTAACCTGGACCCTTGGAGGCTCCCAGAGACTGAATCACCAATCACAGAACAAGCATGGCTGGACCTAAGCCTCCTGCAAATATGTAGATGAGCAGCTTGGTCGTCATGCAGGTTCCCCAAACAACTAGAACAGGTACTGTTCCTGAGCCTGCTGCCTACCTGCCTGCCCATAGATCTCACATCCCCAAATGGACAGCCTTGTCTGGTCTCAGTGGGAGAGGATGTACCTAGTCCTGCAGCAATTGGATGTGCAGGGTAGAATGGGAGGTGGGAAGGGGTTGACACCCAGAGGGGGGTTTTCCCTTTCTTAGGGGAGTGGGGGGGGATTACATAAGTGGGTACTAGAAGGGCTGATATTGGGTTGTAAAGTAAATAAATAAATTTATTAAAACAACAACAACAAAGGAGAACAAAACAAAGCAAAACATGCATTTAATCCTAGCACTCAGGAGGCAGAAGCAAGAAGGCCTCTTTGAGCTCAATACTAGTCTGGTCAGCAAGCTCCAGGTCATCCATATAATACATATGGATGGAGAGGGGCTGGAGAAATGGCTCAGCAGTTAACATTGGCTGCTCTTCCAAAAGACCCAAGTTCAAATCCGAGCACCCACATGGCAGTTCACAACTGTCTGTAATTCCAGTTCCAGGGGATCTGACACCCTCATACAAATATACCTGGAGGCAGAACACCAATGAAAATAAAATTTTTAAAAAATTAAAATATATTAAAAAGTACAAAACAAAATATTGAAATATTTTAAAAATTAAACTAAAGATGTAGACTGAGCAGGGATGAAAGAGAACCAGAAATCTTACTGTGTCATCAATAAGCAAAGAATCCTGGAAATTAATATTGTTCCTCATTCTAAGCAAGACCTATAAAATCTTAACCCTTTGAGGCCTCCAGTTCTAAGGCACATGTAGCCTGTGTTAAAAGAAAAGCTTTTCTCCAGTGGTCAGTCAACCCTATCTATGCTTCCTACTATTACCATTTATTATTGACAAATCTCCAAGATACTCACTATACTTCTATGCCTCTGATTTACATATTGTCCTTTTCTTCATGACATTTTCTTCTAGTGTTCTCCTCTTCCAAATACTTTGAGAACTCTAGAACTCCTTTTATAAATTAAAATAACAACAAACACAAAACTATCTTCTCCCATTACATATACAAACTGTCTCTTCACATGTTTATCTCTCACGCTTAATTAAATCTTGTTTCTCCTAAAAGAAAAAATTGGCCGGGTGGTGGTGGCGCACGCCTTTAATCCCAGCACTTGGGAGGCAGAAGCAGGCGGATTTCTGAGTTTGAGGCCAGCCTGGTCTACAGAGTGAGTTCCAGGACAGCCAGGGCTACACAGAGAAACCCTGTCTCGAAAAACCAAAAAAAAAAAAAGAAAGAAAGAAAGAAAGAAAAAACTGTTTTCAAAGTGAATCCTGCTTGGTTTTCCATGGTCTACAACTCAAACTTTTTTCTTCTCCATTCTAACTTTCAACATTGTCAAAACACTGAAGAAAGAAAACAGTCTTCCTCTGAGATATTATCTTCTAACTAGTTGAACCATGTCTTTGCCATCTACTAAATTTAAACTGTTTTCTGTCATCCTAACCTCATATCCCTTCTAAATTCCTTCATTGTCAATATCCAAATGCATGACCTACCTAAAACTGAAGAACCAAGAGGTTTGAACACTCCATGATTATTGTTTTACCTCCTAAACAGCAATCCCTAAATGACAAAATTCCTTTATGTTCTGGTTTCACTCCCTTTTCTTCATCTGCAGTTTGAGTCTATTATTAAGAACCTGGAGATCTGGGCTTGTATAGCTCAATGGTAGAATACTTTCTCGGCATTTACCAAGGCCCCAGGTTCCAGGTAGAGCACTGCAGAACAAAACAAACAAACTGGAGTTTGGGTCCTAGCACCTATGTCAGGTGGCTCATAAATACCTGTGACACCAGCTCCAGATTTGATTTTTGTCTTCTGACCCTGCACACATGCAAATGTGTGAGCTTGAGCACAACAAATAGATAAAAATTAATTTTTAGCACAACATATCCACAAAAAAAATCAATCCTTAGTACAACACACCCAGAAATAAATCTTTAGCACAAAACACACTCAAATAAATAAAAATAAATTCTTTTTTAAAAAGAACCTGCAGAGTCCTTTCTTATCAACTCCTCTTTGGTTACCTTTAATTCTTACAATGAAAATACTCCATCATCCATCCACTTTTAAAGCATTCTAGATGTTTTGCCCTTCTGTCTTTCCAAACTGCTTGGCAGGCAAAAATCCCAATTTTCAAATAACTTAGCTTGTACATGTTTGTGACAAGTATAAAATTATCAAAATCACTCAGTAATGCTACAAAATTCAGTCTCCAATTTAGCTAGTCCAGGGCACTTCCAGGTAACCCAAACTTCTCATTACCTGGCTTCTATGCTATTCCCTACCTTGTAATTAATTCTCTCTTCTTGGGTTCTCAAAATAACTTACCTGACATTGCATCTTACTTTTTAACTCAGTGTCTCACTGGTTTATTTCATGGACTTCTTCCCATTCTGTTTTGTTTGTGATAGGGTCTCTGTTAGCACTCCTTCTAAGCTCCACCACAGTTACCTGGCAATAGCCAGGTATGCCTGGCTTACTATAAAAGGGGCTGTTTGCTCCCTCCTCATTCTCTTAATTCTCTGCCCTTTCTCTCCCTGACCCTTTCTCCTCTCCCCTTTCCCCTCCCCATTCTCTTTCCACATGTTCCCTGCCAACCTGTCTGTCTATCTGTCTGTCTACCTGCCTGCCTGCCTCCACCACTCCCTTCCCAACTCCTTTTCTCATGCCCTAAACAAACTCTATATTAAACTCATCATATGGCTGGTACCTCAGGGGTAAGGGGTACTCAGCATGGGCCTGCAAAGGCAGCCCTCTCACCTTATCATACCAAGCTCTACAAAACATATCCTGGTCTCTTTCTTTTTCTATAAAACATAACAGTCTCACCATGCATGTAGTTCTGGCTGACCTGAAACTTGCAAAGACCAAAGTGGCCTCAAGTTCAGAGATCCACTTGCCTCTGCCTCCAGAGTAGTACAATTAAAGATGAATGCCAGCATAATCAACTTTTACTTACCTGTTTGTTTAATGCAGACCAGATTGGCCTTAAACTTACTATGTAGCCAAGTGTGACACTGAACTCCTGATCCTCTAGTAGCCACCTCCTAAATGTTACAATCAACAGATGTGCAGCACCTTGCCTGGTTTATACAGTGCTGGAGACCTAGCATGGCTTTGTGAGTGCTAAGCAAGCATTTTATCAATTAAGCTACAGTCTCAACCCTCTTTTTTTTTTTTTTTGAACCTTAAATGTCAGTGATGATCTTGAGGGTCCTGTCTTTGTGCCTGCTCTCATACTACTCTTGAGTTAGTAATCTTACTCAAAATGATAGCTTCCAGTATATAGATAGTCTATACTGGCCATAAACATGAAATTCTAGTGCTTTAGCCTCCTAAGTGCTACTAAGATCACAAATATGCACTAGCATCTATATCTATTTTGCAGACTTCTAAATAGAAAGCTTAGGTTCAGATCCCATCCTTATACTCCAGATCCACATTAAACTATCAAATATCTCCAACTTCATGATTTTGTAAACTTAACTTGCCAAAAGTGAATGCAGTGTCTTTCCATCTAAACCATTATCAAAACAGTTATCAAATTAATCTGCAAATAATCCTAGACATGACTTTCTTCCTCACCCTACATAGAAAATAGGTCTCTTTAGTCACCAGAGACACTGAATAAAGACTTCCTTCCCTTCTCATGCCCAACCACTACAATCTTTCCCATTTTACCCATTACAAGATATTCTTTATGAGTATGTGTCTAGGCCAGAGGACAAACCTGGGTGTCATACCTTTAGATGGGGTCTCTCAGTGGCTTGGGACTCACCAAATAGGCTAGGTTATGCTGACAGGCAGGAGAGATCTGGAGACCTGCCTGTCTCAACCTCCCCAGTACTGGGATTACTAGCAAGTATTGCCACAACCAGCACTTTTTACTTGAGTTCTGGAAACAGAATTCAGGTCCTCAAGCATTCTACTTATTGAGCCACTTGCCTAAACCTACAAAATACTCTTTCTAAAATTCAAACATCAATATTCATTTCAGATTGGCTTTACTATATAAAATTCAAATTATTTTTTAATTTAAATTTATTTTATGTGAATGAGTGGTCTGTCTGTCTGAGTTAAAAAGTAAGATGCAAAGTCAGGTAAGTTATTTTGAGAACTCAAGAAGAGAGAATTAATTACAAGGTAGGGAACAGCATAGAAGCAAATTTAGTCTTATTATCCCACAGAGTTATTGATCTGTTTCATTCCATTCCTCATCATTTATCCAATATGTACCTACCTCCTATTATTTTTATTAAGCATAAGACACATCTTTTCTTTTCCCTTAATTGATGTTTTGGCCGTCCTTCTCCTGAACTACTCTACTAACTAAACTAAAGTAAAGCTTCTGTCTCCTTTAATAATTTTGTTTCAGAAAATTTCATCAGTTAGCTTTCAAAATGGTAAGGGATCACATTAAAACAATCAAAAACCATAATTCAGAACAAGTCACATGCCTGGCTAGGCACCATGGTACACACTTTACATGCACTATTCTCATTAATATTTCATAAACTCTATAAAAAAAGACCATATTAACTCTACCTTTGATGAGGAAACTAAGACTTAGAATGTTAAGAACTTGTCCTACCTGAGGTTTATTCAGTGGCACAGCTAGTTTTCAAAGCCAGGAAGTCTAATTCTATCTACAGCTTGCATGCTTAATCATCCATAGGCTAGCCTGCTCTAGCAAGCTAAAACTTCAGTTTTTTAACTTGAAACACAAAAGGTCCCTTTTCAACTTTATCTGCCATTCCTTGCCAAGCACCTTACATACATTTCTTTTATTTTTTTTTCCCAAACTCTATGCCTTTCTGTTCCATTCCCACTAATCTTTCAAGGGGGTACCGGTAAACATTATTCTCAGTGATGCTTTTTAAATTGAGATTATCATTTCCCTATCATTCTAATAGTACTTCTTTCTAACTGATATTTATTCAGTATCACCACCATACTTTCCATGTTAAGACTATATCTTACTTATCTTTTATTTTTAAAGTCTCATGTATCAGTTAAGATTGTAACTTATATTTTATTTTAAAAGTCTCATGTATCACAAGCTAGCTTTAAACTCAAATAACATATCCTTGAATTTCTGACACTTCTGACTCAACTTCCTAAATACTGAGATGTATCACTAAACCTGGTTTATGTGGTACTACAGATGAAAACTCAGGGCTTCCTGCATGCTAGGCAAGTGCACTACCAACTATGTTACATGTCTGGTATGAAGCATGTACATAATAAATGTTGCACATGTAAAGGACCCTACCTTCTTTTTACTTCAATCCTATCCATTCTTTAAGGCTTCGTTTCCCCTAAAAAAAAAAGTTCTTATTAATGTATATCTCTCTCCCATTTAAAAAAAAAAAAAAAAAAAAAGTGTGGTGGCACTTTTAATCCCAGCACTAGGGAGGCAAGGGCAGGTAGATGTTCTGAGTTCAAGGCCAACCTGGTTATGGAAGCCTACCTACATAGTCAAACTTTTAAAAGAGCCCTGCCAGACCAGACATTACTACATCCTTTGAACTGAGACAACTTCCTAGTTCTGCAATAACCACAATAATTATAACCACATTCATATTTAATGAAATTTGTTAACTTTTCATGAGTACTTATTTTCCTAAAGATCAAAACTTTACTTCTTTGTTTTGTTTTGTTTTTGTTTTTTCAAGACAGGGTTTCTCTGTGTAGTTTTTGGCTGATCTGGAACTCACTTTGTAGACTAGGCTGGCCTTGAACTCAGAAATCCGCCTGCCTCTGCCTCCCAAGTGCTGGGATTAAAGGCGAGCGCAACCACTGCCCGGCAAAATTTTACTTCTTATAATGCCCTGTCTACCTACAAGGTTAAGAAGCATAAAGCAAAAATTTTATAGTTACTATTTTATAACTTTTTCTGTTTGTTTGTTTAGTTGGTTGTTTTTCGAGACAGAGTTTCTCTGTGTTGTCATAGCTGTCCTGGAACTCTGTAGACCAGGTTGGCCTCAAACTCAAGAGATCCACCTGCCTCTGTCTCCCAAATGTTGAGATCAAAGGCATGCTCCATCACTGTCCCATTACTATTTTATAACTTTCACGTCCTAAAATAATTTTATGTACAAAGATAGTCAGCTTGATCATTTCACCTCTGAATATAAATTGACATTTTTATGCTGAAATGAAGTTGTATGATTGACACTAAAACACACCTCATTTAATTTTTCATGGTTCTTTTCAACAAATTTTCCCTTACAATTTTTGCTTATTCATTCAATAGGTCTGGCTTTCAGCTATCTCCTGAGCAGCTGTATTTTCCTTCTTGACATTTTCTTTCTAACATAACTTGTTACCATAGCCCTTTCTCTTTACCTTTAAACACACATGTTATCGTCTCTGATCCATTGCTTTCTCTAGAACACATGGTACTAAAAATTTATCTTAGTATGGTTAAAATGTTAACAGGCGTAAAAAAGAAAAATCACTTTAAGGAGTTATCTTTATACTAAAGCCTATAAGATACTTTGTAAACAAAACTAACATTCAAACTGCTTTTAAAATATGAAATAAAAATATTTGTGTACAACAGTGAAATCAGCATGTGTGAATATTATGAATCATTTGCAAATCTATGTTGAAAATTAAAAAACTCTAATAAAACTAAAGCACTGGAAGTAGAGTGGCAAATGAACTCTTGATTTATAAGCAAAATGAATATGCTTGGCCATTAAAAAAAATCAGTTAAAAACAAAATGAGCTCTTTTCAGCATTTTGGTTCAATCTGAAAAGGTGATAATTTATGATTAATAAAACCTAGAAAATTATTGCTAGGCATGGTAGTATATGCATGTACTCCTTGCACTTGGTGAAATGAAACTAGGTGATAAATTCAAGTCCACCCTCAGCTAAACAACTGACTTTGAGGCCAACCTCTTGGCTACATATGACCCTGACTCAAAAAAAAAAAAAAAAAAAAAAAAGAAAAAAGAAAAAAATCATAACAGGGGCTGTGTGAAATACTTCAGCAGATACAGATCCTTGCCATCAAGCCTGATATAACTTGAGTTGAACTGCTAAGATCCATGTGGTAGAATAAGAAAACTGACACCCACATGAGTGCCTTGGCATTTCTGCGACACACACCTAAAACATTGAAAGCATAATAGTATTTTCTTTAAAAACTAAAAGAAAAATACCTTATAAATTGTGGGTGCTAAAATGGATATAATCTAAACACTATTATGGGATGAAGGTGAATTTCATGTTACAATAACAGACAGCTTTACAAAACTGAATTTTAAGTTTACGGAGCAAAACATACATGATTTAGGGAGGAAAAGTAACTGGAAAAATGAGGCTAAGTAAATCTGTTGGGCGTGGAAGGGAGGAATACTCCTAAATCAGGATTTTGTACTTCAATTACACCATTTTACTGATGTGGCAATAAGGTACATATGCACAGTTGTTTTTCCTACTGTTTCCATTTTCTTTTCTGTTAAGCATATATTCTATTAAATTTATTCCATTTATTTATTGTGCATATATGTGTGTATGTGGGTATCCAGAGGGACAGAGGACAACTCTGAAGAGGAACTGGTTCTCTGCTTCTATCATGTGGGTCCCAGGAATTAATTATGGTTAACCTTGACAGCAAGCACCTTCATCCACTGAACCATCTCACCAACCTGTTTGTTTCCATTTCTCAACTGAAATATATCCCCCCACCTCATCCCCCAAAAAGGGAATACTAAAAGCTTCAGGAACATGTTATTTCACTTAGTTTTGAGACATGGTCTCACTATGTAGCCCAGGCTCATCTTGAACTGATCATCTTCCTTTCTCAGCTGCCCAAGTCCTGGAGTTATGAACATATGCTATTGTGACTAACCGTATCAGGCTAATTTTTTTAAATGATTCATTTTTACTTTTAATTATGTGTATGGATATATGTCTGTGTGGGAGTATATGAAAGTGAATGCAGCATCCCATGGAGCACAGAAGAGAGTATCAGATCTTCTGAAACAAGTCAGACAGCTGTCGACTGTTTAACATATATGTTGAGAATGGAACTCTGGTCCTCTGTAAAAGCAGTACACGGGACCAACAACCAGCCTCTCTACTAAATTTCTAATGAAAAGAGTTTGAGCTGAGTCAGTAGCTGAACTACAAGGTTCAGAACTAAATATAACCAAGAAATCTAATTATCCATGACCATGAAATATAGTTGCTAATAAATTTTTAGTAACAGGCTCATCACATTTATAAATGAAACACCTATAGTATTAAAATCTCTCAAACTTACATGTGTATTTCCTAAGTGTGACTATTAACAAAACATTATATTATTCCCTTAAGAACCTATATGCCTGGGGACTTAAAATGGCTCAGCAGTTAAGAGCCTTTACTGCCTGCTCTTCCTAAGGATATTAAGTTGGGTTTCCAACACCCATATGGCTAAGAGCCTTCTGTAATTTCAATTACACAGAATATAACACCCTCTTCTGGTCTCATGGGGCACCATACACATGTGGTACACATATGTAACATGCAGGCAAAACATCCAAACACATAAAATAAAATCAATCTAAAAAAAATACTTGTCCATAAAATAAAGGACTTTGAATAGAAGCATTGAATTGAGACATAAGACAAAGACAAAAAGGGAAAGTTCCAAAGACGAAAAGACTACTTGTACTCAATACTACTGGCAATTTCCCCCCAAATCTGATGAAGTAGTATATATGCAAAGCTGGAAAAATATCCTGGATTTATGAAATCTGAGCTTTTATTTATGTGTTGTTTTACTTATTTATCTTTTAAGACAGGGTGCATTATGTAGCTCTGGCTAGCCTGAAACTTGCTATATAGATCAGACTGGCCTCAAAATTAATAGCAATCTTCCTGCCTCTGCCTCCAGAGTGGTGGGCTTAAAGGCATGTGCCACCACAGTATCAGGAATTCTAATACATTCCACATGGAAATGAAAGTCGTCGCCATAAAGATACAACTAATACACAACATGCATTAACCATAAGCTTTATAACCGAAATTTCCCAAACAAGCTCCTTTCATACTAAGAAAATGGTTTGCATTTCAAAACAATAAAGTATAAATGGCTATGTATTAGACTCACAACTCACCCCTAAGGAATCTGCCTTATGCTTGGAAACTCATTTTCCCTTTATTGAAGCAGTATGGGAAAAAGATTGCCACATAAACAACAAGGAACAAGATTCACATAAGGACAACATAAATACATAATTCGGTTATGTGACTAATTATCTCAGCTATTATTCTAGTGAAAAGTACCCAGAGAAATAAGCATATAGGAAATATAGTTAAGAAAATGAAGAGGCAGCCGGGCGGTGGTGACACACGCCTTTAATCCCAGCACTTGGGAGGCAGAGGCAGGCGGATTTCTTAGTTCGAAGCCAGCCTGGTCTACAGAGTGAGTTCCAGGACAGCCAGGGCTACACAGAGAAACCCTGTCTCGAAAAACAAAACAAGACAAAAAACAACAACAAAAAAAGAAAATGAAGAGGCAGGCAATTGCCTCCGTTTCAACCCCCACCTATAAAACTACAGAAATTAATAGGATCAATGCCTGATCTTGTCTTTCCTTAAAGGAAAAACAAAAAATCCCAGAAAAAGAAGCTCATAAACTACTTAGTTCATTCTAATGCCTATCCCAACCACATAAGCTTAAATTCAAATATATGTGTCATGCTTTAAGAACCAAAAGTGCATACTGAAAACAGAAAACACACAGATGGGCAGTGGTGGCATACACCTTTAATCTGAGCTCTCAAGAAGCAGAAGCAGGCATGTCTCTGAGTCCCAGGCCAGCCTACAGACTCCGTTCCAGGTCAGCCAGGGCTACCTATCTCGGAAAAAAAACCAACACACACACACACACACACACACACACACACACACACACACACACACGAGAAAAGGTTTTGTTTTTTAAAATATTTTAATGGCAAACCATGGTCACATTCAAAACAGAGCTAACAGTAATCAAACACTGTGCCAGTCTATACTTGAAACACCGAATTTGAAAAAGTACCTTTAAAACTAAACATAATCTAAATAGCGAAATATTCAATTTACGATTTCTGCTTACTGACTACACACTAAAGAAAAATAATTCCAGTTCTTACTAATATCCATAGTATTAGTGGTAGATGGACTCTCTCTGAGAGATTGGACTTTTAAGAAACTCTCAACTGCTTCTCTATTTTAAATAAATCTGTTTATCTGTACACAAGCATTCACTAACTCCTCCCTGGCTCAGAAGAATTTCACTTTTTCTTCTGAAGAATATGTCGTGTATTTAGAGGAGACGTTTAAAACCCTTTCTGCTAAGTGCTGACGTTTTTAAAAATAACTACTACTTCCTATACATGCGACTTTTTTGCCTCTTCTCTGTAATAGGGCTTTCTCCAGTCCTGCAGCTACGGCTGGGTTCCTAGGTCTCGCCTAGATAGATCCTTCACCCTTGTTCAGTCCACGCGGTTTTCCCAATTTCCGCGCGGAGTGGCACCTGAGGGCCGAGCGCAAACCCCCTGCGGCTAGCGCTCCCTAGGCGCTGTCACTCAGGACCAGGCGTGGGCCAGAACTCGGGCAAATCCGACGGCGTGCGGCTAAGGAAATCCAGGGCCCCTCGGTGAGCCCGGGCAAGCAGGGAGTGCAGCTGTCGATGAGCCGGAAGCTCAACGCGGGCGCTGCGCCGGTAATAGGCAAAGCAGGAAAGAAAGGGGCTTACTGCAGCGGGCGGCCCTAAACCCGCGTTAGCAACACCCGGCGCAGAACACCCGCCCGGGCCTGCAGGACAAGCGAGAGACCGCGGAGCAGCCACCGCCTCGGCCCGGCCCAGCGGGGACCCGCCCAGGGGCCACTCCCCAAGGGAGGCAGCCAGTCACTCGCCCGCCCCGCCGGGCCCGCTCCTGAGGGGACGGACTCCCGCCCGCCCTCACACCGCGCTTGACGCCAGGCCCCCAGGGCTTCGGGTACCTCTCACCTTTGACGACGCGGTCAGCCCCGAGAGGGGGCGGCGGGGGCGGGGGTGGAGGCGGCGCGGCCCGGGCCGGCTCCGGGGCGGCCATGCTGGGCCCGGGGCTCGGCTAGGTGCCGGGCCCGGCGGGGTTGGGGGCGGGGGCGGCGGCTACCAGAGCCAAGCGGCGGCGCCGCCGGGGAACATGGCGGACCCTCTTTCCCTTCAGAGGGGCTAAGACCGTCATGCACCGCGCGTGCGGGGGCGGGGGCGGGACAAGCTCCAGGGACTTGAGCAAAATTACCGAAGCTACTACAGAAACGGGAGCAGTCCAAGGGATCAGGTGAAAATTCCTAACATGCAGAAAAACAAGCAAGTAAAGAGGGTGTAGACTAGACTGAGGGACTGTTGATGAGTACAAGGAAAAAAGAAATTTTTCTACCTGCTTTGGAGCCCAGGAAAATGAAGAGACGTAATTTGATCTCAGAATTTTCCACTACTAGACAGATATATGACAATTTATCTACAAAATCTGAGTGATAATAGTATGACTAAAGACAAAAATGAAAGACGCATTTGAAACTGTAAAGAGTGGCATTATCATTTAAAATGGAATTTGTCCTTTAATGGCAGACCTCAGGAGGCAGAGGGAGGCAAAACTCTGTGAGTTCAAGTCTAGCCAGGTCTAACCACTCAGGGCAACAAAATGAGACTCACAACAAAACGGGAGGGGATTGCATAGAATTCTAACTCTTGCTTTAAGAGTTAGAGTCCAAAGGCACATAAATTCAGCTGAAAAAGGCTAAGCAGCACGATTTAAGAACCAAAATGAGTCAAGGGAAATAGGGAATGACATCGAGAAATATTCAGAGAACATTTAAGATTTACTTGGAGAGGCAATAGCCTCTTAATTCACTGGGCAAGTAGATTTGAAGCCAGAGAGATAGTTTAATGGATAAAGGTACTTGCAGCCAAGGATGGTGACCTAAGTTCCTTAGGACGAACCCACATGGCGGAAGGAGTCAATGGAAAGAAGGAATAGATTTCTTCTAATCTGACCTCTACTAAAACATAAATTTTATTTCTTGTCTGAAACAATAAATAAATAAATAAATAAATAAATAAATAAATGTAATAAAAAATGGAAAGCAGAGACCAAATAGGTAGAAAATTGGAAATTCGTTCCTTATTTTTGTATATACACAGAATTTGGGTTTGGGCAACTTACAGAAACAGATTCAAGTTGACCAGCATCCATGAAGTCAATAAGAACAGATTGTTCCATCAATAACTTTTAGTTACTCTAAGATGGTTCAGATGATAAAGGCATATGCCACCAAACCCAATGATGGAACCACAGGGCATACAAGGTGGAGAAAGTGGACTGACAACTTACTCCAGCCTTCATGTGTCCTCCTCATACATATGCATAGTTACTGCAATTCTTATAAAAGGTTAGAAGAGTGTGTTATGACACGAGCAGTGTTCAAAGTTTCAGGGGCCAACATACCTACTAAGGCCCACGCGTGTTATAGCATCCAATGTTATAGCATTCAAATAGGATGAAACAAAAAGTCCTCTGTATCCTATTACTCAATAACACGTGCTCAGAATCTGTCCACAATGATTAGGAAGGCAGAAAAACAACGCTCTCAGCATCTGTTGTTTTTTTGTGTTCATCAATGAGACCAAGATCTGGAATAAATAAGGAGGAAAAAACCCAATAGGCATTCTTTGCAAAGGGGACTTACAAATTTTTTTCTTTTTTAATTTATTTATTTTATGTATATGAATACACTGTAGCTGTATTCAGATACACCAGAAGAGGGCATCAGATCCCATTACAGATGGTTATGAGCCACCATGTGGTTGCTGGGAATTGAACTCAGGACCTCTGGAAGAGCAGAAAGTGCTCTTAACCGCTGAGCCATCTCTCTAGCCCAAAATTATTTTCTTTTGTGTGTTTATGTGTTTTGCCTGCATGAATGTCTGTGCACCATATGTGTTCAGTCCCCATAGAGGACAGAAGAGTGAGTTATATTCCCTGGAACTAGAGCTACCAAATGCTGTGAACCAGCATGTGATGCTGAGACTGAACCCAGGTCCAATGAATGAACAGCCGGTTCTCTTAACCATGGAATCATCTCTCCAGCCACTACAAAATGCTTTTTAAAGGAAAGAGACTTTTGGGAGTGTGTCATGGGTGAAGATAGATCTCATTATCACAGAGATATCCTGACTCTTAAGGGGAAAGGAAAGGGAGTGAGGCCATAGGAAGAGAGCAAGGGATAGGAGGCACATCACACACCTGTAATGCAGAGAGGAAAGGCATCAAGACTGGTACTGTATGAGAGTGAGTCGGTCAAAGTGGTTTGAATGCCCAGAAAACAAGGGGAGGAATGGAGTATGTGATGCACTGAGTGTCCCAGGCAGGAGAGGGATAGTTAACACGCTAGCAGCCATAACAAAAGGGAAAGACTCTTATTTAAGGATGTGTTGACTTCGACAGTGAGTATATATTTTTAAACTCCTGTTTGGCTATTCACTTTCACTTGGTCAAAGCCATTTCATATAAGTGTCGAAGCCACCCCACCCAGAAGAAAAGAGCAAGAACGTACAAAAGTGAAGGACAAGAGATTAAATACAACTATCTTATAGATTTATTAATGAAAAATACTTTACAAAAACAGTATGCTTTGCCCTAAAATAGTTTAGCTGACTCTTGAGAGTTTACAACGGTGACTGAGCAAGTGGCAGTAATGGCTCTGCTGCTGAGGACAGGAGGGTGTGTTAGTGTGCCCAACTCCATCTGTTCAGAAGGGCAAATATTATATTGGCAGCTCCACATTCTAGGCCTAAAGTCTGAGTCACAAGGAAGGTTGACAGGCCATAATACCTGGGCAGCTGGGCTTCCCTTAAGGACATGGTCAGAATACTGACTACAGGGATAAATACCCCTCTCCATTGATAGGAGATAGGGAAGAAAGAGAGTTAGGTAATAGGGATAGGTGGATAAACAAAGAGCTTAAGTTGGGAATATAGGACCAGAAAATGAGGGCTCTGATGGAGATGGGGACTAAAAGTAAACAGAAATAAAGTAGCCCAGACTAGCCTAGAACTTGCTATGTAGCCAAAGATGAACCTGAACTTCTGATCCTCCTACCTCCATCTCCCAAGTGCTAGGACAACAGCTGTGCACCACCATGCCCAGTTTCACACACTGCTAAGGATATAGCCATGGGTTATGTGCATGTTAGGAAAACACTCTGCCAATTGAGCTACATCCCCAACTCTAAAGCTGAAATTTCAAATATTCCCTCTCAAAGAAGCAAACATCCTTAGGAAAAATCAATGTCTTTTTTTGTTGTGGTGGTCGTGGCTCCGTTCTTTAAAAAAACAAATAAAATCCACAGTCTCTTTTTACCTGGCCTTGAAATGCTAATTCTCTAGACTCTACCTCCCAACTGCTGGGATTACAGGCATATGATGCCTGGACTGAAATGGGCAAGTCTGTGTTGAGATGAGACTAGCATAACTGGCAGGATGCAAAGTATCACTGTGCCACTGTACAGTTCTATAAAGGTGTGGCTCCAGGAGAGGTTAGGGTAAGCCTTACCACCTGCTGTGCTATAAATATCTCACCCTGTTCTGCTCTCTGCCAGTGGCATTTGACAGAACGAACATAATTCTTTCCTCCCCTGTCCTCCTATGTCTATACTGGGAGGGATAACTGCTCTGTCTCCAGTCATCATCTGGGGGCATGTCTATTCTTCGAGGACCAGGTGTCCGGGAGCCTAGAATAGGACCCGAATTCCAAGCCGATCTAAGGGGTACATGAAGATTGCTGGATGGTGGGGACCCTGGGTGAACAGCAGAAGAATGGGAGGGTGAGTGGAAAAGATTCCCCCAGGACTGAGCATGAGGAACCTGAAGGCCCTGGTGTCTTTCTGGGAGTGTGGCAGTGTAGGTGAGCTGAGGTTTGCATGCTGGTGTAGTTAGGACTCTGGCCCCAATGTGCTCGCTGGTCTCTGACCCTGGTCCCCAGGAAGCATCAGTTCTGGAACGATGAGGTAGACTTCGGTAGTTCAAAGTCCTTCCTGTGTACTTGACCCCTTGGGGAGTTTCATCCCTGTCACACATAGCCAGAAACTGTTGGACACTCCTCGAAGTTCCTGAGAAGAGAAAAGAAACCCAAAGACTGAGCGTATTTAGAAAATAAATCTCCTTCCCAAAGGTCTATTCCTGGCTATTTTAACCAACCCTTTACTCCTCTCCAAGAATACACACAGAAGGAAAAACAAACAAACAAACAAACCTAGGTTTAAAATATATTTTTTTTATTTTTGTTTTTTTATTTTTTCCCCAGTACTGGGAATTGAACCAGGGCCTGTGCATGCTAGGCAAACATTCTACCATTAAGCTACACCCTTAACCCTAACAACTCCTAAATATTATGTCAAAATCAATCTCTTCTATTTTAGGGGAAATGCAACAGTCTCCTGGATATTGCCATAAGTACTTCCAGTACAATCCTTCTCTAACAAACACATTCACGTACACACACGCACAAATGTATTTTCAATTTCCCTTGCAAACTCCTATAAAAATTACAGTAAAATCTCACTTGGCTTTTCATTTTTAAGATTTATATTTTATTCCTGGAGGCGGGGCAGTTTGAGACAGGGTTTCTCTGTGTAGCCCTGGCTGTCCTGGAACTCACTCTGTAGATCAGGCTAGCCTCCAACTCACAGAGATCAGCTTGCCTCTGCCTCTGAGTGCTGGGATTAAAGATGTGGACCACCCTTGCCTAGATTGTTTTTCTTTGGATTGTTTGGCCCCTCTCTCCCTGAGTCTCTGTTTCTGTCTGTTTCTCTCCCTCCCTTCCCTCCCTCCCTCCCTGCCCCCTCTCTATTTTGTTTTTTGTTAGATAGGGTTTCTCTGTGTAGCTCTGACTGTCCTGGAACTTAGTTTGTAGACCAGGCTGCCTCCAGCTGCCTCTGTCTCCCAGGTGTTGGGATTAAAAACAAGCACCACCACTGCCTGGCAACCTGGCATATCTTAACACAGTACCTTGACTGCTGTTAGAATCAGTACCTTGACTCTACTTGAATCCTTGCTCAATTTCTGAGATCTCTGCTTTTGTTAATAGCACATTTCCCTTATACACAATCAGAATATCTTTGTCTATACATTTCTTTCACCATGGTACTTGTGACATGGTGGGTTGATAATTCTTTACTGATGATAAAAGGGACTGCCCTGTGCACTATATGATGTTTCAAAGAATCTTTGTTCAACATCCATTAAGTTCCAAGTAGTATGTCTCTTTTCCCATTGAGAATCAGAGACTTAAAATGTAAGTTAAACCCATAAGGAGAAAAAAAAAAGAAAATCTTAGATGGAGGTCCACAAAAGCCAGAAGGGTGCTGCCATCTTCCTGCGGACTGTCTGGGTCTATACATATGACCTGTGTTCTCAAGGTACAGTGTCTTCCCAGTCTTTCATTCACTTCTGTCCTCCTACATCATCCCTCAGCTGAGACTTAATAAACAACAGGGGAGAAAAGTAGCCAAAAGAGATGACACTTTCAGTTGGGGAAATTCAGAAGAGTAGTTATTCGCTACATTTTATCACTTCAAAGCTTTTTTCTTCATGACTGAAACAGGTTGGTTCACACTCATGAGTGAAGCAAGATATCTAAAAAATTATTTCGTCATACTTCATGGAGGTCAGTGCTTGACCTTACAACAGTAACTCCTATCTTTTATTCCATCCCACCTTGGGACACCCAACTTCCCAGATGGTATACTGATTTGACCCTGAAAAAGAATCACATTTTAGCAGATAATATTAGTTTGGGGAGTGTTACCTGGGGGTCTATAGGGCTCCCCTGCCATGCTGGGCATCAGGACATCTGGGGACAGGAACTGTGGTTGGGGAGGGTAGAGTTTAGGATCAAGGAGAAATACAGGAGGATCATGGATGACAGGGTGGGAAGAGGAGCTGGAACAATGGTGCCCGGTTTCCAAATTCTTTTTCCTCACGTTTGATGAATCCTTATAATGAGACAAGACAAAAAACACAAAGATGAGGGTTAACATGGCAGGATGTGGTTGGATAAACACAGTGAGGCAAGCAGGAGGAAAGGGAAGGAACTGGAGTACAACACTCCTTTTCCAGGGGACTCACTTCACTGCACACATTACCTGATTGCCTTCCTTACCCAAGACCCTCTCCTTCTACCACTTTCCTCACAACTTCTACCTTCCTAGGTCCACAATTTGGGGCTTTAGCAAACACTTTAATGTTAACTGTACAATTAAAGAGATTGAAACAGAAACTCAGAAACAGGAGCTAAGAGCTGAGCATGGTGATACATGCTCACCTGAAATCAACACTGCTCAGGAGGGAGACTGAGCAGGGCTGCTTTGAGTTTAAAGCTAGTTTGACCTACATAGTGAGTTCAAAGCCAGTCTGGACTACACAAGCAATAGTATATTTAAAAAAAAAAAAAAGAAAGAAAGAAAGGAAGGAAGGAAGGAAGGAAGGAAGGAAGGAAGGAAGGAAGGAAAGAAGGAAGAAAAGAAAAGAAAAGAAAAGAAAAGGGGGTAAGGGGGAGAAACCACAAGCATGAACCAAATAGGGGTTGTGGATTTCATTCAATTGTAGAATAGGCCCTGGGTTCAATCCCCGCTCACCTCCAAAAATAAAGGAGACAGAGGACAGGAAAGGAGACAGGAAGAGGTGCAGGAGGTAGGTATTTAAGTATATAAAGAGGTTGAAGAAAGTCTATACTGGGCACTAAACTACCTGCTGAAATACAGAACTGGACTCTACTCTGCCCTGCCACAGCTCAAGTCCACAGCTGCCTCTTCTGAAGGTCACACGTCTACTCCCAGTTGCTTTTGTTCTGCCATGACTGCCCTCACTTTTGTGGTAAAAACCCAGAAATATTTCATTTATTATCAAAAACATTGAAACATTCAAAATTGAATCAAGTTTTCCAAACTCCTCCTCCTAGTACCACATTTTTCTAAGTTACTTAGACATAAATACTAGTTTTGCTCTTAACTTCCTATTTCCCACTTACCATGGTCGAGACATTTCTGCATATGGATTTCATATTTAAATTTGCAGAAGCCTTAATCTGATCTTCCAATCTACTGCTACTTGCTTAATTGTATCATAAGGTCCCATGTGATAGCGTGGCTGATCTTTCTCACTCAATCCTGTATTGTCTCTGTGTTCTTTACACACTCTGTTTTTCTTATTTGCTTATTATTATTATAACTATTACTTTAGGACAGCATATTATTATGTAACCCAGGCTAACTCAAACTTGAAATACTCCAGCCTGGAAAGATGGTTTATGGGGCTGGAGAGATGGTTCAATGATTAGGAGCACTGGCTGCTCTTCAAGAGGACCTGGGTTCAATTCCCAGAGCCCACATGGCAGCTCATAGCTGTCTGTAACTCCAGAATCTAATTTTGTTTGTTTTTGTCTTATTTTTTTGAGACAGGGTTTCTCTCTGTAACCCTGGCTATCTTGGAACTACTCTGTAGACCAGGCTGGCCTCAAACTCACAGATTCACCTGCCTATGCCTCTGCCTCTCTACCTCTGCCTCTCTGCCTCTCTGCCTCTCTCTCTCTCTCTCTCTCTCTCTCTCTCTCTCTCTCTCTCTCTCTTTCTCTCTCTCTCTGCCTCTCTCTCTCTCTCTCTCTCTCTCTCTCTGCCTCTCTCTCTGCCTCTCTCTGCCTCTGGATTGCTGAGATTCAAGGTGTGCACTGCTACTACCACCCAGTCACTAAAAAGGTTTCAAAACAAAATCCCTAACCTCAACCTCACAACTACAAATATTATAGATAAGCATCATCTCATCTCGTCTTTCTTAATGCTTAATGCTTCTCAAACACACTCAAACTCATCCTACCTCAGGCCTTTACACTTGCTTTCTGTTACCAGGAATACTGTGTCATGACCCTAAACTTCCTATCATTGGAATTTTTGATCAAATGTTAATTCCTCTCACCACCTCTTAACGTCCTAACCAAATGCAGCCCTAAAGAAACACATCACCTCTCTAACTCCTTTATTCCCTTGACTTACTTCACTCTTTATTATCATAATTATCGCTGTCTTAGATTATATCATTTATAGATGATTGTCTTTCTTCCTGTAGTAGAATACATTTAATTTCAGCATCCCTAACATCTGAAACCATGTTAAGTACTTAGTGACTAATACATTAATCTATATGCCAGTCTAGTTAGTTTCATTTAATAGGCTGCAAGCTATGCAAGGGCAGAATTTGTGTTATGTCATCAGCTATGTTCATAATATTTAGGGAAGTGCTGCACAGAGGAAGGACTTCTAGTGGAATAACACTACTGCATTCCCATTGAGCTCTTGCCACCTTCTCTGTATTGTTTTAAGCCTCTTCTTCCTGACTCTCCATTATATTTACTATCTCTATGCTCTCAAACTCCTATGTGACCTACAGAATCCTCTGTAATCCATGATCTGACTCCTGCTTATAGTCCTTCCTATCATTGTCAACACTGCTATGGTTTCTCTTCATCAGACTTTCTAGTCTTGTCAAACCAATTATTCTCTTTGAATCCAGTGAACACGTGCTTCAGTTTTATGTGCCTTCTCTCTGGTATTCTACCTCTTCTAGGATGGTCTCATAGCAGCTAGTATTTAATCACATTATAAAACTGTTTGTGTGTTTATCTGTCCCTGCAGTAGGAACAGATAAATGTTCCATGAAACCAGACTGGATCACTCACTCAGCACAGTATCCCCAGAGTCAGACATGGCATCAAGTATATAAGTTCAGTAAGCACTGTTTGAAAAGGATAATTAAATCAATAAATAATTGTATGATATACTAGACAGAGATACAACTCTCTTTGGAAAATAACATTTCGAGTAAATAAATTGGAAATATGTGAGAACAAATGCTATGCCAGGGAAGCTACCTATTCCCAAAGAGGAAAAGCAGGAGGAGAAGGAGAAGAAGAAGATGAGGAGGAAGAAAAGGAAGAGTAGAAATAGGAGAAAGAAGAAGAAGAAATGTTCATTTTGGAACTTACACTCAGTAACCCTAGAGTTCTTTTGGGGAGGGAAATTGGATGGAGATATATATATCCTTTTGAACCTTTTAATCGTACCATGTATTTAAAACCCATTTTAAGGGGTTTAGTGTATATAGTCAGGTGATAGGAGGGTTGCCCAGCAGTGAGGTCCTGGTTTAGTCCTGGTACTGAATATAAAAAGTAAGCTTGGTATAGTGGTACATGCCTCTCATCCCAGCACTCTAGAGGCAGAGGCTAGCAGTTCTCTGTGGATTCCAACCTGGTCTACATAGTGAGTTCTACTAGGCAGAGTACATGAGACCCTGTAAATAGTAAAAACAAGAACAATAATAAAGCAAGAAAAATAAAACCTGTTTTTACATTTTTATCCAACTAATCTGGTACACAACCTTCAAAGCAGGGTGCTTTGTATTCTAACCTTTATAGTAATGAAAATTCAACTTGTTTTAGAAAAGTATGTAAAATTCTCAGAAGAGTAGACTACCTATAAACCTAGCCAACAATATAGTATTTGAGTCTGTTGATTCATCTCTACTCCTTGGGTGTAATAGTGACAGTAATCTCCAAAGATTGAAGGTAAAGACAGGATAGCACCATAAATTCAAGGCCAGCATGCTCTACGGAGTAAATCAGAAGACTGCGAGGGATATGTACATAGTAAAACTTTGTCTCAGAAGAAACCAAACCACAGAAATAAAATAAAAAGTCTCAAAAAGGAGTGGTTTTAGCCATTTTTCTTTTTTTGTTCATACGTTTTACTCTTGATTGGAAACTTCTTGGAGCACGCTCAGCTGTGCACTGAGCTGGAGAGAAGGTGAGACAGCACTTCTTCTCGTCTTCCTCCTTGCTTCTATAAGCATAGTGAGTCTCACCCAAATAGCAGCTTTTGCTTCTCAGATTTTCTCAAGGCTTCCATTAACTCTTGTTATGGTTTGAATATAAAGTTTCCTCTCACAATACTGACATTTTGAAAACTTGGCCATCACTGTAGATCCAGTCACTAAGCAGTGACTGATCGTCAGCGTGCTGGCTTCACTGGACGTTCATTCATTCATGAACACATTAATAACTACTAAGAGGTCTATAACCGTAGACAACAAATCATACAAACTGTGCCTTTGAAAGGTATGCTGCCCTGGACGCTTGCTACCACTGTTGCTCTGCTTCATGGCTGCCCTGGGGCAAGAAACTTGCCTTCAAACACACAGATATGCATAGCCAGATGCAAAACATAAGACTTGTGGTTTTCCCCCAGCCCCTGTGCTCAGAGATATGGGAAACTGATTACAAGTCACAATTAACAAGTAAGTTCAATTGCAAAGGCAGTGGCCGGTCACCAAGTGATAGCCTCCTCTGCCCCCAGCTCCCACCCTCCTTGCAGCCTCACGCTACCATGTTCTGTCAACCCAGCACCACTTCCCTAGCCTCTTTGCATGCCTTCCTCTCTAGCATACTACCTAAGTCCAGCACCTTAACACTAGAAACCGATACCTGAGAGACAGGCACTGTGCTTGGTTCATAAAGAACATGCTCCATTTCTGCTGTCGGAGTCTTTGAGAGATCAAGACCAGGGGCCGAATGCAGTCTCCTCCCCATGCCATCTGCAGAGCCTAAGGAGGAAAACATAAAGACAAGTTAAAGCTGTTTCTCCTCTAGAATCTAAGCCCGGAAGAACAAACATGAAGTTCTCTCATTAAGTAATTAATATGCATCTCTAAATTCAGTGGAGAAGCATGTTCTTTGAATCTATAAACACCAAATTTCAGAATATGAATAAATTCCTATAGGCCACAAAAATCCAAACTACTTAAGACATTTCCAAGAAAGGAGCTGTAAAGACAGTCAGCTGAGTATCGTCATCCATCAACATTCCTCTTTTATTAATAAAATAAGCTTTGTTTTCAGAATAAGGCCCAATATTTGTAATCAATAAGGAAACTGTCTGACATAGTGATGTTCTCTAACATAGTATGGTAAGAATGGGAATGATATCTCTAGTTTAGTTCGGAATTTAAATGATTGTGGTTATCATAGATCAAAGCATCTACTTTTGATGTAACTGGAAATGGGTTCAAGTCTTGACTGAGATTGTGTGTTAACCAGAATTGAGACTCAAGGCTTTCAATGTTGAGCACAGTATTTTATTAGCTTCTGATGCCCTCCCACTCTCTCTGTCTAGGCAGGATCACTTCAGGAATATTGACATGTGTAATATTCTGTTATCCCTACTTACTCCTAGCTTTTCTCAATCACTTAAATTATAATTGACCATCAATACTGCTTTAAACTGGATATGTGAACCCCCCAGGGGTTATCCCAATCCAACTAATTATGTCTTGTGAAAATGAGCCTGCCCTTGACCTATATTTGGTATGTATGTATGTATGTACGTACATACGTACGTACGTACATGTCTGGATAGGATACTTTGATATATGTACCTCTCCCTCCCCACCCCTCACACACACACACAGAGAGCACTTAAGTATACTGTTGATGTCAGTACTTAGACTAGTTATTTTGCATTGGTTCTCATAATAGTACTGATTCAGCTGAGAGCTTTAAAAATTATATAGTTTAGTTGTAGAACACTTGACTAACATACATGTAGCATTGAGGGTTCAATCCTCAGTGGGTAGAAAGGGGGAATAGACATGTTAACACGTAAAACACCAACTTGTTGAGCCACACCTTGGTGTGTGTTTGTTTTGGGTTTTTTTGTTTTGTTTTTTGTTTTTTTGTTTTTTTTTTTTTTTGAGACAGGGTTTCTCTGTATAGCCCTGGCTGTCCTGGAACTTGTTCTATAGACCAGGCTGGCTTTGAACTTGGAGATCTACCTGTCTTAGCCTCTGAATGCTGGGATTAAATGTGTGCTACCATGGACTGGAAAGAATTTTTATTTTAAAAGGTTGTCCAACAAATAAATAATTTTAAAATGTAGCCTGGCATGGTGGCATACAACTGCAATTTCAGTGCTTGTTAGGTAGAGGCAGAAGGATAAAGGAGTTCAAGGCCAGGCTGAGCTACATAAGACCATATCAAAATGTTTTTAAATAAATGGCTTAGCGGTTAAGAGCATTGAGGACCTGGGTTTAATCCCCAGTACCAACTCATAATTCACGACCCTCTATAACTCTGTTCTAGGGAATCTGACTCCCTCTTCTGTCCTCCACAGGTACTGCACACATGCTGCAGGTTGTCCATTGAACACCATACCCTTCTGAGACACACATATATACACACACTAAGTAAATACTTTAGTTTGTTTTGTCTTTTATATTGTTTTATTATTAAGTGTATACGTGTTACGTCTACATATGTCTGTGGAGCACTTGCATGCAGTAGCTACCAAAGCCAAAAGAGGGTATTGAATCTCCTGGAACTGAAGTTACAGACAGTTGTGAGCTGCCATGTGGTGTTAGGAATTGAACCTGGGTTCCATGTAAGAGCACCCAGTACTCTAAGTCATGAAGCCATCTCTCCAGTCCCATATAATATCCTTTCTTCATTTTATTTTTCTATGATCTTGGTGAATGAACCCAGCCTCATGCAATGGTAATGCTATATGTTCTACCACTGATGCATACCTATAGGTCAGTAATGTCCTTTAATCACAAACATTTTTAACTTTGATGTAGCATGGTTTATCTTTTTCCATCTAGTGCCTGTTTTCTTGGTGTCACATCTAAAAAATTGTTCTCAAATCCAAATCTTAAAGCTTTTTTTTTTCCTGATTTTTATACTTTTTACCTCTTAAATCTTTACCTGGAATAAACTCAAGTCACTTTTTATTTTTTTATTTTTTATGGATATGGGTGTTTTGCCTGCATGTATATCTGTGCACCACATATCTACCTGGCGCCTGCAGAGAACAGAATAATGCATCAGATTCCCTGGAACTGGACTTACATATGGCTCTGAGCTACCTTGTGGGTGCTAGAAATTGAACCTAGGTCCTCTCAAGGAACATTCAATGATTTTTAACCACTGAGCCACCTCTCAGTCCACATTACACGTGTTTTTAAAAAGAAAGAAACAATACACACCCTAATATGTGTTTTAAAAGAAACAAGTAAGCACACATAAGTATAGCTTATTTCAGTCTATCAACCTGTACACCATGCTACTGTACTGAATACTGGAGGTAATCAGAACATAACAACCAGCTTTTGTGTATCTAAATAGATCTTTAAACTATCAAAGCATGAACTTGTAAGTAATGCATCATACAATTCTGTTACAAAGACCACAATGTGACTAGGCACATTTTAGTTTATACTAATAATCTTATGGAAAAAATTAAAATTTTGTGAGGAAGGAAATGTATGTATAGAGGTGTTATGGCCACATCAAAACTGGACTTTTGCTGATGAAATGACAAGTTAATCATCATAGAAACTGGTACTAGGCACCATGGATTAACTGTAACATTCATCTGTTTAATACATTAAAATTTTTCTTTTCTTTTTTTGCTTTTTGAAATCTAGTCTTACTATATGAGTCTGACTTGAAACTCATTATGAACACTGGACTGGCCTGGAACACACAAGGATCTGCCTTGTTCTGCCTTCCAAGTGCTGAGATTACTATGTAATCAACACCACATCTAGCCTAAAATTTTCTTAACAAAAGCTACTTTTAATGTTTTAGTTAAACATGACGAAATTATTTCTATGCAACCTGAAAGTACTAGAAAATTTAAAATATAAAACAAAAGCAGAGTTTATATATTTCTTCAGGAACTAATATGTAAGAACTAATCAGGTCACAAAAGTACAAACACTCTTTAATTTCATTCATATGAAATGTCCAGAACAGATCAGTGTATAGGAAACACTTGTGTTTACTTGGAGTAAGGGAGACAGATAAAGGACAAGAGGCATGGGACTGAAGCTGGCTCAAGAGTTCTTTGGAAGGTGACAAAAACACTTTAAAATTAGCTGTGGTGGGCAGTTAAGAGTACTGACTGCTCTTGTAGAAGACCTGGGTTTGATTCCCAGCACACACATGGTGGCTTACAACCATCAGTGACTCCAGTTCCGGGGGAACTGTCCCGGTCTGCAGGTACAAGGAATGCACATGATGTACAGACATATACGCAAGCAAAAGACCCATAAACTTAAAACTGGTTGTGGTAAGCTAATATATTTGTCTTGAGTTCTAATACTCTGGGAAACTGAGGCAAGAGGATCCTCATATATTTGAGAATAGCTTGGGCTACATAATGAGTTCAATACCATGGAGAGACAATCTTGAAACTGAGCCATCTCTTTGGCCTCCTTCCACCTTCTTCCACCTTCCACCTTCCACCTTCCACCTTCCACCTTCCACCTTCCACCTTCCACCTTCCACCTTCCACCTTCCACCT
>JANHMN010000001.1:189942294-189952340 GCA_030674055.1 Rhabdomys pumilio | reverse complement strand
CCACCTCCCACCTCCCACCTCCCACCTCCCACCTCCCACCTCCCACCTCCCACCTCCCACCTCCCACCTTCCACCTTCCTACAGATCATGAGAGTTGAGTTCAAGTTAATAGACTTGGGTTTTGGTTGTTTTTGTGTGTGTGTGTGTGTGTGTGTGTGTGTGTGTGTGTGTGTGTGTGTGTGTGTTTTCGAGACAGGATTTCTCTGTGTAGCCCTGGCTGTCCTGGAACTCGCTCTGTAGACCAGGCTGGCCTCAAACTCAGAAATCCACCTGCCTCTGCCTCCCAAGTGCTGGGATTAAAGGCATGCATCACCACTGTCCAGCAGAAAGTGCCTTTACCCACTAAACCACTCAACAGCATGATACTATTAGTTGTAAAACACTTAATTTGAACTTAATGCTTGCATATTTTTTCTGTCACATTAGAAGAAAGCATAGTGAAGTATGTTTCAGCTTTTCCTCATTCATTAAAATCTTTCTATATTAACCTGACTTGTATACCTAAAGAGTACTTAGTAAATGTTATTATAAAGTCTATACTAGAATGCATATCAGGAATATATCTTAATATCAACTCTTGAGTCTATTTAATATCCAGGAAATATACACAGCAGTCCCTGAAAGAACCATGGAAGGTCTTGATATTGGTAGCTTGGTAAAATTGGAAAATGCCATAGTGACTTGGATTAGTGTAGCTATCTATCCTTGTTGCAAGATAACCCTGAAGCTTGATTCTTGGATTAATTTAACATCTAAAACATAGAAAAAGAAGACTCTTCTCAACCTTCCCCATATTGTGTAACTCACTCTCAAAGACCTGTGAAGCACTTCTTTGCACTGTATTCTGGAGAACTCACCAGCTAATACTTAGTCATTTCCTTACAAGGAGGTAATTGCTCTCCCAGTGATAATTATGACCCAATTTCAATTCTGAGCAAGAAAAAAAATGCCTAGCCCTTGTCCTGAAAGCTCTATGAAGAAAGCTAGAGATTGCATTGACTCTTAGTAAGCTAGTAATGCTATACAGAACAATACCCAAACCTCTGACCTTGTTCTCTGGCTTTCAGTTTTTACATGTCCCCACCACTGGTTATTTTTACCTGTTAGGCTAAGTGGCTGCCAGGCCACATCCTGTGACCTCCAATCAGAATGGCCAGTATGAGAAGAAGCCTGAAGACTGGCTTGGTAGAGAGACTCCAGTTCAGAGGTCTCCTGCTCTGTGTCTTGGTTCCAGTGTGGATGCAAAAGGATATGATTTCTTTCTGGGTAGGTCACACATGTATGGGAATCATGGGAGGAGGACTTGATTCCTGGCCCAGAAGCCCTGTGTTTAACCTGAGAATCACAAAGCCTTGTGACATTTACCCAAGAATCCAAAGGCAAAGGAGTCCCCAGGTTGACACTACTCCCCAGCTCCTTGGGCCTAATATCTGTTACTTGGGGTAGCTTTCCTTGATATATATCTGGCTCAGCCAACCTGGGCTGTCCTCTCCTGGAGGTTTCACCGTTAGGAAGCCCAGAGTCCATGAAAAGAGAAGGATGACCCACAGGTTCTTCCCAGCAGGGCAGTCTTTCCCTGCCATCTGGACAAGGGGGTTGTTTTACCCAGTGACAGTGTTCTTTTCCTGGACCCTGGGATAATGGAGGCATAAAGTCAGAAGGAGAAGAGCTCTTCCTTAGACCATTTGGCAAACTTTGATCCTGGGAACGTATAACATCTCTCATGGAAGTATTCTGAATCCTCTGGAACTGTTCTGCCAGTGAGCGGACAAGTCCTTTCGTACTGGGGAACTCTGGTCTACAGGGCTCCTCACTGCCTCTGACCACTTTTGAAGCCAATGAAGTTTGGAGACTTTGGGCTTGGAGATGTTGGTTAAGTTTCTGCATGGGGTCAGTAGCATGAAGCACAGGTGAAGAAGCAGCAGACATTATGGGGCTGCAGGCACTGTAAGGGGGAATACTAGGCTGAGCTGATGAACCTGAAGTACTATTTAGGCTATGTTTAACTCTCTCAGAAGTGGCTTCTCCTGTTGAATGTGACCAAGGCACCCCCGTGGATATATCAACAGGATTCTTTTTTTCTTCGAACAGCTGATCTTGAGCTATGACTCTTCCTTCTTGTGGTGGGAATTTGCTGCAACAGCCATAGTCCTCCCTGCAGCCTTGGAGCCTGTCTTCAAGGGCATCGAATGGCAGGCATTCATGTTGAGAATTCATTTCTGTTCTACCTGTTGCTTTAGGTAAATCCTGCCTGTGGAATTCAGAGTGATTGACCTTGTCCACCTCAAAAGATGTCAGAAGCTTCAAGGGAGATCTCCTAGGGGGACTGTGCTGTGGAACAGATGAAGCAGATGACTGTGGGATGAGTGATGAGTGTAACTCAGGGCAGGAAGCAGGCGAGTGGAACAAAGAGGAAGTGGCCCCAAGCTCTGTATCCTTGCAGGGTTCCAGCTGTGCCTCCTGGCTTAACAATACTTGGAGCGGGACAGGCTGTTCACTGTAACAAATGGAGAGAACCAATCACAACCAGCCTTGACTAACAATAAATCTTCCAAAAATCACAATTCATTCCATTCCACTTCTAGTTATTCACAGATATGATGAACAGAATAAGAAAGGCAAACACAAGGTCAATAGTTTACAGGTTCACAAAAGACAAGAAAGGAAGCATCCCAAATCTGTGTATGTGTTATTAAGTCCAATGTTTGCCAATACTCTTTACTACCTGCAAAGTCCCATTCCAATCACATTCTACTTGCAAATTTAAAAAGATAAGAATTGCCAGGTAGTGGTGGCACACTCATTTAGTCCCAGTACTCAGGAGGCAGAGGCAGGTGGATCTGAGTTCAAGACCAGCCTGATCTACAGAGCAAGTTCCAAGACAGTCAGTGCTACACAGAGAAACCCTGTCTCAAAGAACAAACAAAGAAACAAACAAACAAAAGATAAAAATTGCTTCTTCCACAGAAGGGAAAAAGCCACTCACACTATACAACAGAAGTCCCAGATGCTGTACAAGGAGAGAAGTGCTACCCTAGGGTCCTATGGGGGAGCTCAGTCAACAAAATGAAGAAGATGTTACTACAGAACACAGGTGATCTGGATTCCTGAGTACACAGACATCAACTATCACTACATTCTTCACTCAAATGTCTCCACACAGTGATAGAACAGGGGTCTCTCAACACTGAGGAGAAGGACAGGACATAATGCATTTACTTAATTCTCACTGTTTTATATTTATGATGAAAAAAATGCACCCTTAGAGGAAACTTCAACATTTCCAACTTTAGAGTTTCAGATAAGGATTAAGAAACTGAAAATCCACCGGGCGGTGGTGGCACACGCCTTTAATCCCAGCACTAGAGGCAGAGGCAGGTGGATTTCTGAGTTCAAGGCCAGCCTGGTCTACAGAGTGAGTTCCAGGACAGCCAGGGCTACACAGAGAAACCCTGTCTCAAAAAACCAAAAAAAAAAAAAAAAAAAAAAAAAAAAAAAAAAAAAAAAAAAAAAAGAAAAAAAGAAACTGAAAATCCATAACTGGAGTGCTTCAACCCCAATTGGTTTAAGCACAGGCACAATGATGAAATAAGTTTGGACCCTGAAGTATTTCAGGCTTCAGATTTCAGGGCTAAGGGTATTCAAACCATCTATATGAGTGTTCCAAAATGTGAAAGAAGAAAAAAAATGAAATCTAAGCTGGGTATGGCAGTGCAAACCTCTAATCCTGGCAATTTAGAAACTAAAGGCAGGAAGACTGTAGTAAGTTTGAGGCCTACACAGTCTACCTAGCAAGTCCCAGGCCACATAAGCAACCCTATTTCAAAAAATAAAGAGAAAAAGACAGAGAGAAGGAAGTGGAAGGGAAGAAGGGAAGGTGGGGGGGAGAGACAGAAAGAGACAGAGAAGAAGGGGAAAGACAGAAGGATAGAGACAGAGAAGGGGGAGAGACAGAAAGAGACAGAGGGGTGGGGAGACAGAAAGATAGAGACAGAGAAAAGCAGAAGGGCAGGGACAGAGACAGGCAGAGACAGATGGATAAGAGAGAGAGAAAGTCAGAGACAGACAGACAGATAGACAGACAAGACAAGACAAGACAAGACAGACAGACAGTGACTTAATTCTGGTTTCAAAACATTTTGGATAAGGAATTCTCAAACTATATATCACAAATGTTTGTGGGTTTAGTCATCTGGCCACTCTTGTAACATGAATGTGATTCTTTAATCAAAACCTGGCCTAGAGATGGAGTTCAATTAGTAGAGTGCTGGCCCAATGTGCAGGATGCCTTGGGTTCAACCCACAGAACTGAATAAACCTGAGTAGTGTTAAACAAGCCTGCAATACAAGTACTACAGAGGCAAAAGAAAGATCAGGGGTTCAAGGTATTCCAGACCCTAGTTAGTCTAGGCTATAAGAAAACAGGAAAAAGGGGAGGGGAAAGAGGCAGGGATGGATGGAGGGAGAGAAGGAGGCAACAGTGACAGTAAACAGATCTGTATCTAAATTCTACACTTCTACCACTTATTAGCTAAGTAACTATCCTCTCTACAAGTGCCCTTATCTAGAAAGTATACTAAATAACAGCTATCTCATCAGGTAATAGTAATAAATAAAACAGAAAGTGCTTGGCTCTGACCTAAACCCAGGCAATTGTTCAAAAAGTTTAACAAACATAATAGAGATGATAGTTAAAAGACAAACACCCGAGGCCAAGAACGTGTAGCTTACTGGTGGTAGAATGCTTGCCTATTAGTATATACAAGTTCCTAAGTTTTATTCCCAGCAAAACACACACACACACAAACGAGGGGGGAGGAAGTTATCTGCTTTTATTATAGTTATATTTATACCCCTAAAATGTGGAAACTACCCCACAAGGGACTTTCTCCTTGTCCTGACCTTAGAGAAGCAAATAAAGAAAATCTTTGTGTCTCTTCCCTATGGTTTAATCAAAGCAAGAAAAACTGGTTATTTTCTCTGTGAGATGGGAAACACTGAAATCCCAAATTAAATGGTCAGTACAACAACATGAAAGGTACAATCAGATTCCATGTATAAGGACATAATAAATACAGATGTAATAATCACATTGCTACACAAATCCAGGAAATGTGGATAGCTTGTTATTTTGTACTTTTTTGCATCTTTTGAGGAATTATTAAGAAAAGGACCATCTGTGCAATGAGCTTTTGTATGTCTGACCTTAAAGAAGAAAACCTTAATCATATATTTTTCTCTTTTCCCAGTAGTGAAGAAGACAAGAGTCCTTGCTATGGAGTCCCCATGGTCATTGCCTCCCCTGATGTCCATAAGCTAACGTGGTTCTCAAGCACTACCTTGTCGGCTGAGGGAGGGTGCCCCCCTGTGATGGGAGAGAGGCTGAGGGCTGCACCGGCTGCTGCGATGATGGTTGTTGTTGCATGCGTTCCTGCAGGCTTCGTGCTTTTCGAATACTGATTTGCAACTTCTTATCGACTAGGGCTCTGCTGTGCGTGCTAGAGCTGGCATCATGCAGGGTAAGTCTTAGTTTAGCTAAAATGCAAAAGAAAATATAGCAGAAACAACACAAAATACAAACAAAAATAAAAGGACAAAAACTAAACTAAAACCAAGCAAAGATAGGTGGTAAAACAAAAGAGGCAGCAGGAATGCGAGGCATGGGCTGTGCATGCGCTATCGAGAGCGCAGAACCAGCTCTGGCTCTAGGAAACATTCATGAAAGTCATGGAGGCCAAACAAGTTAATTAAAATTTAAACAAACAAAACACTAAAGAAAATAAGACAAAACTTAAAAGGAGCCAGGAATATAAGCTAGCATGTGGAGGTTGCCACTCTTGTCTTTTCACTGACCTGTCTGACTCTGGTCTCCATACTCTGCTCCCAACTCCCCCTTTCTGATGGCCAATGGCAAAAAATAAAGTCTGAACCTGCACCTGTCTTTCCAGAGCACAGCTTCATGGAGTCATATTTAAGAGTCAGTACCAATTCTTAGCCTTAGCCCCTTGCTGTTACAATGTGGTAGTGCATACCAGAAAGGCAGGGGATGAACAAAAAGAATAGAGTATTACAATGAAAAGTTATTTGGGTTAGAATCCATCTGTGGTTTCCTGTTGAGGTTGTTCCAGTAAATGTCCACAGACTACAGTGACACCACCAGGTACATTTTAAAATTTGAAGGGGAAAGATAGCTAATTGGTCTCCACTTGGGAACATAAGAGACATTAAAAACTGTCCCTATGGCCATCTGTGTGACAACACTAATGCCTATTGTGGAGTTAGTCAAGAAACGCCATAGCCATAGCAATTGAGTTACTTACAGATAGCTTCGTTACAGAGAGCCAGAGCTGCAGCACAGTCTCCCTTTTGTTCCAGATGCAGCGACTCTTCAAATATTGAATTTGCCTCTTGCAAGGACCTTTCAAAGCCGTCACTCCTCCCTGAAAGGGCCAGCACTTTCATTTTTATTATCGTTAGTTCCAACTTCTCCTATGTACTGTTTCTTATCTTTGGGACACACAGATCCTTGTTGTCTACTTTTTATCTACCTGTCCATTGCTATTAAGAAGTCTTTAGAACTAAGGTATCCATTTTTGCCTTAATTGAGATGGAACCAAGGCCAGGAAAAGGCAGGTGGGGGTGAGGATGGGAGGACGCCATATGAATGCCATACTACTATTCTAATACCTCCTCAATGAAAGAACAAAATACTGTCCATGGTAGCAACAGGACTCTCGTGCCTAGAACTGAGCTGCCTCTGCAAAATATCAGGTCGTACCTTGTCAACCATCAGACTCCCCAGACTTACTGCTATAACCACAGCATGGCTCATTATTCTGTGGAACATCGCCCATGCTGCTTCTAACATAGCTTCAATTCCTTCCTCACTACTCTGCTGTCAGTACACCTCTTCGGCTTGAGGTGGTCTACAGTTTCTACTAAAATAAATCTACCATAGCATTGAACTGCATTTGTTGTTACATGAACTGATCTTTCTTCAGCAACAAAACAGTTTTACTTATCATGCCTCATTCACCAAAAGTATCCATCTTTAAAAAGCCACCGCGCATATAACAACATAGAGTATTTCTCCCAACTCCCAAAGTGCGTATAGGTCAAAGGAGGTACAAAAGAGGAGTCCAAGAACAGTGCCAGATGAAAGGACTAAGAAGTATAGTAAAGGCCGGGCGGTGGTGGCACACGCCTTTAGTCCCAGCACTTGGGAGGCAGAGGCAGGCAGATTTCTGAGTTCGAGGCCAGCCTGGTCTACAGAGTGAATCCCAGGACAGCCAGGACTACACAGAGAAACCCTGTCTCGAAAAACCAAAAAAAAAAGAAGTATAGTAAAGACACTTTCATGAAGGACCATCAGATATCCTTACTTCTAGTCATCTCTAACTATAACTGGTAGGAAGTTATAATGTTACTTCACCTACAATTGGAATTGACATTGAGCCTTCACATGGTCACAGGGGCTGGAAGAATGAAATGTCAAGCCAGGTATGATGGCACATGCCTGTTATCCCCAATACTCTAGAGGTGGAGGCAAGAGGATGCCTGATCTGCATAGCAAGTTAGAAGCCAGATATTTCATGAGTTTACTTAATGAGATTGTTCTCAAAAAATCAAAATAAGAGAAATAAAATGAAATGAACTGAGATAAAAAGTCTGAGTCATTTTTCTTCATCACGTCACCCTTGAGCTATCCTCAACTCACCTACAAACAGACATGCTAAGAAAGGCTCTGCAGAACCTTAGCTAATTCAATTCCTACAGCAGCTAGTCTTTTAGGAAGCAAAAAGACAGTGAAAAGCAGGTTGGTTCTGGAAACCTTGGCAGTCAATTTCTATCCCATCACTGCATCTCTGATTTCCCCCTGCCCTAGACCCAAAGTTCTTTCATTATGATTGCAATAACTGAGTGTTGATCTTTACAATTGGAAGTGGTAGCTGCAGGGAAAAGAAGGGCCAGGCATGGAGGTACACACATATAATCCCAGCACTTCAGAGGCCCAGGCGTGTAACAGTTCTCAATTTTACACAGACCTAGGCAAACTATAGTTACTGAATCAGTATAGCAGATTTCAATCTTTACTATCTAGAATCTCAGCACTCCAGGCTGTACTCTTCTGAGGAGGCTACTCCAGAGCTTATCAAAATCTGATAATGAAACACAATGAGCAGGATTCTTGTTCAACTCTAATGCTTGATGTGACTGAGAGAGGAAGAAAAGACAAGGTCAAAGACCACAAGATACCTGTTTCAGTAGAAATATAAACCTTAAACTAAGGAATGGTGGCACATGCCTGTCATCTCAGCACTTGGGAGGAGAACTGCCACACAAGAACAACCCGATCTACAAAGAGAGCTCTGGGCCAGCCAAGGTTCAAGAATGATAAAATCTGGTCTCAAAAAAAAAAAAAAAAAAAAGAGAAAACAAGGGGGGAGAAAAGGATGAGGAGGAATCTGAGGTGATAAAGCATTTGTCTGGTAAGCATGAGGATCTGAATTTCATTCCCAAACCACACTGAATAAAGCCAGGTAGGAGTGTTCATTTGCAATCCCAGCACTGGGGAGGCAGAGATGGGTGTGTCCTTGAGGTTCTCTAGCCAACCAGACGGGCTTACTCAGTTAGGGTCCAGAATAAAGAACATATCCCAGGGAACAAAGAAAAAAAGGTAGACAACATCTAACGTTGTCCTCTGGTTTCCACACGCACTCGAACATACATGTGCACCTGTATACATACAAATATACAAACACAGAACAATATAAAATTGGAACATCAAACTGTTAAGACTTGAGTTCAAAATAAAAAAAAAAAAAATCCAACACCTAAGAGGAATTGAAATTTTAAAGCCCTTTCTTTTTAGTTTAGTTAGTTAGTTTGTTTGTTTGTTTTGTTTTTTGAAACAGAGTTTCTCTTCCCTGGCTGTCCTGGAACTACTTCTGTAGAACAAACTAGCCTTGAACTCTGAGATTTTGCCTTGCCTTGCCTTGCCTCCTATGTGCTGGAGCTAAAGGATCGTCCCACCATACCAGACTTTAAAACCCATTTTGAAACAAGCACAACAAATAACATGAGAAATAGAAGACAAAAATTGTCCTGAATCAAAAGAAAATAGGGGGCAAGTGACTGGCTCAGCCATAGAGAGCCTGGCAAGTGTGAGATCAGGGCAGTGGGGTGGGGGTTGGGGTGGCTCAGCTGTAGAGAGCATGGCAAGTGTGAGGCCCTGAGTTCAATCCCCAATATCACAAAAAGAAAAAAGAAAAGACCACAGTAAGGTTCAAAGAAAAGCTGTCTTCAATTGAGACTATTTAATCCAAAAAGCTGCTTTAAGTTTGGAAAGAACTGAGAAAAAGCAGCCAGTCCAAGGATACTAAATCCTAGACTTCATGCTGTTTGATCAGCAGATTCTGAGTAATAAGAGCAAGAAACTCATTTTAGAGAAAGAAAAACTTAGGTAAATATTTCAAAGTATATAAAGGAGATTACCTCAAGCTCTTAAACTCCTATTTTGAAGACTAGTCCCTTGGCAGTAGTGATAATCTAAAACTAATTTGTTTTGTGGGTTTTGGTTGGTTTAAGTAACCAATATGAGGCAGCTGGGGAAGTTTAAGACTATGCACATTATCTAAGATTTAGGAATGAGCTGTCATAGGATCAAAAATTAATTATGGATGGGTGTGGTGGTAGAAAGCTGCCATCCCAGCTACTTGGGAGGCTAAGGCAGGAGGATATGAGTACAAGGCCTGCCTAGGTGGCAAAGGGAGAACCCCTCTAGAAACAACCCCAACCTAAAACCAAAACCAAAAAACAAAACTAGAAAATTACAGCTCAGACAGAGAGAGACCCCACCTGGGAAAACAACTCAGACAGACAGACAGACAGAGAGAAAGAGAGAGAGAGAGACAGAGAGAGAGACAGAGAGAGAGACAGAGAGACACCCCACCTGGGAAAACAGCTCCAACAGAGAGACCACCTGGGAAAATAGCTCAAACAGAGAGAGACCCCACCTGGGAAAACAGCTCAGACAGAGAGACCAC
>JANHMN010000001.1:189838266-189938597 GCA_030674055.1 Rhabdomys pumilio | reverse complement strand
TGTACTCACATATGTACTCAATGCATGGGTGCTTATGTACTCACATACGTACTCACTGGCAGGCCTGGGTCAAAACTGACTACTATCCTTAGCACACCCGCTTTGCTTTTTGAGGCATGTTCTCTCAGTGGGACCTGATTCAGCTTTGGCTGGCTGACTACCTAGTGAGCTCCATGTATATGCCTCCCCAGCATACTGAGAACTCAGGTCTTCATGGAGTTTAACAATCACTAATTAAGCTAGCTCTCTAGCACACACATTACATTTTGATGGAATTTTCAAACAACTGTCTTCTAGCTGAAGTATGCTCAATAAAGTTGATTCCCGAATAGAACTGGTGGTCAAATCTGGTTCCCCAAATCCTGTTTACCTGAGAGAGGTTGAGTCTTTGTCCAGCTGGTCATGGGTGCTGTAGAGTCTACCTCCAGGATGCTACTGCTGTGAGACTTTGGAATGTGACGCCAAGAAGGGACAAACCCAACAGGTCTCTTTGTGCTTTGATCCCTTCAAAAGAGAATCCAAAGTATAAAAAGTTTCAAATAGTGGCTTCTAACAACATTCCTAAGACTAAAAGTCAAATTAGAAAGTAAACACCATAAAAGCCTGGGAACCAAGGGTCACAAATCAGAGCCATGGTGCAGCAACTCCTGAGGCTGAGGCACAAACATAAGCCTAGAAATACCAGGCTTAAGAAACAAGAATTGAACAAGAATTCCTCTCAGATTGAGGGCGGGGCGGGGTGGGGCGGGGCGGGAGAAATAATATACAGATCAGCTTCTGTTGGGAGGCAGGGATAGAGACCAGCTTCTGTAATATACATTATATTGATTGATAAATTCTCTATTTATGCTTCTTAAAGACTCTGGGGAGGAATATGATGGATAATGTTTTTAATCCTAGCACACAGGTAGATCTCTATGAGTTCAAGGCCAGCCTGGTCTATAAAGTGAGTTCCAGACCAACTAAGACTATACAGAGAAATTCTGTCTAGAGAAAGAAAAAGGAAAGGAAAAAGAAAAAGAAAAAGAAAAAAGGGAAAAGGAAGGAAGGAAGAAATAAAGAAAAAAGAAAGAAAGAGAGGAGACAGACAGACAGACAGACAGACAGAGAAGAGAGAACACTGTGAGGGTGACAAGGCCCTGGCTGGTCTCCTTGAAACTCCCTGTATTAGGCAGACAGCTTACTACAGCAAACAGAAAGAAAAATATCAAGCTGCTAAGAGAGTTAAAAACATTGTGTCTTTGGACTGGTAAGATGGCTCAGTAGGTAAAAGATGCTTGCTACAAGGCCTGGTGACCTGATATCAAACCAAGGAACTTAAGTAGTGGGAGAAAACTGACTTCCGTAAGTTCTCGTCTCTCTCTCTCTCTCTCTCTCTCTCTCTCTCTCTCTCTCTCTCTCACACACACACACACACACACACACACACACAAACACACACACACACGTTTAAAAAATAATTTAACTAAAGCCAAACAAACCAAAATAAAATACTATATCCTTAACAGCTAAAGTAAGTAGAAGACTATCTCCAACCAAGGCTATTATTGTTTATACCACAATGTACAAATGCCTACAATAGAAAAAGGTCACTAGAAGGTCGTCCACAGAAAGAACAGAAGAGGACCCTCTACCTGGACTCGCTCAGTGGGAGCTGCAGCTGGCAGCTCAGTTTCTCCAGCCAATGTCTACTGGACGACTGTAACCCCCAATTTGATGGTGTTATTTATTTGCTCTTTTACTTGGAAGCCTCAGAAAAGGAATGCTCTGCTCTGTTCTCTGCTCTCTGCTCTGCTGTCTGCTCTGCTGTGTCTGTCTGCTCTCTGCTCTGCTCTGCTCTGCTGTCTGCTCTCTGCTCTGCTCTGCTATGTCAGTCTGCTGTCTGCTCTGCTGTGTCTGTCTGCTCTCTGCTCTGCTGTCTGCTCTGCTATGTCTGTCTGCTGTCTGCTCTGCTCTGCTCTGCTCTGCTCTGCTCTCTGCTCTGCTCTCTGCTCTCTGCTCTCTGCTCTCTGCTCTCTGCTCTCTGCTCTCTGCTCTCTGCTCTCTGCTCTGCTCTGCTCTGCTCTGCTCTGCTCAGGGTTCTCTTAATCAGGAATTCATACTGGCTGCTTCAAGAGGCCTTTGCCTGTCAATCTCTGCTGAATGTCTGTAAGCTCCAAACTGATGATGGTACCTTTTGCTTGTGTTCTTAACTGAGGTACTCCAGTCATCTTTAAATGTTTTAATACATCAGATATTATTATGTCTTACTGTATATTTGCTTTAAGCAGGGCATAATGAGCTCTACCAAATTGCCATCATTACCTTGTGAGATTATGATTATCAATGGTTTCATAATCTGTTCCTCAGAAACCCAAAGCCAAGACAGAAAAAGTTACAAGTTAGATGTCTTCTCTGGTTTTAATTCACTAACACATTCTTTTATTGAAAAATATTTTCTAAACAATTATTTTTTATTTATGTATATGTGAATGTGCTACCTAACCTGGGTTCTGAGATCCAAATTTGAGTCCTTTGCAAAAGCAACAAGTGCTTTTAACTGCTAAATTATCTCTTCAGCCCCTCCTAAACTATTTTTAAAATAAGAATGTAATATTGTAAATATTCATGATGTGTATGGTAGGGCACTCCTGTCATTTCAGCACTCTGGAAATGAGGCAAAAAAGTCAGCTTGAGTTTAAGGTCAATCTAGGCTACAAATGAATTCAAGACCAGCCCTGTAAGCACTCTCTGTGCTACTCCAACTTTATTATGTTGTATTTAAGTATGCACTAGCAACTATTACTGCACAGCTAATGCTTGAAATACAAAGCCACTGCCTTTACACCTTCTACCAACAGAGGGCGCTGCTGCTATAGGAAAGCTGTTCAGTGCTCCCGCCTATCTCTTCACTTGCTTACCCAGAGCTGGAAGTTCCAAGGAGGTAGATCTCGTTGCTGATTTAAATGTTTTAATACATCAGATATTATTATGTCTTACTATATATTTGCTTTAAGCAGGGTATAATGAGCCATAAGAACTATTGCTATTAAAAGGCCAGACAATACCTGTACACATTCAAGCTCTCTGGCGGGGCAGCATCCAAACTGACAGGGCTGCTGCTGTTCCTCTCGCTGCTCTCATAGCCAGATTCCATCCGCTGGATTAGACGAGGATGCTGCTCTAAAAGATGAGAGCCTGGCCGGGCTGTTCCCCAGAGTTTATGCTGTAAACTTGGTCCACCATCTTTAATGTCATTAGTAGTTGGCTTGCTTACTTCATCTGGTGTAAACTCTTTAGCTACCCCAATCAAAGAACAGGTATAGAAAATAAAGTAGATTTAGTGTTTGCCTAAATAACTTAACCCTCCCTCTAGACATTATTCATTGGAGTCATCTTCAATAAACATGCCCATTAGAGTAAAAATGTTCCTTGCCAGCTATATTAAAAAACATAGGATTTTCAAACACATAAATCAATTGTATTTGAAAGCCCACTTGTTCCCCTATTCTCTGCTCACCTGCTTCTTCAGAAAAGGTCCTAAGCTGGGTGTAGCCACAATGCTTCCTTTTGTCCTTACTAAAAATGCTGTCGATATTCAGAGATTCTCGTTTAGGTCTCCATGTTGGGCGGTACTTGCTGGAAGAACTGGATTTTGCCTCACTACCGGTACTCTCTGTTTCCCAGCCCCGAGAGTGTAAAGGCAGGTGTCTTGGTGGTGTTTTGTCTGGTTGGTCTCCTGCCCTGACTACACAGGGAGATCCTGCATTGGTCTGAGAAGCCAAGGAAGGCCTGCTATGGATCATATTGCTGACTGTCTCTTTGAAATCCTTTAGCCTGCTGGTGCTGCTAGATTTGGAGGCATTCCTAGGAGCCTGCTTCTCTTTCAGTGTTTCTCCTAAAAATCAGAGAGAATAAAACAAATGAAGATGTTTAAAATAATCACAAATGTCCTCATCCTAGAGAAAGTAAGGAAAATCCGTTTGGCAAGAAAAACAGAAGTTTAACAGAGGAAACAGGAGTACAGACAGCTTGCCTTCACTGTGGTACCCTGAGGCCTGTGGCTCATCGCCTTTCCTCCGAGCACGGCCAGAGCTCCTCCTTCGCTCTACCAGGGACCCTTTCTTCAATGTGTGCTTCTGATTACATTCACTGTCGGTCAGGTGTCCTGGAAGAACAAGGAAATGGGAGTAAGCTGCTTTCTGCAACTAACTCCTGCCCTCCTGAGAATCCATTCTCCCTTTGGGACTTGTAACAGTGCCACAAACTGATTACATACATGGATCAGAAACCATCAGGGTCAGAACCATTTGACCTAAGTGTAAGACTCTCAAGGAGTCAGAGGCGCCTTCCAAATCTATAACATATCCTGAGCAATCATCAGTCTCAAACCACACTCATCATATTTCCCAGTTGACCTAACAAGAACCAAAGCTGCTGATCAATAACTTCCCTCTGTCCCTGCGGTGTTGAGGAACCAATCCCTTGCAAGAACAAATAGGCACTGAGCTCCATCTCCAGAGCTTGGTAATTTTTAAAGGCAAAAGAAACAATTTTTAAAAATCAATCTAAAAATGTCATAAGCCCTTATTTTTAATTCTTTCTTCCATTTTTCTTTCTTCCTTTTTTAAAATTTGAGATGGGTGAGTTTTATTTTATTTTATTTTATTTTATTTTATTTTATTTTATTTTATTTTATTGAGGCAGAGTTTTGTTAGAGTCTCGCTCTTATTTTATATTGTCCAGGCTGGCCCCAACTCACATTAATTCTCCTGCCTCCATCTCTTGAGTACTGAGATTACAGGCATGCATTACTATTACCACTCACTCTCATAAACTGAAAACAGAATTTGCTTCTACTTATTTGGCCACAGTTCTCACTATGGTGGCTTTAGGACACAGTTCTAAAACCTCTTTAAATATGAATTTTAAAATACATTTCAATGTTCATTAATTCTCCTCTCCAATCTATGCTTCATCAAATCTGACTTCAACTCAAATATTGCAATTCACAATTCTTTATCAGTAATCATTGAGAAACCACAAGGGAGCTTTATATTTTGTGTAATTTTCTCACCATCCTGCCCACAGTATGCAAATGTATAAGCTTAACTTATATTAAATAGAAAGGTCAGATTGTAAACAATATAATCAGCCAAGCAGCTGAAACATAGAAGGTGAATTAAGCTTGAAGACAAGCTGATAGAAACTGCCTAGGTTCTTAAAGGCATAAGAGTTAACAAATATATTTTCACATGTTGGCACTCAGGTTGTCAGTCATGGAATGGGATGGGTACTATTCAACCAATTGTCCCATGCAATCCTTTATTGCTTTTATCCATTTTGTTTATTTAAACCCTAAAGAAAGATTTTCAAAAAGAAAAAAATCAACTGCAGCAATTAAATGATACCAAGGTTAAATCACTCACTCACTCACTCCAAACATAACATATGTGCATCCCTCCCTCCTAGGAGTTGCTTCTCTCTGGCCACAATTCCAGAAAGATAGCCTTTGAAAAACAACTGCACTGAACACCATCTATACAGCAGTCTTCAAAAGAAACCCAATGAGTCCAGCCAAACTTCTAAGTCCATAAACCTGGCATAACCTATAGGTGATGCTTTGTTTCAAGGCTATTAAAAATTATTCTTCACTGGGAAATGAAGGAACACCTTTAACATGCCTTTAATCCCAGCATTCAGTAGGCATAGGCAGGCAGAAATCTTTGAAGCCAGCCTAGTCTACAGAGCTAGTTCCAAGACAGTCAGTCAGGGCTACAAAGAGGAAACCCTGTCTCAAAACAAAACAAAAATCAGGATGGAAGAAAATGTTCCAGTACCACAAGGATGATGTCAGCAAAATTAAGAGCCTGGGAAATACACAAGTTAAATTACCTAGTTTTGAGCCATAAATTGCAAGGGAAAACTGTAAGGAAAAAAAACAAAAAACAAAAAACCAACTATTCAGTGGCATGCACCTGTAGTCAACCACTGGCGACGCTAAGGAGGACCACATGCGCTCAGGAGTTTCAGAGCTACCAAGGCAACATACCAAGACCCTACCTCAGAATTTTAAAAATAAACAAATAAACAAAGCCAGGTGTAGTATAACACACCTGTAATGCCAGCACACGGGAGGCTGCAGCTAGGGCATCTTGAATATAAGACCCATCTACGGTATAAAACAAGACTTTGTCAAGAAATGCAAGAAACAAAAATAAATAAGTAAAATTAAGAAGTAACCTAAGCTGGACAGTGGTGGTGCACGCCTTTAATCCCAGCACTTGGGAGGCAGAGGCAGGTGGATTTCTGAGTTCAAGACCAGCCTGGTCTACAGAGTGAGGTCCAGGACAGCCAGGGCTACACAGAGAAACCCTGTCTCGGAAAAATAAAAAAATAAATAAATAAAATAAAAAAGAAGAAGAAGAAGTAACCTAAAATGGCTTACAACCATCTGTAACTCCAGTTCCAGGGGTTCCAACACCCTCTTCTGACCACTAAAAGCACCAGAAACATACATCCATGTAGGCAAAACACTCATACACATAAAATAACAAATAATTTTTAAAATTTATTTTTATTTTGTGTGCATTGGTTTTGGTGCCTGCATGTCTGTCTGTGTGAGGGTGTCAGATCCCCTAAAACTGGAGTTACAAACAATTGTGAGCTGCCCTGTGAGTACTGGGAATTGAACCTACGTTCTTTGGAAGAACAGCCAATGCTCTTAATCACCGAGCCATCTCCTCAGCCCAAAAAAATAAATCTTTAAAAAACTTATGAAACAACAGAAGACTCATCAAAATGTATGGATCTCTTTTGATTCTGTGAAAAACACACAAACACACAAACCAGTAAAGACAGCACTTGCAATAGCAAATCACTCCCTGGTGTTTAGCAACTGTAAGCAGAATTACTTTCCTTTTGTTCCCAGGCAGGAATCAGAGACTCACATATATTAGGCAAACATTGAACTACATTTCCTGCCTTCTTTAATGTTTTTAAATGTTTACAAATGAGTTATATTTTTGTAGTATATATAAAAATATCTATGAAAGAAGTAATATAACGTCTTGGATTTGCTTCAAAATAACTGAGGAGTAAAAGACATCAGTAAAAGTACAGGTAAAATGATATTGGTCTTGGGTTACAGTTATTGAAACTAAGTGATAAATACATGTGGGCAGGTATTCTGACTACTTAGAAATGTTTGAAATTCTGTTATTATAGAGGAAACTGAAGGGATGACCAGTGGTTAACAGCACTGACTACTCTTCCAGAAGACTTGGATTCAATTCCTAGTAACCACATGGCAGCTCACAACTGTCTGTGACTCCAGCTTCAGGAGACCCAATGACTTCTTTTGGTCTGTGTGGGTACTAGGCACACACATTGTACACTGATATGCACACAGGCAAAACACCCACCCATATAAAAATTTAAAAAACAAAACAAACTGAAGAATATAAAGTACTGATCTGAAGCCATGAGCTTCACCACCCCCGGCCCTTAGGTAACCAGACAACAGTCCACGCCTTAGCTGTGCTCTTTCTTAGAACTTTTCATTTCAGTAGTCACTCAACATTCTTCCTTCTGTGTCCTGTAATGACTCCTTCCACTGATATAAGCACAGAATTAAAAAACGATTTAAGAATTCTTATGTAAGGAATGTCCAATAATATGGAGGCCATTTTTGCACCTCTGTCCTTCAGAAACCTTGCATTGGGTTAAGCATCCATAAATATGCCTTCTCTTGAACCCCTTCATTCAAAACCATGGCATGAAACATGACCAAGTAGAAGACAAGGCAAAGGGTGTTTAATGAGATATTATGGAATCAAAAGACTATCAGGACAAAGGTAGACTTTACATTGACAATCATATCGCATGCTCCTTACTGATGTGCTGCTATGTATGGGCACTATTACTCACTCAGGTCTATCTTATTTCTTTGTATCCTACTCAATTACCCAAATTCTGTATCTTTCTGCCTTGCATAGCAATTCCTACTCGCCCCAGTTTCTTTTCTTGGGAGACTTCCTATGTAGGAATTGAATCAGACCAGCAGGGTTCTATGTGTAAGTCCCTACCTGTGTCCCGACTGCTCTGAGACATGGAATCATTCTCCACATTATAGATGACTGTCCCCTGAGAATCGGAAGAGAAGTGACTGACCACAGACTCATGGTGAGAATGTTTGTAGAGATAGCTCTCCGTTGAGGAATCTGTTCGAGTGTCACTTGAGATGGAAGGCTCCCTCCCTGAAGGAAGGGGGAGATATATACGCAAACGTAAGGAAAGAGAACAGTGACAGCCCTGAGGAAAGGAGATAGATGCAACAAAGACCCATAAGCAAGAACTTCCTAGAAGGAAGGGTGAGAAGACTACACCACAGAGCCATTCTTCCCAACACCCGTCTTCCAGGTAATCCAGACACACATACAATTCCTCCCACCCCTGTCCCTACCTTGCTGAAGCCCTCACTTTGCCTGCCACTGTGAAAAACTGTGGGGTTTTTAGAAAACCTATGGGGGAAAGTGAAGAAATGAAAAGTTGTGAGATGTAAGCTCTACAGAGATGAAAGCCCCAGGCCAGCCTGCCACACATGCCAGCTGGCCACCTGTCTTAGAAGCTCTCTCCTACACTGTCACACATGTTGCTTTAAAAACTTGACATGCACATTTTTAGTATCTTTGAAAAGTTATGGGGCAGTTATTCACTGTTTACTGTGAATATGCCCAACAGAAGGCTTTTCCCGGACCCTTAGCTAAAATAAACACAACAGACAAACAAGCACTTGACTGAAGGAAGAAATAGAGCAGGCCTGGGAAAAAGTACAAAGCATGAAGTTGGACCTGGTATAAGCACAGAATTCAAGAGGCTGAGGCAGGAGGATCACCATAAAATAGAGGCCAACCTGCTTACACAGTGAGTTCCAGGCTGGTCTGTGCTACACAGTGAGGTTCTGTCTCAAAGAACAAACCAAATCAAAATAAAACAGCAGAAGAAACACAGCAGACCAGACACGAAGGAGATGCAGTGGAAGAGGAAAGATTATGGAGCAAGTACCTTTTCTTTCAAAACTATACTAAGGGCCAACCCTGTGTCTTTACAGAAATCAAACCCAAACTATGAGGGGTGTAGTTCAAATATTATCAGCCTTATGAGACATACTGGGATTTTAGTCATTACGCCCAATGTTACTTCTATAGGAAGGCATCATGTAATTCCAGACAGCTGGATTATACTGGAACAAGTGATTCATACACTGAGGACCATCATTTCTGCATCTGGAATTTAAACAAAACTTTTCCACCTCCAAGAGTAAGTACTGTAGTGATGTAGTGTTTCTTAACATTCTCTTAAGCTGGGGACTGCCAAGATGGCTCAGTGGTGAGGAGCACTTTCTGCTCTTGCAGACAACTTGGGGTTCAGTTTCCAACACCCACATGGTAGATCATAACCATCTATAATTCCAGTCCCAGAGGATTCAATGAGCTTCTCTGGATTCTGTAGGCACCAGGCATAAACACAGTGCAACATACACACAGGCAAAACACTCAAACACATAAAATAAATATATATCTTTTTCAGAATTCCCGTAAGCCACTGTAACACTAATAGGGATCAATAACCTTTAAGAATGTTCAGGGCTACTGAGGCACCCTTATAATTTTATTTTAGTATCTCTATGCAAACAAACATAGTTGCCTTCTCACTTTTGATACTGGGCCAGCTGATTTGAAAGCTCAAGAAAACAAAATTGGATGCTAATCAGCCTGAGCACAAGTTAGTATTTCTTTCTTACTGTAATAGATCCTCTTTCTCCGAGCTACAAGCTAACCCTGTGTATGAGACCCAACCATCTGACTATAGGGAGTGATAAGATAACTAGGCTGCTCACCTGAGTCTTCACTATCGTAGCATGTCTTGGTGTATGACAGGAACTGAGCGTGGGGAGGCAGGTCCTGGGCAGACACTGGAGTACCCTGGGGATCTGCATAGAGCAGCAGCAAGGGCTGATAATGCCCTTTAATGCATTTGGTGACCACATCCTTCCACTTTGGACCAATCTGAACCACAAACATCAGAAGAACATGATAATAAACTTCATATCCACAATTCAAAACACAATTCCTTTCCTAATGTAGTTCTCTTAGAATTAGATAGAAAAAAAGGAAAAAAAAAATCTGAAATCTAAATTTATTGACTTTCTATTAGACCTTATTTTTTTTTTTTTTTTAACAAAAAATCTCAACCATCACTGGGATCTGATGCCCTCTTCTGGTGTGTCTGAAGACAGCCAGTGTACTCACACACATGAAATAAATAAATAGATAAATAAATCTTAAAAAACAAAAAACAGAACTATACTGAATGCCTATAGAGGAGACTGAAAAAATAAAACATATTTTGTTCTTATCTATTATAGAATTTAAAATTAATGCACTTACATTTAGCAGATAAAGGCCAGGTATATAATAGCTCTTATCTATAATTTGGGGGGCTAAGAAAAGAGGACTTCTACAAGTTTAAGGACAGCCTGGACTACATTGTCATTTCCAGGCCAGTCTGGACTACAGATAAGGACTCCGATTCAGAAAAAGAACAAACTGGGGGTTGGAAAGATGGCTCAGCAGTTAAGACTACTTATTGCTCTCATAGAGGACAAGAGTTCAGTCCCACCACCCATGTCTCACAAACACCTGTAACTTCAGAGCCAGGGAGATCTGACTCCTCTGGACTCTGTGAGCACTTGCGCTCACATGCACATACCCACATAAGTGGGCAAGCACAAATGTGCATAAACACACACAAACATGGTTTTAAAAATAGTAAAATTAACTATTTTAAGAAAAGTAAGAACAATCAATGCAGTCACAAAGTAGTATGCCTCACCAACATTGTAGAGTAACCATTCAAAAGTATCAAAATAAAAACTGAAGACAAATAAATGTGATTTTATTTTTATTTCAATTACCAAATACTTCAAGATCCTTGTATATGCCTACCTCCTTGACATGAGCATCATCAAAATACATCCATTTTCGGATCTTTGTTTGAAAAAAGAATGTAGAATAATGCTTGCCATAGTAACAGATCATTCCTACTAAGTATAGTTCAGACTGCTTGGCCCGGTCATCTGTCACTCTGAAAAACAGCTATGGGAAGGAAAAAGAGAGAAGGGGAAGATCCATCATCACAGTCAACCATCTAACATAACCCTCCAGCAGACTCCACCAACATTTCTCTCCCTTCCCCCGAAACCACACTATATAGCTCTTGTTGGAGGTGATCACACTATGTAGGCCAGTCTGGCCTCAAACACATGCTTAAGCCTCAGCCTTCTGAGTGCTGAGACTATAGGCATGCACTACCACACCTCACTCTTCCATCAACACTGGTTGTTTTACAGAGATACAGCCTCATGTAGCCCAGACTGGCTTTGAACTCAATGCCTAGCTACAGGCTGAACTCCTGATCCTCTACCTCTGTTTCTCAACTGCTGGATTACAGATGTCTACTACCATGACCAGTGGCCACCAACACTTCGTAATGATGGTAGTAATTTGCTTCTCCCCTCAAGCTGAAATATTTTTGCTAGTCCAGATTATTCATTAGAAATAAACAAAAATGTACAAATTGTGACACATGCCTATAATCCTAACACTTAGAGGCTAAGGCCTGTGCAATATGAGTCAGTATTTTCTTTCAGAGGAATAAAAGACGCCAGAACAATTTCAAAATAAACAAAAACCAGCTCTCAAGTTTCAATTTTTTTCAATTTCTAGGTGCTCAGATCTGTCTCAAGTGTTAAGAGACAGAAATACTTGAGTTAAGAGACTCTGACCTAAAAAGTTACCTAGTTGAGAAAATAAATCAAAATAATTAAGTCAAAATCAGACATTATAGCACACACCTGTTATCCTTTGTTCTTTATGTAAAGGCTAAAGGGGATAGAGGAACAAGGAATTCAAGGGTAAACAAGGCTATATATCTCACTACTGTCCATCTCGGAGTATATGAGATTCTGACTCCAAGCCAGAAATAACTAGAATATATAAACCACAAAAAGAAGACTATTTTAAGATGTTGGTGTGCACAACCTATTCCAGTTAAATTCCTTGAGGAGACCCAAAATATGACCCCAGACAATTCATTTATTCTCAAGAGAGGCTATTTAAAACAACAACAGACTCTCCTTAGTCACAGGACTATCCCAGACAGAAACCAGCACAAAGGAAACAGGACTTTCTGGTTCTTCTTGAATGGAAGGAAAACACTGGCTGTCCTTATCTTAGGACATGGAGTTGATAAGAATGGGACCTACTCTCACATTTTCCCCATTCCCCAAAATAAATATATTAAAAAAAAACTCTAAAATACTAAATTACCAGCTAATTTATTTCATTACTGCCTTATCCTGTTGAGGATTTGTCCTTTACTGTCTATTGTAATGCTAAGTGCAGGCCCCCAAGACCAAGAGTCTGCACTTAGCCACTGTGACCCCAAATTAATTGAAGTTAAAGATGCTGACAGCCAATAGCTGAGCAGACGAGACATAGGTGGGGTTTAGGTTCCACAGGCTTGGGGGGTGGAGGTAGCAGGGAGAGGAGGATATGAAGGAGGAAGAAGAGGAAGAGAAAGGTAGATGGGTAGACAGAAGAGGGAGGAGAAAGAAGAGGAGGAGGGAGGAGAAAGAAGAGGAGGAGGGAGGAGGAGGAGATGGGCAGGAGAGGAGGAAGGAGAAGCTGCCATGGGTTAAGGGCCAAGGAAGCATGGCCCTGAGGGCTGCCCAATCGGAGTTAAAAGCAACCCTGATTTAAATAATATACAACAAGGTCCTAACCCTACAAAATGGTAACCTGGGCTCAGCTCAAGCTGGACTCTGCCCTGGTAACACTCAGCATTCCTCAGGAACCTTGTAAAGTGAATTTCTGCTTGTCAGGAGAAAGCCATTACATTCCTGTCTAGTCCTACAGGCCTTCAATCTCCAGAGAGGGCACCTAGCTCTCTATTAACTTGAACAAGCTTCCAACAGGTCAGAGCCCTATGCTAGTTCCCAAGCTGTTCCAGCTATAGGGCCCTCCTCCTGCTACAACATAACCCCTTAGAACTGGCAGGACTCTCCCACTATTTTTGCTATCTTCTCTGCTCCCATAGCCCTGGCAATTGCCAGTCTGCCTCTCTCCTTGACTTTTCTCTCTGTTCCTCTTTGTCCTAGAGGTAGCCAAGGCAGACTCTCCCAGATCTTGCTTGCCAGTCCCCCTCCCACCATCCACAATAAAAATCTTACCCCTCACAAGGGAGTGGCCTTGTTGGTAGTTTCTTTAGAGTCCTCATATACAATCACCTCAACAGAAAGTGCCTCCTCATTTCCTACTCTTGGGTTCAGGCCAGGAACTTGCACCTTGTTTAGTTGCCAAAATCAAGAAAGCTTGTTCCTTTAACCTTACTATCTCTCATGTTTGAATATATTTCTCTACACCATCCCGGTATAAAAATGAGCATCCCATAGAAACTGATTCTTTTTTGTTTTTTCTTACCAGTATCTAAGTTCTGCCCATCCTGTTCATCAAGGTAAAAGTTGTGCCACTTTTTCTAAAAGAAAGGGTTCTACCATCCTCACAAAAGTATGTGAACATATATCTGATGAGGCTCATGAATCTGCACACAGAAACACAAGTATATCTGTCCAAAATGCTATCTTAATTGTCACATAGAACATACCTATCTGTTCAGCGCATGAAAGATACAGAAATAAAGGTAATTAATACATACATCACCCAACTTAAGGCAAGTGCCCAGACTGTGGATGACATCCTCTGCCAAGTCTGAGTGGTCCGAGTCCCAAACCAGCCCAATTGTGATAATCTGTGGTGCATTCATCAACACACGGCGGATCCGGATTCTCTCCCCACAGTTGCTCTGAAATACATACACAGCACTAGTTCAAACATTCCTACCTGCTCTGCAGCAACGCTACAAGCCCAAGTTGTTCTCCTTATCCTAAATTCCATAGTGTTAACTCACCGGACAGTTCCGCAGGTCCCCCATGGTGCTGGCATTCTGAAGCAGCTCACCAAACATACTTGGTGAAGGTTTCTCTCGCTTTTCCAGCATACAAATAGCCTGGTTACTTCAAGATGGGGAAAGGAGGAAGGTAATGGTAGTAGATATTATTCCAAGTGATGGCTAAACTAAAAAATAAAATCATTCATACAAACTCAGTTCCTTCCTTAAGACATTGTGTAGCTCTCTCTGGCTGTCTTGGAACTTGCTATGTAGACTAATCAGTCTGCCCTCCAAAACACAGAGATACACCAGCCTCTGCCTCCAAAGGACTGGGATTAAAGGTGTAGTATGTGTGATTTTTTTTTTTCATTTGCCCTGTCCTGACTAGTCTCAGCGTCCTACAAACACAGTCCCCAAATCCAAAACCCACAGAAGTCCCATATCTCTTTCTACTTGCTAGCCACAAATAAGCCTACAAATTCTAAAGTTTTATAATATAGCAGAAATTCAGCAATAAGGATATATACTATTTGGTGGCCTTCAGTTAAAACCCAATCAGTTGGGGCCAGAGAGATGGCTCAGTGGTGAAGAGCACTTACTGTTCTTCCAAAGGTCCTGAGTTCAATTCCCAGCAACCACATGTTGGTTCACAACCATCTGCAAAGTGATCTGACACCCTCTTCTAGTATGTCTGAAGACAACTACAGTGTACTCATATATATAAAATAAATAAATAAATAAATAAATCTTTTAAAAAAATCAACTGGAGGAATACCTAAGAGTACAATAAAGAACTCTGTAAGAATGGGCTGGAAAAATGTTCAAGTAACAATTAAAAAGCAGTGACTATTCTTGCAGAGGACCCAGGTTCGGTTCCTAGCACCACATGTCAGCTCATAGCTATCTATAACCCCAGTTCCAGGGGATCCTCCAACACTTCCTGATCACTGCAGGTACCAGGTATAATAAGTAAAGTATACAAACATATACACAGATAAAGCATTCATACACATAAAATAAAAGTAAACAAGCCTTAAAGGAAAAAAAATAACTGCATAAAACTCACCAAAGGGAAGTAGTAGAGATGTAATGCACCATCTGGACGAACGGCAGTGGGTCAGAAGTGGCGCCACAGCTGGTGCACACACACTGGGCCAGAGGGAAGAGTGAAACTAAGCAGTCATGCACGAACTGTTTTGAAACTCTACAGCCTCAGATAAAAGATTCTTAAAGAAAAAGCCAAGATATAGGTTTACCTGCTCAAACAATGTCATTGCAAATTTCTGGTGGGAAATGCAGTGTTGGGCGGTACATATATCCTCTTTGGTTTCGTCCGCAATATGGAAGTGAATTCTCATCAGGAGATTTTCCTGACAGGAAACCACAAAAGCACTACACTTAAATCCCAAACTAGCAAGGTGAGAAGCAACTTACCAAGACACAGCAACCTTCCTGGAAAGCAGAAATATCTCTAAATATTTTTAATTTTTTTTTTAAAAAAATAGACAGATAGATGATAGTCAGGCATAGATGAAATTAATATAATCCATAGGTCATTCAGATTTTAGCAGTTTTATATGAACTTGTATTTATATGTAACTTAATGCAATTTCATCATATACAGTCGTAGAATCACTTCCACAGTCACGAGTGGAGCAGGAAGATGGCTCAGTGGTTAGGAGTACATGACGCTCTTCCAGAGGACCTGCCTGGGTTTGATTCCCAGCACACACAGTAGCTCATAACTGCCTGTAACTCCAGTTCCAGGGACTCAATCTATACTCCTAACTCCAACCAAACAGTAGCCTGCTCCTCCATAGTTATGAATTTTGTCATTTCAACAATACTAAAGAATACTATAAAAATGGTATCACGTAACACATAACTTTAAAAAAAAAAAATGGTCTCCTGTATCCTAGGCTAACTCTGAATTCACTGTGTAGCCTGGGATGACACTGAACTTTTGATAATCCTGTTTCCATTTCATGAATGCTGGAATTCCAAGTATGTATCACTATGCCCAATTTATAAATTAGGAATTAGACTCAAGGATACAAGGACATTAAGCAAGTACTCTTACCAACTGAGCTACATCCTCAATCCCAGTAAATAAGCTTTTTTTTTTTTTAAAGATTTATTTATTTTATGTATATGAGTACACTGTAGCTGTCTTCAGACACACCAGAAGAGGGCATCAGACCCCACTGAAGTTGTGAGCCAACATGTGGGTGCTGGGATTTGAACTCAGGGCCTCTGGAAGAGCAATCAGTGCTCTTAACCACTGAGCCATCTCTCCAGCACGTAAATAAGCTTTTGATATTATATTTTCATTCAATATTAATCCTCTACAATCCCCTTTTTGATTTCTGAGATAGGACTCCAGTCCTACAAGGACTTTACTGTAAGACCCAATCTCAAAAACAACTAAACTGACTATGAAACCTAGGCAACGACCCAACTCTCCGTACTCTGCTCTATTTATTCGACTTCAAAAGATAATCTGCGGCACTCTGCCTGTGGGCAGCACTCTGCCTGTGGGCACATGCGTTTAGCACTCGCAAGGACTAAAGTCACTAGAGCAATGTAACTGTTTATACAGAACATGATAGTTTCCCTTTAATATCATTAGAAACAGAGAAGCTCAAAATATTGGTTCTCCAAAGCAGTACCATCAATGCAGCATGGGGTCCTATACCCAATTACTGAATCAGAGGCTCTGGGAGTACAGTTTGTACTTCAACATGCCTTGTTTTCTCTGAAGGTAAAGAGCCACTGTTTTATGCAATGAAAAGCATTAAGTACCCTAAGCCTGAAGGAAAAAAAAAGTCACAAAGTCACTAGATAATTCATGCTGTAGTAGTCGACTCTGGAACTCCAAGACAGGTGACAAAGTCCCAGTTCCTATGCAGAGACCAGGACATAGTAAATGCCATCATAAAATAGTCAGTCCTTGATGGAGATGAACAATTCTACTCCATATCAAAGAGGACAAGAGGGTCCACTTACAAAGCATTCTGCAGCATCATCCATTATCCCCAGCTGGAAGCGTTGTTCATCCTGGAAAGTCTTCGCCAGAGCACTGCGGAGAGTGTCCGAAGGAAGCACTTTTTCACTACTACACTGAAACTGGTTGAAGATGCCCTGTAGGGAGGAAGTTAGACAAGAGGAAAAGCACAATGCTGTTACTAAGCTGTGTAAATCCTAGTCTGTCATCCTTATGCTGACAGTCATGGAAACAAGATATAGTCTAGTAACCTAAAAAATAAAGACTAAAAATCAGGATGTGTAGAGTATCTCTGCTGTAGATCTTGCATCTGAGTGCCATGCTGTCAAGAACACACTAAGAGAGCGCACTGTCATGATGTGATGTAATATGATGTAGTTATAACACTTCCTATGATACAGAAAAGAAGTAGATGCTTCTAGAAGTAAGCTGCATCCAAACAAATTGGCAATTGTTCATTGGGAAGCATCCTCCTATGAAACTTAGCCCTCTTTTGTATTTTTCAGATAATATAAGATTCACAAAGAATATACCAAGTCAGGTACTGTGTCCATAATCTCAGCACCTAAGAGGCTGAGGCAGAAAGGTCAAGATTTGAAGCCATCCGGGTGTGGCAGTGCACACCTTTAAACTTCATCTGGGTGTGGCAGTGCACACCTTTAAACTTCATCTGGGTGTGGCAGTGCACACCTTTAAACTTCATCTGGGTGTGGCAGTGCACACCTTTAGACTTCATCATCTGGGTGTGGCAGTGCACACCTTTAGACTTCACTAACCACACATACTCCTTCGTAATACAAGAAGAAAAAGGAAGAAGAAAAAACAAAGAAGAAGGAAGAAGGGGAGGAGGAGGAGGAAGAGGAGGAAGAGGAGGAAGAGGAGGAAGAGGAGGAAACAACAATAGAAAATTCTGGGTGTCACTCCCCACTGCACCCCCCCCCCCCCCCCAGAAAAAGCACTCTGTTATGGTTACTTCCAGTTACTGCCTTGTAACTCTTAGGCCAAAAACTGTGAAAATTATGAATGAATCTCTCCTGGTCTCAGAATTCACATCCTGCAATCATACTTCTACACTCAAGGCATGCTCAGACCTCACACTGCTCACCTCCTCATCTGTGGTTCTTGATCCTCTTCACTGGATGACTGTTAACCATTTCTTTTTATTATTATTATTATTATTAAGATTTAATTTTTATTGTTTTTTATTATGCTTGAGCATGGGTATGTCAAATGATGTACTGTGGAGGCCAAAGGTTTTAGAAGCTTGAAGCTGGAGTTCTAGGCAGTTGTGAGGCACCTGAAATAGGCTCAGGGAACTAACTGAACCTGGGTCCTCTGGAAGAACCACTGAACCATCTTTTCAACCCAACTGCAAACATTTCTTGACTGAACCATGTCTCCAAGGAAATGCAAGATACATTCAAAATATAAGTCAGATGATTTCTTTTAATGAAATAAAATTAGTTGGTAGAGAGCCTACCTAACATGCACAAAATCCTTGGTTAGTTAGACCCTCAGCATTGCACAGATCAGGTATAGCAGGCAGCACATATCTATGCCAACCCTCTAAATATATAGGCAGGAAGATCAGAAACTCAAGGTAATCCTTGGCTAAATAGCAAGTTGAAGGACAGATAAGGCTACTTAAGACTGCCTCAAAAAAAAGGTAATAGAATCAAATGTCAATCTTCTGTTAAAAATCCTCCAAAGATTTCCCATCAAATATGCAGTAAAAGTCAAAGTGAAAATGCTATTATGTTGCCGGGCAGTGGTGTCGCACGCCTTTAATCCCAGCACTTGGGAGGCAGAGGCAGGTGGATTCTGAGTTCAGGACAGCCTGGTCTATAGAGTGAGTTCCAGGATAGCCAGAACTACACAGAAAAACCCTGTCTCAAAAAACAAAACCAACAGAAAGAAAGAAAGGAAGGAAGGAAGGAAGGAAGGAAGGAAGGAAGGAAGGAAGGAAGGAAGGAAGAAAATGCTATATGTTATTTGGCCAACTAGTCTGTGATTCACCACCCCAGCCATATGGGCCTTTCACTATGTTCCACAACTACTATGCATGTTCTAGACCAGGGACTTTGTACTTGCATTCCTTACTTGAATCACTTTTTCTCTCACTGTGAAATTTGACCACTTATATCCTGCAAAATTTTATGTAAGTATCACTTCTCGTTATAGTAGTTAACTCTAGATCAACGTACTTAAATTGCCAGCTCTATACCGGGCATTCACACCTTTAATCCTGGTGCCCTGCAGGCAGAGGCAGGCAGATCCCTGAGTTTGAGGCCAGCCTAGTCTAAAGAGTGAATTCAATGGAGCTGGAGAGATGTCCCAGAGGTTTAAGTGCACTGGCTGATCTTTTGGAGGACTTGGATCCAATTCCCAGCACCCAAATGGCAGCACATAACTCTCTATAGCTCCAATTTCAGGGGGTCTGGAACCTTCACAGACATATATGCAGTCAAACTACCAATGCACATAAAACAAAAATAAATCTTTTAAAAAAAGAAGAAAAAGAGGAGGAGGAAGGAGAAGAGAAAAAGTGAGTGAGTGAGTGAGTGAGTGAGTGAGTGAGTGAGTGAGTGAGTTCCAGGGCAGCCAGAGGCTACACAAAGAAATCCTAACTTGAAAAATAGAAAAGAAAGACAGAAAGAAAAAAACACAAGCCCCCCTTTCTATTCCTAAATCTCCACCATTGTCTATTTTTCCTATAGTGCTATTATAGTAATATTAACATATTGCTTATTTTAGTTATTGTCTACCTCTATTTCCTAGAATATAGAAATGAGGGGAAAAAATAAGTTTTACTCTTTTGCTTGATATGCTCTCATGGCCTAAAACCTATGTACATCATATGACATACCCTATTATATAAATGCAATAGAAATGCATGTTTTAAGTAACTTAATCAATCAATCATGTAATCTGGGTAGATCTCATGAAAGAAGACTATTAAAGGAACTTTCTCCTCTCTCCTTTAAAAAAAAAAAAACACAGAAAATGAGACTGGAGAGGCAGCTCAGCAGTAAGGAGCACTGGCTGCCTTTCCAGAGCACTTAGGTTCAATCCCCAGGACTCACATGACAGCTCACACCTGTCTGTAACTTCAGTTCAAGAGTTTCTGACAACCCTCACACAGACATACATGCAGGCAAAACACCAATAAACATAAATTTAAAAATAAACTATAAGAAAAGACTGAAATCGAACAGAGAAACTGAAAACCTTGAGGTAATATAAATTGTCAAGGAAATGGAGCTAAGTTTAGCTCTGCTCATTTTAAAGTTAAAACTGTTCTCCTCATCTCACCCTCTCACTGGCATCTTTTCTGTTCATCCATGTTAAATATTCTAAAGCCACTCATGTACAAACTACCATGTAACTTATTATGTACCTACAAATGATTCTATACATTGTGGAAGAGATAGGGCCAACAATACATACTCAGTATTAATTAACAAATTCTGAGAAAAATCTACTATAATTATTCCAAGTTACTTTGGAGCAATTTAGGAACCACTTGCATCTCTACTATAAAGTCAGGTGAAGCCACAGCAGGCTGCTCTATAATTTGTTGCTGAAGAATAAGCACGCCTACGAGAAAGCATTTAAACCAGACCAAGAGAAGACAAAGGTCTGCAGTTTAATGGGATACCTATCCTATAGACTGAAAATTTGTAGGAATTCAGAGAAACAAGGGAAAAAGAAAAATGAGAAAGCAGTGACAACTACTACAAATCACATGGTGGCTTGGGCCTGACAGCTGGTGATTTCAGGAAAAAACAAAACACAAAAAACAAACCACCCCAGTTTGGCAAGACTTGTGATCACCAGCTGGCTCATCTCAGCTGTTACTAATAAGGCACAGTGCTGACAAAACTCCACCTCCAGACTAAAGGGCCAATGAGGTCAGAGCCTTTGTTTGGGGTCTAAACTGGCTTGCATGCCTGTCTGTGTGCAGGCACACATGGGCATGTGGAGGTCAGAGGTCTGACATCATCCTCAATTTCTCTCCTTATTAGTTTTTATTGAGGCGGGGCCTCTCACTGAACCTGGATCTCACAGATTCAGCTAGACAACCAGGCCAGCAAACCCCCAGGGATCCTCCCGTGTCAGCCTCCACTGCACTGGGATTACAGGCACTTACTCCCATGACTGGTTTTTTAAAAGGTGCTGGGAATTCAAACTCAGGTCCTCCTGCTTAAGCAGCAAGCAATTTACCAACTGAGCTACCTCCCAAGCTTCTAAAACTAATTCTAAAATAAACAGGATATTATTTCTAGGAGAATTCTGTACAAATTAGACATCTGCAAATTTCAACCCCTTTAGTCTTGGTTGAGTTTCCTTGGAAATTGAGCCCTACTACTCGTAAAGCATTCCTACTGAAATTACATTCTGTCCAATGCATGGCAGAAACTATACAGCAACCTTAGGAAACTATAGTAAGCCATCTGGGCCCTGATTTGGTGGCTGGTATGTATAATCCTAGTATTCTAGAAGCTGGTATAGGAATTAATAAATTAATTTGAGGCCATTAATTTGAGGCCAGCCTGGGCCACAAAGCAAAGACCCTGTCTCAAAAATACATAAATAAATTTAAAAAGAAAAGGGGAAGGAAAAAAAAGAAAAAAAGGCAGTTTTCCCATGACTTTAAGTAATTAGGGTTTGGGCACAGAAAGAAAGACCTAAGCCAGCAGTGGTGGCGCACACCTTTGATCCCAGCACTTGGGAGGCAGAGGCAGGCAGATTTCTGAGTTTGAGGCCAGCCTGGTCTACAGAGTGAGTTCCAGGACAGCCAGGGCTATTCAGAGAAACCCTGTCTGGGGGGGTGGGGGGGACAAGGAAGGGAGGGGGAGGGAGAGGGGAAGGGGAGGGGAGCGAGAGGAGGGGAGGGGGAGGGGAGCAAGAGGGGGAGAGAGAGAGAGAGAGAGAGAGAGAGAGAGAGAGAGAGAGAGAGAGAGAGAACGCGCCTAAGGTCAGAGCTCTGTCTGCACCCAGTGGATGGGCAACAACAGATCTGGCTCTTGTTTCCAGGAGCATCAGTGTCTCCATGCTGTGTTCTTTTCTCATCCCTTAATTAATTATAGGCAGCCTTCCCCCATCCACTTTGACTGAATCGTCTTTATTTTCTTACTTTAATTAACATCAGTCTTGCTCTGCTCTCCTAGGAAGAGCTGCATTAGGGATGAGCAGCCTCAGCCTTCCTAGCTTGCATCTGTGGAGCTATAACTCTGCAAGACGCTCAAGCACAAAGCCCTTCTGTCAGGGAGCACACTAACCCTTGTGTGTCTCTCTCACATGAGCACAGGGGCTGGAACGGGCCTCCTCCTGTTCTCTTTTTCACCCTCCTCCCACCTTTCCCAGAGGGAGATCCTGTTCACACCAAGAAAGCCAAGAACATTTAGTTCAGCAGTAAGAACAGGTGGCAGCACCAATAAGGAACAAAACCTGGTATTATTCCAATTGCAGAGTTCTACAGTAGGAGAAAGGACAGAAAGATTCAAACCTAAGAACCATCCTTCCTTGTGGGTTCCTAACAATTCCATTTTGATAAGCCAAAAACCACATTACCTTTCAGATTTCTGTCTACACTTCCTCACATGAGGAAACTAAAGGTCCTTATCATTTATGAAATAGTAAATTACCTTCATCTGTTAACTATATTCCTGGATGCAGTACAAAAGCAACAAGACTTTAATGACTAAAAGCAGGTGCTTCTCCACCCATCTCTCTTGGATCAAGCAGCAGACAATTCTGTCCATGTGAGCACATCATTATTTGGATTAGCAAGAGTCATGTAAACAAGACAGAAGTGCCATGAAGACAGAACATCTTTATGTTTTGGAATCTGCAAATGCAGAAATGCAGCCATTCCTTAAGACTCTGCCCCCCACCCAAACAAATACTCTTGCTTTTAAGAAGAGAACAGCTTTTTATTTTTCTCTCAGAATATCCTAGCTTTACATCTAAAATAATTCATAAGTATTAGAGACAGTAAGGTTCAGGAAGAAAATGTTCTCACTGATTCTGATACTTCAAGTGCCCAAGATATTAGAATGTCTTCCAGAGAGCAGTCCAACTCCTCTCTCGCACCGGCCAGCAATACCTCCTGCAACGGCCTTCTGCCTCCTATCTGCTCTCTGCTCAGTTAAGAATTCCCATTCTGGTCAGGTGGCGGTGGCACACGCCTTTAGTCCCGGCACTTGGGAGGCAGAGGCAGGCGGATTTCTGAGTTCAAGGCTAGCCTGGTCTACAGAGTGAGTTCCAGAACAGCCAGGGCTACACAGAGAAACCCTGTCTCAAAAAATCAAACAAACAAACAAAAACAAAAACAAACAAACAAAAAAAAAAGAATTCCCATTCTGTTCTGGGCTTCCCAATTTGTTTAGTATTTTGGCTCTCATGATCATTCTTTTCCTATACATCCTGGAAATCAGAGAACCTAAATGTAGACAATCTAGTCTGTAAATATAAGCCTCTAGAGGTAAGGAAGTTAGTCCTTGAGGCCTGCCAATGGATGGAGAAAAAAAAATCTTTTTTTCATTGGTTTTGTGTGATGAAAGAATGCTGAAAGTTCTTCAAGATAGGGCAAGGCCATGTGCATAATAACCACTTGCTACCAGATATGCCAACAAAAGATTTTTCACATTTTGTTACAGAAAAAATCTTAACTCCATCAAGAGCAGACAGGATGACCAGCTTCTATGTGTCCATAATCCATCAATAATTACGTTTGTAGTTAATTTAATTCCCTTTGAGTTGATTGCCTGTATTGCTTATCCTACTCCTCCCTGCCCCCATCATTTGAGGCACATGCCAGACATTTTGGAATATGCCTATGCAGACTCCAGAATAGAACTCTAAAAAAATAAGAACTCTTTTTGGTTTTTTGTTTGTTTGTTTGTTTGTTTTGTTGGTTTGGTTTGGTTTGGTTTGGTTTGGTTTGGTTTGGTTTGGTTTGGTTTGGTTTTTCGAGACAGGGTTTCTCTGAGTAGTTCTGGCTGTCCTGGAACTCACTCTGTAGACTAGACTGACTCAAATCCATCAGCCTCTGCCTCCCAAGTGCTGGGATTAAAGGCATGCGCCACCACTGCCTGGCAACTCTTTTTGTTTAAAGACTGCCTATACCATCCTCCAAACAAGTAATAATAATGCCTTAATATCATCAGATAACCATCCAGTTTAATAGAAGCTTATGAGGGGCATGTCTTTTTGCTATGTAACCCACGATAGTTTCCAACTCACTGCATAACCAAGCTGGTCTCAAACTCACAGCTCTGTTCCTTCCTAAGCTTCTGAATGCTGGAGTTATAGGCATGTACCATCAGGCCCAAGTGTAAAAATATTTGATCCAATGTTAAAGAACACAAAGAACAGCTGCCTATCGTCTCCCTTGGAATTCTCTCCCTTATGACTATAAAGAACTGCCTTGTAGACTTCTTAATTACAAAAGCATCTACATAGCCTATATTATTTCCCTTAAATTGTTATCAATATCATATCTACCGGTAAATTTAAGCCTTTATTTATACTCAGTTGAAACTTGATCTTTTGGTCTTAGAATCATAAGGATAAAGATCAATGAAGTTACTTATCACACTTATTCCTGCTGCTATGCACTGAAAGAAAGACATTTCCATACATTCAAAGACAGAGGTAGAAAGAGACAAAACTTAACAATGAATACAAAGATGGGCCAGAACACAGCACTGCTTTTAGTGAAAAATCATAAACTGATATTGACATTTTATCCAATTCAATGGGTAATTTACTAACTTTCCCATAACAAAAGACGAGGGTCATCACAAATTACCGACATCATCAGGATCAATAGCATATCCACTTACTGCACTGAGAGCGCGAATGGATCCTTGTGGATATGCACAAACATTCTAAGTCTGTGTTAAGTTTTAAACTGCCATGAATTCTGGAACGGAAAGAGTTAATCATGATTTCTATTTTTTTTTTTCCTTGTAGTTAAACCCTTCTAGTTGAGTAACATGTAATCTGAACTCCAAATTCTAAAAAGGATGAAGTCCATCTACAGCTTAGGAGGACTTAAGAATCAAGACAACTACTCAAAGGACAACACAATTATGCTCACATTCATAGGTAATCAAAAGAAGGAAGCTAGGGCTGGGAAGATGGCTCAAGGGTTAAGAACGCTGTCCTGAGTTCGATTCCCAGCAACCACATGGTGGCTCACAACCATCTATAATGGGATTGTCCTCTCCTGGTGTACCTGAAGACAGCAACAGTGTATTCACATATATAAAATAAAAAAGAAGAAAGAACAAGCACATACAAATTGAATAGACAGAAAGACTTACTTCCTTATGTGTAGACTCTTACTAGATAAAATTTCTAGGGAGCATACTAGAACTCCAATTTTCTCCTTTAAATAGTACAGGATAATAGATTTACTCTCTGATATTCGCCATGAAGGATAATGAGAAACCTTTCATTGCTATAGTCTAAAGAAGACTAGGAATAAAGATAACTATTTCATGTGCTAATCTTTCAGTACTCAAAAGGAAATAGCCACATGGTACTACTCAAAAGATACTAAAGGATTATTTTCCCCTAAATTCTCAAATTTGCCCCTAAATACTGAGGTTTCAGGACATCTTAAAATACAAAATTTGCCCCCTCCTAGCATCCTATCCCACTAAGCACTCTCCTCCAGCTCTTACATTATACTGCAGGATTCTTTTCTTCTTTTTAAAGTCACTAATTGAAGAAAATTAAATTTAATCAATCAAAAGCAACATTCTTCTTTGCCTATAACAAAAAGTACTCTGTCCTACATGCTGGCACTGTAAAACCTCTAGTACAATCCCTGGAAGAAGAACAAATCTTTGTAGTGTATTAAGTACAGAGGACGGATTTCCTTTCCAGAACAGAGACAAATGAATACGCCAACACCAAAGTAAAGTTATCCCCTGTGGAAAGGTGGTACAAGAGCAATCCAACATGAACAATAAAAAGGACTCTGGGCTATGGGCAATGACAACTTAGGTCAGGAAAAATCATTTAATCATAACAGATGGGAATAGGTTGGGTTTTGAAAAGAAACAATAATTGGTATGACACAATCTTTTATTTGTTAAATCAGACTTGACAGGCATCAAGGCTCAGAGTAAGCAAAATGATACAGTGATACCAAACTTTTTAAACCAATTAATTTATTTGTATGTGTGTGTATGCATCTGTGTAGGTACAACTGTACCACAGCAAATATATGGAGGTCAGAAGAAAATTTGTGGGAGCTCATTACTCCTTCCACACAATGGGTCATGTGATTAAAGTCAGATCTTAAGCTTGATGGCAGGCACCTTTCCCCAGAGTCTCTTGCTAACACAAACAAAAATTACTAGGTATTTGCATTTCAGAACTAACGGTTGAAACTAATACATACAAATATATACATGTAATACTAATTCACACAGGGGAAAATAGTATAAATCATTGTAACAAAAAAAAAAAAAAAAAAAAAACTATAAATATAGAAACTGCCATGAAGCAACTGAAAGCACTGTGGATACAACAGATTTAGTGAACTCAAGAGACCCAAGAACTCTTGACAGATGCTGAGAAACTAGGAGAAAACAAAAATAATAAAGACATCTACTAAAGCATTCCCATAAGACCATGGCAAGAGCACTTGAGGTGGTGAAAGGTAAAATTCTGTACCCAAAGGAAAACCAGGGTGCACATCCCAGCGCACAACCCAGCAATGCGTAAGAGAGTGAATCCTTCATCTAAACACGGTGTGTGGAGCTGGAACTCATTCAGGAACATGTCAGCGAGGTTATTTTGTATTTGAGTGTCTGTGTGTGACAGTGAGCAATTATGTTCCAACATAATCATATCTGACTTCATGTAATTTGCAGAATGTTAAAGCATACTTCAAAATAAACTTTAGACTTTCCTATTTTGAAAAATATGAGATAAAAACTTTGTATGCTAAACTTAATGGGATAAAACATTAAAGAGTACAAATATGTTACTAATAACTAGCAAAAATGAGTTCTTATTAACAGTACCACACATTCTTCTAACTTTAAAAAAAGAAACAATGTGAGGAGGGGATTTAAAAATAGAGAATTATCTCTATAAAGTATCATGGAACCACAAAATAACATAGAATTTAAATCTCTGAATATTGGATGGCTATTTTTCTGACAAAAAATTCCAACCCTTTATTTTTGCATAGAGCAGAGAAAAGACAAACAAATCACAGATTAGAGAAATATAATCTGAAGTAATTAAGAAAGAAATATAACTGAATGTGATGGTGAGCACCTTTAATCCCAGCACATAGGAGGAAGAGAAGCACACAAATCTCTAGACACCAAACTGGTCTACACAGTGAGTTCCAGGCCAGTCAGAGCTACATAGTAAGGCACTGGAGGAAGGAAGGAAGAAAGGAAGGGAAGAAAAGAGGGAGAAAGAAAGAGGGAGGGAAAGAAGGAGGGAGGGAGGGAGGGAGGGAGGGAGAGAGGGAGGGAGGGAATCAAATGCAGGTCTCCAGCTTCCACACTGTAGAAGGAGAGAATGGACTCTTGAAAAGTTGTCCTCTGACCTCCACACAAGTGTCATGGCACATACTCACACAAAACAAATAAAATTTAATTTTTGAAAACCTAATGGGAAACATTATGAAACAATAAATTTCTGAAATTTAGTTTTAACAATAATAGCTGATTCCATTAAAAACTGTTTGTTCTTTCAAAAGGAAAATTCAGAGTTAGCTTTAGAAGCACACTTGAACAGTATCTTATCACATCAAAGAGAAGGCTTCTGGCAAGCTGCCTCAGAATAGAATACTAGCTGCATAATAATATTTCAAAACAAAATAATCACATTCATTTTTGCTAAAAACTGCAAAAAGATAATTCAGTAACAAGTTCTTAAGAATTGTCCTAATCAGGACTGGAGAGATGGCTCAGTGGTTAAAAGCACTGCTCTTCCAGAGGTCCTGAGTTCAATTCCCAGCAACCACATGGTGGCTCACAACCAACTGCAATGGGGTCTGATGCCCTCTTCTGGTGTGTCTAAAGAGAGCAATGATGTACTCATATACATAAAATAAATAAATAATTTTTTTAAAAGAATTATTTAAAAAGAATTGCCCTAATCAATCAAATCTCCTCAATAGTACCAATCTGGCAACCTAAGATGCTGAGAAGAGACAACTTTATGGAGCTTACCTTGAGAGCACAAAAGATGCAGGAATCACCCATACACTTGTGAGTTGTAAGCTGCCGAAAGCTACGGCGGAAGATGTCCAAGTGCCACAAAACCTTCCAAAAAAGGGGAAAACTCATTATCTTACAAACAGCCTTTAACTTTAAAGTCAAGAATTCAAGCAAACAGGAACTGACTGCAGAAAAAATCTTTACTCTCAGAACAAAAGACCATTCTTATAATATTAAAACAAATCTCAAAAAAAAAAAAAAAGTGAAGCATCAGGGCTGGAGAAGGTTCAATGGTTAAGAGCACATACTGTTTTTGCAAAGTTTGCAACACAGAAGACGGCTCCCAACAATCTATAGTTCCAGTTCTAGGGAATCCATCATCCTTATCTAGTCTCCATAAGCATACTGCATTCATGTGTATACACACACACACACACACACACACACACACACACACACACAAAGAGAACTTTTAAAACACTTTTTAAATCAAAGGAGAAAACTGGGATATAATATCTAACAAGAATGACAAACAAACATATTCTAGAAAAGTCAATCATTTGAACAAAAAAAAAAAGTCACCTGGTGAAAATATCCTATGACAAAAATCAAATGTGATGTTAAAAAAGAAATTTAGGGATTAAAAACTATAGAATTGGACTAGGGGATTCGTCATGTGATAGAGCACGTTAGCAAATGTAAGGTCCAGATTCCATGTAAAGGAACAACTCATCAATAAATGGTACAAAATGAATGGTCTCCACAAGAAAAGGATGAATACCTTTAAATTTGTATTAGAAGTTTGAACCATAATATAAAAATTTTACCTTTGTGACAATTCCTTAAATAGGATTAAATAGGACAATTCCTTAAATAGTCAATAGGATAAAAGGTAATAGCGGGCAGCTGAGTGTGTTACACAAACCTCTAAGAGTCAAGTGGATCTCTGTGCTAAGAAGCCACATTGGTTTACATACCAAGTTCCAGGCCAGCGAGAGCTACACAGCAAGAACTGGTCTCCCTCCCTCCTGCTCTCGCGCTCTCTCTCTCTCTCTCTCTCTCTCTCTCTCTCTCTCTCTCTCCCTCCCTCCCTCCCTCCCTCCTTCTTTCTCTCTCTCTCTCTCCTTCTCTCTCCCTCTCTCTCACCTTCTCCCTCCCTCTCTTTCTCTCCCTCTCTCCCTCTCCCTCCCCCTCTCCTTCTCCCTTTCCTTCCTCTCCCTCTCCTCCCTCTCCCTCTCCCTCTCCTCCTCCTCTTCCTCCCCCTCCCCCTCCCCCTCTCAAGTAATATTATAGAGCTAAGGAGATAGCTCAGTGTGTAAGAACACTGTATGAAATCAAGAGGATCTGAGTTCAAATCCCTAGCACCCACATAAAAACTAGGCATGATTCACATGCTCATGAACCTAGTGTTGAGCCCTCCGGCTAACTAGCCTAACTGAAAGGGAAAGCTTCAGGTTCACTAAGCAACTTGTCGTAAACATATAAGGTACATAGCAATAGAGGATGACACTAACGTCTCCCCTGGGCTCCATGTACACAGACATGGGTGCATACACAAACACATAAGTGCACTTATACCATACAACACACATACATACGTAAATAAACAAACAAATAAATAAATGTAATAAAAATAGTTTTCAAAAACTTAAATGATATTGGGGCTGTAGAGATGACTAAGCAATTAAGAACTGGCTACAGAGGACATACTCAAGTTCTATTCCCACACCCAAAGACAGCTCACAATTATTATAACACCAGTCCCAGGGATCAAACACCCTCTTCTGGTCTCCACAGACTTTGTATCTATATGGTGCACACATATACAGGCAGGCAAAGCATCCATACACATAAAAATGAATTAACAAAAAAAATTTTTTAAATAAAATAACCCTAATATCTAAGAAAGTTTTCCTTGCTAGAAAAAAATGGCACAACACATCAAATAAATAAATAAATAAATAAATAGCCAGGCAGTGGTGCTCACCTTTAATCCCAAGATTAAGAGCCAAGGCAGGCAGATCTCTGAGTCTGAGGCCAGTCTGGTCTACACAAAGTTTCAGAAGCCAGGGCTACACACACACAAAAACAACCCCTGTCTTGAAAAAAAAAAAAAACAAAACAAAGGAGGGGCTGAAGATATAGCTCTGTAGTTAAGAGCACTGCACTTGCTGCTCTTCCAGAGGACCCAGATTTAATTCCCAGCACCCACAGGGCAGGTTAAACCTGTCTATAACTCCAGTTCCAGGGCTTCTGACACCCTCACGCAGACATACATGCAAAAGCAAAACACCAATGAACAAAAATTAAAAATATATGAAATATATATACATATTATATATAATATATATTATATGTATAAAGACAAACCAAAAAGGAAAAAGAATAAAGAGCCAGTAATGGGGGCATACACCTTTAATCCCAGAATTTGGGAGGTAGAAGCAGTTACATCTCTTTGAGTTCAAGGCCAGCCTGGTCTACATAGAGTTCTAGACCAACAGGAATACACAGTGATACTATCTTTAAAGGGCAGAGGGGAGATTTGTATATGGAAAGATGGTGCAGTACTTAAAAGCATTTCCCATACTTCCAGAGGACCCAGATTTAATTCCCAGCACCCACCTGACAGCTTACATTTTCTATAATTCAGAAGATTCTTGGTCTCCAAGAGCACATATACCCACATGCAGACACACAAACCCATACATAGTTTGATAAAAATAATCTTTTTGAAGAAAAAAATAATAAAACTGCTCCGGAAAACTAGGCTACAGCATACCTAGAGTTTCCACTACCTGAAAGCAACACAATACTTGGAGCTTGAGAGATGTCTCAGTTGGCCAATCACTTGCTGCATAAGCAAGAGAACAGAGTTCAGATCCCTGGTACCCAGAAAATTTTGGGTGTACATGGCAGCCCTGTCTGTGATCTGTGTTGGGTAGGCAGAGATGGAGGATCGCCAAAGCAAGCTGACACTCACATGTGCACCCACGTACATCAGACCATAGGTGTGTGTGTGTGTGTGTGTGTGTGTGTGTGTGAGAGAGAGAGAGAGAGAGAGAGAGACTATTCTCAAGATACAGTCTAAGAATTTTGAAACAGATTAATACTTTTATCATTATTAATCTCCAATTCTACAAATTAGGTAACTGACATTTGAAAAGATAAAAAGCTTTGCCTAAAATCATACAGATAAATGTAAAATATGATCTTGGGAGCCATCAAGACTCACATTTGAAAGTCTGCAAACTCAGCACTACCAACAAAGAAGGAGGTGGGCTTACCTGCAGGGCACTGTTGAGGAAGCAGCTGTTTTGCCCTGGCTCATTGCTGAGGCCTTTGCTGGGGGCAATAGACATTGAGCTCCGAGGTGCAAACATCCCTTGAACGCTACCTCGGCTTCCAGAAAAGTAATTTCTTTTCCAAGACATTATTGTTCACATTAGCCCAAAGTGGGGGGGGAAGGAGGGCTTTATATCTTTTTGGCAAGGAACCGGTGTCTTTTGAAGTCCTCAAAAAAAAAAAAAAAAAGATTCCAGAAAATTGTTCAGGTGGAAAGGCTGAGTTTATAGCTTCCTAAACATCACATCTGTAACTCAGGGAATTCAGGTGTCTCCTTAGATCCAGGTGCCAAAGCTGTCCTTCACCTGCCCCACTGTTCAAAATGTAACTTGGCACATGACCAAGGCAGAGAAGTCCTTAAGTACTGCTTCCTTCTATACTGCTGAAACTGCCTCCCTAAAGTCCTGGTGAAACAGATGGAATCTTCAAGTCAACAGTATCCAGACCAAGCCAAGCTTGTTCTTCAGCCCTCTTTACAATGCTTCTTGTGGACTGAAGACTGGAGGAAGAGGCGGGAACCCAGCACACTCCTCCTTGTCCTCTTAGTGCCTCGTCTCATCATCATCTAGGGAAACTCAAGCTCTGAACAACTGAAAAGACACCACGAAGGCAGAAGATTGTCTGGGTTCTCAGTAGGATTGCTGAGGATGTTCCTTGCTGTACCTTTTAGTTGTATTCCAAATTTCTTCTATCCTCTTTACCAGATCTTCAAAAAGTCTCTTCTTTCTTCTGAGACCAGAATAGCCAGCTGTGCCAGAGAGCTTTAACAGAAAGAAAAAAAAAAAAAAATCAAAAGCTTACGTCATTTAATGACTCTACTGGCTTTGCACTGTTCTGCCAAGATCAACGTTGCCTCACCTCCAAGTATAAACTTGAAACCTTGACAAACAATGCTGAGAGAGAGAAAGAAAAAGAAAGAGAGAGAAAGAGAGAGAGAGAGAGAAAGAGAAAGAGAGAATCAGAAACAAAAAAGGAAAATGCCAAACGAAAGGAAAAAAGAAATGTAGACAGCTTCACTTTCATGGAAAACTTCTCTTAAATTTTGAAGATGAAAGCTGAACTGAACTAAAATAAAAACCAAACATAAACTTTCAAGAATGAAGCTAAGAAAGAACAAAAACAACACCAAAAATCACTAAGATAGCAAATACCAAGCAAGGAAATCTGTCTTCTGTCTGGGTGTTGTTATTAAAGCACTTTTCTAGGTGCCTTCCATGCATGGTTATAAAACCCTGGTTGCAGGTGGGGGAGGGGAACATGAGCAGTCTGGACTCCATTCTAGGAGAATGAGGCTCCATCCCAGAGAATCGCTAGACCATATGTTGTCAATATCCAGTCCAAAAGACAAGCCTTTCTGCTTTATCTTTGCCTTGTTTGACTAATTTGTTTAAGCAATATTTTGCCAGAGGATCAGAGAAATAATTTGAGTTTTTTTTTTTTTTTTTTTTTTTTTTTTTCGAGACAGGATTTCTCTGTGTAGCCCTGGCTGCCCTAGAACTCACTCTGTAGACCAGGCTGGCCTCGAACTCAGAAATCCGTCTGCCTCTGCCTCCCAAGTGCTGGGATTAAAGGTGTGCGCCACCACCGCCCAGCATAATTTGAGTTATAAATCACTTAAATCTTGAAATTATCTACAGGGCCCCAGAATGAGAGGTCATCCACTGACCAACATTTGGCTTCAATTAACCAAATGTCTGTGAGGAAACAGTATTATCAAATCAAGCAGCATTCCTGGAAGGAAGCATCTGAGAGACAGGGTCTCACCATGCTGGCCTGGAATTCTCTATGGAGACCTGGCTGGCTTCAAACTCAGAACACTAGGATTAAAGGTGTGTGTCAACCACATCCAGCACAACTTTCAGGAGTCAGTTCTCTCCTCCCATCATGTAAGTTTCCGGCATCAAACCCAGGTCACTAGGTTGGGCAGCAAATGCCTTGACCCTCTGAGTCACCTCAATGACCCACATTTCTATTGAGATGGGGTCTTGATATACAGCCCTGGCTAGCCTGGAACTTACAACACAGACATGATCTCAAACCTCCAACAATCCTCCTTCTTGTCAAAGTGCTCACATTATAGGTATGTGTAACCACACCTAGCCAAAGTGCTAAATTTCAAATATCTCAAGCCTCCCTTTAATATCTGCTATATCAAAACCCTGTTTCAATCAAACAAACAAAAAGCAAAAATTCTTTGAGGTTTTAATCATTATCTAGTTAACATCTGACTCTGTCTTCAGTGTGTCCAGTGAAAAAGCGGAGGCTCAGGGATATTAATTGGTTGCATAAGACTATTCCCCCTCTTCTCTACATTCCTGGGCTATTTACAATCTTCATAATCTACACATCACAATTAAAGTATTTGGTTATACGTTGTATGGTCATTCTATTTACTTGGTCATTCTATTTACTATGTTTTTATTACTCTGCTTTTGTTTTATATAGTATCAGTCATGTATCATATGACTATATAAAATAAATATCTAGTATCAAGCATATGATGACACTATACTGATAGTCTTTATTTAATCTTCACAATAGCTTATCATGTAGATACTATTAGTTCAGCTTTACAGAAGAATAAACTAAGACTTAAAGACATCAACTTGCCTAACTGGTATGTGGCAGAGCTGGAACTGGGTGGCTATAATATTTGTCACTTAATTATGTATCTTATAGTATTCTCAAAGCCTCATCACAGTGATACTCATAAAAACTATCAACATCTATTGTCTGTTGATTAATGGAGAACCAGGAGGAACCCAGATCTCCAACAAAGACTGTAAGATCCTCACTTCTCTACATATCCCTCCTGAACACTATATTCAAGGTCACTCAGCAACTTCCAACAAGCCGTGCAGCATTCTTTCAACTCAACTGCTGCAAAGGAATGACAAGTACCAAGCCTCCACTTGGCTCACAGCAGAAGGGCACGCGGGTGGGGTTTTCAGTACTCACATGAGGCACTCACTGAAACCCCGCCTGCCCTATGACACATGCCCAAGCACAGAGAGCAAAGGGAAGACAGACTATGGCAGAAAGGATTCACAGGCTCTGAATGGCAGCATTATGTGAGGAAAGCAGTAATTCTTACACTAGTTAGGTATGTCAGAAACTAAAGTGGCAGCCAAAAAACAACAAAGACAAGAGAGGCAGTCAAATGGTTCAGGCAAACACTGATGGCAAAAACATTCCACTCCAAATGAAATGCTTGCTTCTAGGTCTAGTTCTAACTCGCATAATTATTCTCTAGTATCATCTACTGAAGATACATGAGAATATAAATGGCATTTCTACCTATGTGGCTCTAATAACCTGTTTCTAAAGATAAAAAAATTTTAGGCAATATTGAACTATTTCAGTATAAAAGAACATTATGTCTGCCACTCATTCTCAAAGGGCTCAAAAAGAAAAGATTATGTATATATGTATACACAAACACATACAAACAGAATACATAGATGAAACAAATACAGAAAAATGTTAACAACAGATGCCTCTCACTGAAGAGCACGAGAATGGCAGGAAACACGTCAGTTGGCAGAGTCTGCCCACCAGGCATAAGACCCTGGGATCATTCCCTAACACTGTCTAAATAATGTGCCTATAATCCTAGCACTTGAGAGGCAGAGACAGAAAGGTCAGAAAAGTCATCCTTAACTACACAGAAAATTTTAGCCCAGACTGGATGACATGAGATCCTATTTAAAAAAATAAAAATAAAAAAAATAAAAACAAAAAACAGTATATGAGATTTCATCTTACTATTTCTTATAACTTCTCTGTAAACTTTATATTTAAAATAAAAAGATGCTGGCAATCTCAAAATTAGGGAAAAAGAAAAAGACAATTATAACAAATACAGTTGTGAGGACCTGGGGAGATGGCTGAGTCTAGAAAGTGCTTGCAGTAGAAGCATGAGGATCTGAGTTTGGTCCTCAGCACCAGACAGAAAGCCAGATGCACTTGAAATCCCAGTGCTGGAGAGGAGGAGACAAGAATATCCCTAGGACATCCTAACCAGCTAATCTAGCTCAAAAGTAAGGTAGAACAGCAACTGAGGGTGCTAAAGCTAGCCTTAACATGCTGATTTTTCATCCTGTGCCCTAGGAGAGCTGGGATTAGAAGTATGCACCACCACACCCAACTCCACTACATTTATTCGTTTACTGGTGTTTACTGTGATTATATATCTATGGGGGTATGAATGTAGAGGCCACAGTGTGTGAGTCAGCTCTCCCCACCACATGGGGTCTAGGCATTGACCTTGGGTTGTCAGGCTTGGTGACATGTACATTAACCAGCTAAGCAATCTCACTTGGCCCCCAAATAGATTTATTTTTCTTTAATAAGGATCACTTCTACTTTCCTAAGTCCAAAGCAAGGCAATGACGTCTAACTGAATCATTCCTACTCAACATTATTCTGAAGAAAATAGCCTGTGCAAATAAGGCAAGAAAAAAATACATTGATTGAAAACAAATATTATAGACTTGCGCTTCATAATTAAGAACTTTCTGTTCTTTCCAAGAGAAGAGAATGGACAAGAGGATGAAGATAAGCCAAGGATTAGAAGAGACAGTTGCAAATGGCATAAAGGAAAATAACAGTTAACATGTATGTACTGCATGTTATACAGTATACATAGGTGGTCTATAGTCTGTGTGCATACATGTATACAAAGAGAGAGGATGAAAGAAAGGAGATACAATGACTAGTCCTATCTTGTCTCCTTTCCAGTCTCCTAATGTATACTTCATCCTCCTGTATGTTTTCAGGATACCTGGGACCTAATCACAACAACCATACTCTACCCTGCAGGAGGCACAGAGGGTCTTGTGCTCACAGATAAACACTAGGGAACAGAAACACTAAACACACAAGGTTGTTCCTTCTAAGGAAGGGATGCATAACCTATTATCTGCCCTGAAGGCTGGGGGCTAAGATGGTTAATAGCCTGGTCCCTTTTGTGCAGTGTGGATGAGTCCATACCATATCCTCCCCAAGACACTTATCTATCATGAGCTTCTCAATCTATAGAACCCATCTTTATGGAGGGTGTCACAAGCAGTCAATCTATAGAACCCATCTTTATGGAGGGTGTCACAAGCAGTCAATCTACAAAACCCATCTTTATGGAAGATATCACATGAACTTTACAAGGAGTTCTGATGCAGTCATGCCTTAAGCTTTATTGAGCATATGGAACTGAGTTAATTATCACCAGAAAAAATTTCTCCAAATTGTGCTGTGCTTAAATATGCCTAAAATAACTTACTTGGGGTCAGACTCCCAAAGTTTGAACCAATACTGGCTACTTAGTTGTACTGAGCCAAACTTCTTGCCTCTCACAAACCATTATTCTGCAGGCCATGGTGGTCACAGAGACCCTACCACCACTCTATCCCTTGCTCCTTCATATTAAGTATTTCAGAACACAGACTGCAGTATATGGAATTTTTATTCTATAGAGTTGGAGATAATATGTATGAAATAAAAATCACTACATGTTTAGTTGAAATAGAAAATGTAACTATAGCCAGGAGGTTGGTGGCGCACGCCTTTAATCCCAGCACTTGGGAGGCAGAGGCAGGCGGATTTCTGAGTTCGAGGCCAGCCTGGTCTACAGAGTGAGTGCCAGGACAGCCAGGGCTACACAGAGAAACCCTATCTCGAAAAAACCAAAAAAAAAAAAAAAAAAAGAAAAAGAAAATGTAACTATAATAACCAATTTCAGAATCTTATAAAATTCTAATTCTCTTTAAATAAGTCACTAAAATCCATATCTCAGATACAGGTGACTTTTAAAATAAAAACTTATAAACAGAATCAAATATTTATTTCCTTCTAAGAGCTTGAAAATACAGATAAGCATCTACAACCATTTCTAAAAAGTCAACTATTGTTGATTTATAGGCTGGTTATCTGAAACTCCTGAGTGAACAGTTATCCTACTGAACAATATCCTTGGAGGCTGAACTTTGGCACCAAATTAGTACAAAATTAGTACAAAAGAAAGAATTATATAGTGTTAAAATACAGAAAATTATGTTTTTGTAAGAACCTGTCACTTTCAAGCAATTTGGCTGAAGCCAGCTAAAATGAAAATAAACAGACAAGAAAATATGTTTCACTTTGTTATAGGCAGAGAGGTATAGGTAGGATACTTAGCTCTTTTCTATAAAGACTCACAGTTCCACAGATAATTTCCCAATCTCAATGAAAGAAAGTTAAGTACAAAGAGGAGAGTAGTTAAAGTACAGGTACTGGGGCTAGGTTTACAGCTCAGTAGGTAATAGTGTTTGCTCTGCAAATCTAAGGATCTGAGTTTGAATCCCCAGCACCTACATTAAAAAGCCAGGCATGACCTCATATGCCTGAAATCCCAGCATCAAGCAGCAGAGACAGACAGATCCCAGGAATTCAACAGCCAGCCAACCAGGTAGTCTAGCCAAAACACCAAGCAAGAAAGCTCAGTGAATTAAAATTCTTGCCACCAAGCCTGACATCCTGAGTTCTATCCCAGAACCCACAAGATTTCCACAAGTTGTCCTCTGACCTCCACTAGGGCACCAAGACAAATGCATACCCAAACATACATACACACATGCAATACATGCACGAAATGTAATAGTAAAGATCTTTTTTTAAAGTTCAGGTTCAGCTTGACAGTGGTGATTCCAGCACTTAGGAGGCATAGGCAAGTTAATTGAGTTTGAAGCCAGCATAGTCTACAGCGTGAGTTCTAGGACAGCCAGGACTACACAGAAAGACCTTGTATGGAAAAAAAAAAAAAATGTAGGTTCTACACCAGGTGAGGTAGCATGGACCTTGTAATACTAGCACCTGAGACAGAGGAAAATTAGGTGTTCAAGGTCATCCTCACTATGTAGCAAGTTCAAGCTCAGCCTGGGTTATGTGAGATCTCTTCATCCACCACCACCCCACACACAAATATATAATATATATTCAACAAAATATTTATATATACAAAACACTTAAGAGTTCAGTTTTAAAAAAAAAAGTAGCTCCACAAATAATAGCTATGGCTATATCTCATACACATACACATATACATCTATAAGATAAAAATTCCAAGCTGGGAAGGGTGGCACATGCCTGTAATCTCAGCACTTAGGAGGTAGAAGCAAGAAGATAACTGTAAATTCAAGGCCAGCCTGATCTACCATAAAAAGTTCCACTCCAGACAGGGATATACAACAAGACCTTGCCTAATAAACTAAAAAAAAAAAAAAAAATTTTAATTATTTTGCAGATATGCCCAGTACTTTGCTGGTTCCCTTCCCACACCCATCTTCCCAGTCCTCCTACCTAATACCAGCATCACTTGGAGGCAGCAACTCTTTCTGACAGGGTCTAATGATGGTCACATCTTATAAAGAATAGTCACTTAGAATCAGTCACTTTCCTGGGGCCAATTGGGAAGGGAAAGATCAGTGGGAGGAGAGTAGGGCAGGGTGATTATGATCAAAACACATTATACACGTGTATCAAAGTGTTATAATGAAACTCATTATGTGTGATTAATATACACTAATAAAAATTCTTCCCGGGACTGGTGGTATACACCTTTAATCTCAGCACTCAAGAGAAAGAGGCAGGTAGATCTCTAGGAGTTTGAGATCAACCTGGTCTGCATAGAAAGTTCCAGGGCAGCCAAATATATAATATATAATATATAATATATAATATATAATATATAATATATAATATATAATATATAATATATAATATATAATATATATAAAATATATAATAAAGAGGATCTTTCTAAAAATATAAAAATAATAAAATGTTTCATACATATTTACAAAATATGTATATTTAATGTATAAAATTATAAATTTTATATTTAATTATTTATAAATATCTTTAAATATTTATAAAATTTTATAAAATAATTTTAATTACTTCCTACAAGAACATCATTTTAAAATATAGGCAACATATAGGCCTTTTCCATCCCAGAACTTCACTAATTAGGTTGTACAAGTATAACCTCCACAGTGCTTTATTAGAATATAATTAGAGCCGGGCGTGGTGGCGCACGCCTTTAATCCCTGCACTTGGGAGGCAGAGGCAGGTGGATTTCTGAGTTCGAGGCCAGCCTGGTCTACAGAGTGGGTGCCAGGACAGCCAGGGCTACACAGAGAAACCCTGTCTCGAAAAACCAAAAAAAAAAATATATATATATATATAATTAGAAAGCTACAAATGCTTAATACTTGTTGAAGAAGAGTTAATGAACTGGGCAATGGTGCCTTTTACCCCAGGACTCAGGAGGCAGAGGCAGCTGAATTTCTGAGTTCAAGGCCAGCCTGGTCTACAGAGTAAGTTCCAGGACAGCCAGGGCCACACAGAGAAACCCTATGTGTGTTTGACAAAATCTTGTAAGACAAACTTTTTCCTGGTTAGCAGTAACTCAGTGACAGATATGACCAATCAACTCTTCAGTTCTTCCCCAAGTCTTCAACCTAAATCATATCACACTTCAATTTCATCTTATGTTTCCAACAAGTCTATGGAGGAAAGATATTCTGGCCAATTAGACAAACACAATGTTCTTTCCTAACCACATTGCAAATAGTAGCAAACTAGTAACAGGTTGAAAGAAAAGTTTCAGGCAATTTACTTGGCCTCTGGAAAGCAAAAAAATAAAACTGAATTCCATAAATTCACCCTATATAATCCTCTGGTTAAATCACTAAAAACCAAAGATGTTTTTTTCTTTCCTAATTTTTTAAAATCACTAAGGAATGCTCTTATAATTTAGATACTTGATTACAACTATGAATTACTTTACAATCATTATAAACACATCAGTACCTGGGTTATTTTGCACAATAATGAAAATATAATGACAGTATCAACAAGAGGAAAATAGGAGAGGAAGCCAATGATAGCAGCAGCTTGACTCATTTCTGTCATGAGAACACTGGCACAGAATGGTACAGCAACCCCAGTGTGAGAAAGCAAGCAAGCACGTGACTGGGAAGGAAGGTGACAGAGAATACAAAGTAAGGGATCAGAAAAAATACAAACAAAGCTATCTTCAGTGAGAGCAGTAAAAAACCAGGAGGTACTGAAATCTATACTAAAAGTCTTTCAAATTCTCAAAAGCTACCGAGAACTCTAGCATTTGAGTCAGTTCAAATGTTAACCCTACCACTTACAAGGGAGTGGCCTCTGATACTGGCTCTTTCACTGTAAAATTGTAATAATGGTAGCAAGAACTTTAGTTCTTCCCCGAGTCTTCAACCTAAATCATATCACACTTAAATGAACATTACTGGACACACAGCATGTCCTTAGTTCTTAAAAAGTGGGGGTCATTTTCCTCATACTGCAAGGGGAAGAAGACATGGAAAAGTTCTATCTATACAGATAAGGAAAATACTATCTACTTGTCAGGGTTGTAGTGGAAATTAGAAATATACGTGTAGTATTTAGCATAGAATCTAGGGGATCAAGAAATTATTACTGTACAAGTACAACCTCCACTTGAAAAGCAGACTCAACTAAACAGTAATAAAATCTCAGTAAGTTTTCCTCATACTGTTAGCAGCACTTTTACAGAACCCAAAGCTTTTCACAAATGTGAGTGTAAGTACACACACACACACACACACACACACACACACAATCCACAATTTCTTAAATGAAGGTCAAAATATACAATCCAAGAAAATAGTCATATTATAAAATACTGTTCAAGTGGCACTGGAATGACCTGAGCATCAAATATAAAACATTTTATTTTCAAAGGATCAAAATACCTCATACGGGAAGGGAATGGGTCTAGTGACCAACTCTAAATTCCCAGGGCACTCTCTAGAAGCAAGTGCCTGCCACTCTGAAACATTCAGCAAACCACTTCCCAGAATGACAACATACTGTCAAAATCTAAAAGAATTTTACCAAGAACATTCTAACGATGGAAAAAGGAAATCACTCTGCTTCTGGAAGTAATGTTACTGCACAGGTGAGCCACAAAACAGCCTTTGTTACTTCCTTAACTCATATATTGAGTTTGAAAGAGAAATACAAAGAATACAACCTTCTAACAAACAACTTGTTTGAAAGAAATTCAAAACACTAAACCTACAACTCTTTTCTTTAAACTGTAAATCTTCCCTTTAATTCTAACAAGTTTATATATATTTAATATATTAGAGGAGGAAAATAAAATTTCCAAATTTAATAGCTGGTTGGGGAAAGGGCAGAAAAAAAAAAAAAAAACATAAAAAAGTCTCCTGAAAATTGAGTTCAAAACTCAATTTCAAAGTAAACTATTGGAGGGTGGGGAGGTAGACTAACTTCACAAACACTACCCAGCACTGCATCCTCCCTCTACTCAGTTTTTAATACAACTACAGTGCTTACCAGACAACCCATTCGAGCTCAGCAAAAACCTTCAAGCACTCACAAGGGCATTTGTAGGGCAATGACACAGGAACAGAACAGAGGCAAGGGTACAGAGGGAGGAGACAAGCGCAGTGAGCAACAATGGGAAACTGTTCATCTAACTACAAAGGCACAGGACAGGATGTCAGGGATAAAACAATTTTTTTGCCAATTACCAGGAACAATTCATTCAGAAGCTAAAACTGAAGGAACAAACCAAAATTCTCTGGAAAAGACTTAGGACGAACTTCACTGAAGGCTTATAACAACTACATGAGGCTGCTTCCTCCAAAGGCATTCCTGAAGGTAAGGTCATCAAAAAATAAGGTTTGCAGGGTGGCAGCTGCTTCCATGGGCTAGTCCTAAAAGAGCCCTTTGTGTGGTGTCTGTGAGAAGACACCTTTGCAGTGCCCTAGAAATCACCAAAACAATATTGTCTGAAACAACTCAAAGTCCCAAGACTAGCTGCAGTGAAATCATTTTAATGGGCAAAGGTCTTCTGTCTTAAACATTAAGATGGGCCATGCTATTTAAGAAATTAAGAAATTATGTGAATAGAAATTATGCAAACTAAGCTGCTGGGGTTGTCAGTCAATTTAAAACAAGACCTGAATCTAAAGGTTCTTTCAGTCAAGATCTCCACACCTCTTTAGAGAGCTGCAGCTGGGTCCCACCCTGAAACATGTGATCATTCAAACAGAACCTGCATTTGCAGGAAGTGCATAAAGGCCCAGAGGACCAACACACATGTTTCTATGTATCACTCTGCTTATTAAACAGCTTTATTGAAATGAGTTGTTTTATAAGCATACTGAGGAAAAACTCATCAGCAAAATTCTTGTCATTTATGAAAGTTGGCTTTATTTTTATACCTTGAGAGAAAATACTTGAGGTCACTAAAACAAGATTTAATTAAAGTTTATTGGTAAAATTAAACAACCATGGACACTGCCCAAAACTAATTAAGCTTACATTTTAACAATATGCTTAAAGTAAAGTAGTCCTTTGGCAGCAAAGCAAGTGCCAAGTTTAAAAGAAAAAAGATATTGCTTCTCTTGCTCACTATTAGTATTCTAACCAGGTCTTCTCATACCTAGTGCCAAGGCCCAGAAGTGCCACATCAAGGCAAAAGCACAGACTTCTACTGATCAGCACTAAATGGAAAGAAAGATGCCCAAAGTGTACTTGTTCTTTTCTCTACGAGAAAATATCTGAGAGAGCAAACTGAGAATAAATTACTTGGGCTCACAGCAGGAGAGGCTGTGAGGGAGCACAGCTGAAGGGCACACTGCAATGGTCGTCAAGAAGCAGACAACAAGCAACCCAGGCTGACCTTCCTCATACTTTTCATCTCAGTCCAGGCCAAGGCATAGTGCTACCCACATTCAGAGTGGCACTGCCTTTTAAACCTTTCTGAAAACATTTTGGTAGACATACCTTTAGGTATGCAATTCCGATGGTAATTCTAAATCCTGACAGATTGACAATGAAGATTAAATATTAGGAGTTGGAGAGATGGCTCAGTGGTTAAGAACCCTGGCCACTCTTCCAAAGAACCTGGGTTCAATTCCTAGCACACACACAGGGCAGCTCACAACCATTTGTAATTCCATTCTCAAGGGATCTGACACCCTCTTCTAGCCTATACAGGCAATGCACTCATAGTACATATACATACACATATAAGCTAAACATCTATGCACCTGAAATTAAAATAAAGATTAATTTTAAAAACATATTAACTATTAGGAATATAAAGGGTAGCCCTTCAAATCATTATGACATAGTATGGAACCCAGAATGGTGGCACACACCTTTAATCCTAGCACTTGGGGAAGTAGAAGCAGGTAGATAGTGCTTTCCAGGCCAGCTAACATAGCGAGACCCTGTGTCCATTTATTTAAAAAATGGTAGAGAGCTGTAGCTAGAGGTGTAGGTCCCACACTTGACATGCAGAACCCCTGAGATCAGTGCTCGGAACAGAACACTAACAACTCCAGAAGGGCAAGGACCCTGCAGGGCATTCCCATCACTCGGCAGGCCTAGTGGATTTAGGAATTGCCTAGTGGGTTTAGTAGGTTTTTTCCTTACAGTTTTTCTTTATTCTTTGTTTCTAATGTTCATAAAACCAATCTCCTCTGCTTGGCTGATGTAAACACTCTATTTTATAGAATAAAGTGCTGCCTACAGCCACCCAGACGGCTCAGAGTGTACAGTCAGTCACTTGTAACACAAGTTAGAAAACCTGAGTTACGATGGAAAGAGAAGTCATGATGCAAGGAGAGCGTAAACTACTCAGACTTGTAACAGTCAGTGATGATGATGATGATTTTAATTGAAGTGTTGCTGATTCTGAAGTTACAAAAAAGAAGACAAAATCCTTAAACTGCTGTGATCTTTGTCTACTGAAAGAAAACACGCAAGTAACAAATCAGAGTAAAATTAGATAAACTTAATTTCATCAAAATTAAAGCTTGAGACTAAAGAGATAGCTCCACAGTTAAAATACTACACGATTCTTACAGAGGACCCAGGTTTTGTTCCCAGCACCCATGTCTGGCTCTTATGTCCACCAGTAGTAGCTCTATCTCTAGAACACCAGTTCTCAACCTGAGGGCCTCAGCCCACATAGGAGTTGCATATCAGATATTCTGCATATCAAATATTTGCACTGTGATCCCTAACAGTAGCAAAATTACAGTTATGAATTAGCAATGAAACAATTTTATGGTTGGGGTCACAACAACATTAGGAACTGTATTAAAGGGCTGCAGCATTAAGAAGGTTGAGAATCGCACTGCTCTCGAGGCTCTAACACCCTTTTGTGGCTTAAAGGGCACTTGTACCATCTCACTCACACACACACATACACTCACATACATACACATGATTAAAAATAAGAAAATTAAAACTATTAAGGTGATCAGAGTGGCATACACCTTTAATTCCAGCATGTAGGAAACAAAAGGTAAGGCAAGCAGATCTGAGTTCAAGACCAGCCTAGTTACACAGTGAGTACCAGAACAGCCAGGGATACATCAGAGACCTTGTCTCAAAATAAATAAACAGTTGAATAGATAGCTACATAGATACATAAATAGATACACAGATAAGTGGATGGTGAATAAATAAATAAACCTGTCAAACAAAAAAGAGTATATTCATAAAATATTTTTCAGTCACTATAGAAATGCTACAAAGATGAATCTACTAAGTGAAAGAATGAACACTACTAAATGAAAGAATCTAGTTCACATATTATAGATTGCATTTATATGAAGTATCCAGAATATATAAATATATATACATACAGAAGGATTACTGGTTGTCTACAGCAGTTAGAGCATGTGAAGGAAATAAACTGCTAATAATATGTGCAGCATTTCATTGTACAGAAATGAAATTATTCTCAAAGTGATTGTGGGAACAGCTATTCCAGATATATTAAAAATCGCTGAATTGTACACTTTAAATGCATGTATTATATCACATGAGAATTATATCTCAATAAAGCTGCTTTCTTTCCCCCAACAGTTTTCCTTTTTGCAAAACAAGATACTCTTTGTTTCATGTCTGTGGATTAAATTAGGTCTCCATAAACAGCAGCTGCCACCTGGTAAAACTGGATGGCTCCAAATACTTGGCAAACAATTGCGTATGGCAAACAAGTTCTGTTTGTGTGTGTGCCAGTTTCAAATAATTGTTTTTAAAGAATATGTAGGAAAATGAGACTGTGCATTCTTTTTTTTTTTTTTTTTTTTTTGCTATTGTCATTTAAGTCAGAAGAGAATGCAGCCATAATTTCCCTAGTCAAGAAGTCAGCATCACTATCATTTACTATTATCACAGTCCATGGTGGCTGAAGGAAAATAATCCAGTCTGATTTTTAAAAAGAAAACAAATGAACATGTACAGAACAGGTACAGCAGCAAACATCAGACTAGACTAGTCTTGGGTTGAGGTAGAACAGACAAACAAGGCAGACTGACTGATGCTTGCTAGATATGCCCTGCTCAATAATTACAAACATTCCACTTTGTGTTTGTAAAAATTCCCCCTTCTTAGTTATTCGGAGTATTTCCCCTAGAGTATTCAGAGGCCAAATGAAAACCATCTGATAAACAATGTGACCATATTCAGGCTGGCAGCAAACAGGGAACTGAAGAGCAATAGAGCTGGGTGTGGCATAACCCTGACTCTTGGAATGCAGAGGCCAGGAGATGGTGAGGCCAGATTACCTAGCAAGACCAAGAGAGTGAGAGGGGGGAAAGAGAAGCAGGAAAGAAAGTAAAGTGTATGCACTCTTTTTCTTAAATTGTGTGTGTGTGAGTGACAGAGAGAGGACACACTCATTTATGTCATGAGAGAGAGAGGAAGGGAGGGAGAGAGAAAGAGAGAGAGAACACACACTCATCTATGTCATGGCAGGTGAACAGAAGTCAGAACACAACTTGCAGGAGTCAATTCTCCTCTTCTACCTTGTAGATTTTGTAGATTCCAGGGATGGAACTCAGATTGTGAGATTTGACATCAAGTAACTTTCCTGTTGAGCCATCTCACTGGCTTCTAGTCTCTCACTGGCTTCTAGTCTTTAAATAAAAAAAAAATTAAAAAATTAAAAAATTAAAAAATTAAAAAATTAAAAAATTAAAAAAAACAAAAAAACAAAAAAACTGAAGTTCCATGAGGTTAAACACTATAAGGCTTACACAATCAGATAAATGTAATCTTTACAAATTGTGTATAAAAAAATTCTAGTTCTTTACAGCACACTGGAAATCTTGCCATTAAAAATCAAACACTAATTTCATTTTCAAATTTTTATTAATTTATTTATTTACATTTATGTTATGCATGTGTGCACATGTGGGGATCGGAGGACAGGGATAGGTTCTCTCAATCCACCATGTGCATCCAGGCAATCAAACATCAGGCTTCGTGGCAACACTAAGCATACCTGCTGAACAACCTCATTGTTTCCCTTAATAAATTATTTTGGCAACATTGTAAAAGCCAGAGGATAGGGGAGTTTGCTGTAAAACAGTGTTTCCTAGAAATGACAGAACTACACCCATGAAGTCCTACCAGGACTTGCCTAAACAGGAGCGGAGCAAGAACACCACCAAGAGACACTAATGTGAGCAGGTCAGGACCTTAACCCTACACAAAGAACTATAGGAAGGGGGAAGGGCTCAGTGGTTAAGAGCACTGGCTGCTCTTTTGGAAGACCCAGGCTCACTTCCCAGCACCCACATGGCAGCTTACAACTGTAACTCCAGTGCCAGAGGATCTGACACCCTCACACAGACATACATGCAGGCAAAACACCAATAAGGAATGTTGAGAGTGGAAGAAATACTTTTCCCCAGGGAAGAACACACCAATTAGTTATCCAATACCAAATCTTCAGTCCTGAAAACATATAAGTATCATATATCATATGATACACACACATATATGTATAACAAAGATTAACAAAAAAGAGGCACTTTTCAAAGAGAACAAGGAGGGTTTTAGGGGTGAGGAAAGGGCAAGGAGGAATCGATGTAATTATAATCTTAAAAACTAGAATAAATAAAAAGAGAAAAAGCAAATTTTCATATTCATTTCTTTTATAAATATGATACCCATTCTTTTTTTAAAGTACAATGCCAGCTAGTGGGAGGTGGAAAAAGAAAGATAAGGAGATTAAGGTCAGCCCCAGCTACATATCAACCTCATACATAGCCACCCTGAACTATATGGAACATTGTTTCCAATAAGAAAGGAAAGGAAAAGAGAGCAAAAGAGGTGACAGTAAGGTGACATGGTGGGTAAAGGTACTTGCCTCCAAGCCTGCTAACCTATGTTTAGTATCTGGAGCCCATATGATAGAAATAGAATCAATCCCAGCAGGTCATTTACTAGCCTCCATATAGACACCACAGCAAGTGTGCCCATGTACACACAGATACACACACACACCAATAATAATAATAACAACAACCATAGATATTTTTTACAATTTATTTTATTTTTATTTTATGTGCATCAGTGTTTTGCCTGTACGCTTATCTGTGTGAGGGTGTCAGATCCCCTGGAATTGGAATTTCAGACAGTTGTGAGCTGCCAATGGAGGTGCTGGGAATTGAACTCAGATCTTCTGGAAGAGCAGCCAATGTTCTTAACTGCTGAACCATTTCTCCAGCCCCAATAAAGATTTTTTTTAAAGGTTTGTTTGTTTGTTTGTTTGTTTGTTTGTTTGTTTATATGTGAGCATGCTATTGCTGATACACCAGAAGAAGGCATCATATCCAATTACAGGTGGTTGTGAGCCACCTTGTAGTTGCTGGGAATTGAATTCTTGCTGGGAATTGAATTCATGGTCTCTGGAAGAGCAGAAGTGAGTAGGCTGTGTATGGCAGGACATACAAGTAATCCCAGAACTTGTAGGTTTCGTCCAAAGGGTCATAAATTCAAGGCTAGCTGGGACTAAATAGTAAGACTATATCTCAAAAAATTATATATTTTAAATACATATAAAAATTTTGATGTGTAAGAAAGGATTTAAAAAAGACTAAGTAATCCCAGCACTTGGGAGGCAGAGGCAGGCGGATTTCTGAGTTCGAGGCCAGCCTGGTCTACAGAGTGAGTTCCAGGACAGCCAGGGCTACACAGAGAAACCCTGTCTCAAAAAATAAATAAATAAATAAATAAATAAATAAATAAATAAACAAATAGATAAATAAAATATTTAAAAATAAGAATAAAAATAAAAAAATAAAAAAAGACTAAGGTTGAACCAGCAGAAAACAGTCCACTATACCCTTGTGACAAGTGGTCAGCAAGGAGCCAGCATAAAAACAGGGAGCTACTGAAGGATTACTAGCAACCACCACCAACAAATGACAGCACTGATCCAGAACTGTTCTTGAGCCTCAGATGCCTATACTGTAATAGTCAGCTGTAGGCACGTGACTGGCTCTAGAATACCAGAATAAGCATATTTTGAGCCATGTACAAGTGAGGCATGCCCGCTGAGACTTTCCCAGAAAAAATACGAGTATTTAAATTTTTCCCAGAAAAGGCTTAAGTATTTATACCCTCCCCCCAAAATTAAAAACTACTTTTTTGTACCTGACCATATAGTAGCCTGTCTTTTTTCTCTTCTATAATGAACTCTCATTTTCTCTCACTTCAGAACTACTAGATGTCTGATATCTATCCTAAGACCCACCCAGCTAGAGACAAGGTGCAACTACTGATTCTGTATGATTTTAAAACAACTGTAAAGCTGGGCAGTAGTGGTGCACAACTTTAATCCTAGCACTTGGGAGGCAGAGGCAGGCAGATCTCAGTGATTTCAGGGTCATCCTGGTCTGCATAGTGAGTTCCAGACAGCCAAGGCTACACAAGAAAGACCCTATCTCCAAAAAACAAAACTCCTCTAAGACAATCCAATGCTGAGCTTTCCAGCTATCCATCAAATGTCTTAAACATTGAATTATCGCTGGGCAGTGGTGGCACACACCTTTAATCCCAGCACTTCGGAGGCAGAGGCAGGTGGCTTTCTGAGTTCTAGGGCAGCCTGGTCTACAAAGGGAGTTCCAGGACAGCCAGAGATACACAGAGAAACCCTGTCTCGAAAAACAAAAAAAATTGAATTATCTATCAGATGTGTGTGCGTGTGTGCGCACATACACATACCATAGTACACATGTGGAGGTCAGAGGACTCCTCTCCTTCTACTACATGGGTTCTGGTAATCAACTTGGGTCATCAGGCTTGACTGCAAGCTCTTTTATCCACTGAGCCATTTTGCCAGCCCAGTTTTAAATATTTTAATTTTTTTTTTTTTTTTTTTTTTTTTTTTTTTTTTTGGTTTTTCGAGACAGGGTTTCTCTGTGTAGCCCTGGCTGTCCTGGAACTCACTCGGTAGACCAGGCTGGCCTCGAACTCAGAAATCTGCCTGCCTCTGCCTCCCCAAGTGCTGGGATTAAAGGCGTGCGCCGCCGCTGCCACCACCACTCCCCGGCCTATTTTAATTTCTTAAATGTTGACTAAACAGCTACTAAAAGCCAAGCACAGTGTTAATATCTAAGAAACAAAGACTTTCAAGATTCACTAATGAAAAAGTAGACTAGATAGAGATGGGGATGAAGTGCCTTGGAAAATCTATAAAAACTTCTGAAGTAGTAGTATCTGAACTTATCCCAACACTGCTATATAATAACTGATTTATCTTTATCACTCATTCCTGGAAGAGAATCTCTAAACTTTTTGGAATTTTCCCAATGACTCAAGTATCTAGCACTGTTTTGCTCTTGTTTTTGTGGAATCCACTGAGTTTTTGCTAGCCAACTGACTCACATATGCACCTCACCAACTTCAAGGTTAAGGCTAACAATATTGGAAAGGCCAATCACATGGTTGCAGGTTTGACCCACATATCAACCTTGGGACTAGAGATTTTGAGAAACTAAGTATAATCTCCATGTGGCCAGTCAATCTAATCATGGTCACAAAATGAGGCTCAGATAAAAGTTGTCCACTGAGACAATGAACTTCCCAGGCTGGTAGTATACACTCACGTGACAGGAAGACAGCATGTTCTAAGGACAAAGTTAATGAACAGACAACCATCACACAGCATCATTAAGTCTGTTTCTGTCCTTCTCACCCTCTAAATAATTAGCCAATAAAGGCAATCTTGCCTGAGTAGAATAACAATATAAAGCATCAAAAGAACAATTCAATCTCTAATTGTCCATTAGGTTTACAGGAGGCAGGGACATCTAGACTGTCTGATGCCCAGTAGACAACATGGAAACCAAACCGAAGGGATTAACTATTTGAAGAATTAGTGATCATTACAGAGCCCAGCTGAATCTGGTATGAATTAGACTTTCTTGAAAACCCTTTTGTGCCTGAGATAGAATTTGTGTGAAAGATTCATCTTTTTCCTGCAGTTTGCAGTCAATAAAGTTCTTTCTTGTCCCATGACTCTAGCTTTACCTAATGACAATAGACCTGGACCTCCTGGGATTGTCAGGACAGAGGTTCTTGGCCTTTAGAACCCTCTCAGACCTCATCCTCTGCATGAGGTTTCCAGATTTGTACCTTTTTGCTAAAATAAAGGCAGAAGCATTTGAAAAAAAAAAAAATGCTTTCTTGAGTTAATTGAGTTATTCTAACCCATTATCAAACTCAAAGAGGTCACGTGAATCCCTGAATTTATATCACCTTGGTCGGTGAAGGAGACCTGGGAAGTCTCGAATTTTCAGCTTGTATCTACAATGAGGATCATCTTGTAGAGGACAATACCCTTGTGGATTCTGAGCTAACACAGGGTTCATATCAGATATATATATATATATCTGATATATATATATTTGAGATAACACAGATAGGCCAATTATCCTGATCTGATACATTATATATGTATACTGTGTGTATTACTGTACCCACAAATATGTGCAATTACCTTGTCCATTAAATACATTGACCATATTGGCTTCAAACTTAGAACCCTCACAGAAATCTGCTAGCCTCTACCTCCCAAGTGCTGAGATTAAAGACCTGTATGACCACACACAGCTTTAAAAACTTTAAAATTCTTAAAACGTGTCTCTTGAGGTTTATAAACCAAAGTTAAGAAATTACCGACTAGAGGCGGAGCTCAGGTGATAGAGTGCTTGCCCAGAATGTACAAAGCCCTGGTTCCAAGTCCCAGCAGGTACTCTACCAACAAACTTTCTCAGAAATTAAATGAAATAAAGGATAAATAGTTAATTGTGGGTGGAGGGATATAAATGTTATACTATTTTTTGTAGTTCCACCTCTATCACAAATCCTGTTTCCTATCTAAATGGTTTTCAAACTATGTATGAATCTGTCTACCTTCCTTGGAATGCTCTGAACTTTGTCAGTATTCATTTATGCCAGCATTCAGATCTTTCTAACACAGTACAAAAAATACAGAGGGACTAATACTTATGTCACCTGAATAAATCCCTGGAATACAGCTGAAGGTGTTTTCAGCAGCCACAGAGCATGAACAGCTTCTGACTAACCAAGGCTGGATCAGTACACTCATGACTCACCCAACTTCCAACTTCTCAGACATTTTTCACATGAACTACAGCCCAGTCAGCTTTTTGTCATCCTTCTTGTGTGTTGAGATCTTGATTTTTTATTTTTTTTAGGACAGGAGGAGAACAGTTCTGGGCACTGAGTTTAAGGCCTCATCTATGCTAACTTTAAGAGTGAGATTGCATCATTAGCATCTTTTACTTTTCATTTACTTTTTAAAATTTACTTTGTCTATCTGTTTGTTTGTTTGTTTATCTATGCACTAGAGCCCTGGCTGTCCTAGAGTCACTTTGTAGACCAGGCTGATCTCTAACTTACAGAGACCCACCTGTTTTGCCTCCCAAGTGCTGGCATCAAAGGCATGTGCCACCACGCCTATTATTTACTTATTTTTATATTATTATTTTCATTGTTTTAAATTCTATGTATATGCTGTGTGTGCATGTGGGAATGTACACATGGGTATTGCTGTCCTCAAAGGCTAAGAGTCATATCCCCCTGGAGCTGGAGTTAAAAGGTGGTTATGAGCAGCCCAACAGGGGTGCTGGGAACAAAACTTGGATCTTTTGTAAAAGTAGGTAAATTCTCTTAACCACTGAGCCAACTTTCTAAGTGCTGACTTTTAATTTTGAGACACGGTGCTACTACACTACCCAGGCCTTTCTTGAAATTAACTATGTAGGTCATTCAGGTCTTGGACTTTCAGTCCTGTCTCGGCCTCCAGAATAGCTAGGATTACAAATCTGTGCTATCAGGCCTATTTGAGCTTCTGAACGTAACATTAAGAATTACGTTCAGTAACTCAACACGGCCAGTGAGATGGCTCAACAGGTTAAAGCACTTGCTACCCAGCCTGATGGCCTAATTCAATCTCTAGAGCCCACATAGAGAACATCAACTCCACAAGTTATCTTCTTACACAAGCACTGCATCACACACACACAGAGACACACAAATATTTAAAGCCACTAAATCTGGGCTGATGGCACACACCTTTAATCCAATGAATTTGAGAATGGCCTGGTCTACAGAGCAAGTTCCAGGCTAACCAAGTGCTAGATATAGAGACTCTTTGTCAACAGAGAGACAAAGAGACAGACAGACAGATAACTCCACTAGAAAAAAGTTAGAGCCATCAAAGCTTTTCTCAGTCTCTCATGCACTTTTCCACAGTCCTCAAATTAGAGATAGTCTAAGTGTGCCTGTCACTTTCAGTTTGACATTCACATCCACATATTTCAAAGTTTCCCCCAACTGCCCCCTACTCACAAACTGCTTGAAGTTTCAATCGTATCCTGTCTCTCCCAGCTGTAGGACATGTAATAAGAAAAGCATCCACTCAGCGTCTAGAGCAGGTCTGGTTAGAATGATGAGGTCATCACTTCAGATTCACACCTGGTTCTTAAACAACTCCTCCTTCAGTAAGTCAGTCTCTGTATGCTTAAAGCAACAACCACAACCCGAGTAACAATGTGGCTAGAGCTACAAGTCCTTCCTTACATAGGCCTGGTGCCATAGATCATGTCCTGCTGTGGCCACTTCAGACTACTGAATTCAGGGACCATGGTAGCAGTGACTGCATCTGCTGCAGCTAGTATAGGCCTGTAAGAAAACTTCATGTTCAGCTACAATAAAGCCAGGCCTACCACCATTATCTGGAAACAGTACTATTTCAACAGTTTTCCCCACAATTGGACTTTACTTAAAAAAAAAAAAAAATCACTTTTTTTTTCCTCAAGAGGTAATTATAGCTCTTCTATATTTTCTTTCCTTTTTCTTCCAACAAGGTAGAGTCTCCTGTATCCCAGATATCCTTGAACTCAAGATGTACAACACAATGACCTTTAGTTTCTGATCTTCCTGCTTCCACCTACCAAGTACTAGGGACACAGGTAGTGCTGGGTATCAAACCCTGGCCTTTTATGCTAGACAAGCATCCTAGAAAGTGTGCCACAGTCCCAACCCCACTGCATATGCTTCCATTTGCTCTGTTCACAAGTCTGAAGTAGCCAAGGCAGCTACATGTGCTAAATACTAAAGCATTTAGTGAGAACTAAATACTTCCAAGTTTTCTCTCAGTTTCACCATCTTTAAGAAAATATTTACTGTCATGCTCATTTCTTTAGTGACAAAACAGAACAATCCTAGCTCAAAGAGAGGCAGAGTTGATTTTATTTCAAAATTCTCTAACAGTGGTATTAAGTAACTTCAGTCAGAAGTATTGGAGAGCAAAGGACTGATATATCTATGTTCCTAATATATACAGAGGCCTCTGGTGGTGATTGCTGACTACACTCTGAACCTGAAACAAAACAAGAACCTTTCTCACCTTAGCCCTCCTTCCCAAGGCCTCTGTAGTATTTTACTTCAGCTGGGATAAACTTCTAACAAGCTAACAGCACTCAGGAGACTGAGGAAGAAGCATCATAATGAGTTCAAGGACATCCTGGGCCATACACTGAGTTTCCGGCCAGTGTAACCTATTGAATGAGACTCTCTCTCCATAAAACAAAATAATAAATAATAGCAACAAAAGAGGTTAATATGTGTAACATGTGGAGAACTTTTACAACTCTACAACAAAACCTAACAAAGAAAATGGACAAGGGGGGGAAGAGCAGGGTTCAGTTCCCAGTACTCACAACTGAGTTATGGTGGTTCACAACTGTAACTCTAGGCCCAAAGTATCAGATGCTTCCAACCTTCACAGGCTCCTGTGTGTCTATGACTCACATACAAACACTCAGGCACACAAATACACATAAAATTAAATGAATACATGTTTTTAAAACCTCAAAAATAAAGCTGGGCAGTGATGCACTCCTTTAATCCCAGCACTCAGGAGGTAGAGGCAAGTGGATCTCTGTGAGTTCCAGGACAGCCAGGGCTACATGGAGAAACCCTGTCTCAAATAAATAAAGGGAGTGAGGGAGAAAGAAGAAGGGAGGGAAGGGAGGGAGGAAAGGAAAAAAGAATAGAGGGAGGGGAGGGAGGGAGGAAAACCCCAGAAGTGCATAATTATAGGAAAGAAGGTAAAGAGGAAGGCTGGACAAGGGCCTGAAAGGACATTTTATCAAGTAATATATACAAATGACCAATGAGCATCTCAGATTACTAATCATGTGGGAAATTAAACTCATAATAAAATGATCTATCATCTGACACCCATAAGAATACTCTTTGTGCTGGGCATAGTGGTGCACATCTTTAACCCAGCACTTGGGAGGCAGTGACAGAGAGCAGCCTCTACACAATGGGTTCCAGGACACTCAAGGCTATGTAGAGAGACCTTATCTCAAGAAAGAGAGAGACAGACAGAGAAAGAGACAGGAAAAAAGTAAACTGTTCAGCTTCAATTTGAAGAAACTGAATTTTAAAATGAAATCATCTTTATCTACCATGCAGGGTTAGTTGTTTTCAGTTTGTTCCTGTTGATAATAAATGGTATAAAACTAGCACTTTTATACTCCCTGGAGGAGCAGAAGCAAATTCAGACTTCCAAAACAACAAAAGAAGACGGCCTCAATAAAAAGAAGTACATACAGGCTGTCCTAAGTAGGGTGGGAGGAGAGGATCACTTTCAGACCTTTCCATGTATCATTGAACTCTGCCAAACATCTCTAGCTCCTGCACAAGTTTCTCTTACAGTTCTCAAGGATTTGTGTGTCTGCTTGTTCTTTTGTTCAAAACTTTTCTCGGAAATATGTCTCAATGTCTCAAAAATAACTTACAAAAATATGTGTTTTCCAGACAGAGTTTCTCTGTGTAACAGTCCTGGCAGTCCTGGGACTTGCTTTGGAGTCCAGACTGGCCTTGACTAAGTGGGTGCCTACTTAGATAAAGAAGTGTTAGGGAAAAAAATCTCATTTTTCCATATGCTATTAGCAAAAATCAATATAAATGGGAACTGCTTCAAGAGTCAACTCAAGAGGACACACCAAGGACTCACCTCCAATCTACATCTCCCACCTCTCTCTCCCTCCCTACCTCCCCACCCCACCCCTCAAGATAGGGTTTCTCTGTGTAACCCTGGCTGTCCTGGAACTTGCTTCATAGAACAGGCTAACCTCAAATTCAGAGATCTACCTGCTTCTTCTCCCAAGTCTTGGGATTAAAGGTATACACCATCTTGCCCAGCTAAATCTGTAACCCCCACTTACAAAGAAAATGACCCAGTAATACAGACAGACAGACAGACAGACACACACACACACACACACACACACACACACACACAAACACACACACAATATAAAAGGCACTTAGATAAATGATCTGAATGCATTTATGCTCTATAAAGGATGTATAAATACAATATAAGAGAAGTCAGTACTAAGTTTGTATTTTGTCTTTTATTCAGTCTCCTGACAATACTGGTTTCCTAAACTTACCTGAGAGCATTTATCCCTCTTTCCATAAAAATTATGAAAAAAGTAGAGAATAAGTATCTGTGCAGTGCTCAGCCACAAATGGAGATCTACCTTATTCCCACCCCACAAGGCTCAGGCCCACTGAGACTCTAAGAGCCAGAGACTGGGAAGATCACAGACAAAACTGTCTTCTGAACAGGACAGCACACACTGCATTGAGGCAGCTGTGGTTGCCTACACAAGACCAGCACAAGACCAAGCCAGTTGACATTCCAGCTCGGAAGAAGTAGAGCTTCACAGTGCCTCACTACTAACTTAGAAACTATTGGCTGTTGATGGCTTTAGAAAAAAGGAGGTCAGTTTTCTTTAAGGGTGTGACCCCCTGCTAGGTAAACTGCACTCCACTAGATAAGCCCACACCCATAAGTAGGTGGACAGGCCCCAGTCAGACTCAGTGGACTAAAATAATCAAAAAAAAAAAAAAAAAAAAAAAAAAAAAAGGTGGGGGGAGGAGGAGGGGTGGCACATACCTTTAATCCCAGCACTCAAGAGAAAAAGGCAGGTGTATCTTTATGAGTTCAAGGTCAGCCTAGACTACAAAGCAAGTTCCAGGACAGCTAGGGCTGTTATACACAGAAACTCTGTCTCAAAAAAAAAAAAAAAAGAGAAAAAAAAAAGCTATTACAGATACAGAAAGCTTTCATTTATGGCCAACTAGATAGCTCAGAGTGCAGATGGACTTGTAGCAAATCTAAGGACCTGAGCTCAATGCCAGAACTCACATGATAGAAAGAACTGAGTCCGGCAAGTTGTCCTTTGACTTCTCCAAACATACCATGGCATGCACACACCCACGCACAAACATTCACAAGTAAATGTACTTTAAAAATACAGTTAGAACTAGAGAGACAACTCAGGGGTTAAGAGCACTGACTGCTCTTCCAGAAGTCCCGACTTCAATTCCCAGCAACCACATGGTGGCTTGAACCACACAACCAACTGTGATGGGATCCAATGCCCTCTTCTGGTATGTCTGAAGAAAGTGACAGTCTACTCACATGTATAAAATAAATAAATCAACAGAATACTCACATACATTAAATAAATAAATAAATAAATCTTTTATACACAGACACACACACATAATTGAAATTAGGGGCTGGAAAGATGGCTTAGAAATTTAGAGCACTTGTTACTCTTGCAAAGAAACAAGTTCTATTCCCAGTACTCTCTTGGTGCCTAACAACCATAAGTAACTCCAGTTCAGAAGATCCAACATTCTCTTCTAACCTCACCAAAGACAGGTGTGGTATATATATATTTACCTATAGATAAAACATTCATACATGTAAAATAAATCTTTAAAAATTACATATGTGTGTGTATGTGTATGTATGTATGTATGTAAAACCAAAAATTTGAGACTTTCCTGTAACCTTGTGGATCTGGGATTAAAGCAAGGTAATCTAGTCCTCTGAGCTATCCCACTGGCCCTGTTTTGTTTTGTTTTGTTTTGAGAAAGGATCTCAGATACACAGGTTACCCTGATTTGATTTGAACCAAAATTTCAAGTAAGATGGCTCAATAGGTAAAGGCACTTACCACTAAAGTCTATCACCCGAATTTAAACCCGAATTTCATATATATATGAAAGTATACCAAGAAGGAAACACTGCCATATATTTATTTAGTTAACTACCTTAGAGTCTAATCTAATAACATTCCCTAGAGGCAGGTATGATGATTCACTGTAATCTCAGCACTGGGAGACAGAAGCAAGAGGATCGGGTACAAAGCCAACCTCAGCTACTTTTTAAGTTCAGGGTAGCAAAACAAGACAAAACAAAACAGGACCAGTGGGATAGCTCAGAGGGTAGCAGCCCTTTCTTTCAGGACCAGATTACCTTGCTTTAATCCCAGATCCCACAAGTTTTCAGGAGAATCTCAACTCCCAATAGTCCTATGACCTCTACACATGAGCCATGGTACAGATGCACCTACACTCTCACATATACATACATGGACATACTCACACAATAAATATACAGTTTTAATTTTTAAAGTTGAATAAGCCCAGCAGTGGTAGAACATTTGCCTTTGACACTCAAGAGGCAGAAGCAGGTGGCTCCCTGTGAGTTTAAGGACAGCCTGATCTACAGAGAGAGTTCCAGGACAGTGAAGGCTACATAAGGAAACTCTATCTCAAAAAATAAAAAAATAAAACTTTCAAGGATAAAAAATAAATTTTTAGCCGGGCGGTGGTGGCACACGCCTTTAATCCCAGCACTTGGGAGGCAGAGGCAGGTGGATTTCTGAGTTCAAGGCCACCCTGGTCTACAGAGTGAGTTCCAGGACAGCCAGAGATACACAGAGAAACCCTGTCTCAAAAAACAAACAAACACAAAAACAAAGAGTACCAAATTAAAAAGTAACATTTGGGACTAAAAAGATGGCTCAGCATTTAAAAATACTTGCTGCTCTTACAAAGGGCCCAGGTTTACTTCCCAGGACCTAAATGTGTTCACAAGCATCCATAATTCTAGTTTCATGGGATCTGATGCCTGCTTCTTGCTTCCACAGGCACCAGGCACACATGTAGTATATACACATAGTTGCAGGCAAACACTCATACATACAAAATTAAATTTTTAAAAAGTATCATTTGCCTCATATATGAATATAAATAAATAACCATTTCCACTACTAAAACAATCATTTCCTGAGAGCTTGCAAACGTTAATTATTTCTTGTTACAACTATTTTCCCAAGCATAGTTCCCTATACAATTATACACAGCATGAATATTATAATTAATCAAGTCCCTGTATAACAATATAAACCCTCAAATTTAACATCATGCTAATATTCAAATTAGTTTCTCTTGTGTAGTATATGAGGGAGGAAAATCTATGAAGAGATACTCCTTCCACAATTGTTTACTCTCCCCACCAGCCCCCTAAATTTTGTATAAATGTATACTCTCCCCACCAGCCCCCTAAAGTTTATATAAATGTATACTCTCCCCACCAGCCCCCTAAAGTTTATATAAATGTATACTCTCCCCACCAGCCCCCTAAATTTTGATCTCCTAGACAATTTCTACTTCAATCTCTCTCTACCTCAATATCACGTCTGCTTCAAGACTGTTCTTTTCTCCTTCCTTTCTTCCTTCCTTCCTTCCTTCCTTCCTTTCCTTCTTTCTTTTGAGACAAGATCACTCTATAGCCTTGACTGTCCTGGAACTCACTATATAGACCAGGCTGGCCTCAACTCACAGAGATCCACCTGCCTCTGTCTCTCAAATTAAAGGTATGCAGCACCACACCCAGTTAAAGAATCTTTCTTTAGCCAGGTATAATTGCACTTGCCTTTAATCCCAGCACTGAGAAGGCAGAAGCAGTCTGTGAATTCTTTGTAGAGCCAACCTGGTCTACAAAGTGAGTCCGGACAAAGACTCTTTTTTTTTTTTTTTAATGTATCTTACAGGGCTGGGACTTGAACCCTGAACTTTTCTCAGTCTAAGCATGATACCACTGAGAACACCAAAGTCTAGGTTTTATGTATATGTGTCCCACTCTCTTTCTCTCTCTCTCTCTCTCTCTCTCTCTCTCTCTCTCTTTTTAACATTTTGTGTGTTTTTACATTCACAAGAGTTGGGGGAGGATAAAATTATGTCTATGCCACATATATATGTGAAGGTCAGAGAACAACTTTGTGGAATCTCCCAACACAGTATAGATCCTGAGACACAAACTCAGGTCTTCATGCTTAGCTGCAAGTGCCCTTATTCACTGAGTGCCCTTGCTCACCTGACTCTAGGTTTTCGTCTTTCCTTTGAGACCTCACAGGTTATACACAAGGTGGTATAGAACTTCTAGGCTTATATGATCCTCTGTCCCAACCTCCCAGAGTAACCAGGACTATAGGCATGTATCACTATGCCATTTTTATTTTAAAAAATAAGAATCACATCACTTCCAACTAATTCCTAATTTGGCATTTATCAGCTCTATGATCTTTAACAACTTCATTTTGACACCTCCTTATCTTTTGCTGCCATTTAATTTTTTTATTTTTTTTTTTAAGATTTATTTATTTTATCTGAGTACACTGTTGCTCTCTTCAGACACACCAGAAGACAGCATCAGATCCCATTACAGATGGTTGTGAGTCACCATGTGGTTGCTGGGAATTGAACTCAGGACCTCTGGAAGAGCAGTCAGTGTTCTTAACCGCTGAGTCACCTCCACAGCTCGCCGTTTAATTTTCTGACTTGGGAGTCTCCCTATATAGTCTTGACTGGCCTCAAGCTGGCCTCTGCCTACCAAATTAAAGGATTTAAAGGACACACCACTAATCCCAGCTTTTTTTTTTGTTTTGTGAGATTTTTTTTAACTTCTTTATTCTTAAGATTTATTTTTATTTTCTCTATTTACATGAGAGCTGAGTGTATGTATGCCATGTATAGGAGCGACTGCAGAAGCCTGAAGGGAGCTGTCAGGAACTGGAGTTAAAGTGGTTGTTAGCCACAAGGTGGTGCTGCTAAGAAGCAAATTTAGGTCCTCTACAAGTGCAATACCATGGTCTTCACTGCAGAGAGCTATCTCTCTTCTCCAGTCTGATCCTTATTTTTAAAACTTAGGTATTCAAGGTCATGCTGGCAGATGCTTATGCAAGGCCCTAGGTGATTGCTTACATGAGGCAAAAAAGAAAGCCCTAAGGTATCAGCTGTTGTGTTACAGATGAGAGGGCATGCACAGAACGTGAACTTAATGATTATTGGATATTATGAAAAAGTATTAAGAATTATTAAGAACTATTAAGAACTTAAGAATGTTATAAGTTGCCTGCCAAGGTAGTGCATGCCTATAATCCCAGAGTTTGGGTGAAGACAGGAAGGTCAGCAGTTCAATCCTATCTTTAGCTACATAGAGTTCCAAGCCAGCCTGGGCTATATGAAATACTGACTCAAGAAAAACAAAGAATGTGATGTTTGTATCTTGAGATCCTGTCTCAGAACAAAGAAAAAAAAAAAAAAGGTTGTGATGTTTACTTTAAAAGACTAAGCTACAGGTTGTATAGTACAATTACTGCCTGGCCGTCTGTCTCCCTGCAGAATAGTCAATAACCAGTATTTTTAAAATGAAAAAATTTAAAGGACCACTAGATTAGAAACTTATACCTACACACACATCTGTAATCTCAGTGACTCAGAAAGTTGGACAGGAAGATTCAGGCTACCAATCCCATCTCAAGGGGTAAGGGGTGGGGGAGCAAGCTAGACAAAACTCCTTCAATTTCCATTATAACCTTTTCTTCTCCTGACAAATATTCATGAATATTTTATTCATATAGCATAGTTTAGAATTTGCTTAATGTTTCATATGTATACACACACACACACATTTGGAAGGGTGCCAATGGGGACACAGGGCTTCTCTGTGTAGCCCTCCCTGGCTGTCCTGGAACTCACACTGGGTCTAGATCTCATAGATTCACCTGCTTCTGCCTCTGCCCCCTAACCCCCAGTGTTGGGATTAAAGGCATGTGCCACCACAATTTGGCTGTTTTTAAAGATTTTTTTAAGTCTTGTCAACTATGTAAATACAAAGACAGAACCTATTTTCTACAGTTAGTATAGTGCGCTCATTACATCACCATTATGTCTCATTATTGTCTCCCACGTGGGTTCTAAGCAATTAAAGGCACAGAGCCTTATACTTTTTACCTTTATACCCTGAGACCTTCCACACAAAATAGGTCTCAATAAATGTTGGTTGAATGGATATATGGCATAACCTTTTCCCTTCAACACCTTACATAATATTCTACACAAACAGGGGTTCCATAACTTGTTGAACTCTCACAAAAAAATTTTGTTCAACTACCACATAAAGCTTTACCTTGTCCCAGAAAAGTTCAGTTACAAACACCACAAACTAAGTTTTCCTCTAATACACATCAAATAAGTGGGTTCCATGACTATATTTACGATAGCTCAAGGATTTAAAAGCCATTATTCTAATTAATGAGTTTAGAATCTCAATATGGCAAAATCCGGTTATATAATCAAAAGAAGTTACTCTTCATATACCTACAAAATAGAAAAAAAAATTGGAAAGCTTGTTTCTGCAGATTAAAATGGCTAAATTATCTTTACCCCTGACATGAAGCCATGATTTCCATTAGAAATGAATTAACCAGCCAAAAAGTCCAAACTCAACTCCTGAAAACAGCTCTTGAGATTCAGAGGATAAATTTTTTTTCCCTCAGTAATTTTAATTTCTTAAGGTTGCTTTTATTTCCAGGTATTCAAAATTTATTCTGTCTCTAAAATAAAACCTCACCTATTTCTTCAAAGATAATGTGAATGGGTGTACTGTGGAAACAGTATGGTTTCTATGCAAGATACTAAAACTTCCCCTAGATTGAGTGTTCAACCTCCTGTTACAACAGAAACACTTTCTTAGTTTTAAGTTCTATTTGTGAAAGGTTTGAGTGTCTTACTGTACATTCTTTTGCCATATCGTCTCTACTGATTTTACACTGCATATATAATTCCACGAGCACATCGTAAAGGAATTCTACATTTGAATGAATCTGAGGAAAAAACGTGTTGTGAACACACACCCCCTTCCTTCAGCTCACAAACGCTCCAGAGGAAGCACACCTCATGGTTTGTGGGCTTTTTTTTCTCAAGAATGTCTCTCTCCCGCCCCCACCCCACACTTTATTTTAGAGCAGCAATCAATCACTATCCTACTCACAGTCTCTACGCTAAAAAGATCCTCTCCAACTAATACTAGTTTACCAAGACTTCTCCTTCCACAAGTCCAGAGTGTTCGTTCGTTCGATTATTTCTTTGGCAAAGGGAACGGAAAGCTGGAAGGTTCCGGGACGCCACCATTCCCGCCACACCATTTAGGAGTCAGGTGCTGGCCGAGTGGCCCAGCTCAGCCTTAGGTGGAGCGGGGAGGGAATGGGTGCTTGCAAAAATCTGACTCTCCCTCTTTTCCGCACTCCTGTCCCCCCCACCCCCCAACACTGGAAAAATCAACGTGGGCCCAACTCTTTACTCCCATTCAACATACCCTCTTGTGCGCATTACCCCCATTTTCTTCCCACTTCTTTCGGATGCAGCTTGGCTCCTTTTATCTGGTTCTTAGTCTCCTTACCCTCCAAGCCTCCAACACTTGCATCCCTCTCCGCTCCCACACCTGCCCCCCTTGAGCCCAATTCTACCCGGGTCTCCCTGCCCCCTGTCCCCGGACCTCCGAGCAGCGCCAACCCTCCCCTGCTGCCCCAGCTCAGAAAGACGCCCCGTCCCACTGCGCGCAGAACGTAAGTCCCTCCTAACACGTCACCCCGGGGTGCAGGTCCCCCGACACCCGACCTTCCCCACCCCCTCCCCCTGCGCTCCCCCTGCACCCCGTTTCCGCCGGCCCCGCCCCCCTGAGAGTGTCGCACTCACCGCTCCCGCCGTCGCATCCTTAACCGCCGCGGCTGCTATAGCTACAGGGAGCCAAGGCAACCAACTCTCGCGATACTTCCCTCGGCGTCGACGAGAACCGTGGAAAAGAGACTCGCTGGAAAATGAGTCTGGCGACTGACGACTGAGGTTGTCTCGCGATAGTCATGTGTAAGATGGCGGCGGCGGGGCGGCTCAGGGTGAGCCGGGGAAGATTTGGAGGTGGGACGCCGCCCAGGACCAATTGCTCTGACCGAGTCGAAGAACGCCGGCTAGCCGGTGGTCTGTTCCCGCTGGGGACAGTTATTATGGCAGACCCTCTACCGAAATAAACTTGGTCATGGGCGCTCCTTCCTCTTCAGACTGAGAACTGTTTACCGTAGGTTCCGTTTCTCTGACATTTTCCCTTCTTGTGGAATTGTTGCTGATGGAGTGGGTAGGCCCGAAATTGACCTCCTCACCTCAGGTTACCTTCAAGAATTTTTCATCCGTTCTTCTACCCTCTGCCAAACTTACCTGGCTTCCTCGGGAAAAGTTTATCCCAGGTGCCCCGCCCCATCAATTTTTGAGACCAAAATAGGAAGTAAATCACAGGTCCACACACAAGAATGAAAGAAAGAAGGAAAACAAACAAATAAACACTCTTAGGTGTTTAGCCGAGAGATGCAAACGGAAATTGTTGATTGCGGTCCTGTGCTTACATCCTCTGAATCTCTGTCTCTGATCTCATGCCAATAAAGCAAGTCTATGAAGCGGAAGGATTTATGGGACATTGGTCAACAAGGAGGAATGAAACAGGGAATGAACAGGACAATGGAAATTGGAAAGAATTTTTACCTCTGGAAGCCTTTGAGTAGTCTGTGCTTTTAGTTCTGGCAAGTAAAAACTGCTAACCACAATGTACAACTTAAATTTTCCACTTGCTACATTTATAGCAAAATTAATTTCACTAATATTTTTAATCGCTTCCATTTCTAATCAGGCCAGATGTGCTGGCTCATGCCTTTAGTCCCAGAACTCGGTAGACAAAGAAAAGTAGATCTCTTGCAAGTTACAGGCCACTCTGGTCTACATAGTGAATTCCAGGGCAACCAGTGCTACCTGTCTCTGAAAATTAATTAATTTTTAAAAAATCATTTGTAATCAATATTAATCTATTTCATTTTTAAGACAAGGTCTCATTCTGTCCACCCTGACTAGCCTGGAATTCACAGATATCGCCTGCCTCTGCCTCCCAAGTGCTAGAATTAAAGTCCTGCAATACCACTCATCCAAGATTGTTTTTTTCCCCTTTTTCAGAAACCGGTGTTTAGAGGCTGAAGAGAGATCTCAGCGGTTACGAGTATTTATGGAGAGTGTAGCTCTTAGACAGGACCAGGATTCAACTAACAACTCCAGTTCTAGAGGCTCTAATGCATTCTAGCTTCTGTGGACACTGCATGCGTAAGGTGCACAGACATGTAGGCAAAACATCTATAAGACATGAAAAAAATAAGAATAAAAAGTTTTAAAATACTTATTTTGTATTTCAGTCTCAACCAGAAATGTTTAATGAACTCTAAGTAATCACATGCAGTTCTCTAGTAAGTACAATATTGTACAACATAGACTTTGTCTCTGTAATATTGAATGAGCACTCTACCAGAGGAATAATATTCCAGGTATGTGATTTATAAAAGAGGGACCTTTGAAATTGCTAACTCAATGGCTGCAGAAGCTAGGCAAATAATAACAAAAGCTAGCCTTGAATAATACAAAAACCAGTGAGTACCAGAACCCACTAGAATCACAAATTCTTATCTGAAAGGACTCCCTTGAGTTCCTTTGTTTTTGAAACAATGTCTCACTATGTAGCTCTGGCTGTTGGGGAACTCTCTCTGCTCTGTAGATCAAGCTGGCCTTGAGCTCAGAGGTTCACCTGCCTTTCAAGTGCTAGGACTAAAGGCATGTGTCACCACACTTGGCTTCTCCTGAGTTTTAAAACAGAACAAACAATGCATCTGTGAAGGCTTAAGTTCAATCCCCAACACCACAGAAAAAATAAAGATAGTGGCCTGGGTGTGGTGGCAAAGCCTAGCCACAAGGTCTAGGCTAGCCCATTCCACACACAGTTTCAGTCCATCTAGAGCTACACAGACCCTTCAAAAGAAAAAAAATATGATGGCAGAAGACATTGAAGAAGAGAACACTTTTCTCAAGCTACTAGAGAATGGGACCCAAATTCCCTAGTCAAGCCTGCCACTAGGCTATTAGAGAGGCTCTCAACCTTTGGGTCATGACCCCTTGGGGCGTCAAATGACTCTTTCAGGGTTTGCATATCAAATATCCTGCATATGAGATGTCTACATTACAATTTATAACAGTAGCAAAATTGCAGTTAATGAAGTAGCAATAAAGTACTTTGATGGTTTGGAGGGTCACACAACATGGGGAACTGTATTAAAGGGTTGCACAGCATTAGGAAGGCTGAGAATCACTGCTCTATAACATACTCAGACATTAACTTCATTTTATGTTTTGTCTTTTTCTTTTTTAAATTCTTTTTTTTTTTTTTCCCCGAGACAGGGTTTCTCTGTGTAGCCCTGGCTGTCCTGAAACTCACTCGGTAGACCAGGCTGGCCTCGAACTCAGAAATCCGCCTGCCTCTGCCTCCCAAGTGCTGGGATTAAAGGCGTGCGCCACCACCACCCGGCAAGATTAAACATTTGTTAAAGAATACAGATGAGGGTTGGAGCAGGAACTCAGTAATTAAGGATTTATATTACTCTTCCAGAGGACCTGATTTTTAATCCCAGCACCCACATCAGGAAGCTCACAACCCCTTGTAACTACAGTTCCAAGGGAGCCAACACTTTTTCTGGCCTCTAAGGGCACCTGCACTCATGAGGTCACAACAGCATAGACATATACACATAATTTAAAAATATTTTTTAAAAGGAACACACTCCCTGTTCCAAAGACTGAGGGATCATTCCAGAAGTGGAGGCATAAAAAGTGTAAGCCAGAGACAAGGGATGTCTACAAAGTAATGCTGTCTTCTGGACACAGCAAAGCTGCAGCACAAATGACCTTATCGTAGTTGGGACAGCATGCAGAAGGCCTGTATTAGCCCAAGGTAGACCACATCCCAAGCATGGAGAGGGGAGTTTGACAGAAAGTCCCACCCCTAACCAAGGAGCTAGTGGCATTGTCAGCTTCTGGGAGAGGGGAAGTCAGTTTTCTCAGTGGAAAGCCACACATCCAATATTATATACAGCATAATTTGACCTTGATGAAGAAAAAATTTAAAAGACACAAAGTTAGGTGGGTAGAGAAGAGGGTAAATCTTGGAAGTGTTGGATAAGAAGGATGAATATAATTGTACAAATTTTTCAAAGAAATAATAAATGAAGAATATAGACGGGCCTGAAACCAGCTGTGTGGCAGAGCATGTCACCTGGAATGTGTTAGCCCTGCATTGAAAACAATATGCAAGTGTAGAAATGTAGCTCAGTGGGTAGAGCACTTGCCTAACAGGCACAAGCCCTGGGTTTCCTCCCTACCACTGCATGAATGGAACATGGTGATACAGACATTCCTATAATCAGCACTTGAGAGATAGAAGTTCAAGGCCAGCTGGGATACACAGGATCTTGTCACAAGAAAATAGCAAAAAGACTACAGTTCTCAGCCTCTAGCAGAGAGGTCCCATAGCCTTCAGGCCTGAGAATCTGGTGGAGACTAAGAACTCTTTCCAAACCTATCTTACACTGCCCTAGCTATATTACCTCAGCATTTACATCCTTGGGACAAGCTCAGAGCACTTCCCATTTCAGACTATCTGAACATAGGATTCTTTTTCCTTCATCTGTAGGGAATATGATCTGAACCTTCCCGTGTGCCTAAAACTGAAGATAGTACCAAAACCTGAATGTACTAGGTTTTTTATGTTTGCATATGAATGATAGAATTTTTATTTATAGAGCTGGTGGTATAGCTTATGGTAGAGCACTTAACATTCATGTGACCCTAGTTTGATCCTCAGTACCACAAAATAAATTAAGTTTAACTTTATTTTTATAGAAATTAGCAAGAATTGATAAAATACACAATCATAGCAATATGCCAAGTATTTAGACTGAGAACACAGTACTACTCTATTTCAAGTACAATAGCTGAGATGATTTCTTTTAGAGGTTAGCTTTTATGGCCTGGGTATGCTACATAAAGGAAACAGTATAGTGAGCATACTTTCCAGCATACTACTATGACAGTGTGCGATTCAAACCTTTAGACTTGTGTTGGGGATAGAGCGATGGCTGAGCAGTTAAAAGCACGTGTTGCCCTTACAGAGGATCTGAGTTCAGTTCCCATCAAACAACCATTTGTAAATACAGTTCAGGGGGATCTGACCCTTCTCTGACCTCAGGCACTACATGAACATGGTACTCATACAAACACAAAGATACACATAAAGCAAAATAAATCCTTTGTTGTTGTTGTTGTTGTTGTTGTTGTTGTTTTGAGACAGAGGCAGTTTTTAACACTGCCCAGCTAAAATAAATCTTTTAAAATACATATTTCTGCTGGACATAGTAGCACATGCCTTTGATCCCAGCACTCCAGAGGCAGAGGGAGAAGGATCACTGTGAGTTCAAGGCCAGCCTGGTCTACAAAGCAAGTTCCAGGACAGCCAGGACTGCACAGAGAAACCTTGTTTTGAAATAAAAAAAAAAAAATTCTTTTTCTGAAATTTTTTATTTAACATTTCTGGAGTTCAAGTATATTCTATTATTTCTCTTTATATAGGAGCACCAACATTGGCAAACAGGACAAGATTTGGTGGCCAAACACTCCACTTTTGTTTTCCTGAGGGGCCAGTTCTGAGGTATATTGTTGATTGGTTGGTTGGTTTCTATCTAGTTTTTGTTGTTGTTGTTGCTGCTACTGCTGTTGTTTGGTGTGTGTGTGTGTGTGTGTGTGTGTGTGTGTGTGTGTGTGTGTGTGTGTGTTTAGACAGGGTTTCTTCATGTAGCCATGGCTGTCCTAGGACTGATCTGCTTGTCTCTGCATCCCAAGTGCTGGGGTTAAAGGAATGCACCACCACTTCCTAGCCTGAGGTAACATTTCTCAGGATTTGCCAGCACATAGAGATCACCTGAAGGAAGTAATGAAACAGGTCCTCAGCCCGAATTTGCATTCATTCCCCCCACCCCTTTTTTTTTCAGCCTCCCAATCCCCGATCCTGAAATTCTCTTTGTTGTTCATCCAGGTCTTGAACTTAAGATGGTCCTTCTGCCTCAGCACTAAATACTGTGGTTTTATAGGCCTGAGCCACCACATCCATCTGCATTTCATTTTTTGTTTCTCGGTTTTTTGTTATTATTGTTTGAGACAGAGACTTGCTGTGTAGCCCTCTCTGGCTGTCCTCAAACACAAGACTTCATCTCATGTAATACCGAATAATATTGTTTGTTTATAGCTGATGAATGTGTTTTTGTGGTGTCAATGGCATCAATGCAGGTCCATGTGTAAGCAACCAAAGCTCACATACGATCCTAAAGTCTGAACTAAGAGTGTTTAGTACTTTGCTTTAATTAGCCTTTGTGCATAATCAGCCTCAATTCTCATCTGCCTTCAAACACCAGAGGAAGAATGAGTTCATTTCCTTGAAGTTTATTGACTGTTAGCGGTGGCAGAGAAAATTCCATAACAGAGCAGATTCTGTAGGGAACAGCAGGATGGGAGCTCTGAGCTGGTGAGGAGGGATGCTTTGGAATGGGAACTTGAATTGTGGAAAAGCAGTGGCTCCCACCCTTTACCCTCCATTGCCACAAGAATACTGAAGTAACAGTTGGGGCATCCTGTCCAGCATCCCCTCTCAAATTGGAACCAGAGAGGGGAAATGATGCATATGACAGGAGGAGACACTTCACAGCTCCTCTGTCTCTCCATCCAAGGGGACACCAATATCCACGTTGTAGTCTACATGCTCCCCAGAGCTCAACCAAGGAATAGGGGTTCGGTTGAAAGAAGGCCTGTTGGAGAGGTTCTGGTTGTAGAGGACCAGGGGTTCACTCAGCAGAGGCCCCAGGTCAAACTTGGGCATCTGGAAGGTCATGCGTTTGGAGGCCTTCTCATATCCACCGTAGGGCATTGCTGTCCTGAAGGGGTGGGGAGGGGATGTTACATAGTTAAGAATCAGAATAAAAGAGAAAGTACTTATTAATGAGCTGTCACCCTATTTTAAGGGAGGAGAGTCCATAAATCATAGAAATTGCTTCTGTGCTTCCGGTTCTCCTTCTCCCTAAACACCCACTTACCTGGCTTGCTCGTCTGTTCAAAGTAAGTGATGAGAGGAGTCTAGTACACTACATGGTCTCATGGATAGGTGTGACATACACCAGCATTTTGGCCCCAAATACTAAAAGGCCAACAGTATGAAACTATCTTTTTTCTTTTCTTTCTTTCTTTCTTTTTTTTTTTTGTTTTGTTTTGTTTTTTGTGTTTTTGGTTTTTTTTGAGACAGGGTTTCTCTGTGTAGCCCTGGCTGTCCTGGAACTCACTCTGTAGACAAGGCTGGCTTCCAGAAATCTACCTGCCTCTGCCTCCCAAGTTCTGGGATTAAAGGCGTGGGCCACCACCGCCGGCTAAACCATCTGAAATACAGTGTAGATTGTAATTTACAACTCCAACTCTACCCTCATCTCAGTGGAGAGTGGCTGGGGGGCTTGTCCATCACATGCAAAAGCACTTCTGTGGACCTTCCTCAACCTGCTCTCACACAGATCTCCTCTCCATGGTCTGCAGTGCCCAGCTCTAAAACAATAGAACCTTGAAGCAGGGTATAAAGAAAGAATTATCCTGTAGTAAGGACATCGTCACCTTGAATGAGAGGGAGCCAGGAGACACCTCCAACCATAAAGTATAGAGTCCCCATTTTACCTTCAAAAAACCCAAGCTGAAAAAAATCAGTCCCAAACCTCTGATCAGTGAACTAACATAGAGGTCTTGCTTCCCAACAAATCTTTCCTTCACCACGCTGCTCCAGGAGGCAAGAGAAAAATCCTCCATGAGGGTCTCATATTCCTGCTTGTTACAACTTAGCCCCCTTCTGAAACATTTGAACTAAAACCACATGCCAAGTAAAACAGTATCACACAGTGGAATACATCTGGTTCCTTTCCCACTATCCTACCTGTTGAAGGACTTATATTTGGGGAGTTCAGCTTTGGCCCCGTATGCCAGTAGGTCAATGCCAAGTTCCACTTTTTGCTGAGGGTCAACCCCCATGGCCCGATCCCATGGGGAAATATAAGTCTTGAACACAGTGATATGTTTTCCATCTCCACCTGCCTGGTCACCTGGCAGCCATGAAAGAGAAACATAAATCAAATAATGGCAGCTATTATTAGTAGCTAATGAAAGCTAATCCCATATGCTACCACTAGGGAAGTTGCTGAGTCTAGGGCCAGAGGTATAATATTCTGGGAATTGTTAATGGTTTGTAACATAATGGTCATTTGGGATGAGATTTGTGACTGAATCAGAGAAAGCAGGAAAAAAACTTAAACAATAAGGCTGTGGGTGGAGCAAACAAATTGCTGTATCCTGTATTCCTCCTGGGTCCAAGACACCTGGGTCTCTCTCTTCCCATATCTCAACTAGGCCTCATTCCTAGGGACATGTCTGCCCTGGGGATCAGACACATTACTTCTGGTGAGAATACTTGCCTGATCCGGGCTCACCAACCCCTACTGTGCCAGCAGCTCCTCCTCCGCCAGCTTGGCCCCCAGGACCACCTGCACCTCCAGCTCCGAACCCAGAGCCCTGCTGATGGCGGTCAGAGCCATACTGTCCAGCAGAGTCACTGCCTCCAGCCTGGCCTCCACTGCTGCCCTTGCCATAGGAGAAGCCCTGACCAGCTGTCTCCAGCTGTCCCCCCACTGTGGGAAGAAACTTTTGGAAGTGATCCTGAAAAGAGAGTACAAAGCAAGATGAAGATTAGCAATGGGAAGCATATACACAAGGGGGTGACAGCTAAGGGCTAGCTGGAGGGCCCCAAGGCTCTGGGAAATCCCCACTAATGAATGCATAGGAAGATTGTCAGCCTGAGGGAACTTAAGATAAGACAACTCATTTTCTACTCCCTATCCTAGCTTGGCAAAGCAAACCAAGATGTCTCTTCAACAAGAAACTGCAAGGGTCAGTTTCCAGGAAAAATCCAATTTTCATTTGAAAGAAAGACAAAAAGTCAAAAGCAACCCCCCGCCCCCCAAAAGAACCTATCTCTGTCTGTCCCCTTCTCAGTTGGCCCTTCAGGGAGCCCTCTCTTTCCCTGCTCAGGCTCCTCTCCTCCTCCGGATGGCCCATTAGGCCAGAGCTTGCTTACAGTGAAACCATAGCAGGTGAAGCGGGGGAGGAGGGCCAAAAGGGCAACACTGGTTTGGGCTTCAAAGCCTAAAAATAACCCCACCAACTCCTTGAGGAGGCCCTCCTGGCCACCTTACAGTGTCCCCCATGCTCCACCCAGTGTAACCAGACCCAGCACAGAGGAGGGCTTTTGGGTTCCTAAAGTTAGCTATGACCCACTCAGCACTTTTGCTCTGATCCTGCAGAAGGGCTAGTGACAGACACTCCTGCTTGGCCATATCCATGTTCGCATCTAATTCCACGGTTCCCCAAGCACCCAGAGAAGGTGGAGGAGGAAGAGAGGAAATGGAGCCGGTCCCCTTCTCCTCCTCGGTGGTAACATTCTGTACCTGGCCTCTCTCCAATCCTTACTTTTCTTGTCTTGGAGAAGCCTGACTAGAAGACGTGTGACCTTAAAGAAGGAAGATTTTAGCTCCCCTGTCTGGCATCTTTCAAAATGAAGATGGCTATAAAACCTCAGTAAACTCTTCTAACATCCCAAGATTTACCAAATAAAATTATAATCACTCAAATTTAATGTTCAGGCATATAACATTTTTAGTAAAAAAAAAAAATGCCTTAAATATGTAATGGGATGTGTTTACATTAAGAAAGTATTTGTAGTTGATAGGTGGTGGCACACACCTTTAATCCCAGCACTCAGAAGGAAGAGGCAGGTGAATCTCTGTGAGTTTGAAGCCAGCCTGGTCTACAAAGCAAGTTCCAGGACAAGCCAGGACTACACAGAGAAATTCTGTCTCCAAAATTCAAAACCCAAATCAAAAAAAAAAAAAAAAAAAAAGAATGTTGTGTATAGCTGGGCGGGAGGTGGTGGCGCATGCCTTTAGTCCCAGCACTTGGGAGGCAGAGGCAGGCAGATTTCTGAGTTCAAGACCAGCCTGGTCTACAGAGTGAGTTTCAGGACAGCCAGGACTACACAGAGAAACCCTGTCTCAAAAAAACCAAAAAAAAAAAAAAAAAGAAAAATGTTGTGTATATAAATTTAAAATATAGCAAGCACATCTTTAACCTTGGGAATCAGGAGACAGAAGCAAGCAGAGCTTTGTGATTTGTGAGTTTGAGACCAGCATGGTCTACATAGTTCCAGGCTATCCAGATTTACATGGTAAGATTCTAAAAACAGCAACAACAAAAACCTAATTTTTATTATTGAAATCTTATGTTGTTTTTTTAAATCCAAAAAGTTACATGTTACAGGCAATGTATTTAACAACAATGTATGTAAAAACTTTTCTCCAATTCACAAGCAATCCTTCCTCAGCCTCCTCAGAGACCCAGCTCATTATATAAATCTGGAGGTCAAATTTAGCTGGGTACTCTCTTTGAACTTTTGCTTGCTTACTGTTTGAGGGAGGGGGTATCATTTACTGGAAATGAAACTTAGGGTCCCTGCATTCTAAGCACCTGCTCTGCCACTCAGCTATACAGTCAGCCTCAAGATTCTGTAGGTTTTCATTCTTGTTTCATGTCTCCAATAATACAAAGAACACATTTTAGTCGAAAGTTACTAATTGTGTATCTTAGTGTCAAAATACAGGACAGGGTGTCCTGTGTTTTATCTGGTGACCCTATTTTAACATGTGGCCACACTGGAAGGAATTTTCTTCCTAAGGGTGTGGTCCTCATGCCTGCACTGGCTGTAGGATGAGGGCTATAAGCTTCAGAAACGGACTGTAACCCACCCTAGAGTTGTTGGGAACATAATATATGCAGGGGCTGAATGAGCTGCTCATTATCATGGAGAGGAGGGTGTGGCATTTGGGGGATACAGGGGAGGGGGGCCGCTACTGAGAAACTTCCAGGAAAGACACTGGGCTTTGAGAGAGGGTTTGACATCCATATTGTCCATACTCACCATTGAGCTGTCAGAGAAAACATCGGGGTGGTTCTCATAGATAAATTTCTCCACTCGCATCTGCCGCAGCTTGAACATCTTGGAGCCTCGGTTGGTAAGGAGCGAGAGCTCCTCCAACATCACATCCCTTGGGACACTGATCTTCTTGCCCAGGTTCAGGCCAGAGCTCTCCCGGCCACCTTATCCAGAAGGTAGAGAAGATGCAATAGACAGGAAATGAGGGCTTTCTGGACTGAGAAGGAAAGCACCACCCACAGCTGAGTATATTCTAAAAGAGATCATTTAGGAGGCAGATGCTGACTAGGTCTGTCTGGTTTACAAGAAGTTTTTGTTTGTCTTGTGTATCTTTTAAAAGATTTTTCAAGGATCTATTTACATTTTATATGTATGAGTGTTTTGCCTACATGTATGTATGTGCACCACGTACATGCCTGGTGCCCACAGAGGTGAGAAGAAGGCTCAGATCCCCTGGAACTGGAGTTACTGATGGTTGTGAGCCACCGTGTGGGTGCTGGGAACTGAACCTCTGTCCTCTGCAAGAGCAGCAAGTGCTCTTAATCACTGAGTCATCTCACCATCTCTTCAGTGTGCATGTGTGCCTGCGAGTGTGAGTGTGTGTGTGTGTGTGTGTGTGTGTGTGTGTGTGTGTGTTTGAGACAAGGTCTCACTATGTAGCACTGACTGGCCTGGAATTCACTATTAGACTGATCTGGCCTTGAACTCATAAAGATCTCCCTGCCCCTGCCTTTGCCTCCTGCCCACTGTTCCCTTCCCCCTTCCCTCTGCTCCTTCTCCCTTCTCCCTGCCCCCTGCCCTCCCTTACCCCCTGCCCCTGCCCTTGCCCCTGCCTCTGCCCCTGTCCCCACCTCCTAAGTGCTAGGATTAAAGGCTTGCACCATCATATACCATACACAGTCCATGAGAAGTGTTTTTGTTTTGTTTTGATTTCCTGGCTTGGAGTTAGAGAGAACACAAGGGAACAAAGGGAATGACATATAGGGTTGGAATACTTGAGTAGAGAGGTAACAGGGCCAAGGGGCATAGGCATGGTGTGAAGGAGAATAAGTATAGAGAATACCACAGACAGTGGCCAATGGAGAAATTACACCCTGGGCCTGGAAAGCTGATAGGCCAATCCCATGTGTAACTGCCCATCTCTAATGAACACAGATCCTTGTCTTCTTTCCTTTCTTGTTTTTTCTTCAGTGAACTCTGACTCCAAAGGTATCAGGAGAACTTCACACTTGGTAACCCGTGCGCATCCCCAGGGAGTATGGCTGTGCAGTTTCCTATTTTAAATGCTTACACAAGTTCCCTAGCACTTAGAAATACGGAAGCTAACCATTTGGTGAGGACAAGCCTGTGTCCTCGCACGGACTTCACTGATCATGGGTCCTACTATGATGTCCAGTATCTTTTTTGTTTGTTTGTTTTTTGTTTTTAGTTTTTCGAGACAGGGTTTCTCTGTGTAGCCCTGGCTGTCCTGGAACTCACTCTGTAGACCAGGCTGGCCTTAGAAATCCACCTGCCTCTGCCTCCCAAGTGCTGGGATTAAAGGCATTCACCACCACTGCCCGGCAGATCTCCAGTATCTTAGCAGGGTGTTGCCTCAGAGTAATCAGTGGGAAGGATGGGAGGGAGGCTGCAGAGTGAATGCTGAGTTCCTCCTGCCTCTTCCTCCTGGCCCTTCTTACCTCTCCCATCTCCCCACCTCCCATGCCCTCCACAGCTGCAATTCTTCTTGTTCTTTTCACTCTGACTTACATCCTGTCATTTCTGGGACTCTTGTGTCAGAGATGCTCTTAAAAGCCCTGCATTAAGGAGCTACAAGCACAGACACCCTACCTCCAGTGAGCTCCATAATCAGTTTGCTTGACTTCCTCCTCTTGTTAGGGGCCGGGGTTCCTGAGAGCGGCATGGTGGAGGTGGATTTGACCTGGAAGGAGAGACGGAATGGGAAAATGAGCGTGTGCACTACAGCGGTACTACTTAACTTGGGGTTAAGAAGAAAATTTCTTCAGTTTTTTTTCCGTGTGCATGTTTGCATGTGTATGTGCATGCGTGCATATGTCAGAGAAATTAGTATCCCCAAAACATAAACCGTCACAGTCTTCTGTTTTCTTTGGAAGCAGGACAGGAGGCGGAACTGTGTCCCTTTCCTTACCTCTTACCAACTATCGGTGTCCACCTTCCATATCTCCTGTGTGGGCATTGGAAACACAGCTAAGGCCAAGAGGGGTTTCAAAGACAACGCTGGCAGAGCAATGTACTCAAGCTTCTTGGGCCTGGCATGATTTAAAGTCCTTATTTGTATTGGAATATCAGACTACAATTGTGGCTCCAGACTCTGGCCTCCTCAGACTTCCCTCAAGGTCCAAGGGGGTAAAGAAATGTTCTGCTAGTGTTGAGGAGATTTAGCCAAAACATTCTCCATAGGAAGGAGAGGTTGTTGTTCTTCCAGGAGGCCAACTGGAACGTGGCCTGAAAGGTCATGGGCGTGTTCCTTGCTCCTTCAGGCACTCCTATCCCAAGCTGCAGAGCTGGGGTGGAGAGTGAGCTGAGGGCATTTGAGCTGTGACAGATGTCAGTTCAGGAATATCTTGCATGGGAGTAGAGAATTGTGGGGGGACAGAAACACAGGAATAAGATCTGGCTGTGGATGGGGACAAGGTAGGAAAAGATACGCACTCCACTCTGTCCCTAACAGCTGTGCTGTTTTCTGTGGTGCCCTGTCTCACAAACACAACTACACTCTACCAACTTAGTGGCATCTCAAAGCACCCCTTCCCATCTCTCAGGTACCTCCCAACACATCTTAATTCCTCCCAACTCCTTAGGTCCCTTTCTTTCCAACTCTGTAACTCTGAGTGGACCATTGGCAGCTGAGCAGAGATGAGAAGAGAGGCCACTCCCTGAAGATGAAGAATCACAACTGCAAACACAGAGGTCAGAAGAGTGGGCTCCAGCCCCTTCCTACAGTACAACCACAGACTTACCAGCCGCTCAGTTGATGGTCAGCTCTCCCTGGGGTCCAGCAGCTTTGGAGGACTGAGCTGCTCTGACCAGAGAACCTGAGCCGTAGGGGCAGCACCGGCAGTGGGGGAGGGAGTGGGGGAGGGAGGTTATTAATAGACATGATGAGCACAGGCAGCTCAGATGGCACAGGGGCACTGAGACCCTGGAACTGAGGTCCTGCCCTCCTCGCCTAAGGTTCAGAAAAAGGGAAGGCCTACAAAATGTTCCCACCAGACTGTCTGAGCCAGGAATCAGTCAGCTGAAGGGGTGGGTGTGCCTCCTCTTTGCCTTGAGATCCAAAGAAGCATTTCAGGAGGCAATTGAAAGCAGACAGAGAGAGGTGGCAGAGAAGGAGCAGACAGTGGTGGGTAAGAATTAAAAGTAGGTATAGGAACCAGGCAGTGGTGGCACACGCCTTTAATCCCAGCACTTGGGAGGCAGAGGCAGGCAGAGGCAGGCAGATTTCTGAGTTCAAGGCCAGCCTGGTCTACAGAGTGAGTTCCAGGACAGCTAGGGCTACACAGAGAAACCCTGTCTTGAACCCTCCCCTCCAAAGAGTAGGTATAGGGAAAAATGAAACAGAAAACATGATTTGTGGACCATTCAGGACCATTCCAGGCCAGAGGTGGAGGGGACCCATGAGTGTATTTGGGGGTGGGAGGAATTAAGGCCTTAAGTTGAAGATAGGATGGAAATTTTTACAGTGGCATTACTTCTAACTTCCTGAATAGGTTGGCTTTCTGTCTGAGAGGGTTAGATCTTGGCAGGGTGAGGAACCAACTTAGTCAACCCCAGTACACATGATGTGATAGAGGCCTGTCAGCCCCACTCTGAGTACAGCTGTTCTCAACCTGTGGGTCCTGACCTTGTGGGGGTCAAACAACCCTTTCACAGGGTTAGTTATCAGATATCTTGAATATAGATATTTACAATTCATAACAGTAGCAAAATTACAGTTAAGAAATAGTAACAAAAAATAATTTTATGATGCCAAACATGGTGGTGCACACCTTTAATCCCAGCACTTGAGAGGTATAAACAGATGGATCCTTGAGTTCCAGGCTAGCCTGGTCTACAGAGTGAGTTCCATAACAGCCAGGGCTACACAGACAAACCTTGTCTCACAAAACAAAACAAGACCTAGCATGACGGCACATCCCTTTAATCTCAGCACTTGGGAAGCAGAGGCAGGTGAATCTCTGAGAGTTAAAGGCCAGCCTGATCTACAAACTGAGTTCCAGGACAACCAGGGCTAAGAAACCCTGTCTCAAAATAATAATAATAATAACAACAACAACAACAGCACTAATAATTTTATGGTTGTGGGTCAACACATGAGGTATTATATTACAGGGTCACAGCATTAGGAAGGGTAAGAACCACTGTCTTTCTAAAATATACCCTGGATCTTCCCTCATCTTCTGCTCATGTTCTGAAACTAGCTTGCTTCTTCTGTACCTTTTACACTAATACAGCTGCCTAAGGAATTGGCTTTAAAAAAAAAAAAAAGAAAAGCCGGGCGGTGGTGACGCACACCTTTAATCCCAGCACTTGGGAGGCAGAGGCAGGCGGATTTCTGAGTTCAAGGCCAGCCTGGTCTACAGAGTAAGTTCCAGGACAGCCAGGGCTGCACAGAGAAACCCTGTCTCAAAAAACAAAAAAAAAGGAATTGGCTTTTTTGGGGGGTAGATGTGGTGTTAATTTAGTAAACATATGAAATAACAGGTTTCTTGAGCCCAGCATAGTGATGAATGCCTTTAATCTCAGTACTCCAAAAACACAGACAGGTGGATCTCTTAAGTCCCAGGGCTATACAATAAAACCTTGACTCAAAAATCTTTATGACATTTTTACAAATGTATCATTGTATCATTCACATTCACACCACACCACCCTCTCTTGTTCCCATTCTTCACAGGAAGCAGCTTCTGAAGCTCCCAGAATGCACCCTGTCCTGTGAACTCCCTGGTTGATCCCCATCCTTCCTGACCACACCCTTCTTCTATCCTATTCTTGCTTTGTTTAAACTAGGGGCTGAAAGTCCTCCCTACACACACAGCAGGTGGCTGCTGCCCAGACCTTTCATCTTTGGTTCATTTCCTCCTAAACCAAGGAACAGGAGAAAAAAAACCACATAGTGAAAGGTGACTTTGTTATTACTACTACAGTCCTGCTCCCTCCCCCAAATAAAAACCCCTTAAGATCTAATCTCATACAACCAAATATCTGAAATATAATATATAAAGACATGCTATTTAGCCTATGATGTCTCAGACCTTTTGGGATTTTTAAGATGCTGCACTTGGGAGCACCTGGTTATTGGCACAAATATGCCCCCTGCTGGTAAGCTAAGTAATGAGACTTTCCTTCTCTGTCTGTCCAGTCAGTCCCCAAATTCTTATTTTAGTTTCACTCCACACACACTCTTCTGTCTTCCATGCCACCCATACCTGACACTATATTTCTATCTTATGATTCCCAGAGAATGCTTAACACAGTTACTTCCTCTGAGGAGCCAGGAAATGCCCATGGCAAAGGGCTCGATCGTGCGAACTGAGCCTGGCCTAGAAAGAATGAACTTCCGGAGAAGAGGGAGAGGCTCTACGTGGAGAGACTGCAGAATAAACTGAGCAGAGGAGTGGTAAAGATTAGATCAAGGCAAGATGGCTGGCAGGGCAGGAGGGAAGGCAGGGAGAGAGACAAGGAGCCAGGATCAGATCAGCACAATGGGCTAGAAAAGGCCACAAAGACATCAGGATTGGGTATAAAACCAGAAGAGATGACAGAAACAGATGGTTGTGGGCATATGTTTATTCTTGTGCACAAACCAAAGAATTGTGACATCCAATATTGCAAAGGAAAAGATTGGTTTCCAGGTCAAACAGCAAGCATGGCTGGTGACAGTCTTCATGGAAGGACAGTCTTTGCCCTTCTGGGATCAGACATGAGGGGCTGAAGCTACAGAGCTGGGCTTCTATGGGTAAGGTGGGACAAAAAAGAGGTTTGGGCTCAGTGTTGCCCTTAACTTTCCAGGTCATCAGGATGAGCTCCAGAAGGTGGAAGGTTAGGTCACAGAGGCAGCAGCCACTGCACATCCACTACACATCCTCCAGCTTCGCTCTAACAAAGGCATCTTCTCCTGAGTTTGGAACTCCCCCAGACCCTTCTCACACAGTTGGTTTCTTGTTGGCCAGCTTTACTCTCCTCCTTGGTCACTTTCACCCATTCCAGCCTTGTTCCTGGTTTCTGCCTCACTCTCCCCATCCTCTCTGGCTCTCTTCACCATACTTTCTGTCTTACACTCATTAAGCAGTTCAGAAGAAACTTTTTCTTTCTTTCTTTTTTCTTTTTTACTTTCTGGATTCTGATGTGCTCACTACAAGGTCCTGGTTGCTAACTTTCTGTAATCTAAGAAAATAGAAATAGAATTCTTAGTTTTATTCTGGGTCTAGTTTGTATAACACAGACCCATGAATATTTCCCCTGCCTCCTGTCAAACTCATTAATTTCACATGATACTGTGCAATACCTCTGGATGCTACAGATGCTCCTCTCTCAGGAGCTTTTCTACAGTAGCTCTTCTCCCACACTGGATTCTTTATGAAGCTATCTGACCCTTCCAGTAGGAGGGGAAAAAAACTCCTCTCTTACCTTTGCCTCACATGTATATGTATTCTAGAGCAGATCTAACCACACACATTTGTGAAAGCCTGCGCGCGCGCGCGCGCGCGCGCGCACACACACACACACACACACACACACACACACACGCCTAGGCGGTATGCCAACTAACCTAGGGAAAGCAGAGTGAGGAGTATGCAGGGCAGAGGGGTTCAGGACACAGTTAAGCCTCTTAGTTGCTTGCCTCTAGTGAGTGAGCGTGTTGTCTGAGATCTCAGTGGTCACTTCACAGTGTGCTTTTTACCTAACACTAAAGTGCTGCCCACAGAGAGAAACACAAATGCAAAACAAAACCAGAAACCTGCTGAGACCTCTGCGTGGAGAAGCCAGACAGGCAAGGAAATATAGAGAAGATTCTAAAGCACAGATAATGGGCTTAAAAGCACCAGCAGGGAGCTGAGGAAACTGAGGAAGCTGAGGAAGCTGAGGAGAAATACTATCTCTGGCAAGAGGCAATCAGCCTCAGATGTGAGGACAAAGCAGAAGAAACTTCTGGGACTCTAAGTTACATTACTTGGTCCTGGGACCTCTTCCTTGCTCACTGGTGCCCTGCCCCCGGTCTCCAGACATGAGCCTGCAACCCTGTTCTGGTGGCTGAGAACCGGGGCCTGGCTACTTGAAAACCACAGGAACTGGGAGTGGCAGCAAAGCTCCTGAGAGACTCTTGATGGTCTGGGTTAGGGACAGGGGATGAGGCCAGCTCTGCCCTCCAAATGGGTTCGTCCAGAGTGGTAGCTGCTCTGGGGGCAAGCACAGTGGGAGCCAAGGGTTCTGCAGTGGGCTGGGGTGCGGGAGTGGAAAATCTGCGGATCTCCTGGACTCGGGCAGTTTTGGGAGGCCCTGAAGTGGGGCCAGGAGTTAAAGGACCCTCGTCAAAACAAAACATGGCAGTTTTAAGTTGGTATGGCTGATGCCGCATGAAATCCAGGGCCTTGATACCCTGCTTAGGGGTCGCCCGAGGTCCCTGGGATTGGGCCTTATTGGGGAGAGTTCGGGCAGCTTGGGGAAAAAAGGGTGAGAGGAGTGGGTTGTAAGCAATAGGAGGTGGGGCACGGATGTTGGGTGAGTATTTCCAGGATGGGGGCAGTGAGGGTGTAGGAGAAGGACTTCTAGGGCGAAGGCCTGGATTAAGGCTAGAGCCAGGTGTAGCTTCCACCACGTACCTATCGGCACGGCTCTGCCGTTTGGCAAATAGCTCCCCACCCCTCCCCTGCAGCCTTGGGAGCTCAGGGATTCCAGCCGTAGAGGTCGATCCATTCACTAGCCCATCAAGGAGCCCTCGAGACCCGGGTTTAGGAGCCACAGGGGGTGGAGTCTTAGGCGTTGTTGGGGGTGGAGTTTTGGAAGTCACTGGAGGCGGGGTTTTTGGTGACACTTGAGACAAGGTCTTGTAACTCCTGCCCCCTAGTGGCTGCATGAAGTTACAGGCTTCAGCTCCGAGGCTTAAAGCGTCCTCCTCTGGACCGGATTCCGCACCGCCCGCCCGAGGTTTTTCATCCAGGTTCTGCACCAGTGATAGCAGCTCGGGGTTGGGCGAGTTCTTCGTCTCTTCCTTTCCAGGCCGGAACATCTGCTTGCGGGTGCCCCGGCGCCGAGCCTCCTGCAGGATGCCGGTGCGGGCAGCTGGCACAGAGATGCGCTGCTCCCGAGCGCTGGCAGGCTCGGGGGCCGCCGGGCCGGACGCCTCTGAGCGCGCAGAGTTTCTCAGAGGAGTGGACAAGAAGATGGAAGCCGTGGACGTCATGGCAGCAGCGCTAGGAGGAGTGGGAGGCTCTGGGGCGCCTCCTGGTGTAACGGGCCGGCTCGGGGCTGGGATGTACAAGGAGCTGGTAGCGGTCACAGGACCGGAGGAACGTTGGGTGCTATTGGAAGCCCCGGAGACCGGCGTGTGGCTGGGTACCACTGTGGTGAAGCTGGGCAGAGGGGTGGGCCCCTGTAGAGGGGCTGCGAAAGGGGACGGGGCGGGACTCGTGCCCCCCAAGCCTTCATTCACCTTCTTAGGGGCTAAGGGCCGGAAAATCACTGAGGTGGTACCTGACCTTTGCCCTTGTAAACCTGGGGTAAAAGGCCTCGCTGATCTGTTAAAGATACTTGGCGCAGGGCTTGGGGCTCCACCATCCGGGAAGAAGGGGCTAGGGCTGACTGCAGGGGCCGACAAAGGGCTGAGTGGGAGCACAGCTGCCTCTGGGGGAGCACTCTGAGCTCGAGGTGGGGACTGCAGACTCTGCCCATTAAGCATAGCTGCTGGGCCCACCTGAGCTAGCTCCTGAGAGCTGGAGGCTACCCTCTGGCGCTGCTGTTCAAAAAGCTGGACCCCTCGCCCAGAGACCTCACTTAGCTGCCCTCCCAGTCCAGAGCTCTGACTCTCTGCTGTGCCTGAGCCAGCCCTAGCCAGCTCCATGTCTAGATAAGGGCTGTCCCAGTCGGATTGATTTGTAAGGCTTCGGGCGTCTGAGAAGGCCTCCTCGTCCAGCTCTGACTCACTCGTTGGAGGGATGCCGTCCTCCTCCTCTGTTCCTGTCCCAGCTGCAGCCCCGAAACTCACTAGGGTGTACTTCTTGGCTCTCTGCCGCCGCTTCTTAAACATAAGCACTCCCTTGGAGTGAGGGTTGGGGGCTGCTGTTAGCAGGGATGCAATGGTCCGGCATTTGGTCTTGGCCTCCTTCACGCTCTTCTCTTGGAGGCTTTCTGCGCGTTGCAGTTCTGAGAAGATGAAGAAGTAGATTAATCAGGGGGCTTACCCACAGCCTGTTCTAATCCTGCTCCCCAAAGCTCCTACCTCCTATTTTTTCACTGAAAGGACCCACAATGTCTCTTGTCTGCGGCAAAGTCCTCCGACTTAGAGACAGAGTAGAAGGGGAAAGGTGAAACCAAGGACAGAGACTGCCCACACTACAGCCCTTCTGTCCAGTCTTCCCTGGGTTGCATTCCTATCTTCCAGGAGATGAGACTTATCCACTTCACACATTCTTCACCTGCCTCCCATTCTTGACTGGCAGGAAAATCAGACACAGCCGTGTGAGAAGAGATAAGGGGCGCTTTTCTCCCACCATACTTTGTAAGCAGGCTCCTCACAAAGCTTGGACCTTACCCCCACTTCCCACCTGTTACCTCTATAACTAGGGCACACAGACTCTTTTTGTAACAGTGTCTCTCTACCTAGCCCTGGCTGTCCTGGAATTCACTCTGTAGTCCAGGCCGGCCTTGAGCTCACAGAGATCCAACTGCTGCTGTCTTTCAAGTGCTGGGATTAAAGGCATGCATTACCACACCCGGCCCAACATACAGATTCTTTTTTTTTTTTTTTTCAAGACAGGGTTTCTCTGTGTAGCCCTGACTGTCCTGGAACTCACTCTGTAGACCAGGCTGGCATTGAACTCAGAAATCTGCTTGCCTCTGCCTCCCAAGTGCTGGGACTAAAGGCGTGCGCCACCACTGCCTAGCCAACATACAGATTCTTAACACGAGGCTCTTCATTCACAATTCTACCCATCAAGTTGCTCATTCCCACACATCATAAACACTCACAGAAATAACCCCCACACACCTTGTTAACGTCAGTCTCCTGAAAGCTGGCTATGGGCACAGTTTCCCCATAGTACTTTCTTATTCACAAGTGTTCCAGCTTATACACACATCAGTTTACATATACAAACAGTGTTATCAAAGTCAAATCCACTTGCATACCTACATGCTCCAGCTAGTTCTTCCCAGAGTTTTCCCTCTAGAAGCTCTGGTATAATATAGACAGGGTTTTAGAACTGATCTTGGCCCTCCCAACTGCTAGAACAATCCTTTGTGCTTCATACCTCTGCTACTCACATCCAGAGATAATCTTGGATCCAAGATGCAGGAAAAGGCAGAGTGCTGTTCTCCAAGACAACCCCCTAAACCTTTAGGAGATTTCAAGCTCACCAGGTAAATATAATCTCTATCTCACAAGCTGGTGCTAGCATTGGGGTAGATGGCTTTGGAGGCTAGCACTGTTTTCTCTTCCAAATGCCCTGTCTTTCAAGTAGAGAACTCAAAAGAGCCGCCCTATCAGGTGGGCATGAGAGGGTCTATGTGCTGAAGAACCAAGGCAGTAGTTCCTATACTATGTGGGGCCTGAGTAGGTGGGGCCAGAAAGTGGGAAGGACTGCCCTGCTATAAGACCCCGCCCTGGACATGGATACGTTCTTGTCTGTGGTCCCCAGTTCCTCCTGGAAAATTCTTGACATTCCAACTACTTTTCCTCTCAAGCTGCTTTCTAATTAGGGACTTCATTCCTTTTGTCCCCACGTGTATAACACAGAATAGTAATATCCATGAGAGAATAGGCAGCAGAGTCAGAATTCAGTTCTGGGAGAATTACTTCATGAGGATGATAATGGCTCTCTTTATAAGATCACATGAACACAGTGAGATAAGTCAACTAAGCATTTAACACACTGTCAAGGCCCACTGTGAGCAGCCATTATGCTTTCTTGATGTAAGCTTCTCGTGGACCACAACACATTCTTGTTCTCACATATCTTCTCCCAGATTCACACATACATGTCTTCATGTGTTCACAGTGCACTCTCATTTCTCTTGTCCCATGAGCTTCCCACAGCTCACGTGGCCATTAACCCCTTGCCATGTGGTCTTAGCATCAACCCATTCTGAGAAAGGGGTGGTGACACTTTCCTGAAAGAACGAGGGGAAGGATGGCAAAAAAAAAAAAAGAGAGAGAGAGTATCGGGGTATGGCCTTTCCAAAAGACCTCCCTTCACCCACTGCTGTGATGTTACCCTCCACTCTAGCCCCCATCACTCTCTTGAGTGGGATAGGGCAGTACCTGCATAGAATGGGTCGTGGAGCTCAGGAGCTGGGGCTTTGTCGCAGCTGGCTTGGCTGAGGGGCTCTTGGCTGATGGTCTCCATGTTGAGAAAGGTGGTGCTGGCTGGAGTAGGACCAGCTTGAGCCACCCCCAAGGCCTTTTAAAGCCCCCTTGTCTTGTCCTCAGAGCTGGCAGCTGAATGAGCTCACCGAGCTGTTTTTAGAACATGTCCCCCTCCCTCCTTTCCCTGTCCCACAACTCCTAGTGTGATAGACATGGGCACCTGCCTCCCTTTCCTCTCACCCCACCCCCTCTGAACTGTGAGGTCTGCCTGGCTAAAAATAAACTTGAGCTATTGCATAGAATCTTGCCCAGCATGATGGGAAGGGAGGAGGGTGCTAAAATGAGAATTGGGGATAAATGTGGGATCTTGAGCATGCATCTGGAATGTTTTGTAGGATATGGGACACTCTCGGGATGGCAGATTATAAACTCATGCTTTTAGCCTCTGAAAATTCAAAGACATAAAACTTTCTGAATTGAGAATCAGAATGGTGGAAGAGAAGAAAGATTACTAGAGAGAGTGAATCCTGAGATTGCAAAAGTGGCAAAGCAACAACAAAAAGACTATGGAAGGGCATAGGAGGCCACAGGGCTCAGGACAGAGACCTCACTAGATCCCCTTCCAGAGCTCACATCAAAATAGCAGCAAGCCTGTTGTAAGTGGAACTGGCCTGTTCTGCCCAGGTCCACATTCTTGCCCGAAATAAGAAACCAAATCTTTCCCATTTCCTATTTTGCTAGTCCGCAGGAATCCCAAATGAACTTACAAGTAGCATTCATACTGTGTCCTGTGGCCTCACCCTGCTTTCAGGTGCTCTCTACCCAGAATTATTCTTTCTCTACCCTCTATCCTGACATCAAGCAAAGCAACCACCAATACCCAAAACTTTAGATCCCTTCCCCATTCCTCCTCTGTTGTCTGTTCTTAGTTTGGATTGAGCCATTGTATAAGATAGTTATAAGATAACAATTATCTCATAGCAAAGATAAGTAGGGACCATAAATAAAATTATTCTCCTCTCCTTCATTACTTTTCTCAACCTGTCCCAAACACTTTTCCAGGAACATGAGGTGTAGAGTGTTTGGATATGAAGGCACAGATTTAGGACTCAGGTCCTGATTGAAAACAAAAGGATTCAAGTACTCACTGGCTTGCTTCGCCTTCTGGACATAGGTGGTAGTGAGATCTTCTGCCACTGGGTGGGGGACAGGGCCCACCATAGGGATGAGATGAGGACCAGGTCGGAGTGGACCATGGGGTAATAGAAGTGCCTCTGCTGGTGGCGGCTGAAGGGCTGCTCCTTCCTCCCAAGATGGGGAGCTTACACGGCTGTCACCCTGGCTGGGAGAGCCAGTTTTAACAGGTGCTGGTTCTGCAGGGCTGTCAGACAGGTATACCTCATCAGATGGGCCTCCTGGAAGGAAAGGCCTTGCAGGACCTCGCCGGCGGGTTCGACGTGGCTTCTCTTGTGTGGCAGGGCCATCAACATCACTATCTGTCTCTCCATAGTAAGCTTCACTGTCAGGAGGTGAACGAAGGCTCCCGGGCTGAAGAGCCTGGGAAACAGGAGCACCTGGGGGCTCAGGACTCAATGGAGATAAAGGTGACAGCACCTGAAGTTCTCCCGGAGATGGAGATCTCACAGACCCTTCATCTGCTACCCTGGAGGATGGAAAAGAGGACAGAGTTTGAAAGAGGGAACTACAGAATAACAGCTTTGGAGGAGACGCAGGGGCAAGGCAATGGAGACAGAGGGGACTGGCATACAGGTGGACTAGGTGGGCTAGGAAGAGGGGAGGTCTGAAGGCTTTGAGGAAGATGTGATGAGGAGGAGATAGGCCAAGGATTGAAGTCCACTAGTCATTCAAATGCCTGCTCCCATCCCTGGGTTGCAGAGACATTCCATTAGGAAGTATATGCAAACATTCTCCCCAGAAAGACAATCAGAAAAGGTATGTGTTAGTTACTGAAGCCATGCCAGTGAGACAGAGCTGAGAAAGGTAAGGAGAGTCCTAGGCCAGGGATAAAAGGATGGGAGGACTCCATACCTCCTCACAGTAAGGACAAGTTGATGCCCTGAGGCGTCGATGAGGGTCATGGCACTGGCATGAGAGAAGTTGATGCAAGAAACTCCATTGATCGCTAAGAGCTGGTCCCTCTCTCGGAGTCCTGCTCTGCCAGCCTGGCTCCGTCTTCGGATCTGAGATGTTGGAGGAGAGAGCACAGATCATGGAAAGCTCCAGTAGGGATGGAATGACAAAAAGGATCTGTGTGAAAGGGGTTTGTCTTTTGAAGATCTGGGGGGGTGGGGTGGTTAAAAAGGGTAGGGAGATGTCTGGGGTGCTACCAGGGAGGCCTGTCTAGAGGGAAGGGCCAGGTTGATGGGAGGCAGCAGGGTAATCACTGACTGTGACAGGGATGGAGAAAACTCTGTGGCTGAGGTCTAAGAAATGGTGAGTCTTCAGTATTTTCTTCCAAGGACAGCATCTCTACTGGCCAGTTCTTTCCTGGGTTTTGAAATCCCAGGTGCCTTCGTGTGTTAACATTTTAGAATGGTATTCCAGACTGAGGTAACCCAGCTATATATTCTGAAAGATTGTGATGCCAGGCTATCAGAGTTCTCACTGCTCTGTATGAAATACTGTACTTAATTCTTAGGATGGTTTATAAAATTAATACTTTTGTTACCCACATTTCACAGCCCAGAAAATTAAGATGGTAGGGTGAAGCCATAGGCTAATGGCTTCCTAAGAGAGTCTAATATCTAGTCTTGCCTAGTAGGAGAATGGATATGACTTTAGAGAAAGAAGAACACTGAAGGCATTGGCTTGGCAGGGTAGGGCAGGGCAGGGCAGGGTAGGGTTGGGTTGGGCTGTGAGAGACTGCTTCAGTTTGTCACATATCAGTTTAGTCAGAGAGAAATTAGAGCCTTCCCTACATTCCTGGGGTTTGGAGTGGAGAGACTCACACACTTAGGGGAGCAAATACTGAATGACCAGACTCAGCCTCTTCTACAGTGCTCAAGCAGGACCTTCCTTTTGCTCTGCTCCCTGGCTTCCTGAAACCAGAATTGGCTTTGCTAATAGTCCTCCAGGAGCTTATGCTCACAGTCTGCTCCCCTATAGTCTTGAGCATGCTTACCTGCCCACCTGCCCACCTCCTTTTCTTCACAACCCCTACTCTACCCACTCCCCACCCCCAGCCCAGGCCACCAGATGACTCTTCCCAACTTCCCTTGGGTTCCCTTCTCCATGAGTCATCATTTCAGGGGCTCTCCCTTACCTTAGATACCTGTAAAGGTTTCCTCTGTTCGGACCCCCCCTGAAGTCGGAAGCCCCAGGGTGCTCCCCCTGCTAATGTGACCTGCACCTCCTCCTCAGCACCCATCGCACAGCTTGGTCTGTGGCCCCCGGAGTTTGGACAGTGTCCCTGAGAGAGAAGTTGAGGTGCTGGTACCCCGTCCGGCCTGCCTGTTCGGCTGTCCTGTTCCTGCCGACCCAGGCCTCCCCCCTACCCCCACCACACACCAAAGGCAGGCAACTTGGCCCTGGGATCAGTACAGTCCAGTACACATGTCTTGTCAATCACAACTTGCTCAAAATAGTTACCGGCTGTATTCTCCCTCCCCCAACTGTGTTACTCCTAGGACTAATTATAGTACAGACTTCTGCCCTCATGTCCTCCCTTTTACTGCATGGACCTTTTAGTCAGGACTCAGTATCAGATCTCTGGGCTTTTTCTTTTTTCTTTTTTTGAGACAGGGTTTCTCTGTGTAGTCCTGGCTGTCCTAGAACTCACTTTGTAGACCAGGCTGGCCTCGAACTCAGAAATCTGCCTGCCTTTGCCTCCCAAGAGCAGGGATTAAAGGTGTGCGCCACCACTGCCCGGAATCTCTGGGCTTTTTAACCAAGTGATCTATCAGTCACCATGCTTTCCCCCAAGGATCATGAACCTAACTGCTTTTGGCCAAAGACTATTGGAAAATGACATCAACAGAGGCTTCAGTTCCAGAGTTGCTAAGAAATAATGGGGTTTGCCCCCATTAAGTCCTCAGGAAAGAGTGCTGCTTTGTTGTTTGAACTTACTGTTGAGCCAGGACGAACTTGTGCACTTTGCCACAGTCATTGAAAGGATAAGTTTTGTGAAAGAATAGGAGTTTAATCCCAGTACTTGGGGGACAGAGGCAGTTGGATCTCTGAGTACAAGGCTAGCTTGGTCTACAGAGCAAGTTCCAGAACATCCAGGGCTACACAGAAAAATCTAAAATACATACATACATACATACATACATACATACATACATACATACATACATACATGGATGGATAAGGGTTTATGCATCAAGTGGCCAGAAGTGACAGACCCAAGCCTCAAACTTTCCTCCAGAGGGTACAGTTAAAGAATATAAATAAGATGACTCATTATTTCAAGCCTGATGCCTGACCTAAGTTCTATCCCTGGGACCCACATGATGGAAGGAAGAAACTGACTACAAAAGTTTTCCTCTGACTCCATATGTACCTTGGAATATTCAAAAACCAGTGGAGGGTGGTCTAAGATTGGGGAAAGGTAACTGGTGGTGAAGCAATTGATGAGTGCTCTGCACAAAGGTCATTTTACATGTTTCCTCCCACGATAATAGGGATAGAATCAGGCTTTGTGCATGGTACAAAAAAGCTGGAGTTCTGAGTTATATCCCCATCCTGCACAGCTGTCAGAAATGTGTGTGTGTGTGTGTGTGTGTGTCTGATAGCAAGCTGTCACTCACCAGACACTTGCAGGGGTCCAAGTGAAAAGTCAGGTCTTTCAACAAAGGGAGCCTCCAAGCCACTGAAGGGAAGCAACCCACACAACTGTTACTATTATGACCCATATACCAGAATGCTTTGCACACTCCACACATATACAATAATATACTTTTTTTGTTTTTTGATAATATACTTTTAAATTAGTGACATGTAAAGTAAATTAGAGTCAAGTAACTGAATGTAAGTGATTCAATGGGGCTGATACAGGTGTGCTCCCATTACCATTGGAAATCTCTATTGTCTACTGCAGGACTGGAGACTGTGTAGAAGTTTAATCACCTCTGATTCAATTGGTTTTTTTTTTTTTCCGAGACAGGGTTTCTCTGTGTAGCTCTGGCTGTCCTGGAACTCACTCTGTAGACCAGGCTGGCCTTGAACTCAGAAATCCCCCTGCCTCTGCCTCCCAAGTGCTGGGATTAAAGGCATGCGCCACCACTGCCGGCTGATTCAATTGTTTTAATACCACTTCCTTAAAGCATTTTCTGACCATCTCCCAGCTCCTCCTTCCTAGGGCAACACAGGTTTCTTGTGCACACTTCTATTTTTCAGCTGGTTATTTATATGTCATCTGATCATGTAGATTTATATCAGCTGATCATATCAATTATTTATGTCAGCTGATCATATAGATTTATATGTTTGCTGACCATATAGATGACTTATGTCTCCTAGACCAAGAAAAAGTTGAAGGCAAGGAATGTGTGCTGTGGTCCACAACCTGATTTTTTTGTTTTTTTTTCTTTTGAGGCAGTCTCATGTAACCCAGATTGGATTCCAAACTCCTAATCTTCCAAGCCATGAGCTGCATTTTATTATATTCTGTATCTCAGCTTGTTACCAGTAAATGTTGGCTGAACTAATTACTATCACAATGTAAAGCAAGGGAAGGGGTCATGAAAACATGGATACAGAAATGTGTGTAAACAGGCAACTGTTGATATTAATAAAATCTCTACTTGTTTCTAGGTTTCCATTGCACAACTGTGTCCCACATTATAAAACCTTTCTGTAACAAAACATAAAATTCTCACCTAGTAACTGGTTATTAGTGGATAGGGTTTGTGCATTTGAATTCAACTGACTAGGGGCAAGAAGAGGGCATTATATGTCTTGGAGCTGGAGTCAGGTGATTGTAAGCCTCCCAGTAGTAAATATTAATTGGGGATTTCTACCCCACCTTAGATTACTTAGTTGCTAAATAAAGGACACAAAACCTTTATATTTATAAAAATCTTAAATCTCTAGAGCTGGGTAGATATTAACCCTCTATGCTATTCTACTTCCCTGTCAGTAACCCTGAGACATTACTTGCCATGTTTCACTTGGGCCACTCCTACTCCAAGAGGCTGGCCCTCATGGCCATGAGCTCATGATCCACCCACTCCATGGCAACTTCTTTCTTCTTCTTCCTCTCTTTCCTTTCTCTTATGGTCCTTGCCTCAGACTCCAAGACCAGGAACCAAAGGCCCACCTACCTCTCTTCTGCCCAGCTATAGGCTATAGGCAACTTTATTAATCAATCACAGATAACTTGGGGAACAAGATTTATATAACAAACAGTATACATGATGATCTGCTCATCTTGGAGCAACAAGAACTTAGGATACAGAATTAGCATTTGAATATAAGCAGGACCAGACCAACCCACTACAGTTCTGCTGGTGTGTGATAAATCCTAATTATGATACAGTTATAAAAATCAGAATTTAGAGTTAGAAGAACAATACCTGAGTTCTTGTTACCTTATTATTAGTGTGATTTTATAAAGTTAATTGACTTTATCAGTTAAAAAAAAAAAAGCACCTGGATCTCCCTTCATTGATTATTCAAATGTTTGTGTATACTCATACATGTGCATGTGACTTCAAGTGACTAGAGACAAGAAGAGGGCATTATATCTCCTGGAGCTGGAGTCACAGGTGGTTAGAAACTTCCCAGTGTAGGTCCTGGGAACCAAATGGGTCTTTTGCAAGAGCTGCAAACATTCTTAACTGCTGAACTATCTCTGCAAGTCTTAGTTTTACTTATTTATTTATTTATTTATTTATTTTTACCAATTAGTCTTTTACTTTTATGCACCAAGATTTTATGGAAATAAGAGTTAACCTGAAGCCAGGCAGTGGTGGCCCACGCCTTTAATCCTAGCACTTGGGAGGCAGAGGCAGGCAGATTTCTGAGTTCGAGGCCAGCCTGGTCTACAGAGTAAGTTCCAGAACAACCAGGGCTACACAGAGGAACCCTGTCTCAAAAAACCAAAAGAAGAAAAAAAAAAGAGTTAACCTGAAATTACATATCCTCTCACTCCTGTCACTGTAGTATTTTTATTTATGGGGTGTGTGTGTGTACGTGTGTGTGTGTATGTCAATGAATACAACTAAAGTCCCCACTACTTAGGAGACTGAGGCAGAAAGATTGCTTGGGTACAGAAGGTCAAGATCAGCCTAATTTGAACAACATAGCAAGATCCTTAAAATAAAAAAGCCAAGTGCTACCTATATGCCAGCCATTATGCTATACTGGCGGCTTTAACTAACATTTACTGCATATTAGAATCACCCACAATACTTTGACAGTTATGGGTTCACCTAAAATAAGACACACAAATACACACCCCCACACACACCTCTCATTATTGGTCTACTACCAGGCAGTGACTGAACACTCACTGGGCAAGCACCCTATACTGAGCTCCATCTACACCTACAGCCTTTCCTCTTTATTTATTTACCTTTTTGAGACAAGGTCTCACTGCACAGCCCAGGCTAGCCTTGAACTTTTTTTTTTTTAAATCTATTATGTATACAGTATTCTGCCTGCATGTATCCCTGTGGGTCAGAAGAGAGCACCAGATCTCATTACAGATGGTTGTGAGACACCATGTGGTTGCTGGGAATTAACTCAAGACCTCTGGAAGAGCAGTCAGTGCTCTTAACTGCTGAGCACTCTCTCCTGCCTGGACTTTTTTTTTTTAAAAGACACAGTCTTATATAGCCCAATCTGGCCTTGAACTTGTTATAAACAAGGTAATGCTTGAGGTTCTGTTCTTCCTGCCTCTGCCTCCATTCTAAGTGCAAGGTTGAGTTATAGGGAAATTTAAAATGCAATTTATAGCCTCCATCTTCAAGCTGTGGATCTTAGCTCTTATTAGGAGTGCATAACTTTAAGCAAGACAGAATAGATTTCCTTCCTTATAGTGAAATGAAGTCTGAATGGGATATATCATGTGAAAGGCTAAGCTGAGGGCTCAAGCTTGGGCAGCTCAAGTGCTCAACAAATGTTAGCTGCATTTGGCAAATTCTTAAACTAGACAACTGTTAGTCAGCAAGAGAATCATCCAGGAGGGAGTCATTTGTCAAGCTTAGTGTAATGTACTACTGTTTGCTGAGCTCCATTTCCAAAACTGAACTACATCTAGGTGGATTAGAAATGCATAGTTCTAGGCCGGGTGGTGGTGGCGCACGTCTTTAATCCCAGCACTTGGGAGGCAGAGGCAGGCGGATTTCTGAGTTCGAGGCCAGCCTGGTCTACAGAGTTCCAGGACAGCCAGGGCTGCACAGAGAAACCCTGTCAAACAAAACAAAACAAAACAAAACAAAAAAAAAACAAAATAAAAAAACAAAAAACAAAACAAAACAAAAAACCCCAAAAATTTACAGTTCTAGCCAGGTTTGGTAGCATATGCCTTTAATCCCAACTCTCTGGGGGTAGAAGCAGAAGGATCTCTGTGAGTTGGAGGCCAGCTGGATCCACACAATGAATTCAGAAGGGTTACACAGTAAGACCTACTAAAAAGAAAGAAAAGAAAGACAGACACAAAAGCAGAATGGTGGTAATGCACCCCTTTAATCCCAGCACATAGGAGGCAGAGGCAGGCAGATTTCTGAATTCAAGGCCAACCTGGTCTACAGAGTGAGTTCCAGGACAGCCAGGGCTACACAGAGAAACCCTGTCTCAATACATACATACATACATACATACATACATACATACATACATACACACACACACATATGAAAGAAATTAATTTACATTTCTAACAAGTCTCAGCTGATACTGATTCCTAGGATCCACTGGTATTATTTTAAAACTGGATAGAAACAGGGCTAGTGACAAAGAAACATTGGCTGTTCCTCGAGATGACTTGGGTTTGATTTCCAGCATCCATATATCTTTTAACAAGAGTTTGTTAAACTCCAGTCCCAGGGGATACAGTGCCCTCTTCTGGCCTCTGCAGGTACTGTATTCACAAAGTGCACAGATAACACACTCAGGCAAAACACCCATACATAAGAAATTTAAAACAAGGCCGGGCGTTGGTGGCGAATGCCTTTAATCCCAGCACTTGGGAGGCAGAGGCAGGCGGATTTCTGAGTTCGAGGCCAGCCTGGTCTACCGAGTGAGTTCCAGGACAGCCAGGGCTACACAGAGAAACCCTGTCTTGAAACCCCCCCCCCCCCAAAAAAAAAGAAAAGAAATTTAAAACAAGCTAGATAGAAACAACTGACTGGTTAGTAACACACATGCAAACTTAAATACCCATTTTCTCTAAGCATGCATTACTGTGTAACTACCAACATTTTGCTTACTCCATTCATGAAACCTAGAACCTGAGTTTAGCCCAAAGTGCTTGAAGCATAGCAATACAGAAAGGATTACAATGCATGCCAAGGAGAGGGGAAACAAACATTGTGAGTTCAAGGTGATCATGGATTACATATCCAGTTTCAGGATAGTCTGCCTATAAACTGAGATCCAATCTCAAAAAACTGATTAGAGGAAAAAGAGCAATAATTATTGATTAGTTAAAATTATTTTTTAAAGAGTCTTACAATTACTGAAAGAATTGTAGCTCTTTTAATGGAGAGCAGAAATATCTTTATATTCTGGTAAGAGTTTTACCTCTATAAAAAAGGATACGGCATAAAATGGTAATTAATGTTTATTGAATAAACATTATACTATACGATCTTAGGAAACGTCTCTAAATTCATCCCAAGTCACTGTTCGATAGTCATTCTTTCCATTAAAGAAATAAATTGGGGGCAGAAGTTGTCCAAACATTGAACTAATCGGCTCAAACTTGAACTAATAAGCACACAATCTCATACCAAGGGTTAGTACCCACCCTACCACCACCACGTGTGGCTCAAAGGTCAGGGTGAGCTCTACCTGAGGAACGCAAAACAACGGGGTGAAAGGTTAACAGGAAGTGGATGCAAGACTAGCGGTCGTTAATGTCACCACATGACCAAGGGAGCGTTACTAAAAATAATCTGACCTAGTTTTCTCAATACTCTCTCTGTTGGTAAAGCCATAAAGAAAATATGAAAAATCTGGAAAGCAAAAAAAAAAAAAAAGAAAAGAAAAAGAAAGAAAAAAAGAAAAGAAAAAAAAGCATGAAACTCAGCAATACTTTACAGACTGCGTCCATGACGGGATAGAAAACATACGCATGCGCAACATCCGGGTTCCCGGAAGCATGCCTCAGGCCGACGTGGCAGAAGGAGTGGCCTGGCCCTACAGCATGGGGCGGAACTTCCGGGGACGACATGCCAGTCCCCCTCGGAACCGGAAGTCGAGACTGGGAGCCTTGACGTTAGGAACGAAGTCGAACCTGGATCTGGAGCCGGGTGAGGAGTGGCATCGCGAGGTTGCGTGGTGGGGAGGCATGCTGAGGAGAGGCCAGGGTATTTCTGGCCTGGTCGCTGTCCGGTTTTAGAGGAAAGGGAGGAGCCTGGAGGCGGGGCCTAGAAAGACCCTCACCTCTCGCATCTGTGACCCGCGATCGGTCTCAGGTCCCCAGACCCCTCCCTTCACCTCCTGGCCCAGGTTCCGGCTCCCGCCTTGCTCTCCCAGCATGTTGAAGGGCATTAGAGGATTGATCTTTACTGCTTAGTGAACCGGCCCTCTTCGTGGCCCTAGAGGCTGGCTTGGCTTCCCGATCTCGATCTCTAGAGCTGAGTCTCAAGCCTCCGCATCTCGGGTACTTTCAGAGTTCTAGGAAGCTTGCCCCGCCCCTTTGGGTTGTCACCCTCGACTGTCTACCTAGAATGGAGTCAAGATTGGAGTTTGACTCCAAGCTTCTTCCACCCCTCTTCCTCCTTCAGGAACTTGAAGGGAGAGAGACGTTTCCCAGGCTTGATGTTGGTGGCATGTGCAACGTTTGGGGTTTGGAAGGGACAGTTCCTAAAATGGCTTTGACTTTACAGAGTTTTTATTTAGTCCGGCAGCGGTTCAGCTTTTGGGCTCTTCTAGTAAAGAGAGACCTATTGTTCTACTGCAGCACCTGAAAGGAGGTCTCGCTCTTCCTGGGCCTCTTTTACCTGTAGAATAATTAGAATGATAAGATGTTTAGATCTCCAGTCCCCTTCTTGGAATGACCATTGAAAGGACCTCCAACCCCTCCTTCTGTTGCTGGGCAAGATAGTAATAGTTTGATAGCGACCTATCAAACAAACGTTAGAACAGAAACATAATTACAGGTATGCTTTTGGATTTAGAATACCCATAGTCCTCTGCTTGAGGGATGAGATGAATGATCTTTGTCATGGAATATTGCTACTTTTTTATCTTAGTGTTTCATTTGTGAGGTTAATACATTCTTTTCATGGAAAGACTAGGGTCAGAGTAACATTTGGATTATTGTAGGTCAGACAAAGAATACCGTTTCTCCCGAACAGCTATTTCACAGTTTTCTTTGGGGGTGTGTTTAGTTGAACCACTTTGCCTTAGTGGTTAAAAAACAAACACCCAATACATTTTGCAGTTACTCTGTTTTTAGGATGAATGATTGACTTGGTGGTAGACACAATGAACAGAGAGCGGAAACATTGTTATATTTACCTGTAACCTCATGGTAGTTATCAGACAGAGGACTCCCACAGAGGACTCCCGTGTGACTAGACACTGAAAATCATACCACTGGAGAATGGCGGCTGCTGTTTTGTTCCATTAGGTCTGTCTGAAGTTGAAATTTATACCTTCTTGGCAGTGACACAACATGGGGTTCACAGTAACAAAATCCTTGCTTTGAGGAAAGTGACTAGGTACTGGCGGGGGCAGAAAGTTTCTGAGATCCTGTGGTAGTGTGGGAACAGTTCAGCTGATCACTGCCTGATAAGATCAGTCTCTTTTCGTCTCTTCCTTCCTTCCCTCAATACTTGCTCTCTCCTAAGAAAGTTTGTTTTGACTGATTCTTTCTTTTCAATAGGTAAGATCAATCGGGGATGCTTTCATAATGAATGTCAACCAGTCAGCTCCACCTGTTCCACCATTTGGGCAGAACCAGCCCATCTACCCAGGGTATCATCAGTCTAGTTATGGTGGGCAACCAGGACCTGCAGCCCCTGCTACCCCCTATGGAGCCTACAATGGCCCAGTGCCAGGCTATCAGCAGGCACCTCCTCAAGGTATGTTTCCAGGTTCCTTTTGAGCTAAGGAAGGGAATGATCAGTCTTCAGGTTAGATTGTATTGCTTTAACGAAGCTGCTTAGGGATTGTGATTGAGGAACATGAATCTGGCTCTCTGAAAACGAGGGCCCTGGGAGTAATCATGTCTCACCTTGTTTTTACACGTGACTGTTTCTACGTAAGCCATCTAGTAAGAATGCATTTTCCAGATTCAATAACAGCTCACTTTGGTGGGTGTCACCCTGGACAGCCTCATGACTGTTACTGCATTACTAAGAGCTGGATGGAAGGGTTGTGGCTGTAGCTCTTCTGTTGCCTGTTGACTTCGTCTTCCTGAAGTCACTTGTTCCTCAGATGCGTTGAGAATGCCTCTTATTTGACTTGTGGTTCTTGGTATACTACTACTCTGGGACACATTTGTCTGTAAGTGAATCTGAGTGCTTATTTGTCTGTCTGACTTGTAATACTCCCTGGATCTTTTACTGTCTTCATTTTTCTTTGCGTGGGTTTCCTCTTCTTAGATGCTCTGTAATATGAGTGAAATAAGAGAATTTGGTGTTGCATTAGATTCCATGTGTGTCTCTTGGGGAGTTGAATGTAGTCCCTGTGTATACATGCTTTAGTGTTGAGCTACACTGCTGCCAGCCCTCAGTTTTGTTTTATATTACCTTTCAAAGAAGGTTAGCTGGTCCTCTGCCTGTTAACCTGGCAGACCTTATAAAGTTTTTAATAGTAGACTTTTGGTTATGCTGGCTAAAGAGATAGAGTATACCAAACTCTGTGAGTCTTGTGTTGTTTTCCAGACAGGATTTCTCTGTGTAGCCCTGGCTGTCCTGAAACTCTCTCTGTAGATCATGCTGGCCTGCAACTCAGATCAGCCTGCCTTTGCCTCCCTAGTGCACCACTACTGCCCAGCAGCCAAACCCTATGTTGTTTAGGAGTAGATTCCACCAGGCCTACTGTCACAGGCCTGTAATTCCAGTTATAAGGGAGGGTGCAGTAGGAGGAATCCCACTTTAAGGCTTGCCTAGCCTGTAGAGTGAGTCCAGGTCCAACTTAGGTAACAGAGTAAGAGTCTATCTAAAAATAAAAGTGAAAAAGAAATTATAAATCATTAGCAAAGTGCTTGCCTAACAAGTATGAGATCCTAGGCTCAGTCCCCAGAACCACCAATGAATGAATGAATGAACGAATGAGGTGGGTGGGGTAGTTTTAGAGGCTTGAGATAGTTCAGCAGGTAAAGGTGTTTACCACTAAGCATAACGACCCAAGTTCAATCCCCGAGATACATATGGTGGAAGGAGAAAACAAGTTGTCTTCTGATTTCCACACCGAATAAATACATAAATATAATTTTATGGGGGTTAGGGAGATGGCTTACTGGTTAAGAGCACTTCTTATTCTTGTAGATGATCCAGGTTCAATTCCCAGGACCCACATGGCAGCTCAAACCATCCATAACTCCAGTTTCAAGGGATTCAATTCCCTGTACTGATTTCTGCAGACACCAGTGATGCATGTGATACACAGACATCCATGTGAGCAGAACACTCTTACACATGAAATAAAATACATAAATCTAGTAAATAAATACATATAAAAACTTAAGAGAGTAGATTTAATAAAGAGGGGAAATAAGTATCAATCAGGCAAGGCATGGGTAGGTTTTGAAATGAATGAAATATTACCACTTTTTTAATCACTGTATAAAAACAAATCGTGAAGTAGTCAAATTAGGTCTTGGTTCTTTTAGAAGTGCCTTGTTCTGGAGTGGGACTTTGACTGGACAGAGTCCACTTTTGCTCTGTTATGTTTGACTTATCAGAATGGAATTTGTCATTCTCTTTTGAAAGAGGTTTGTTATTGAAGGGAAATCTATCTGGTTCTGTTATGGTTAGTGAACAAGTTCAGCTTGTGAATCTGATTTCTCCTAAGGGTCAGGAACATTTCAAAAGTATGGCTAAGCTTAGTGGACATAGTTTTGAGGGGAGATCTGATCAGAAAAAGGACAGAGTCTAGCTTTTGTGAGAATGTAGGTAACAATGGGATAAGCCACCTGTCCTGACAGAACTCTTAGAGAAAAAACAAGGTCTCTGACTTGTGAGAACTCTCCTGAACATGGAAGCAGGCGAGAAGAGCGTGAATAGGATATAGGAAGTGTACAAAGGAAGGGTCGGAGCAGCCTTTCTGGTGGCTGGCATAGCTCAGTCAAGGAACACTTGCTTAGCATGCATGAAGCCCTGGACTCAATCCCCAGCACTGTAAAACAAAACAAACAGGCAAACACGTCCCTACCTCCCTTACCCTCAGTTTTGTGACTTTCTGGTCATCTTGACTCCCAAATGCCAGGATTATAGTAGTCTGTATACTATATACCACATGCAGGAGTATAGTAGTTTGTATACTATA
>JANHMN010000001.1:189704263-189838256 GCA_030674055.1 Rhabdomys pumilio | reverse complement strand
TGTATACTATATACCACATGCAGGAGTATAGTAGTTTGTATACTATATACCACATGCAGGAGTGTAGTAGTTTGTATACTATATACCACCATGTAGTTTATCTTAGGTTCACTGCATTTTTATTTTCTTTTACTGGTGAGAATGTTTTACCTGCATGTATGGATTCAGAAGAGGGAGTTGGATCCTCTAGAATTGGAGTTAGAGATGGTTGTAAGCCACCATATGGGTACTAGGAATGGAACATAGGTCCTCTGCAACTAGAACCCAGGTCCCAAACTACTGAGCCATCTTTTCAGGCCCTGGCAGGTGCTGGGGTTTGAATCCAAGACTTCATACTAGGCAAGCAACTGACCACATCCTCACCTAATTTCTTTTCTCTCTCACTCTCTCTCTCTCTCTCTTTCTCTCTCTCTCTCTTCTTCTCCCTTACTTTTATTCTTTTAAAGATAGGGTTTCTCAGCCGGGCAGTAGTGGCACACGCCTTTAATCCCAGCACTTGGGAGGCAGAGGCAGGCGGATTTCTGAGTTCAAGGCCAGCCTGGTCTACAGAGTGAGTTCCAGGACAGCCAGGGCTACACGGAGAAACCCTGTCTCGAAAAACCAAAAAAAAAAAAAAAAAAAAAAAGATAGGGTTTCTCTGTGTAGCCCTGGCAGTCCTAGAACTCACTTTGTAGACCAGGCTGGCCTCAAATTCACAGAGATCTGCCTGTCCCTACCTAAGTACTCAGATTAAAGGCCTGTGTTACCAAACCTGCGTAGAGCCCTTGTTCTTTATAGAGTAGTTCATTATATTCTTGCTCATCTTCTTCTACATCAACCTCTACATGTATCCAAGTTTCTAAGTTGTGGAGTAAGATGTTTTCTGGAAAAGGTTGAGGGCTGTCTTAGATTGAATGAGAAAGTGTGTATTGGTCAGAGGAAAGTCCTACATTGTGTTCCTCTGACTGGCGTCAGAGTCAGAGCAAGTAGCCTGTTTGTTGGACAGCCACATGCCAAATACTGCTGCAGTGAGAATATCATGGTGTCCCTTTTGCTGTGCAGCTGGAGGGTGATATCGGTGAATGTTTCCCTTACTGATCCTTGTTTTGCATTCCTGCCTCAAGATGGAGGAGAAAACTATTTCCCATCCATTTAGTCTCTGTCCTTTATCCTCAGGTGTGCCGAGAGCCCCGCCTTCCTCGGGGCCACCTCCGGCCTCTGCAGCACAGGTTCCTTGTGGTCAGACTACATATGGCCAATTTGGCCAAGGTGATATACAGAATGGGCCAATCTCCACAGCTCAGATGCAAAGGTATGTACTGGGTGAGCCTAAAATCAATGTGATGAAAGTAGGTTAGGGATGTTATGAGGGTCTATTTTTTTCTCTTATCTATCCTATTTGTCTTTTAATTATTTTTGATTACATTTATTTATTTTGTATGTATGAATGATATGTATGTGGGCATGTGTGGAGAGTCAGAGAAGAACTTGTAGTAATCCATTCTCTCCTTCCAGTATGTGGGTTCTGGGGAACAAACTCAAGTCTTTAGGCTTGATAGCAAGCGTCTTTACCCACTGAGCCATGTTGCCAGCCTTGCCAGGTTATAGGTACTACTAATGTCCAGCCCTGTCATGGACCCATCTTAGTACCTGGGTTCTTTTCTGTATTATCTTTTTGTGAACCTAGATTTCCCCTGACTTTACCAGACATCTATTCCCACAATGGTTCCAGTCCTCATGAGCTTATGCTAAGGAGGAAATGGGAAGGAGCCCAGAGCTGTCTGTCTCTGTCTCCTTTTTCATTAGGCCAGGCACTTAGTAGGACTGACTGGTTAAATTTGTACACAGCCAGTTCTGAAATGAAAAGAGTCAGAAGGGGCTAGAGAGATGGTTCAGAGGTTAAGAGCACTGAGTGCTCTTCCAGAGGTCCTGAGTTCAATCCCCAGCGACCACGTGGTGGCTCACAACCATCTATGATGAGATCTGATGCCTTCTTTTGGTGTACATGAAGAGAGTTGACAGTATGTATGTAACAGAAAAAGAAAAGAAGAGACTCAGAAGACAAGCTGCCTAAGTGAGACCCGATGCAGTTCTCTTTGCATCAGAGTCTATGAAAGGAGGAGGGCACGTCTGTCAGAATGTTGTCTGGGTTCTGGGAGCAGTTTAAAACTATAACCAGGTAGTGGATATGGAAATGGAAAAGTGATTTCTGGCACTTATCAAGTGTCTTGTATTCATATACTATTGCTGAGTGTAAGTCTTAAAGGCAAATGTGGGACACAATTCATGATAATAGACAGACAAATAAGAGAGTAAAGAGTTGGAGAAGCAGGCAGATTTTCAGTATGATTTACTTTGTTTCAGGCTGTGTATCCCTGGCTGTCCTGGAACTCGTTCTGTAGACCAGGTTGGACCTCAAACTCACAGAGATCCACCTGCCTTTGTCTCCTGAATGCTGGTATTAAAGGTGTGTATTGCCACTGCAATACACAGCAGATCAAAGACTTTCAGCTGGGGGTAGAATATTATTATAACATGAAAAACGTTTTGTTGAAGTACTCTGGAAAAGTGAGATGAAATAGAAATTTAAGAAAACAAAAATTTTCCCCCCAAACTGAAAATTAGGTTGTTAGAAAGAAAATGAAAGTTTCACAGGCCAGAGACTGAGTGGGGCTTGAGGTCAGAGCACCCATTAGGTGGAAATCATCAACCTAAGAAGACAAGGTCTCAGACTTAAGCAGGTGCTGATGACAGGAAGTGAGTCCTTGCACTTTTCCATGAGGTGTTTGGAATTGAGACTGATTTTGGACTACACTTGCAGAAACAGTGAGCACTGTCAGAGAGAATGAGAAGTACTGCTTTGTTCAGGTTGGTTGTCGGTAATCAGGGAGGGAAGGGAACATTTTGCAGTAATAAAAATAGTATAAGCCCAGTGTGGCTTATACTATTATACTCTAGCTCTTGAGAGGCTGAGGCAGGAGAATCACACGTTTCAGGCCAGCTTGGGCTACACATTGGAGATTATTTCAAACAAACAAATAACAGTAACAACAACCCTTATAAACAGATCTAGGCAAAGCCAGATGGTGACACATGCCTGTAGACTCAGCTAGCAGGGAAGCTAAGGCAGTGGGGTTCCTTGAGTCCAAGAGTTTGATGCCATTTTGGTAACATAGGAAGGTCTGGTCTCAAACAAAAACTCAGGCTGTGTATGGCAGCATACATCTTTAATCCCAGTACTTCAGGCAGGCAGATCTCTGTGAATTCAAGGCCAGCGTGGCTATGAGTGAGACCCTGTGTCAAAACAAAAAAATCAAGCAAAGATTATACATACATACATACATACATTCATACATACATACGTATGTATGTGTGTGTGTATATATATATGTATATATATATATACACACGTGATTATATATATATAATCTCAAAAGCAACTTTGTTATTATTATTTTAAGATTTATTTTTAAATTGTGTATGTGTGGTGGTACAGATCTTTATAAAGGGCATTGGCTCCTCCTAGAGCTAGAGTTACAAGATGAGCCATCCTATGTGGGTGCTAGGAACTGAACTCAGGTCCTCTGCAAGAATAATACATACACTTAACTGCTGAGCCATCTTTTTAGCCCAAGCAACAGTTTTTACTGACCCAAAATTACGCTTCTCTAGTGTGGTAAGGCCCTGAGTTTGATCCTTAGGACCACAAAAACAAACAGCCTCATAAAAACATGAAAACTCAAATATATATGTACAGTAAAATGCTTAGTTGAGTTACAACTTTTTTGGCTTTTTCAAGACAGCTTCTTTGTGTAGACTTGGCTGTCCTAGCTCTGTAGACCAGGCTGGCCTTGAACTCATCTGCTTGACTCCACCTCCCAAGTGCTAGGATTAAAGACATGTGCCACCAGCACCTGGCAAGCATTTTTTACTACAGTTTCTTTGTTTGCATGCATGCTTGATGAATGCAGAGGTCAGAGGTGACTTGTGGGTGTTGGTTTTCTTCTTCTACTATATAGATCTAGAGATCAAACTCAGGTTAGGCTTGGTAGCAAAGAGCCTTTACCCAAACCATGAGCAACCTCACTAGCTCAGGCTATGGTGTGTCTAATGGAATAGCGTTGGTTTGTTTGTTTGTTTGAGACAGATTCTCTCTGTAAACAGTCTTGGCTATCCTTCAGCTTACTCAGGTAAATCAGATTGGCCTTGAACTCAGAGATCCATCTGCCTATGCCTCCTCAGTGCTGGGATTAAAGGTTTGTGCCACTACTGTCCAGCTTAATGGAATGACATTTAATGGAATGGGAATGCCATGGATAAATTTCATAAAAATATGAAAAAACCCACAAAATCCAGTGTGTATATATATGTGTGTGTGTGAGATGATGATGTTTCTGTTATATGTACATTGGTGTTTTGACATATCTGCATAAGGGTATCAGATCCCTTGGAATGGGAGTTACAGACAATTGTGAGCTGCCGTGTGGGTGCTGGGAACTGAGTCTGGGTCCTCTGGAAGACCAGCTAGTGCTCTTAACCACTGAGCTATCTCTCCAGCCCATGATCCTATTTTAAGAAGGCTAAAAACTGACAAAACTGAACTCCAGTGTTTTAAAGACAAAGGGATGGTAATTGAGAATTAAGAGTAGTTATTCCTGGGAAAAAGGGGAGGGAATCATGAAAGAGACACATGTTGGCTCTTTGGATGTAGTGGTCTATACTTTCTGATTAGTTTCTTATGCCATTGGCTATACTAGAATTGTTCAAGTGTACATATTTATGTTACATCTTTCAAGTAAGTTAGGAATCAGTTTTAGACTTTGGTTCTAGCTCATTCGGTTATGCTTTTAGTGTTTTAGTTTTCCATCTGCTCTGTCTCATTATTTTGCTATAGGTTTAGATAAAATAGAAAAACTATAGATGCTATATAGGTGTGGTGGAGCATTTGACAGAATAACACTGGGCAGTTGATAGCATTGATTCACACTACTAGAGCAATACCATGCAATATAATTAGTCTGACAAGATTTGCTGAGCATCTGCTGTGTGGTTAGCATGTTCAGTGTTGTGAATGCAAAGCCCAACAAAGAGCTTGAGGTGAGGGTCACTAGCAGAAGGACTAGTTGAAAGCAATGCTCTGGATGGGGATAATGGGATAGTTCACCATTAGAACACTTGCATGCCTAGCATATGCAAGTGTCTGGGTTCAAGTCTCAATACAATACAATAAAAGAGATACCAGTTGAAGGAGAAGTGACTGGCTGGGTGACTGAATTAATGAATAGATGAGTGTTAAACTCAAGAACAGATAGAACTGATCAAATATAAAGCACTAGTTGTTTAGTAGAGATAAAATAAGGCAGGAAGGGACTGGGAAGATGGTTCAATGTGTAATAGTACCTGATAACCTCAGTTTAAGTACCACAACCAATTCCAGATGCATGGTGCACATCTGTAATCCGAGCTGTCTTGCAGTGAGATGTGCAGACAGGAGGATTGGGCAGAAGCTTGAGGTCCAGCTATCTTGGAGTATGTTTCACCGTGGTGGGCGTGGAGAGCTGATATCTGAAACTTGTCCTACCTCCACACATTCACTAACCTCGCCATGTATGCGGGCATGCATGCACACACAACACTCTAGAGGCAAAGGCAGGTGGATTTCTGTGAGTTTGAGGCTAGCCTGGTCTACAGAACGAGTTCCAGGGCAGCCAGGGATACACAGAGGAAGTCTGTCTTGAAAAAACAAACAAACAAACAAAACAAAGAAAGAGAGTTGAAGAATCCAGCTGTATTTATTCAGTCTTACGTTAGTGAGCACTTGCTGTAAGTCTGCTTATGTGTGCCTTTCCTTCCAACTTTCTCACAAAACTGATCTAGGATTGAAGCTCAGGAGATGGAACTTGTCTATCAAAATAAATAGTATTCGACTTGAGAGTGCTTAGTATGTGTGGAGTGAGCCTAGTGGAAAGTACACATTGCCACAACTTACAAGTGTGAAGCTATCAGAGCTCAGGATGAACATAAAATGCCAGAACACAGTGTAGCTTCCTGTTGTGGTGTGGAACTCTGCCAGCTTTGACAGACATCCTACCTTCAAGTCACCTCTGCTTTCACTCTCTTTACAGGGTTCCTGGTTCTCAGCAGTTTGGGCCCCCATTGGCCCCTGTGGTCAGCCAGCCAACTGTGCTTCAGCCCTATGGCCCTCCCCCAACAAGTACACAGGTGACTGCACAGCTGGCCGGAATGCAGATCAGTGGTGCTGTGGCCCAAGCCCCGCCCCCTTCTGGGTTGGGCTATGGTAAGTAGTGGTGGGGCCAGGATGCTCTCATCCATTTTTCAGAAATTTTGGTCCTAGAAATTTTTATTTCCTTCACCTTTGAGCTCCAGATGCAGGGACAGTCTTTTGATTTGTTTTTTTTGTTTGTTTGTTTGTTTTGTTTTGTTTTTTTCCTTCAGTTTTGTTTGTTTGGTTTTAGTTTTTCGTTGTTGATGGGAGCAGAAATTACAAAATGATGCAGAATGACTTGGCCTCCACCTCTACCTCTTCTGTCTCTCAGGTCCACCAACATCATTGGCCTCCGCCTCAGGAAATGTCCCTAATTCTGGTCCATATGGCTCCTATCTTCAGAGCCAAGCTCCTCCCCTTAGCCAGGCTCAAGGTCATCCTGGAGTCCAGCCTCCCCTGCGATCTGCCCCACCACTGGCTTCCAGCTTCACATCCCCAGCTTCAGGTGGTCCTCGGATGCCTTCCGTGACTGGGCCACTCCCGCCTGGACAGGGCTTTGGGAGTCTCCCAGTAAACCAGGCTAACCACGTGTCCTCGCCTCCTGCTCATGCTCTGCCCCCAGGCACTCAGATGACTGGGCCCCCAGTACCACCACCACCACCTATGCACTCCCCTCAACAGCCAGGTTATCAGCTGCAGCAAAATGGTGAGTTTTTCCCTAGTATCTGGCTAGAAGTCAAAGGCTTCAGCTGTTCAGAGTTTTTGTTTTGCTTTAGGGTAACATTGCTAGGATATGAGATTTATAAGACATTTCTTATGACTCTTAGTTCATTCAGATAGTGTGGTCTTTTTTTTTTGAGTGGCTTCCTCAGGACTTACTAGACCTCATAATCTGTTTCAAAGAGTCCAGTTATTTTCCTGAGGCTTTAAGAAGAGATAGGGAAAGGATTGTGAGTTTGTCAACCTTATGCCCTTGTCTCTCAGGTTCCTTTGGACCAGCCCGAGGCCCTCAACCTAATTATGAGAGCCCATACCCTGGAGCACCTACTTTTGGCAGTCAGCCTGGGCCTCCTCAGCCATTGCCTCCTAAGCGCCTGGACCCTGATGCCATCCCTAGCCCTGTAAGTAGGGGCCCATGTGATCTTGGAAAGCATACGTTGTGGACCAGAGGAGTAGACTGACCTTAGAGGAGACGTTTGCTTGGCATTTTTGATAACATTCCATTTTCAACCCTCTTCTTGAAGACTTAGAAAGTCTAAGCCTTTGAAAGGGAACTTGAAGTTCCCAAAGTCTTTAAGGCAGTTTAATTCAACAGCTATACAGGGAGGAAGGGAACCAAGAGTGATCAGGATGGTGGTGGAGCTCTGGGTTGAGGGCATTGTTCTGTAGCTCTTGGACATAATAATAACAACAACATGGCCATCTTTGTCCTTCTGTGGAGTAGTGGCTGTGTCCCATTCCCTAGATCTAGTAGGGCATCATTCTGTTGCTCATCAGAGCAGGTAGGAGCTCTCTGGGGTTAAGTGATCAGAGCAGGAAAGTCTCACTGGTTCCTCTCTGCTCCTGTGTAGGCAGTGTTGTAGGATGATGTCTCCAGTACTGTTGACTGGAAGGTCCCTGGTCCCTACTGTGTAAATGTGGAGCAATCACAGTGTATAAAGGCAGGGTGCATATAAAGTCCATTGAGGAAGCTGCTTGTCCCCAGAGCCACTGGAATACTCACCCCTTCCTTATCAGACACAGGTAGAGTAGTTCTTTCACATAGGGCCTGCTTTATATCCTGTCTGTAACATCGATGTCAGTTACCTCTTCATACTTAGCCATTGTCATATTCCATTCGTTCTCTTCTTTCTTCCTTTGGGGAACTGCAATGGTGAGGAAGCCTATTGTGAGGGAGGACCAACAGGTTCCTCCCTCCCCTGCCCTGCTTCTCTCCACGGCAGGAAGGAGAGTCTAGCTGGATAGCTGAGGCATCTCCCAGTATGAAAGTGCTTAGGTATAGGTTTGACCTTCTAGGGAACTTCCTGTTCCTCAAGTTTTTTTTTTTTCCATTAGAGCCTCCTTAGAGAGTCCTGTTTGCCTCCTACTTGCTCTGCCTGAGCTTATATTGCTCGATTTTAGTCTGAGTCACTGAGGCCTTCTTGTGAGGTCTCCACTGGGTCCCTGACTTCTGCAGTCCAAGCTAGGATCCAGCTCTTCATGTCTGACCAGGGTTAGAGAAGTAACATCTGCCTCTTGTTCTTTTGTCTCCCTCCCTGTGTATCCCTGCTGCCTTTATTATTAAAACACTAAAAGCAACTTAATGAGCTGCCTCCTCAGCAGAAAACCAGGCACAGAATAGACCCTGATGCCATTCCTAGTCCAGTAAGTGCAGGGGTGGGAGTCCGTGCTTGTCATCCTGTGTTAGTGTCACTCATGCATGCCTGTGATTTCACCTCATCCACCATGTCCATCCCTTTTCATTCTCTTCCCTGAGCACTTCTAGATCCTTGCTTTTATAAGCTGAAGGATATGCATGCCCCAAGTCACATGTACAAAAGACATAGAACTGTCAGCAGTGCCTTGAGTATGGGATGGTGGATGGCCAGCCCCTAAGGCTGGGCCCTGTAGCATGTTAAGCTTTGGTTTTTAGTCCTGCTGGCTCTTCCAGGAGCTTGTGTGTGGCATGTGATGGAACCAGACAGAGTTGAGCAGCAGATCCTTCCAGTTTAGTATGAGAAGAAATGTTGCAATGGGTGGCTATGAATGTATAGGTTCATAGCACTTCTTACAGGGGGAGAGATTTCTTGCTTTGGGAGAGTGTGGGTGACCTCATTTGAGGAGTTTTAGACTTTGGTGATCTCTAAGCTTCAACTCTCTGCTGCGGGATATAATCTTATTTGCCCTTTACTTTTTCTGGTTTTATCAAACTCATCTTGAAGTAACTAACCAGCCTGAACAAGGGTCTGATTACCAGCTTTGCATATCCTTTTTATGTTTGTTCTCCTCAATGTCTTGTCACAAGTAGAGGTTTGAGGACTGGGCCATAAGGATCAGGCACTCATCCTCTCCTATATGGACCCATTGATGCTCACCTGAAAGGAAGGCAGCATTTGCTTCCTTACTTTACCTAATCATTTCTGCCTGTTTAATTCTCTCCTCCCCGTGTTCCTTGTTAACTTCATTGAGTTTAGAACCATTCCAGGTAGATCCATTTCTATATGGGTTTCTGTCCTCTGTTCTCCTTGCTCAGACTCAGTATATCTATCTTATGGAGAGGAAGGGAGGGAAAGGTTTGATGGAGAATGGAATCCATCATGTCTTATCATGATAAGCTTTCTTGGAGTAGAAGAAATAAAAGGGTACTCACTAATGATTGGAGGCCAGGGGGTGGTTTATCGGAAAGTCCATTCTCACCAAGGCCTACCCAGCATCTCCTGCTAGCTGCTGCAGAGTGGAAGGTCAGTACTGTGGTATTTGATACGGTCTTCAAAAGGAGAGCATGCTTGGTGCATGAAGTGTTTTTTGGCAAGTTATCTGTTCCTGTGCTACCAGCTCTGGCCTGCTTTTGTCCAGTACCTGTTCTTTTATCATTCCACTCACTTCACTTTTTTCCTACAGATTCAGGTTATTGAAGATGATAGAAACAACCGGGGTTCAGAGCCATTTGTTACTGGTGTACGGGGACAGGTGCCACCTTTAGTCACCACCAATTTCCTGGTAAAAGACCAAGGTGAGACGAACTTTAATGTCTGTTTCCTTATGGCAGCTAATTTTCTAAGGCTATAGATCATGCTTTTGTTAAGTCTTTAACCAGAGACCAGTCCCTCCCACCCTACCTCAGTCCTTCAGGGTCTAAAAGCTACTGCCAACTCTTAACATCTGTGGAGGTGGGGTGACTCACCAATGGAGAGCTGGTACCCAGAAAGCTTCTGTGATATGACTCAAATCTTCTACTTCCTTCAGGGAATGCAAGTCCCCGTTACATTCGATGCACATCCTATAATATCCCTTGTACATCTGACATGGCTAAGCAGGCTCAGGTGCCTCTGGCAGCTGTCATCAAGCCACTGGCAAGGCTGCCCCCAGAGGAGGTAAGTCTGGGAAGGGGCTAGAATACAATGAAAGGGGGTGGGGATGGGGAAGGAGGTTTCTTTCTAGATGGGACTTTTGCTGGCATGGAAGGCATCTTGGTTGGGTAGGAAGGGACAGACAGTATGTTTGGTATCTTTCTTTCCCACGGCCCAAACCTGATAGCAGTGATAAGGATGAAAGTAAAGGCAAACTACTTTGTGAGACCAGGGTTCATAGGAGGAACAAATGAAAAGAACCAGAGTGTGCTGTGTACGGAGGCTCACACCTGGGATTGTAGCACTTAGGAAGCTGGAACGGGAGGCCATAGAGTTCCAGCCCAGCCTAGCTACACAGTAAACTCCATCTCAAAGAGTTAGCCCTGGTATTCACAAAGCAAAGGTAGGAAGATCTACGTGATAAAGCCAGCCAGGGCTATATCCTGAAACACCCTGTCTTAAAACAAAACAGGTAGATCCAACCCTAGTTTCTAGAGGCAAGACAGCTGAATGTAGGGACTTCTCATTGTGTGGTCACATCTCTGGATGATGACAAGTCTATTATTCCGTTGTGTGTGTGTTTTAAACTCAAGTTAGCTTGGGCATAGGCAAATAAACAAGAAGGTACTATTGTATCCAGTACTCTGTCCTTCACCTGGCTTGGGCCCCCATCTGTCCTTAGGTACAGTATCTTTGGTATCTTTCTTTCCCAGGGCCCAAACCTGGTAACAGTGGTAAGGATGAAAACAAAGGCAAACAAACTACTTTAGGTAGATAGTACTTTAGGTACTGTAACCTAGTACTTAAAATTAGCATCTTTTGTTTTTGTTTTCTCAAGACAGGGCTTCCTGTACACCTATTCTTGGGAGTCACTCTGTAGACCAGGCTGGCCTGGAACTCAGAAATCTGCCTGCCTCCACTTCTCAAGTTTTGAGATTAAAGGCATGTGCTACTACGCCTGGCAAAAACATTTTTAAAAAATTAGGTAGCTGTTTATTTAGAACTGGACCGTCGAGGCACAGTGTATGTTCTGCCTTCTCATTTCCTGTGTGGGTGCTAGTGAGGACAGTTGGATGCTGTTCTTATGTTTGTAAGATGACATCTACAGGACAACAGTAGGTGTCACAGAATTCTCTTGAGTGATGGGGGAAAAGTATCATAGATATGCAGGGAAGGAAGCAGACGTCATTTCCAGGACAGGAGGAATCATGTTTGGCTTTGTCTTCATACACTCATGGCAGTCCCTGGCCTGCTATGGTCAGTTTCATAGGCCATCTTTTTTAGGAAGGAATGCATTTTGGGATAGAAAATGAAGAGAGCGAGCTAGGGTTTTTCTAGTTGTTATCATTGTTCTCATTCCCTTCCACTGTATTCCTTCCCCAGGCAGAATACCTGAACCATGCTGCCTATCCCTCCAGTCTGTGTCATGTGTTGCTATATGTCTTATCCTTCTATAGCCTCCTTCCACCTGAGCCCCTTCTCTTTGTTCCTTAGGCTTCACCATATGTTGTGGACCATGGTGAATCTGGCCCCTTGCGTTGTAATCGCTGCAAAGCATACATGTGCCCTCTCATGACATTCATTGAGGGAGGGAGGCGCTTCCAGTGCTCCTTTTGCAGCTGTATCAATGATGGTATGTTGTGGGGGCTGAGCTTTGGGGTAAGACTTGCATCCACATCATTCTCTTTCGCATTAGATAAATGAGGAAGCATTTCTCAGGAGCTGGGGAGGTAGGCACAAGTGAGAATGGTATGGAATGATATGAAGGAGTTTAGCTAGAAGTTGGCATACTTGGGTTGAGAATGAATCTTTTGAGTAACATACTGCATTCTCCCCACAGTTCCTCCCCAGTATTTTCAACATCTGGATCATACTGGCAAACGTGTGGATGCTTATGACCGTCCTGAGCTGTCTCTGGGATCTTATGAATTCTTGGCTACTGTAGATTACTGTAAGGTAAGGGAAGATGGTGGGAAAGGAACAGTGGGTGGAGGATTGGGAAAGCCCAAATTAGCTCTTGTTAGCATTTCCCTTACTCTGTCATGGTCCCCTTTGATGCTCATTGCCTTCTAGTCTCCTGCCTGCTTACGGTTTCCCTGTACTCTCAAAATTTCCTTCCTCTACAGAACAATAAATTCCCTAGTCCTCCTGCCTTCATCTTTATGATTGACGTCTCCTACAATGCCATCAGGACTGGTCTTGTTCGGCTCCTCTGTGAGGAGCTCAAGTCACTCTTAGACTACCTGCCTAGGTGAGAGTTAAGGAAGTTCTGCTTCTTTTTGGTTAATGGTGGGTTTCTGGGTTAACTGAGCAAGTGGAACATTATGTCATGAAATTGTGGGAGGTGAAGGAGGTGGCCAGTCTGGATAACAGTGTCATTTTCTACAGGGAGGGTGGAGCAGAAGAGTCAGCAATCCGAGTTGGCTTTGTCACCTATAATAAAGTGCTCCACTTCTACAATGTGAAGAGCTCCTTGGCTCAGCCACAGATGATGGTTGTATCTGATGTGGCTGACATGTTTGTGCCACTGCTGGATGGCTTTCTGGTCAATGTCAATGAGTCTCGGGCCGTTATCACCAGGTAAGAACCAGATGGTGGAACATGTGAAGAGATGGAAAGAGTGGGAAGGCACAGCGGTAGAAGGCCAGGGAGTTACAGAGCAGTTAGTAGGTGGCCAGAGCAGTTAGTAGGTAGCCAGGGGAGGCAGTTTTGGTTGTCTTCCATTATCTGTCTTTTCAGCTTATTGGATCAGATTCCAGAAATGTTTGCAGATACAAGAGAGACAGAGACAGTATTTGCTCCAGTTATCCAGGCCGGGATGGAAGCTCTGAAGGTAAGGCAGGAGTCCCTGGCAACCTCCTCTTGCTTTCCTCTGACCATGTTATCCACTGGATTGATAACTGTCAGCCCGTTTCACACAGTGCCTAATGAACAACAAAGAAAAAGATGAGTGAATAGTGGATGAATAAAGGGAGGAATAAATGAGTAGTTTATCTTTGCTCTTAGGCTGCCGAGTGTGCAGGAAAGCTGTTTCTGTTCCACACGTCCTTGCCCATTGCAGAGGCCCCAGGGAAGCTGAAGAATAGAGATGATAGGAAGTTGATCAACACAGACAAGGAGAAGGTGTGTGGCTCAAGATGGGAGGGGCATTCCATTATAGAGGAAGGCCGTAACTGTCCCATGTCAACTCTTCAGTGCCACCTGGTGGATGGGGATTACATTCGGCTCATTTGCAACTGCCAACCCGATCACAAAATTCTTGGTTGACTTGACTAGAATCTTCCCTTTTTCTCTTTCATTTTTTGCTTGAGATAGGGGGTTTATCTCTGTAGCCTAGGCTGGCCTGTAACTCACTAAGTAGTCCAGGCTGGCCTCATACTTGTAGTGATCTATCTCTGCTTTCTGTGTGCTGAGATTATAGGTGTGCCCAATCACACACTATACCTTTTCTTTTTCCTTCCCTTCCTTTCCCTTACCCTCTCTATTCTTCCTTTTCTTTCCAACTTTCTCCTGTTGGAAATACAAGGTGGTAGGTCTGAAGTTTTGAAAGTACGAGTTTCTCATTTTACATATACAATTCTCAAGTTGGGCAAAGCTTTTGACATTTCTTCTTTTCTCTTTCAGACTCTATTTCAACCTCAGACAGGTACCTATCAGACTCTGGCCAAAGAGTGTGTGGCCCAAGGCTGCTGTGTGGACCTCTTCCTCTTCCCTAACCAATATGTCGATGTGGCCACACTTTCTGTTGTTCCCCAGCTCACTGGAGGCTCTGTCTACAAATATGCCTGCTTCCAGGTATAGGACTCTGGTTGTGGAAATATCTGCTTATATGTGAGTGGCTCTTTAGCTATTATCTTATTAGTGGTGTGTGAAGTTGAGCCCAGGGTGTAGTGGTTAGGTGTATAGGCTTTAAAGTCACTCCTGGGTTGATACTGAGGCCCCCCCACTCACTGGCCTAGAATACTCAATTACTCATCTGCAAAGTAGAGTTTACTAACTAGGATTTGTCTACAGAATGAAATAATTATATATAAAGCACTCTGTGTGCTCCCTGCTATGTCATGAATCTGCAAAAGCTTCATTGTCACTGTTGTCCTTGTTTTTGCTGTTACTCTGATTAAGTGGGCTTGTTGCGAGGAAGGGGTGCATGGAGACTGACTGCAGGATGAGTGTGGTCAGTGATGTGACTTTGGACATGGGCTGCAGGTGGAGAATGACCAGGAACGGTTCTTGAGTGACCTGCGTCGAGATGTACAGAAGGTGGTTGGCTTTGATGCTGTTATGCGGGTTCGGACAAGTACTGGTGAGTTTTGGTTGAGGTTAAATCTGGTTGAGGCATTTGTCCTACCTTTAGCCCTGACCTGTCTCCGTGGCCTCAGGTATCCGTGCTGTAGATTTCTTTGGAGCTTTCTACATGAGCAATACAACAGATGTGGAGTTGGCTGGACTGGATGGAGACAAGACAGTGACTGTGGAATTCAAGCATGATGACCGGCTCAATGAAGAGAGTGGAGCCCTACTGCAGGTGGCAGGCGGGAGACAGGGATAGAGGACAGAAGTTGGGGTGCATTCAATGGGAAGAAAGGGGTGGGTAAAGTTGTGAGGGAGGGGTGTGAGTTCCTCCTTTCTCTCTTCCCCTAGTGTGCGCTGCTTTATACCAGCTGTGCAGGGCAGCGTCGTCTCCGCATCCACAACCTGGCCCTAAACTGCTGCACCCAGCTGGCTGATCTGTATCGAAACTGTGAGACTGACACGCTCATCAACTACATGGCCAAGTTTGGTGAGAATAGAAGCAGGGCAGGGTGGAAGTGGCCAGGATGGTCAAGAGTTGAGCACTCCTGGGTAGGTGTGATGGTGGGAAGATGCATGTGATGGGAAGCAGACCAGTAACTGTTGTCTTCCTTCCCATGTAGCATACCGGGCTGTTCTGAGTAGCCCCGTGAAGACTGTCCGTGACACTCTCATCACCCAGTGTGCCCAGATCCTGGCCTGTTATAGAAAGAACTGTGCCAGCCCTTCTTCTGCAGGACAGGTGGGGCAAGGATATTAGTGGAAAGATTAGTTCAACAAAACTCTGCATTTTAGAGGGACTTCTCATGACCAGTGACTTTATTTCCATAAATCCCTCAGTTGATTCTTCCTGAGTGCATGAAGCTACTCCCAGTTTACCTGAACTGTGTGTTGAAGAGTGATGTTCTGCAGCCTGGAGCCGAGGTCACTACTGACGATCGTGCCTATGTTCGACAGCTGGTTTCCTCCATGGATGTGGCTGAGACCAATGTCTTCTTCTACCCTCGGCTCCTACCACTGGTACGAATGAGGATTGAGTGTGAGACACTGTACTGAGGACAGGGCCTCTAAGAAAGAGGGGGGTGGGTTGCTTTATTGCCAATACTAAGAAATTTGTTTTTATGTACATTACATATTACTATCTAAAGACTTAGCTTTCTTAGTTTCTGTGCATAGTGTGTTGTAGTTCTTGGTGATGTTTTTTCCTTTTTGTCTAGACAAAGTCTCCCCTTGATAGTACCACTGAACCACCAGCAGTTCGAGCCTCTGAAGAGCGTCTAAGCAGTGGTGATATATATTTGCTGGAAAATGGACTCAACCTCTTTGTCTGGGTGGGAGCAAGCGTTCAACAAGGCGTTGTCCAGAGCCTTTTCAACGTGTCCTCCTTCAGTCAGATCACCAGTGGCTTGGTGAGAACAGGGTGTCAAGGATGAGATGGGTATGGAAAAACACTTTGGTGATTTGACTGTGGGTCAGTGAAGTCATGCTCGTCCTTTTATTATGTATCAGAGAACACTTGAGGCAAGGGAAGGGGCTATCATGGTTTTTCTGGTTTCTTCACTTTAGAGAATACCTAAATCTGTGATTGTTCACTCTTTGATGGACTTAAAAGTACTTTATCATAGTAATGAATGAATTTTTGTTCCAGAGTGTTTTGCCAGTTCTGGATAATCCACTGTCTAAGAAAGTTCGAGGCCTCATTGATAGCTTACGGGCACAGAGAATGCGGTACATGAAGGTAACACAGATGTTTTGTTTTGCAGTGGTGGGGCTGGATATTGAACCCTAGGCCTTCTGTATGCCGGACAAGCACTCTTAGCACTGAGCTACATGCCCAGCACAGTATTTTTTATCTTGTCAAGTCAGCAGGAAGGAGCACAGGGAGGGAGGGTATGAGTACTTCCATCTGCCCTTCCTTACCATCTGCCCTCTGGCTGTAGCTTATCGTGGTCAAACAGGAAGACAAGCTGGAGATGCTGTTCAAGCACTTCCTGGTGGAAGACAAGAGCCTAAGTGGAGGTGCATCCTATGTGGACTTTCTCTGTCATATGCACAAGGAGATTCGGCAGCTACTGAGCTAAAGCAAGTGGGTAAATGGCATAGGGTCCCAGGCCAGCTTCCAGGAAGAACCCCAGATTGGCAGAGAAATTGGGACAGTTCCATATCTTATAAGTCATGTAAGCTGACCTCAGTTGACTTCTTTCGGGGGGAGGGTGAGATATAAGGAGACACCTTCTTTCTGGGCTCAAATACCCTACCACTCTGTCATGTCCTGCTGATCGAAGGTGCCCCAGGCCCCTTACTCTACCCTTTCTCCTGCTAATCCTGTTGTAATGAATGTAGTTTCTCAGTTCACTGTATATGACTCGGTGTTGGGGTTTGGAGGCAGCCAGGCCCTGGCAACAATGTGTCCCTTTGGACCAGCCTCCAAGAGGAAAGGAGCAGGCAGGAAGAAGTGGGAATCCCAGGGTTATTACAGGAGGTGGCAAATTCAGCTCCGTGTCATCAACAACTTCCTATATTAGGGATAAAATATATAGGTGCACAAGAGCTGGGGTACAGACCATAGGTGGTGGAGAGTAAAATAGTTGGTCCTTTGGGGGCCTGGTGGTCAGTAGCAAAGTCATAGTTACTGAGGATGGATGACTAGTTGTCTCTCTACTTCCACTGTGCGTGCTCTCTCTCCCCTGCAATGATTGGTGAGCACTTCGTGGACAGAAGCACATAGCTAGAGATGAGTGAGCCTGGGGTAAGAATTGCAAAGCATATTAACACCTAGGGGAAGTAGCAGCCTCCTTTCCAGATGGAGAAGCCCCAATCCTGGATGGTTCTGTAGAGAGCCTGATGGTCAACTTGCAATACCTCACAGAGCCAGCCCACATCCCACTCAGCTTCCACCAGAAACGTTGTTGGGGAGAGGCAGAGATGGCAGGAGCCTTGTCTTCCGGTGCCAGGACGTTACTGGAATTTGGTATTGACTGAGTGGCTGACAAGTTATCTTCCAACTCCAATTGGCTGGGCAGGACAAGGGCTAGGAATGACGGTGGTCAGGCTTGCCTGCTCCCAGCCCAGGATGCCCCTGCTATGGACCTTTCATTTCTTTTCATTGGTTTATTTTTCAATGCATCTTTAATTTGTAAAGAAATAAAATAAGATGTAACCAGTATCCCTTTCATTACTCGTGATTTCTCCCCACCCTGCCTACGCCTGAGAGGAGTTACGCATGCGCCGTGTGCCCCTATGGCGTAGGACCTGGTCCGCTCCCCACTCGCCGCAGGGCGGGGTTTCGTGCTGTCCGAATCGGTCCGGTGTGGACATGGCTGCTCGATGCACCCAGGCGGTGCTGGCCGCCCTGGGGGTGTTCAGTGTCTGTTCGGCCAGCAGCTCCGGATTCGAGGCTTCGGGGGAGGCGGGTGGGGAGGCAGAGTGGGAGGAGCCGTGGGATGGCGCGGTTTTCCGGCCGCCGGCTGCCCTAGGCACCGTGGGGATAGCGCGCGGGGCGGGGTCGCCACCGCCGGGAAACACGGAGACGTTAGACCCACCAGTGTTGCTGTGGTGGAGCCCAGGTCTGTTTCCGCACTTCCCAGGTGACTCGGAGCGGATACAGTGTGCGCGCGGCGCGTGCGTGGCGTCCCGGGATCGACAGGCGCGCGCCGATCCGCGGACGCGCGCATTGCTCTTTTACGGTACGGACTTCCGCGCGGCTGACGCGCCCCTGCCACGCTTGGCGCACCAGAGTTGGGCGCTCCTGCACGAGGAATCGCCGCTCAACAACTTCCTGCTGAGCCACGGCCCGGGCATCCGCCTCTTCAATCTCACGGCCACCTTCAGCCGCCACTCGGACTATCCCCTGTCGCTGCAATGGCTGCCTGGGGCCGCCTATTTGCGCCGGCCTGCGCTCCCGCTCCGGGAGCGCGCCGAGTGGCGGCGCCGCGGGTACGCGCCGTTGCTCTACTTGCAGTCCCACTGCGACGTCCCTTCCGACCGGGACCGCTACGTACGCGAACTCATGCGCTACATCCCGGTGGGTGAGAGAACGGCTAGGCGGGGCGGGGGTGGGCCGGGCGAACGCTACACCCTGCTGACCGCCGTCCTCTGACTCGCTTAGGTGGATTCCTATGGCAAGTGCCTGCAGAACCGCGAGCCGCCCACGATGCGGTTACAGGACACAGCTACGGCCACCACCGAGGATCCAGAACTCATGGCCTTTTTGTCCCGCTATAAGTTTCACTTGGCCCTGGAAAATGCCATCTGCAATGATTACATGACAGAAAAATTGTGGCGCCCCATGCATCTGGGTGCTGTGCCTGTGTATCGTGGATCACCCTCTGTGAGGGACTGGATGCCCAACAATCATTCCATCATCCTAATTGATGACTTTGAGTCCCCTCAAAAGTTGGCAGAGTTTATTGACTTTCTGGACAAAAATGATGAAGAGTATATGAAATATCTCGCATACAAGCAGCCTGGAGGCATCACCAACCAGTTTCTTCTGGATAACTTGGAGCACAGAGAGTGGGGAGTGAATGATCCTATGTTGCCTAACTACCTCAATGGCTTTGAGTGTTTCGTCTGTGACCATGAACTGGCTCGGCTGGATGCCGAGAAAGCACATGCATCCTCTCCTGGGGACATTCCTGTCCCCGAGCCTCATATTGCCCAGTCGTCACACATGAACTGTCCAGTGCCTACCCCTGGCTTTGGGAAAGTCGAAGAGATTCCTGAGAATGACAGGTAAAGGGGTTGCTGGGATGCCCTGCAGCTGCCACATCAAACTTATTGCTTTTTTAGTGTGTCGGAGCCTGAAAAAGACAATATAGGCTCACTTTGCTTTAATATCAGTGGTAGTTAGGGGGCTGGGTGTGGTGGATACACCTGTTATCTCAGCGGTGTGGGGAAGTTTAGAAAACCTGAGCACATAAAGTGGGGCCAGGCTATAAATAGCCTGATTGCCAAGCTGAGGATCAGCACCCGAGCTGAGTACCTTTGATGGGGAGGTGGGCAACATAAAGATGAGTTTTGGTTGTGCTAAGATTAAGCCCAGGGCCTTCTGCATGCCAGGAGAATACTTTTCCACCTTGTCACACACTTCAGCCCAATAAGAGCATTTTGAAAGGATTTTCCTCGTCTGCAGTAATCAACTAACCAGACAGACTAGTCTCTCAGTTTGTAGCCTGAGCTGACCTCAAACTTGGGTTGATCCTCCTGTCTCACCCTCCCAAGTGCTGAGATTACAGAGTGAGCCACTATACCCATGAAAAGCATCTGCATCTATTTTGTGTGATGAGGTTAGAGCGTTGAGTATGATAAGCAAGCCCTCTACTATTAAGCTATACTCCCAGCCCTCCTTTTACTTTTATATGCCCTGACTAATTCACTCTAATAGAACTGAAGGAATGCTTTCAATAGGTGTATAATTAATATTGGGGGTCAGTGTGGGTAAAGGGAAGTGAGTCGGAAGCAGGATATACCTGCATTGGGAAAGGTGTGCATGGGAAGTAGATGGAAATGTTGAAACCTCCCACAGCAAGCCACCACAGTTATTTGGAGGGGGATTACTAGAATAGCTCACAGAAAGTGACTTCAACAGTGGGTGGCAGCAGAGGCCTATTTACATATGCTGCTGGCACAACAAGGGCTTGATAGTGGAGTCTTTCACTTAGAATCTGTCAGTTTATGCTAAATATATAATTTAATAGAAGAAAATTCAGAACAGTAGGGAAATAGCCAGGGATTGTAGTACATACCTGTAATTCTAATGCCAGAAAGAGCGAGGCTGGAATATCAGGAACTCAAGGTCATAGTTTTGCCATGTACCATGAGTTTGAGGCCAGCCTGAGCTATTATAGACCCTGTCCCACTAACAAAAGAAAATTCAGGTCATGCCTTTTCTACACACTAGATGTTACTGTACCTTCATTTAGATTTTCAAATAACTGAAGGTTAAAGCCATCTAAAGGCTCCTTGCTTTCCTCTAGAATGCCGTTTCCATGCTCTGGACCCCTTGCACTTCCTCCACATTTGCGAGCTAGAGGCAAGTCTGCAGTGTCAGCTACTTTGCAGTACTATGATGTCTTTATGCTTATGGCCTACTTCCTATGTCTTGGACTAGAATTAGTTTTACTCCATATCTTCTTTCCTTCACAGCAGAGCCTTGTGCTATCCAGAGGCCCAGTATCTGCTTAATTTTTTGTTTGTTTTCAAAGCAGGGTTTCTCAGTGTTGCCTTGGCTGTACTAGAACTCAAGAGATCCCCCTGCCTCTGCAGCCTGGGTGCTGAGATTAAAAGTGTGTGCTACCACCATGGCCTTGCTTATGATTTCTTTGGGACCACTCAGAGAAAGGCAGAGCCTATTATCACTGCTGTGGCCCCCAGCTCACCTCCCGCTTCTGTTTTGTCATTTCAGCTGGAAGGAAATGTGGCTGCAAGATTACTGGCAAGGTCTCTATCAGGGGGAAGCTCTCACTGCCATGATCCACAACAATGAGACACAGCAGAGGAAATTTTGGGATTATGTACATGAGATCTTCATGAGAAGGAATAAAAATCTCTAATTGCCTTCATTCAAGAGCTGTTAGCTTGGAAGACTTAAGGAGACTGTTTTAAGCATCGACCTTTAGTGAATACTGTCCACTATGGATTGATGTTTTCACTGATTCTCCTGCCCTGTATTGGGGATTGGAACCTTGGGTTTTGGTAATGCTAGGCAAGTACCCCCAGCCCTCCCTACCTGAATGGTATGGAGCCAGTATCTCAGCCTGTGGTGAGAGAGCTTCTCCTTAAAGAGAAGCAGAAGCCAGAAACACCCATTTGATTTAAGTACACTTATCATGTTTGTAGCCATTTCATCATTTTAAATATGGGCAGGATGGGTTCAGGCTATGATCTATAAAACTTCCCTTATTTAGTACCTTTAAATAGTGTCCATTCCTCATCAGCTGTTAACACTGGTGGTGAAGCAAAGCTGTATGTGTGGATGTGTTACTCTGTTTTTCTGCTTTTTTCTCCCTTTTGAGATAGGTCTCACTACATGGCCCAAGCCAGCATCCAACTCATAGGCCTAACTGACAATACCTGCCTCAGCCTCTAAGTAGCTGGGGCTATAGGTATACAACACTATGCCCAGCTCTTCAAGTTTCTTTAAAAAATACTCGCACTGTCTTTAATATTAAATGTCTTTTAAGTAGCTTGCTCTTTCTGGCTTTAGGCTATTTCCCACAAACTGGAAAGATTGACAAATAAGAGATTTACATCATTCTTAATGCTTAGTTTTCTTGTTTGGGGTATATTTGGAATTCCTTCTCTTAAGAACAGATTAAGTAGCTAATATGACACTGATGTCAGTTCAGTGTATTGCCTTGTTCTAGGGCTGGAAAGCTCCATTTCAATTCATTATTCAAATTCTCTCACATTCTTCCAGATACCTTTATGGTGCTGAGTCACTGGTTTGGTTTTTCACTGTTGTTGTTTTTGTTTTGTATTTAGGAAGGCAAGCATTCTATATATTGAGTTATAGTTACAACCCTAATACCGAGGGTTTCTTTGTATGTGTTTTTTGTTTATTTTTACTTGTTTTTTTAATAAAGCCAGCCCAAGGCCCCAGTTCAAACAGTGAAGAAAGCAAGGGATTTAAGTCACCCTTAAGTGGCTAGCTAAATAAAAACTTTAGGCCGGGCGTGGTGGTACACGCCTTTAATCCCAGCACTTGGGAGGCAGAGGCAGGCGGATTTCTGAGTTTGAGGCCAGCCTGGTCTACAGAGTGAGTTCCAGGACAGCCAGGGCTACACAGAGAAACCCTGTCTCAAAAAAACAAAAAAACCTTTAGATTTGGGGTTGGAGAGATGGCTTCACTGTTAAGAGCACTGGCTACTCTTCTAGATGGCCCAAGTTTGATTCCTAGCAGCTGACAACTATCTGTAACTCCAGATCCAGGGGGTTAGATACTTCATCTTACCTCTATGGGTACTAGGCAAGAATGTGCACACAGACATACATATATTCAAGCAAAACTCCCATTGTATCCACAGCAACCACGCCTGGAGATCTGAAGATACAGACTGCCTACTGCTGTAGGACACCAGGAGCTTTTTCTGGGGCAATAAGAAAGAATGTCTTGGACCTTAGAGCAACGCTTACTGTTTTGATGAATTATCACTTGAGAAGTCTCTTGGTTTATCAGTGTATCTGATTGTGAACTTCAGAAATCTGTGAATCCATGTCTATACAGATAGATACATATATACATGATAGATGCTTTAAGCAACCAGGCTTCATGATTAATATTGTGACATCTAAAGATGTGACCAAAAAAAGCTTTAACATAGGTTGGAATTACATTGCTAATAATTTTGTTTTTCCTTGTGTGTGTGTTGTTGGAGATGGACCCTAAGGCTCTGTGCATGCTAAGCATGTGCTTTGCCTCTGCCTCTGACTTACGTGCCCAGACCTTTATTTTGTTCTTTAGTAAAAAATATCTTCAGTAATAGCATGGAAATTGTTTAACCTATTTTGTTGGGGTTTTTTTTTTTTTGCAGAGAACAAGATGTTAAACAAAACAAAAACAAACAAATAAAAAGAGTGGGTCCACGAGTGCTGGGCCAACTTGGGTTACAACAGCAAGACTGTCTCAAAAAAAAAAAAAAAAAAAAATTAACATTTTATAGTATAGATGGGCATGGTTGGCTGGGCAGTGGGGGCACATGCCTTTAATCCCAGCACTTGGAGGCAGAAGCAGGTGGATCGAGTGTTCCAGGCTAGCCTGAGCTCTATGTTGAGACCCCATCTCAATAAATAAATAACCATAAATAAATATAAAACAAGTCAGAGGATTCTGATTCCCAATCAAGTCATCTATTTCAGTGCAGGTTTTGATTCCTATAGCAAAGTAAGTATTATTCAAATACAAGCCTATATCAGAACTCAGATGTCATGTGCAACAGGAAGGGTAAGTGACGGGTATGTGCGGGTATGTGGGTGTAGGGTCCTGTCCATTCCACCAGCTCACATGAACACTCACTCCTCTAGCGCTTTTATGCAAAGTGAGCCAGCTGTTCATGAATGGTTGTGGCTGGAGAATCAAGCCTGTTTTTTTGCTCAGTTCTTCCCAGACTTTATCTTTTATCCCTATCATTATGTAAATAGTCATAAAAAAAACAAAACAAAACAAAACAAAAAAAAACCAGGGCAAATCAGGTGCTACATTTCCACAGGGGAAAGAACTATGAATAACCACTTAGTACTATACCAATGAAAAAGCTTTATTTTCCATATGAAAAAAGCAACACGATTTTTTTCCGGTTGAGGCTCAGCCACTATGTATACAGCGCCAATATTTGCTATAGGTTATGGATACTAGTGGTAGACGTTTCTAATAGGAGTCTTTTATTTACTACCAGAGTTTGGGATAGAATACAAGGCTGATGGCAAGTGTTACTATTTGTTTTATTATCTCAGGTTTCATTTTATATAATAAACTGCTTTTTACAGTGTCTTCTACCTAGTTACTTTATTACACTTGTTTGTTATTTGTGTGGGGTAGCTTGTACTACCCTGTACATGTGTATGTCAGAGAGTCAGTTTTCTTTCTACCACGTGGTCACAGGAACTGAACTCATATCAACAGACTTAGTGGCAGCACCTCTGTTCACCAATTGAGCCATTTTGCTGGCCTATATTTGCTTATTTTGGGAGATTGAGGGTGATAAAATTGGAGACTTGTAAAAAAAAATGGTAAACACTTTTCCTTTGTTTCATTATTTTATTTATTTTTTTGTTTGTTTCGTTAAGGCAGGGTCATGTTATGTGGCCCTGGCTTGCCTAGTACTCATTATATGTAACTTTAGCTAGTTTCAAACTCTTAATGTCTCCTGCCTCTGACATAACTATTTTTAGGCACTTGAAATTAGCAATGAACAAGATACACAAAGGCTCGTCTCATTTTAAGTATTTTTTAAAGAGATATTTAGGGGCAGCCCAGAGGTTAAGAGCACTTACTGCTCTTCCAGAGGTCCTGAGTTCAATTCCCAGCAACCACATAGTGGCTCACAACCATTTGTAATAGGCATCTGATATACATTCTGCTGGTGTGTTTGAAGACCGAAACAGTGTACCCACATACATGAAATAAATAAATCGTTAAAAAAAAAAAAAAGAAAGAAAAAAGGTTAGTTCTCTTTAAAAAAATATATATTTAAAACTATTTTTCCATGCTCGCTTCGGCGGCATATATACTAAAATTGGGACTATAACAGAGACTATTAGCATGGCCCATGCGCAAGGATGACGCTCAAATTTTGTGAAGTGTTGCGTATTTTTGTAAAGTGAAAAAAAATTTAGCAAATGCAAATTAAAGTTTAGGAAAGAAAAAATTTCCTTGTGTGTGTGCTCGAATGCAAGCTGGAGGTAGAAGTAATTATGACCCCTGCGGAGTGGATGCTGGAAACCAAACTGAGTCCTCTGGAAGATCTAGAAACACTCTAAGCACGCAGCTACCACTCCAGCCTGAGCTAAGATTTTAAAGGAGACGTTGGGATATATAAGGTCACAAACAATAAAATTGTAAGTGTGGGTGCCGTGATGCCTGCCGGTAGGGTGTGGCCATAGAGGGAAAACCCTTCGCCAGAAAAACCAAGTCCACCGTTTTTTGGGCTAAATTTTTGTTTGTTTGTTTGAGACAGGGTTTCTCTGTGTAGCCCTGGCTGTCCTGGAACTCACTCGGTAGACCAGGCTAGCCTTGAACTCAGAAATCCGCCTGCCTCTGCCTCCCAAGTGCTGGAACTAAAGGCGCTCGCCACCACCGCCCGGCTTTGGGCTTTGGGCTTTGGGCTTTGGGCTAAATTTAAAGCAAGCTTTATACTAAACACTGACCAAAAGATGAACTTTGGTCGGAACCAGTCACCAGAATTTCCCTCTTGAGATTGGCCTTGATCTACAGGACTCAGGAAGAGAGCCATTCATGTAGGTTATCAAGGGAGAATCCCAATCATTTGTGGTAAATAATTTGAACAAGAAAGTACCTATGCAAATACATCTTGCTCTAAAGTAGACATCATATAAACTACAGGACTGCTGGATTCTGCTTCCATTAGCAGAAATGTCTTGGGAATTCATTTGCAAATCCCAAAGAACCCATAGCACATCATTTGACTCAGTTTTGTAAATAGTTAAAAGTCAAACTCTTAAGTCTGATCACAACTGAGGTCTTTTTTTTTTTTCAGAGCTGAGGACAGAACCCAGGGCTTTGCGATTGCTAGGGAAGCGCTCTACCACTGAGCTAAATCCCCAACCCCATAACTGGAGATCTTATAAAATGAAAGAAATGATGTAAATGTTGTAATGTTAAGTGCTGTGTATGTCATACATAAATGTTCCAAATGAGTAAACAGGATCTACCCAGCAGTCCATGTAAGAGTTGTAAAAAGCAATCATTATTTTTTGTTTGATTTTTCGCTACAGGATTTCTCTGTGTGGCCCTGACAGTCCTGGAGACCAGGCTAGCCTCGAACTTACAGCGATCCACCTGCCTCTGCCTCCCCTAGTGCTGAGATTTAAAGGCGAGCGCCACCACTTCCTGACAAAAAGGAATCATCATTCTGATGTTAAAACAAAAGTCCTATCAACCCAATATCCATAACTCCAGCCCCAGGGGATCCCACGCCTTCCCCTGGACCAAGGTCGCAGCACTCACGTGGTACCCACCACACAGACTCACAAACAAGTGGCAGCCTCGGACATGGAGCCTTTGAGTCCTGCCCCTTCCCGAGCACGCAAAGGACGCGCACAACGTAGAGCATCCTAACCTGGTGTCCGCTGCCGGCCTGACGGGGTTCAACTCGAGTGTCAGTGTGAGGCCAAGATCCGGAAAATGCGCTCACAGCTGGCCGTGGGCCGCACCCCAAGCACGTAGAGGTCAAGTGGGGTCACGCACGGCGTCGCGGAGCCTACTGGGAACGCTGTGCAAAATGGCGACGCCCAGTCTACACGGCCGACTGGCGCGGTTTGCGAATCCGGGAAAACCTATTCTGAAACCCAACAAGCCTCTTATATTAGCTAACCGCGTCGGGAACCGACGCCGAGATAAGGGCGGTGAGCACTTGGAGCCCGGGCGGCTGGGTTATCTCTGGGGAGAGGTGTAGGTCGTCCTGTGACTGACGGTCCCCCTGTTCTTCCCTTCCAGAGGCAACCTGTATCACGGAGATGTCGATGATGATGGCTTGCTGGAAGCAGAATGAATTCCGCGACGAGGCGTGCAGGAAAGAGATCCAGGACTTCTTCAATTGTTCTTCCAGGGCTCAGGTGATGTCTGGCTCCTAGTGTGCCTTTTTGGGAAGAGAAAGGAAATACAAATAAATGGTTCTCATGGCCTTGTGATAAGTTTTTTTTTTTTTTTTTTGATATTTTATCTATTTATATTTCAGAATGTATCTTCTTTCCCCCTTTTCCCCTCCCAAAAAACCCCCTTCCCCCTTCCCCCCCCCCTTTTTTTTTTTTTTTTTTTTTTTTTGCTTTTATACCATTTTAATTACGTGCAAGTATTAAGGTCAGTTCTAGGTTGAGGAACTAGCAATATATCAATGCAAATAGTCAAGGAACAAGCGAGACAATTTACACAAATAGTCAAAGATCAAGCAGGTCTTGTGTTAAATTAGGTAAAGAGTCTCTCATTCATCTGGAACTGACTCATCTTCACCAAAGTGAGAAATTTTAAGGGTTTTTTTTTTTTTTTTTTGGTTTTTTTTTTTTTCGAGACAGGGTTTCTCTGTGTAGCCCTGGCTGTCCTGGAACTCACTCTGTAGACCAGGCTGGCCTCGAACTCAGAAATCCTCCTGCCTCTGCCTCCCAAGTGCTGGGACTAAAGGCATGCACCACCACCACCCGGCGAAATCTTAAGTTTTGATGAAGGTTGATTGTCACTAATTTGCTAGCTAGAATATAGTTTCAGATGGTAGCAATCATTTGTACATCCCAAGTCCCTTTAAATCTCCTTTTTGTTTCTTTGGATTGTTTGTTTACGTGTGTGTGTGTGTGTGTGTGTGTGTGTGTGTGTGTGTGTTTGTGCATGCATGTGTGTAAGTGCTTGCAGGCTTGTGTGTGTGAAAATGCAGGGACACATCTGTGGGCACCAGTGCTGTGTGGTGGCCTGAGGTAAATGTCTGGAATTTTCCTCCATTCCTCTTCCATTTTATTATTCTTTGAGGCAGGGTCTCTTGGGGTATAAAATATTATAAAAATTATGAGTCTAGATCAGAATAAGCTGAAGAACTGTTACTATTTTTCTTTTTCTGTTTTGTTTTCAGGAAGCTGGGAAGATGAGATCAATCCAGGAGAGACTGGGACAGTCTGAGAGTTTACCTCCCCACAAAATGACCAAATTGTTACAGAGATTTCCGAACAAATCTCATCTCAGCTGAAAATGGAGAAACATTTTCAATGAACTCTTGTTTCTGACAGCTATATAAAAGCATGTTAGGAATGTTTGCATTTGCATTCCCGTGTGTTTTTGAAGGGTAAAATGAGGCAAGACACTTAATTTTGCTCTTCTGGATGAATTATGTTCTGGATGCTTTCTTGAAATAAAACCCTCTAAAAAGAAATTATCCATTCTAATTAGCTACTCCTCCTCATACCCCCCAACCCCATCCTGAAGATGAACATCTTGGCCTTTCCCTTCATTGGGCAAGCACCCAACAACTGGGCTAACCCTTAGCACTTCCTTTCTTGAGCTCTATAATCTCCCCTAGACCCTGGAGTTCTTTACTTCCTAGAATGCTCTTCATTTCTTTCTTTCTTTCTTTTTTACTTTTTGTTTTTGGTGGAGTTTTTTTTGGTATTTTTGGTAGGTTTTTGTTTTTTTTTTTTTTTTTTTTTTTTTTAAAGAGGGAGAGAGAGAGAGACAGAGAGAGAAATAAATAAATAGATATTACTTTAGATCAGGCTGGCCTCGTTCTCCAGAGTGCTGGGATAAAGGCATGTGTCACCACCTCCCAGTCCAAATATGCTTTTGATGAACAAATCTGGATATCTTTTGTTGCTTTCCAAATCCTCTACATCATTTAGTCCTTTGGCTTTTAGATACATAGTGGCAGTGAAGTCTCTGTATGCAGAGCTTCTTACCATAAGCTGTATTCAGCAAGTGCATAGTTGACAAATAGTCTGTCCACATTGCTTACTGAAGCACGTGCTTACACTGACCCAGAGATTCTGTAGATACATTTTATTTGGTTTGTACAATTAATATATTTTAGGGCCTGGAGAGATGGTTTAACATTCAAGAGTGCTTGCTATTTTTGCAGAGGACTGGCATTGGGTTCCACAGCAACCATGCTAGGTACCTTACAACTTCCTATAACTAGCTCCTGGGGATCTGATAGCCTTTTCTGGGGCCTTCAAGTGCACTTAGAAACAGATATATAAAATAAAAAAAAAAAATTGTTGGATATGGTGGTTCTGACAGGTTGTATATGCTCCGCCCAGGGAGTGGCACTATTAGGAGGTGTGGCCTTGTTGGAGTAGGTGTGTCACTGTGGGAGTGGGCTCAGGACCCCTCATCCTAGCTGCTTGGAAGTCAGTATTCTCCTAGCAGCAGCCTTCAGATGAAGATGTAGAACTCAGCTCTTCCTGCACCAAGCCTGCCTGGATGCTGCCATGTTCCTGCCTTGATGTTAATGGACTGAACCTCTAAACCTGTAAACCAGCCCCAATTAAATGTTGTTCTTGGTCAGTGGTGTCTCACAGCAATAAACCCCTAACTAAAACAGTGGTACATGCCTTTTCTCCCAGCACTTAGAAGGCAGGCAGGCAGACCTCTGAGCAATTCCACAAAGAGACCCTGCCTCAAAAAGCAAAACAAAAATCATTTTTTAAAAAAAGTTGCTTAAAAAAAAAACAACAGCCTGATAGTTGTGGTTTCACACCTTTAATCCAGCACTGAGGCAGGCAGATCTCTTGAGTTCAAGGCCAGCCTGGTCTATAAAGAATTCCAGGACAGCCAGGACTACACAGTGAAAATATGTCACAAAACACCCCAAAAAGAAAATTAAAAAGTAAAAATTACCAATGAATTAAATACTCTGCCCAGTCTTGCTCAATGTATAAATAAGCAGTACTATGTTTTAAATTTGGTAACTTTTACCTAAGAAATTTGAAGGTAAGGTTTTTTCACTTCCCCTCTGGCAACTATTTTCTTTTTCTACTAAATATTCAGGTAGAGTAGATGATTATGTCTCAGTATTTCAGTGACTTTCCACTTAATTCTCCCGTGGTAGAACTGAGATTTTGTAGGCAATTCATTGTAAATTACTGTTTTTTTTGTTTTTGTTTTTACATTCTCCTGTTTGCTGAAAGTATTTACTGTCCTCTGATAGTAGGGATAATTGTGTGGGATTTTTGAGTATGTTCTGCCCGTTCAGGCACAATCAAGTTAACCCTTTCTTGGTAACTGATAGTATTAATGTGTAGAGATGAGAGTTCTCGACGGTCTAATGTGACAATTACTATGGTGAAGAAGGGTCTTCCCTCTCTCAATAGCTAGATTTCCCCATAGTTGTGTATTCCACTATAACTGCCTGGTTCTGCAAGCTGGGTCTTAGTTATAAGAAGAAAATCAGTTTTGGGATACTTTAGACTAAGGAGTCTTAATCTAGAGTCAGTACATTCCCATTAGCCTAATAAGTCTGTGAACTGGGATGAGGAGAAATATATCTAGTTACACCTGAAATTTAGCATTTCAATCAGGGTTATTCGAAACAATCGACAGTAACATTAGTGTCTATATAAAGTAATAAAGAGGGGTGGATGGTGGCATGGAACACCAGGGCCTTGTAAATGCTAGGCAAACATTATCAATTAAAATACCCTGCCGAGGCTGGAGAGGTAGCTCAGCCAATAAAGGCTGAGCTCACAATCAAAAATTTAAGAGTTAAAAACCCTGCCAATCTTGGCGTTTAATGTATAAATAAACAATAGTAGTTACACGTTTGTTTTATAAGTCTCGATAATTGTATTTAATCCTAATTAATGTGCAATTCATAAACAATCAGGCGAGGCGGAAGGCATCCACGGACTTCACTCTACTTATAAAAGGCTTTCATCGCACACACACACTCGCAGATTAAAAATCCCCAGATTCAAAGGTAGTACGGAGGAAAAGGACATCCATTTCCTGAAATCAAGTGCTTTCTTTTCTGGCGCTTTCCTTTAGATGCTAAAGTGGCTGGATTATAGGCTTTGGACTGCAACTCCCAGAAGGCGATGCGGCCTCGGCCTATCCCGAAGCGTGACAATAACCTATCCAGTGGTCACTGCTCGGTCCCTTGACAGCCAGCGATTCTCGATGTGAACAGTGGCTGCTTCTTTAGGGACACTATGGGTACCAAGTAATTGCTAGAATCTGTAGCCTTATACCTTTGGGAGCTGTGTGTGAGGGTGGGCACAAGAAAACTGCAGGCAATGCACACACGTGTCCCCTACACCCGCCCGTACGCGGTCCAGTCCTAGAGCACGCGAGGGCGGAAGTAGTGATGGCCGGCGCGGCCGGAAGTTCGGATCAGCTGATGGGGGAGGCGGCGCCGCAGCCGCCTAGAGGCCCTGGCCGCCCAGCGCTTCGTCCCGGCCTCGAGTCTCGCAGACTGGCCACAATCCCCACTCACACCTCGCTGTTGGGTGAGGCCCGGCCCAGTGTCCCTCCCAGGCCCGAGATCCTTGCCCGGCACGGCCGCCCTGAGCGCCCCGGCCACCCCCAGCCCCGGCTCGCCCCTCAGGCCCCGGGCCTCCCCTCAGTCCCCGGCCGGCGGCCCAGGCCCCGGATCCGCGGGGGGAGACCCGGCCCCGGGGGGTGCGGGCCCCATGGAGCTGATGTTCGCGGAGTGGGAGGACGGCGAGCGCTTCTCGTTTGAGGATTCCGACCGCTTTGAGGAGGATTCACTCTGTTCGTTCATTTCTGAGGCCGAGAGCCTTTGCCAGAACTGGCGAGGATGGCGCAAACAGTCAGCGGGGCCCAATTCCCCCACTGGAGGCGGTGGCGGAGGTGGCAGTGGAGGTACCAGAATGCGAGGTGAGGATGAGCCTGGAAGGCTGCGAGGAGGAGGGGAGCAGGTTGGTCCCGCTTGGGCCTTGCTTGGGAGCTGTCCGGACCGGGAGCTGTCCCAAGCTTAGAGCAGACTTAGGACTCGCTTCTCTGGCCTTCCAGGGATGGAGTGGCATCTTAATAGCAGAGTTGGGGTGGTGGTGGAGAAAGATAGAGAGAGGGGAAGGGGGAGGAAGGAGAGGGAGATAGAGATGGAGATAAAGATAGAGAGAGAATGAGAGAATGAGAGAATATGAGAATGAATCGGTTCACTCGCGCGTTCACACAAGCTTGTGTTGTTTCAAAGAACGTCCTGGCTTGGCCAGAAAGATCTTTTGTTATTCCTTTACGCCTTAGAGACCAAATATGGGAGAATACCCCTTTTCTGTTTTAAGAATGCTTAACAGAATTTGGCCTTTAGTAAACCAGAAGTAGGCAGAAGAGAATGTCCTTAGTTGTGGATTGTGAAAAAGTGACCACTTGAGATGTGTTAGTCTATGGGATGGTGATTGGTTGCTTTGCTTCCAGGATGCTAATCTCTCCTCAGAAGCTGCACCAACAAAGTATTTCACCAAGAGGAAAGTGGAAGTGAACTTGCCTGTGAGAGGAGATGCTGTAATCCATAGGGTTAAACCAGACTCCTAGCATCTAATAGAAGTAAAGGCTGGGAGCCTTGAACTTCCATATCTAAGGGCTGAGGTGGGAGAGCAGTTATCTTGGGGATCTCCTCATGAAGCACCTTTCCTTTGTGTTTCCTTCATTCTTGGTCTTCCAATGAAGTCATGTATTAGTGCTGTGAAGAGTTTTACTTTGGGAGGGGGGTGGAGAAAGGAGAATAAAGATGAAAGAAGCCTTGCAGGCTTAGGAATCATCACATCTTTCTCCCACTCAGCCCAAGGCAGTTTTTGTCCTGGGCCTCAGTAGAAGCTGGCTTTCTTCAGTAGTTGAAAGGATTAATGTATGTGTTCTAGCTGGGCCATTCCAAAGGACCTGTTCTGCAAGCTGTAGAGATTTCTGGTGTCCCTTTAGGATACAGAGGAATTTGCGTCTGCCACTTTCTAGGAGTGGTAGTAGTCAGCTTCTGTTGGAGAGAGCAATTGTCTGTATGTGTATGCTCACACACATGTGCAGAACTCAAGCAGTTGCAGTGTGAATCTTGTGTGATCCCCCTACTTCTTTTATATGTGAGAATGTGATTGTCTCACTTTAGGGGAAGTAACTAAAAGCATGGTGGGAAAGATTTTCAGCATATTGATGCGGTCGGTCCTGCATCGGTTAAGATCTTTTCCCTCTTCCCTCCCTCCCTGCCTGCTCTCCTCCTGAGAGAGGATCTTGCTGTACAGCCTGGAAAGGTCTTGACTGTTCCTCGACAACCCTCACATCCGGCCTGAATACAACATTTCTAGCCTCGTACCCTCCTCAGTCACCTTCAGTTGCTTGCTTGCAAAAAAGGTTGCTGTTGGTTTTAAAAGATTCTTTTCTATTCTGTGATTTTTTTTTAAATCAATCTTCGAATGTAGCTGTTTGCTATGAGATCTTCAGTCTGTTATATCATTACTGCTTTTTGTTAAAATAGTGTAGAAAAACCTTGAGTGCTAACTTCTTCGCATTCCAGGTGATTTCAGGAGCAACAGCCAGGTGCTCTGGGATAATTAGTTCCCCCTGGCTTCCAGGATGAGAAGTCAGACTGTGGGCCTTGTAGGCTCTTTTGCCTCATGAGGTCCCTAATTATTCTGAGTTCTGACTCATCTTCCCTCCTGAGTGGAGGGCCCTTCAGTCATTTAGAGAAAAAGTGCTAAGTAAAAAGGCAATCAGAGGTGAATGCCAAAGAGACAGTGCAGTGTAATAAATAAATGGAGAATGTGAGAAATTTGGTTCTGAGACCCGTGAGTAGATTGATCACCTACTTGAGTCCTAGAACACACCTATCTGGCCAGAAGTTTCCTAGAATCTCCCTGGTATCTTCTGTTCTGAGCCAAGGCTGGCTACCTGACTGTGTGTGGCTGGAGAATGCCATCTCCCCTTTCCCAAAAGGAGTTTTCTGGGTCATTACACCCTGAGAGAAGGGGCTAAGAGTGCTTGCAGCCTTTTCATCCGACCTTCATTCAGTTCCCAGCACCCATGTGGGATAACTGACAACAACCTGTAACTCCAGCTCCAGGGTATCTGATACTTTCTTCTGGTCTCCATGGGCTCCTATATTCACATGCACAAATTCACACACAGACACATAATAAAAAAATATAAAATTTAAACTTAAAAATATAGCTGGGTGTTGTAGCACCTTAGTGTGTGCCTTTAGTCCTAGCACTTGGGAGGCAGAGGCAGGCTGATCTCTTGAGTTTGAGGCCAGCCTGGTCTACAGAGTGAGTTCCATGACAACCAGGTATACATAGAAAAACCCTGTCTTGAAAAACAAAATCAAAAAAGCAAACAAAAATATATGGTGTGTGTGTGTGTGTGTGTGTGTGTGTGTGTGTGTGTGTGTGTATTTCCAAGAAGAGGGTGTGTGTTTGTGTGTGGGTGGCACTGGTTCCAAGGAATTATTGCAAAAATAATTCTGGCCCTTTCTCTTCCACCATTCCAATTATGTTTTGGAAGATGGATTGGTAATCCCATTGGTGGAGCTGTCAGCAAAGCAAGTGGCATTTCACATCCCATTTGAAGTGGTGGAGAAAGTTTATCCTCCAGTACCAGAACAACTCCAACTCCGAATTGCTTTTTGGAGCTTCCCTGAGAATGAAGAGGACATTCGGTGAGTCTAGAGTACTGATAATGGGTAATGGAGTTCTAAGATCTCACACTGGCTGCTGGGCTTTCTGCAGAACAAAAGAGATACTGTAGTTGGAACTGCTAAGAGGAAGATAAGGAAAGCTGGGAAGTGCCTGGGCTTTCCCCTAAGGAGTACTAACAGAGAGAGTTGCCTAGAGCACGGTGGGCTCTCAGTGTCTGTGGAAGGTTATTTGCTGGGTGTGGCCATGTCCTCTTCTTCCCCCCAGTCTGTATTCATGCCTAGCCAATGGCAGTGCGGATGAGTTCCAGCGAGGGGATCAGCTGTTCCGAATGAGGGCTGTGAAAGACCCGCTGCAGATAGGTAAGGGTTCTGGCATGCCCTGTAGTGACCGCTCCTCCCATCACTAGTGTGAAAGATTAAGAACCTTTGCTGCAGGGCATGGTTGTGCATGTCTTTAATCCTAGCACTCAGGAGGCAGAGGCAGGTGGATTTCTTGCTAGTTTGAGGCCAGCCTAGTCTTTATAGGCTGTTCTAAGATAGCCAGGGTTACAGAGATCCTGTCTTAAAAAAACAAAAACCCATGTGGAGTGAATTGTATAATTCAGTATGGGTTCAGGGAGGAGGGCAGAGACTGGTCTTAGCAACTACTTCTAATCTTGCCCTTATTCCTTCCTAGGGTTCCATCTGAGTGCTACAGTGGTGCCACCGCAGATGGTCCCTCCCAAAGGAGCCTACAATGTGGCTGTGATGTTTGACCGCTGCCGAGTCACTTCCTGTAGCTGTACCTGTGGGGCTGGGGCCAAATGGTGCACCCACGTCGTTGCACTCTGTCTCTTCCGTATTCACAACGTGAGGCCCTCCCAATTTATCCTGGCCCTATCTTACCCTTCATTCCCCCCTTCTCTGCTGCATGCCTGGCCACAATGTGAGCCCCTTTACCTCCCCTCTGCCCATCTCTCCCCAGCTTCAGCTTCAAAACCTTTTCTCAGATGGTTCTTTGCTCCTTCAGGCATCTGCAGTCTGCCTGCGGGCTCCAGTCTCAGAATCCCTGTCTCGGCTACAAAGGGACCAGCTTCAAAAATTTGCTCAGTACCTTATCAGTGAACTCCCTCAGCAGGTGGGTGAGGTTGGGACATCTTCTCACTGCTGGCTTTCAGCCTTCACCTCAGCCTTTTTGTTACCCCCTGACCTCTTTGGATTCACCTGTGCCTTGTTCTCTCTGCCTCTGTCCTTTCCCCTCAGATTCTCCCTACAGCCCAGCGTCTTCTAGATGAACTCCTCTCCTCCCAGTCAACAGCTATCAATACAGTGTGTGGAGCCCCAGGTGAGTGTGTTGAGAAGGAAAGCAAGCAAGCAAGCGTCTAGTACAGGGCATCACTTCCTAAAGGCTCCATTTTGTTAGGCGAATATGGGTTCTTATCAATAGGTGACTGATTGCCTGTCATTCCCAGACCCTACAGCAGGGCCCTCAGCTTCAGACCAGAGCACTTGGTATTTGGATGAGTCAACACTCACTGACAACATAAAGAAGACACTGCACAAGTTCTGTGGCCCCTCTCCTGTGGTCTTCAGGTGAATTTCATACTACATCTGTGGTTAGTAGGTACCTTCCTTAGGCCACTGGTAATCTCTCCTTCTTATCACTGCACTGGCATGGTACCTACACTCGGGCATCAGTGATGACTCCGTGGTTGATGATGGCCTTGTACAGTCAGTGACTTCCTATCTGGGTAGAGCCAGAGTTATTTTTCTTCTTTTGGCTGATCATATTGACACAGATGCAGGGAAAGGTGAACAATGTTGTCACAGCTGCCTTTCCTCTCTCCTCTGTATCAGGGTCAGGATCCCTTAGGTCAAAGCCCTGCTGTTTTCACCTCCTTCATTCGGCAGCCCCACCTTAGTCACCATCTCTGTTCATTTTACAGTGATGTAAACTCTATGTACCTCTCTTCCACGGAACCTCCTGCTGCTGCTGAATGGGCATGTTTGCTGCGCCCTCTGAGGGGTCGAGAGCCTGAGGGTGTCTGGAATCTGCTTAGCATTGTTCGAGAGATGTTCAAGCGAAGGGACAGCAATGCTGCCCCCTTGCTAGAAATACTCACTGATCAGTGCCTCACCTATGAACAGGTAACACCTCCGGAATGGGGAGCTATGCCGGTAGTTCCTTCTTTCCATCCTTCATCCTATTCTCCTCTTTCTGACAGGAACATGGAGGCGGGTAAGGGCTTTTAGATTTTTCTGAGCTTTTGTGTACCTTACATCTCCCTTTGCCATCTCCAGATCACAGGCTGGTGGTATAGTGTGCGCACCTCAGCTTCACACAGCAGTGCCAGTGGCCACACAGGTCGGAGCAATGGGCAGTCAGAGGTAGCAGCTCATGCATGTGCAAGCATGTGTGATGAGATGGTCACCCTCTGGAGGCTGGCTGTGTTGGACCCTGCCCTCAGCCCTCAGCGGTGAGTCTTCCCCAAGGGTTACTATATTCTGACAAGGCCAGCACAGGACAGCCTACACACTGAACAATCTACTTGAATATAGGGATTTCTCTCATCTGGGGAAATGGGATGTGCTGAGCACTGGTATTACTAGAGGTTTGTGAGTCCTGTTTCTAACAGGCTTTCTTCTTCCCCTTCCCTAAATAGGACTCACTTTTCAAAACCCATGACTGTTGGACTGATGTCTTATGGTGCTGGCTCAAAAGAGCAGCCCCTCCCCACTGTGCCCCTTGTTTATGCCTTTCATTGAGGGCGAATTCCTGCTTTATCTCCTCCTTTCCACTCTCAGTGCAGACTGCTTGTCATCCCTCTAACAACCTCCTGCCCTTTGTTTCCACAGCCGCCGGGAACTGTGTGCACAGCTGCGTCAGTGGCAACTGAAGGTGATTGAGAATGTCAAGCGGGGACAACACAAGAAGACCCTAGAGAGGCTCTTCCCTGGCTTCCGGCCAGCTGTGGAGGCTTGCTACTTTAACTGGGAAGAGGCCTATCCACTTCCTGGTGTTACCTACAGTGGCACCGACCGGAAGCTAGCCCTGTGCTGGGCCCGGGCCCTGCCCGCTAGGCCAGGAGCCTCTAGATCTGGGGGCCTGGAAGAGTCCCGGCCCCGACCTCTTCCTACTGAGCCAGCTGTGAGGCCCAAGGAGCCTGGGGCCAAGCGCAAAGGATTGGGTGAGGGTGTTTCCTCACAGCGGGGTCCCCGCCGCCTCTCTGCCGAAGGAGGAGATAAGGCTCTTCATAAGATGGGTCCAAGTGGGGGCAAAGCCAAGGTACTGGGTGGGACTGGCAGTGGGGGCAAGAGCTCAGCAGGGAGTGGGAGCAAACGACGGCTAAGCAGTGAAGACAGTTCCCTGGAACCAGATCTGGCAGAGATGAGCCTGGATGACAGCAGCCTGGCCCTGGGTGCAGAGGCCAGCACCTTTGGTGGATTCCCTGAGAGCCCTCCACCCTGCCCTCCCTCGGTTGGCTCCAGAGGACCTTCTACCTTCCTTCCCGAGCCCCCAGATACTTATGAGGAAGATGCTGGTGTATACTTCTCAGAAGGGCCTGAGCCTCCCACAGCCTCTGCAGGCCACCCCGGCCTGCTGCCTGGGGAGGTCTGTACCCGAGATGACCTCCCTTCCACAGACGACAGTGGCAGTGGGCTACACAAAACCAAAGAGGCAGCTCCTGCAGTTGGAGAGGAGGATGATGACTACCAAGCATATTACCTGAATGCCCAGGACGGGGCTGGAGGCGAGGAGGAGAAGGCTGAGGGCGGGACTGGGGAGGAGCATGACCTGTTTGCTGGTTTGAAGCCACTGGAACAGGAGAGCCGAATGGAGGTGAGGGGACTAAAGAAGAGAGGGACTGTGGAGTATTCTTTTCAAACGACTAAGAGGGCCCTATGGTTCTGGCTGGAAGTGTCCAGATCATTAGCATGACTCTATGTTCTGCAGGGCATCCTAACCTCCTGGTCTGCAGGCTGCCCTCTGTACTGGTATTTCTCAGATATGTGTCAGTGCACTACTTGAGAGTCTGCAGTGCTTGCTTGCTGCACTTAGAGTGAAAGCGAAGGTCCTTGGCATGGCTGTGGGGCTCCCTCTGTCTGAGCTTTGCCAGCTTCTCCAGTGTGACCTTGTCTTCCATCCTCTGTGCAATCCACATACTCCTGGGCCTTGCTGTGCTCCCTCTTGCCTACATACTTAGGCACAGACTGGCCTTTCTGCCTGGAATAATCTCACCGGGCGTGGTTAGCTCTTGTTCCTCCTTCAGGTCTTAGAGACCTTAAAGTTCTGAGAGAGAGCGGGGGGGGGGGGGGGGGGTGTGTGGCTCACAAGATTGTTGAACTTAGAATCCCTCCCTGCCAGGTGTGGTAGCAGATGCCTCTTATCCCAGCACTCTGGAAGTTGATGTAGGAGAATCTCAGGTTGGAGGCCAGTTTGTGTAACATAGTGAGACCCTGGCTCAAATGAAACAGACCTTGTCTTCTTAGAGGTCTCTCTCTTAGCTCCCCATAGCCTCTGCTGGCTTCCCTAGCCTATTGTACCTGAGATGACCCCCACTTTCACAGATAAGAGTAGCAGTGTTCTTCTGTCCCAAGTCCCTGTGAGCCATCCTCATTTGCCCCCTCTTTTGGCCTTTTTCAGCAATACTTGTTATCACGTCATATTGAATGATAGTGTTGTCTGTAAGCAGACTGAATTCCTAAGGTGTGCCCAGGCTCAGCACGGTACCCAGGGCTTTAGGACTACTGTGCTACATTACCAAGTATAATATTCTCCAGGTGAAGGCCTTCAGTATTTCGGTCCTATGTCCTGTAGGTGTTATTTGCCTGCGCTGAGGCCCTGCATGCCCATGGCTACAGCAATGAGGCCTCCCGCCTCACTGTGGAGCTTGCCCAGGACCTGCTAGCCAACCCACCTGACCTCAAGGTAGAGCCGCCCCCTGCCAAGGTGAGAGAGACCTCCTTCCTCTACTTTCCGGGCCCCACTTATCCCTGCTCCTATTCCCCACCCCAAGTGAGAGCTTCCTTCTATCTCCACTGAGGTAAATCAGTCTCATTTGTCCAACTCTTTGCACTTCCCATTTAGGGCAAGAAAAACAAGGTATCTACAAGCCGTCAGACCTGGGTGGCTACCAACACTCTGACCAAAGCAGCTTTCCTGTTGACAGTGCTTAGTGAGCGCCCTGAGCACCACAACCTGGCCTTCCGAGTTGGTATGTTTGCGTTGGAGCTGCAGCGGCCACCTGCTTCAACCAAGGCCTTGGAGGTCAGAGGCTCTATTTGTCTTGTCCATAATCTTTTCAGTCCTATACCTTGATCTTCATTGAGGTATAGGAGGTCTGAGTTCCTTTCTGTACTCTCAGGTAAAGTTGGCATATCAGGAATCAGAGGTAGCTGCTCTGCTTAAGAAGATCCCTCGGGGTCCCAGTGAAATGAGCACCATTCGGTGCCGGGCAGAAGAACTTCGGGAGGGCACACTGTGTGATTATCGGCCTGTCTTGCCCCTCATGTTGGCCAGTTTCATCTTTGATGTTCTCTGTGCTCCAGGTATAATGCCCTACAGTAAGTGAAGAACTTGGAGTGGGGGGCATAGGGTAGGGTGGTTTTGTTTTTTTAAGGAAATCTAAAAGTTCTAAGACTCTGTCAGAGTCATCTTGAGGACCCACCAGGCAGCTTCCTGGGTAGGTCTTGGATGATGAGGGTCTTGGATTCCTTTGTATTTTTTTCCTGAGGTACTTTGGTTTGCTTGACATAACCCAATTTTCATCTAGTGGTTTCTCTCACGGGTTCCCGGCCTCCAAGTCGAAACTGGAATAACGAGATGCCTGGAGATGAGGAGCTAGGATTTGAAGCAGCAGTCGCTGCCTTGGGTACGTGTCTTGAGCATGTTCATGAGTGAATCCTGGTTCAGGCCTGGAGGAGCTGTGATGGGAAAGTCAAGAGGACATGTGGGAATCGACTGGTCATCACTTATTCCACAGTCAGTAATCTAGAGAGATGTTCAGCAGTTCAAAGCTCTTACTGCTTTTCTAAAGGATTCCGGTTTAGTTCCCAGTACCCACATGATGGATAACTATATGTAATTCCATTTTCTAAGAGATGCAATGCCTTCTTTGGCTTCCATGGGCACATCAAGCACATGATACACACATGCATGTAAGCAAAATACATACATACATACATACATACATACATACAAGTAAATAAAACTTAAATGTGTGTGTGTGTGTGTTATATGTGGTGGGTGTTTAAAGGACAGCAAACCAAAAATCTAAAGAAAGCCTTCAGGGAGGTGACTGACTATGTAATGTTGGCTAAAAGATCATGGAGCTGTAGATAGGAAAGTGTCAGAAATACACTCAGTTCTAAGACTATGTGATGGTTATGCTACAGTCCCAGTACTTGGGAGGTGGAGGCACGAGGGTCAGTTCATTTGCATACTTGGCTCCATAGCAAGTTTGAGGCCAGCCTGTGCTCATCAACAACAACAAAAGCAAGCCAACAAACAAGAAGTTAGATATGTCTGGGTGTGTAAGACACACCTTTAATTCCAGTAGAATAGAGCAAGTTACAAGGGTCTTGAAAGCAGATGGAACTAAGGCTGGATGTAAGCAGTGGGACCTTTTTCTCCTGAACTGGTAGTTGGCCCTGACTTGTATGGTTTTGGTGTCTTTGGAGCTATAAAAACTAAGCCCCAAGAGGCCCTCCTCACAGGCATGAAGACAACAGTGAGTGAGGCAGAACATCCCCTTCTATGTGAAGGCACACGTCGGGAGAAGGGTGACCTGGCTTTAGCACTCATGATCACTTACAAGGACGACCAGGCCAAACTCAAGAAGGTAAGGGACTGAGATACTGGGTTTTTGCCAGGCACCGAGTGAGCAAAATGTCACAATCTTTCTCAGAAGTTTCCAGTACAATGACCAAAGTACTGGTCTGCGTGTAGGAGGTAAGTAGAGAATTTTGGAGACTTCTCATAAAGAACAAGAGACCAATGGTTCTTATAGGTATGCTTGGGCATGAGGTGGAAGAAGAGAAGCAGAGAGCATAAAGTCAATCATTCATTTATTTCAATATTTATTGAATATCAGTATGTTCAGTCCTCAGGTAAGTGTTATGGAAGATTCCAAGACATGTAAGCTGGGAGGTTATCCTGTAGTTACAACTGGGGAAGACTTCCTGAGGAGGTAGCATTAGGCTGCTTCAAGAAGAAAGGATAACAGAATTCAGGAAATAAAGGACGTCATGTTACTGCTTGTCTCTTCTCCAGATTCTAGACAAACTCTTGGACCGAGAAAGCCAGACACATAAGCCACAGACTCTGAGTTCTTTCTACTCATCTAGCCGTCCAGCCACAGCCAACCAGAGATCTCCTTCAAAGCATGGGGCCCCATCTGCCCCTGGGGCCCTGCAGCCACTGACTTCAAGCTCTGCCGGGCCTGCTCAGCCAGGGACTGTGGCAGGGGCTGGGCCAGGTCCCACTGAGGGCTTCACAGAGAAGAATGTGCCTGGTGAGGTGGGGGAACTGGGTAGGGCGGGTAGGTGGTACAGTCAGGTTGTGCCCTTTCCTAGGCTCATCCCAGTGTTCTATTTTCTCCCTCAGAAAGCTCCCCACATTCCCCTTGTGAAGGTCTCCCACCTGAGGCAGCTTTGACTCCACGGCCAGAGGGGAAAGTTCCTAGTCGCCTAGCACTTGGCAGTCGTGGGGGCTATAATGGTCGAGGTTGGGGCTCCCCAGGGCGGCCCAAAAAGAAACATACAGGTACAACAGCCTATGGGATGGCATGGAGGGAAGGCTAGCCCTGAAGGCTGGAGACTGACTTCATTTTGGGGGAACTAGGCATGGCCAGCATTGACAGCAGTGCTCCTGAGACCACATCGGACAGCTCTCCCACCTTAAGCCGAAGGCCACTTCGGGGGGGCTGGGCCCCTACTTCCTGGGGTCGAGGACAAGACAGTGACAGCATTAGCAGCTCTTCCTCAGACTCTCTGGGCTCCTCATCCTCCAGTGGAAGCCGGCGGGCGAGTGCCAGTGGAGGGGCCCGGGCAAAGACAGTTGAAGTTGGCAGGTCAGTAGGGGGAATACCCATCTAGCCCATCCTCAAAACTCTATTCCTAGTGTGGTCCAACTGTTGTCCCCCAACAGCCTTGCTTATTGCTTGGTCCCTTGCTTCTGGTCCCTCCTAACCTACTCGGACTCCATTCTGAAGAGACTCCAACCCTGTCCATACCCCATTGCTCCGTCAGGTGTTACAAAGGCCGCCGCCCTGAGAGTCATGCCCCCCACGTACCCAATCAGCCGTCAGAGGCAGCTGCACACTTCTACTTTGAATTGGCGAAGACAGTTCTGATCAAGGCAGGGGGCAACAGCAGCACCTCCATTTTCACACATCCATCTTCCTCAGGAGGCCACCAGGGTCCTCACCGCAACCTGCACCTTTGCGCCTTTGAGATTGGGCTTTATGCCCTAGGCCTGCATAACTTTGTTTCTCCTAACTGGCTCTCTCGTACCTATTCTTCCCATGTATCCTGGATTACAGGTAAATCCAATGTCATGATTTGCACATAGGATGGAGGTGACTAGGAAGGGTCTTGTCTTTGTGACATTGCTGATCTGATAAAAGATCTCATCCCCAGAGCTCCAGCGGTGCCCACTTTGCTCCTTGTTCTTCTCCCCAAAGGGCAGGCGATGGAGATTGGCAGTGCAGCCTTGACTATACTGGTAGAATGCTGGGATGGGCACCTGACACCCCCTGAGGTCGCATCGCTGGCTGACAGAGCGTCACGGGCACGAGACTCCAACATGGTGAGGGCAGCGGCAGAGCTGGCTCTAAGCTGCCTGCCTCATGCCCATGCACTGAACCCCAATGAAATTCAGCGAGCTTTGGTGCAGTGCAAGGAACAGGTATTTCCTGCTTTTGCCGTCTGGGCGTGGGGGAACTTAAGGGATCAACACTTTCTTCTAAAAAAGTTATTTGTGTGTGTGTACATGATGGGGTGGGATGTGTGCCACAGTGTGTATGGAGGTCAGAGGACAGCTTGTCTGAGTGTGTTCTTATACCATGTGGGTTCTAGGAGTCAAACTCAAGGTGTCATGCTTGGCAGCCTGCCCTCTTCCTTCTCTTCCTCTCTCCCTCCCAAGAGGTCTAAGTTGCCTATGCTGGGCTTGAACTTACAATACTGCTTCAGCTTTCTGAGTAGCTGGGACATGCTATTATTTGGGGTTTAGGGACCCTCTTTTGCTTCCCCCATATTCAGAAGTTTATGAAGAATCTAATTTTTTTTCTCATTATAACATTTCACATATTACAGGTTGAGTGTCTGTTAGGTCCAAGATTACAAGTGTTTTGGATTTTAGGTTTTCAGAGTATTTTCTTAAACCTGAGCAATCTTGGGGATGGGACCCAAAACTAGTTATGAAGTATGTATTTCATATGTTAATTACACATACAGCCTAGAGGTAATCTTGTGTCTCTTAGCCTCTTTCTTAGCCTCTCCTATGTTTGTCTGTCTGTCTGTCTGTCTGCATGCATGCATGCGTGTAGTAAGCATGTGGAATTGGATTCAAGGACTCATGCAGTCTAGACAACCAACTGACTTAGAGTCTCCAGCCCTGTTTGTATATAAAAGCATATTTCATGGTATTTTCCTCTTGAGGTATCAACAAGCCTTGTAGTTCAAAAAGTTTCTGATTTTAGTGTTTTCCATTTTCAAATTAGGGATACTCAGCCTAATAATATGAATTCACATTTTCACATTTGTCTTATTATACTTATGTACTATGTGTTATATTATATTCTATTATATATATTCATTCTGTTCTAATCCTGAAGCTAGGATTATTCCCATCAAACACACAAGCAAATAGAGGCTAACTACTTAGGGCACAAGATGATTCCTGAGAATGGACTCAGAGAAATAATGAGCTTTGGGTGGGTGGGAGAGAACAATTATTTGTTCAGTGCACGTGTTAAGTTCTCACTGCCGTTAAAAGTCAGTGAGTCCGTCAGTGACTCTGACCTCTGATGTCCCCTCAACCAGTCCTCATTCCTGGGTAAGGCCTCTCCCTCTAATGCTCTGTACTCCTTTCCAGGATAACCTGATGTTGGAGAAGGCCTGCATGGCAGTGGAAGAGGCAGCCAAGGGTGGGGGCGTGTACCCTGAAGTGCTGTTTGAGGTTGCTCATCAGTGGTTCTGGCTTTATGAGGAGACAGCGGGCGGCTCGTCCACAGCCCGTGAAGGGGCTACAAGCTGTAGTGGCAGTGGGATGAGGGCTGCTGGGGATGCCGGGCGGGGACTCTCTGAGGGTAGGGGTGCCCCAGGGACTGAGCCTGTTACGGTGGCTGCAGCAGCAGTGACAGCAGCAGCCACAGTGGTTCCAGTCATCTCAGTGGGGTCCAGTTTATATCCAGGTCCAGGACTGGGGCATGGTCATTCCCCTGGCCTACACCCCTACACTGCTCTCCAGCCCCACCTGCCCTGCAGCCCTCAGTACCTCACCCACCCAGCTCACCCTACCCACCCTATGCCTCATATGCCCCGGCCTGCCGTCTTCCCTGTGCCCAGCTCTGCATACCCACAGGTGAGACTGGTGTTTTACTCGTGGTGTGGGAATGTGGGAGAACACTAGTTCACAGGGGTTGGAGTAGAGTACTTTGGGTGTGTACTAGAGCTGTCCAGGAGCCTTGGGAAGGTGGTAGGAAATGGGAAAGAAATGTAGGAATGCCCATTTGTTACCTAACAAGACTTGTTATCTGCTCTCCTTTCCCATCTGTCACAGGGTGTGCATCCTGCATTCCTGGGGGCTCAATACCCTTACTCAGTGACTCCTCCCTCGCTTGCTGCCACTGCTGTATCTTTCCCTGTCCCTTCCATGGCTCCCATCACAGTCCATCCTTACCACACAGAGCCAGGGCTCCCATTGCCCACCAGTGTGGCTTGTGAGTTTCAGGGACAGGGAGCAGGTGTCTGGAGGGGAGGTGCACTGGACATGGGGGTAGGGAGGGCATCTCCTCTGCACCTCTTCTCTCACATGGCTTCCAATCTACCCTCAGTGAGCAGTGTCCATCCAGCGTCCACATTTCCAGCCATCCAGGGTGCCTCACTGCCTGCTCTGACCACACAGCCCAGTCCTCTGGTAAGCGGAGGTTTTCCACCACCCGAAGAGGAGACGCACAGTCAACCAGTCAATCCACACAGCCTGCACCACCTGCATGCTGCTTACCGTGTTGGTAAGGGGCTCTTCATTTGTTTACTATGGGTCAGGTACCAAGATGGGGGAGAAGGTGAAGGATATATCCAATTGTGTGTGTGCCCATCTGTGTTCCCTAGGGATGCTGGCACTGGAGATGCTAGGTCGCCGGGCACACAACGATCACCCCAACAACTTCTCCCGATCCCCCCCATACACTGATGATGTCAAATGGTTGCTGGGGCTGGCAGCAAAGCTGGGTAACACCTCCTCTCCCTAGGACCATTGTCCCCCTCCCCTGCACCCCCAACCTGCTTCCCTTACCTTCCTATCCCAGACCTCCTTCCTAGCTCTTGCTCAGAGTTGAGGCCTTGGTCGGGTATGTGCGCGAGCGCGTGGGGTGGAGGGTTACTTCAGCTCCTGAGGTGGAGGGTGGCTCTCTGTCAGGTCAGAGCTGAGATATAGAAGTGGGTCCCTAGGGCAGCGGTGGCCACCCCCGTCTCATGCCCCTCCCCTGCCCCCCAGGAGTGAACTACGTGCACCAGTTCTGTGTGGGGGCAGCCAAGGGGGTGCTGAGCCCGTTTGTGCTGCAGGAGATCGTCATGGAGACGCTGCAGCGGCTGAACCCCATTCATGCCCACAACCATCTTCGAGCCCCGGCCTTCCACCAACTGGTGCAGCGCTGTCAGCAGGCGTACATGCAGGTGATAACTCAGGAAGTATGAAGAAGGAACACCTCCTGGGCAGTTGGACCAGAGCCCTCAGCATGTAAGGGAGGTGGGGCCCCAGTTGTGTGTGCTTTTTGTGCTGACTTTCCTCCAACCCTCCAGTACATCCATCACCGATTAATTCACCTGACCCCTGCCGACTACGACGACTTTGTGAATGCGATCCGCAGTGCCCGCAGCGCCTTCTGCCTGACACCCATGGGCATGATGCAGTTCAACGACATCCTACAGAACCTCAAGCGCAGCAAACAGACCAAGGAGTTGTGGCAGCGGGTCTCTCTAGAGATAACCACCTTCTCTCCCTGAGTCTGGCCCCTGTAGGGCCCTATATAGGGACACAAGCCTGTGGCTATGGGGGGCCCTCACACAGAGGGTCACGTGACTCTTGGCTGGACAGATCATCCCCACTCAATTCCCTTGTAGCCCAGACTGGCAGCTGCTCTTGGGCTGTAGCTTGGGGCCAAGATGTCTCAGACCTTAGAAGCCTAGGGTTGGGGGAGACAGCCTTGTCTGGGAGAGGGCGTTGGGTGGCCTCTGGTATTTATTTGGCATTTATAAATATATAAACTCCTTTTTTACTCTATTTTCTGGGTCTTTGCCTTCTTCCTTTGTAGAAGAGTTGTGGAAAGACAGCTGATACCTGCTGTAGTCTAGGTTTTTTTTTCCCTCCACTGCAATGAACCAGACAAAACAGAAAAATAAGAATGTTTATTAAGGACATTTCTAGCCCACAGCTAGGGCTCATATATAGCTCTATGAGCAACTGTCTGACCTCATCCCCATTCAATGTGAATGACACTAGAGAGGCCAGGCCACAGGTAGATACCAAAGTCCTGACTAAAGGGGCCATAGCAAAGAGCCCTCTCACGGGTAGGCATTGACAGATAAACTGCTGGGGATGAGGAGGGAAACCACTGAACACATTCTTCTACCCCTTCTCCGGACCTTCTCTTCCTCACCTCCCAAGTTCATAGGTCAAAGGTATCTAGTACCTAGTACCATGGGGGTACCAAGGGAAGCCCCTTTATCAGGCCCCAAAACTATGGGAAAGAGATGGATGCCCCTCCCTTTTTAGCCATTCCAATACTGGGGGCCACTGAGGTAGAGGGGTAAGGGGCCAGGCCACATTAATCCCCCTGTGGGCTCTGCTCTAAGGCTTGCTTTTTTGCTGGTATGGCAAGACTGGGGCATCAGCCCACACTGGAATGCTGCAATTCTTCCCGAAGCCACAAGGGGGCTGGCTGTCCAAGTCGACTCAGCAGCTTTGATAGCTCCAAATTATGGTTCCGGAAAAAATCCGTAAGGAAAAGGCGAGACTGATGGGAGAAAAAAGTGAGAGGAGAAACAAACAGTAAAGAGTTCAGCAAAGTCAGACCCTGGAGGTGGAGGGGCAGCTGTAACCCAGGTTCCACTTACCTCCATGTCCATGTCTGGGTACCTCCGGCCTTTGCTTCTCCCTAGACAGCGAGTCTTACCACCTTCAAGCCCCTGGCACCAAAATCCTTTATCTTCATCAAACCTACTCAAAGGGATAGGCCATTAGGTGTCAGGGAGAATGGAAATTCAAACCCCACAAGTGTACCCTATTCCTCCTAGTCCACAAGGAGAGATGTCTTTTCCAAGCAGAGCCTCCTCCCTTTTCCCCATAAAACCTTCTTTCCCTTAGCTTATGATCTCCCACCTGAGGGTCCTCGTGTAGTTCAGAAAGGGGGTGATACCCAGGAACTTCTGAATGATCTCCATTGAGGCTGCAGGGTTGACACGAAGCTCCTGCCCATCCATAATCAGCAACTGAAGGGACAGAGATGTGGTTCCCTCTCTATTCTTAAGAAGACTGGGCTGAAGGGGAATAAGGGCTTTTGCAAGACTATACCTGTCCAGAGGGATAGTAAGTCAGCCAGCGTTGAAGATGGGTAGAATAGTATCCAGGAACAAGACAACGGCTCTGCAAGGAGCGAAGTAGCAGAGGGGCCTGAGAGGAAGCTGAAATCACTTGGTAGAAAGTGTAGTTCAGAGCAATGGGGTCTCCATGTGCTCGCTGGTGCTGCAGGACAGAGGATAAAAAGGGACAAGGTTGCTGATTTGACAATGATTCTGGCCATATTCTTGTCTGGAGACAACAGCGTTGCTACCCCTCCTTAAGGGACTAGTTTAGTTTCCCAACTCTTTCCTTTCTGTGTCTCTGGCAGGAACTACCTTCTCCACCTGTTGGGAGCCGACTTTTAGCAGAAAGCGGCTAGATCATCTTTGCGGCCATCTCGAGCCATATACCCTGAAAAGAGACTTATTTTTCAACAGCCTACAACAGCTGAAGCACACTCTGATAAATACCTTGTTTATCCCACATAGCTTGTTTTGCTGTTTAGTGACCCCAGCTGCATGGTACACATGGTAAAATGTCTTTACCTGTGTTCTCCTGCTTGTGCTTATAAATACCCAGGATTTCCTTGTAATAGTGTTAATAGGAGGTGTGAGTATAGTCTATGGGAGACAGTAAACGAGACTTGACCACACACCCTGTCTTGTCTCTATTCTTCGTGTCTCTTCCCCTTCTTTCCCCACTCTCTCTCTTGCTAGACCCTGACCTGTGGAACAGAGCGGGCTGTTACATCCACCTCTCCCTGAAGGCCTAACGTGTCTGTCACTTGAGACAAACCTGGTACCAGGAGTAGGCCCTGTCAGCAGGGTTGATGAGCACAGTGATAATCTTGGCTCTTGGCAGAAGGGCAGCCCCCCGCCGTGGTACAACCTCTGAGTCAAAGTAGGTGGCACTTTTTTCAAACAGGAAGTCAGTGCTGGCATTGGAAGGAACAGGGAAAAAGTCCATATACCTAGAGAGTAGCACAGAAAAGAGATCTCAGTGGCGAGCCCAGACTTTTGTGAGCTGACAGAGGCTAGGACAGGTTATCATTTGGAGAAGGCAGTACTGCTCTGAGGAACACGCAAGGGGACCCATCTCACCAGTCGATACCCTTGTGGTAATTAGGGCCATTGAAGAACTGAATTTCCTCAAAGGTGCTGGGGCTGGGAAAGCTGCTTGTCACAGCTGGGTGCAGGCTCAGGAAGAAGTGAATAGCTGTGGTGCCTGTAGGGAAGAGAAAGACCACTGTTCCAGAAGACAGCCAGCTAAACAGCATGAGCTTGGAGGAAGTAAGAAAATACTCCCTTCAGCCAAAGCAAATCAAGAGAAAGAAAGCGTGAGAGAGGCCTAGGATGGAGTCAGACCAGCTTCACCCTCCACATTACCAGACTCCACCTCCCTAGCACTCAGAACTGAGACTAGGCCTTTAAACACGGTAGATGCTTCCATAGAGCTGTGGCCTCCGACCTCTTTGCTTTTCTTTTTTTGAGATTAGGTCTTACTAAATTGCCCAGGCTTTCCTAAATACTCTGTAGCAAAGCAGGCACTGAAGCTGATATACTCCTGTCTCTGCCTCCCAAACTGCTGGGATTACAAGCTTTTATAACCAAGTCTTGTTATCTAATTGATTTTTGAGACAGGATCTTATGTAGCCTATGCTGGCCTCACTTGCTATACAACCAAGGCCCCTGTACAGCAAGTGAGGTCTTCTGATCCTGCCTGCTCTACTACACTGGGTTTATGATGGGGCTGGAATTCAGGGCTTTGTACATGATCAGCGAACATCCCAGCCCCTGTTTATCTATCTTTTAGACTCTGCAGATGGAGGCAGGTATACAAACGTGGTTTACAAATGTAATTCCAACACTTGGAAAATTGGAGCAAAGAGATCAGAGGATTTAAGGTTGGCCTGGTGATGAGACCCTGTTTCAAAAACTAAACAAATAAAAAACACAAAATTAAGAAAAAACGTATTGTAATGCACACCTTTAATCCCAGCACTTAAGAGGCAGAGGCTCTGTGAGTTTGAAGACAGCCTGGTCTATAGAGCGAGTTCCAGGATAGCCAAAACTACACAGTAAAACCCAAGAAAACCAAAACCCAAACAAAACAAAACACAATGAAAATAACTGATGTCTTCAAGCTGTCCTGAGCATGTGTATACACATGCATGCAAGCACACTAAATAAATATAATTAAAAAACAAAAACAAAAACAAATCCTTTCCTCAAGACACTTGGTTAATGAGAAGTAGGTATTAGAAGGCAGCGTAAGATAAATTGGCTGTGAATAATTTACCTGTCTTCTGTGGTCCCACAATGAGGAACTTGGGGAGTCGATCACAGGTTTTCTCCTTGGACCAGATATCTTTGTGTCTCTTGTCATCACAGGGATTCTGAAGGTTAGGCCACGAATCTGATAAGAACTAATCTTGTAAACCCTGACCCCCATCAGATCAGGTCAGCCTGAGCTCCGTCCTTACCTGCCATAGGGGGCTTCGTTCCTGAGGAAAAAGTTCAAAGTACTTTTGTGCAAGAGGGACAGGAGGAAGGGTCTGCAGGCGCAGTCGTGTCCAGCACTGGAGGAAGCGCACCAGGCTCTCAAAGGTGTACAGGCCCAGCCGGTCATTTCCATAGTTTGACAGATGGGTCATAAAGACACTGATCTGCAGGAGGATGCCTGCCTGTGAGACTTAGAGAGCCCCTACCCCAGAACCAGCTTTGGTGCACAAAGGCGCTGGCTTGACAACAGTTTGGCTTTCTAGTGTTCTGGTTCCCTTTTGGCACCTTACCGGATTAAGCAGCACTGTCAGAAAGAGCTCTCCACCTCGGATGCTTCGATCTAGCTCACGAGAACCTCCAGGATACTCATTATAAAAGATCGTGTGAGTGAAGAGGCCACATGTTTGCCGGGGAAGCACCTGAGAGGAAAAGAAGATACAGGGATAGATGAGATGTGAATGGTAAGACGGAGAGCAGATAAGGAACAACATCAGGACGCACTGGAATTCCCTGGATTCAGAGAGGCCTGCTTTGAAGTTATAGGAAGAAAATTTACTATATGCAGGGCTGGAGGGATGGCTCAGCAGTTAAAAGCATCACATTATTGCCTGCTCTTCCAGAGGTGCTGAGTTCAATCCTTAGCAACCACATGGTAGCTCACAACCATCTGTAATGGGATCTGATACCCTCTTCTAGCATGCAGGTGTACATGCAGATAGAGTGTACACACACACACACACACACACACACACATCTTTAAAAAATGTTTTACTGTATGCATTATCACATTTGTAGTGGGAATCCCTCACCATGATGCCATTGTGAATGAAGCCACGGCGGTAGCGAGCAGGGCGCAGATGGGGATACTCCTCGGTGCTGGTCACCTGGATGCCCCATACAGATTTCCAGGCCTCATAGAGCTGTGTGTGGATGGGGTACACGCCAGAGTGGTGGGGGGCCACAGCATAGCCCAGATCCGTAGGAATCCCATGCTCCTGGGAATGGCATAGACTCTCACCAGGACCTGGTGAGGTTTGGGGAGTAGAGGGTAAAGAGGGTGGGGATGCCTCCGAAGAAAGCAAACTGGACAGGGTAGGGACAGGGTATCCATGGTGGGGGAAGGGTGTTAAAAAGAAAACATTATCTCTGGGAGAAAGTATGGGAAAGAGATACAAGAGTCTCACCAGAGCAAACTGTTTGTTGAGCCTCATCTGGTCGGCTAGCACGGAGCGGTTGTGGAACAGGTGTGGCTGCATGTGGCTCCACATGTGCGGGAACCACCAGAACTCTCTGCGGTGCTTCAGCAACATGTCGTCCCCCGCATCCTCCTCTTCCGTCCCTATGGTCACACACTGACTGCTGGTCACAGCCGGCCAGCCCCTGTGCCCTTCGTTTTGTAACAGCTCTGACCGTTTTCCATCCTTTGGACATTACTGACTCCTGCCCAGGGCCCGAGGTTTTCTGTTTGCTCCACTGCCTGAGTGTTCTGCAGCCACATATGCCAATCCCGGTCCATCACCAGCTCATCGCTGAACTATGTCCCTAAACTTTGTCCCCTTCTCCAACTTGTGTGTTCAGGGTCAATGCTAAAGACAGATCAAACCACAATAGATAAGAGCAGGGGAATGCGCTCACCGGTATGATAGAACTTGCCCGAGAAGCCCAAGTTAAAGGTGAAGTTGGGGACTAAGGTCCTGAGTTTGTTCTGGGTGGTCAGCAGAGCCTGGAGGAAACAGAGAATGGCAACTCAGGAGAAAACAGACTGACTGATGTATCTATGACCATCTCAGAATTAAAGCAGGGAATCTGATAGCCAGAGGTGGTAAATTTTCTAGCAAAATAAAGAGAAGAGAAAAAGAACTAACCTCAACATCAGCCACCTTCATTCGAGTACCTTCTTTGCCCACAAAGATGTCATCAATGTCTACTAAGATGTAGCGGTCAAGGTCCAGGCAGAGGCGCTTCCCAGTGAGGTATGCAACAGCATCAACAAAAACAAGTTTGTGAAGCCAAAAAGACAGGCCATGTCCAAACAGCACCCGCTGTATGCCATCATGAAGCCCCAAGTCCTGCACCACAGTGGGGAGCCGGGCCCGCCGAAGAATTGGTCCTGGCACAGGGAGCTCGGCTGGCCGATGGCTGGCAATAAGCACCGGCTCATAGGTGCTGTGGTTGGACTGGAAGATGGTCCAGTCATCACCAGGCAGTGGTCCTGGCTCCAAGCGGCTCGGGCGGGTGAGACGCAGTAGAGGAGCAGAAGGATTCACTTGGTAGTCCCGGAGCCCCAAGTTTGAGTGTAGGAAAAGGGGAAAGCCCTTAAGTTGGGCACTCAGTAGGCTGTGCTCATGGGCTCGGAAAAAGCCAATGATGCCTACGCCATACTCCACACAGTACCGATCTAGCAGTTCTCGACTCCAGGCATCCAAGTTGACATACTTTAGAAGGTTCTCATAGATGACTAAGACATAGCGGCCATGGGTATGATCAGTCAGGGTGGGCATATCCCCTCGGCCAGGTGCTAGCTCAGTGCTATAACGAAAACGACTAGACTCCAAGATGGCCACAATCTCCTGCCCCAGTTGTGAGTATGCACTCTCCACAAACACAAGGACCACAGGTTCTGTTCGAGTTGTTTCTGGAGGCCTTGGGGGTCGAGGTGGGACTGGTGGTTTTGCAGGGCCAGGGCCAGCTGCCCCACTGCTACTACAGTCTCCCAAAGGCAGAGGCAAGGGTTCCTTGGCTTTGGGACTGGTGGACACATAGTAAGCCAGGAATCCCATGGAGACAAGACTGAAACCAATAAGCAGCAGTATGAGGCGGTGCAGTTCCAGTTGCCGAGCAGGGCGTACCACCTTCCACAGCTGGAGCATGGCGAGGAGAAGGGAGGGAGAGATAGGGACCACCTCAGGAGATGGGAAGGATGAGTTCTGTGGGCTGGATCTATCTTGGCAGGGGAAGGAATTCTCTTAGGGTCAGTTCCCTGATGAGATGAACACAAACACTTTCAATACAGGATAGGGAAGGCAGAAGGAGCAACAGGGTGTACTGGTCAGAATCCACAGGTCTCAGGTCACCATGGCCCCCTGGCCCATGCCTCAGGCTGAAAGTTGAGCTCCCTCCGCCCCGTGGAGGTTCTTACATCAGAAGTCAGTGAAGTCCACAAGATTGGCCCTTACAATCTGTAAAGCAGAGAAATTGGCAGGTCAACTTCTTCCTTTGAAAGTCTGTCATTAGCCATTCTCCTTGTCCCATCTCTTACCCCATGTATATGTGATGATCTCTTCTGTGCATGTGCACGTGCATATGTGTACGCACTCGGATAGAGCCAGAGGCCAAGGTCAGTGTCCTTCTTTACCGCTCTCATATCTTTGAGACAGTCTTTCACTGAACCTGAAGCTCTCTGTCCCAGTTAGAATGACTGGCTAGCAAAGCCCTGGTCTCCCTTCTCCGTGCTGGGGATGTGTGCTACCACACATCTGGGTTTTTGTGGGTACTGGGAATCTAAACCCAGATCTTTGTGCTTGCACAGCAGGCACCATCCCTACTAAGTTCTCTCCCCAGCCCAGACACTTAGTTCTTTAGAAAAGAGTAAAGCTTATTAGAAGACTATATGTTGGACCCCATACCTTGGCTTCATAGCTTGTTCACTTTCTTAAGGAATGTCCAAATTCCCCTGTGTTCATGCTAGGGCAGCAACTCAAGTTATGAAAGAGCCTATCCACAGAGACCAAACAGCCAGGAGGCTGAACAGAGCTCTACTTGGAAGGAAATCCCCATCCTGTGTCTGAGAAGTCTGCCAATGAGCAGGAACTCTGGTGGGCTCTTGATAACAAGTGGATGGCACATCTTAGAAGTCTCATGATCCAACGAAACATCAGATAGGAGAAACCTCCTGAGTCTTAATCTTCTACATCGATCACATCCATCACCGCAGCCAACAGTACTAACGGACTTGCAGTCATATGCGCACTGTGGTGGGAACTTGAGGAACTGCGAGACCTAATCATACTATTAGCTTCTGAGCCCAGAACTTGGAAGGCTTTCCTTTCCACTACTTGTAAAAAAAATTACCCCATACCCTCTCTCCCCACCCACAGCAGAATCAGCAGAGAAGAGAAAACGCACACCCAGGGTAGGGCATGTCATCACTAGCACTTAGGAAAGCCAGAAAGCTGAATCTAGACTCTTTCCCCTCCCCTTCTGCTTCTCCTTCCTAAATTAACTGAGGTGTTACTATACTCTCATTCCAGAATAGCACAGGTGCTGCTGGGCAACAGACTGGAGGAATATGGGTGATGGGATCCAGGGACAGATAGTGACTTGAGGGTCAGATGACCAGAAAACAGCTTTAAGGAAATCTAACTTGACTTGTTTCTTTTTCTCAAGTTATGACTGCTGCAAATTTATAGTCCCTTTTTATTTTAGCCAATCGCAGAAAGGTCGGTAGCTGGCAAAACCGCTGTACCACCCACTCCAGTGCCTGCACTCAGTGGCCTTAGGTAGAGACAACGTCCTTCAGAATCCAGAGAGATGATTTATGGTAATTTATATAGACTTCAGCTCTGGCCTGGGTAAAAATAATTGAAACAAGAGAGCTGGGAGACAGAATAAAAACTGATGGGGACTGGAGAGATGACCCAGTGATTAAGAGCACTGGCTTCTCTTCCAGAGGACTTGTGTTCAATTCCCAGCACCAACATGATAGATCATAGTTGTCTGTAACTCCAATTCCAGGGGGATCTGACACAGACATACATACAGGCAGAACATAATACACATGAAGTAAAAATAAATTAAAAAAAAAAAAAAACAAAACTGTGACGGGGATGGAGTCCCAGTTTAGAGCAAAGCCCATGCTTATACTGTGTGAGGCCTCTAAGTGCAATGGCGTTGAGAGGGAGATGGGGAGGTAGGAGTAGACAGAGGAGGAAGAGGTGTATGTAGATCATGGGAAGAACTGAATTCTTTTGTTTGTTTTTATAGACAGGGTTTCTTTGTGTAGCTCTGGCTACTATACAGACCATGTTAGCCTCAAACTGTGCCTGCCTCTCTGTCTCCTAAGTGCCGGGATTAAAGGCATGTACCACCACTGCCTGGCAAGAACAGCTAAATTCTAACAGGGAAACAGTAGTGAGAACGCACGGAGAGCTAGCTACACTTCACATGTATCACCAGTTTAATAACAGTATACACTGAGTGCTCACTGTTTGTTGGATGTTCTTCGGAGAACTTTGTATATTCAGATAGACCTGACTTTGATTTATTACTATGTGCAAATGAAGCTGGGCAGTGATGCAAAGGCAAAACAATCTCTGAGTTTGAGGCCAGCCTGGTCTACAGAGCTAGTTCTAGGACAGCCAGGGCTACACAGAGAAGCACTTTCTAAAAAAAAAAAAAAAAAAAAAAAAAAAAAAAAAGCCGGGCAGTGGTGGCGCACACCTTTAATCCCAGTACTTGGGAGGCAGAGGCAGGTGGATTTCTGAGTTCGAGGCCAGCCTGGTCTACAGAGTGAGTTCCAGGACAGCCAGGGCTACACAGAGAAACCCTGTCTCAAAAAACAAAACAAAACAAAAAACAAACAAAACCACTACCACCACCACCACCAAAAATCAATGTGCAAATAATAAACATTTAGTATTAAGCATACTTCAAATAGTTTTGGTTTTCAGTGCTGGTGATGGAATACATGTTCTTATACATGCTAGGCAAATGCTCTACCAGGAGTTACAACCTCAGGCCAGAGAATTTTAATCCTTTCCTAAGGTAGTAGATTTATAGACATAATACTTTTATTTTTTAGGTTTATTACTTATGTATTTTATGTATATAGGTACTTTGTATGCATGTACATTTGCACACCAGAAGACAGCATCAGATTGTAAGCCAACACGTGGGTGCTGGGAATTGAACTCAGGACTTTTGGAAGAGCAGAGAGTGCTCTGAACCACTGAGCTACCTTTCCAGCCTCAACAATACTTTTCTTGTAATGAGAGACACTAAGTACATACTCAGCCACACAATCAGAAGGTTAAGCAACTGGTGTCACAGAACAGAGGGCACTGATAAACTCTTGGAGTCAGTAGGTTAGATGTACCATCTGCAATTTAATTTAGGATATCTTAAAGGTTTATCAGTAAATCAAGAAGCACCTGTATTTAATGCTAGCTCTAAGAGCTGTGAAAACACACATAACTAATATTAGTTCCATTTTACACACGCATAATCTCAGGCCCAGAGAAGTTTAGTAACTTACCCAAGATTACAAAGCTCCGTTAGTGGATGAACTGGGATTCAAAGGTCAGGCCTGTCAAACTCCTGTGTTGTAACCACTGCATTTTAGCTTCATATCTAGAGGAAGCCGGTGGGATTTAGAGAGGGGATCATGTGAGAACTTTCGGTGGGGGAGCAGTAGGATGACTTAATGTTGGAGGAAGAACATGTGTGTGGCAGTGGAAAGTTTCTGAGGAAGGAGAAACCCAAGGGTCGTCAGCCAAAGTGGGCAGGCAGCAAACACAGGGTCAGGGTGGGCTGGAGGTGTGGTCCCACCACTGGATAAACTAACAGAGCCCATGTTGTGGGAGGAAGGACCTGACCTTGAGGATAGAGGGATCCTCCTGCGGAAACTACGGGCTCGCCAAAGAAATGGGGAGCCCACAGGTGGGGGAGCTGGAGGAGAAGGGGCAGGGGTGCGGCCGAGAGTGGACATCTAGACAGGCACCGGCTGAAAGAACCCCGTGTGACCTGGGCAGAGTGTTGGAATGAGGCAACTGAGAGAAGGCCAGCGGCTGGGACGCGGGGCAGGGGCGCACAGGGCCGGATGGGTGGCCGCCCAGGACAACCCTGCGGGTGGTTTCGGTGGCGACACTCGCGGGAAGTCTGATGGGGAAAACTGAGGGCGACCATGGACGGAGGCTGCTCTCAAGGATGGCTCACCCGGTGGAGTGGGCGGCGTCCCCGCTGTCCCCGGGCCCCGCCGCGTCCCGGGGCCGCCCGGCTTCCTTGCTCGCGGGGCCTCGGGCCGCGTCGCGGCGGCTCCGCCATCTCTAAGCGAACGCTCCGCAGCAGTCGGGCCCAAGTACAGCTCCCACCAGGGGGAGGTGGCGCGCTGCGGCTTGTGGTACCCGCTAGGGCCCGCGCGCTCCCCAAGCGTAGCCGCCGCGCAACCGAGCTCTGGAATAAGCCAATGGCCCTCCGAAGTGCTCAACCCAGACGCAGCCTCTTAGGCCTCTGGCCTCGCGTTCGGCCCACAGGAGGGGACCCCGTCCTCCACGCCGGGTGGCACAGTCTGCAGAGCGTCGGGGCGGGCCTAGGGCCCAGGCCTGTCCACTGAGCCCCGCGGAGGAGGGAGCCCGCGTGCCAAGGGCGGGGCCACCCCGACTGGGGCGGGGCAAAGGCACGGCCCACTGCTTAAGAGGCTACTTCCTCCCTGCCACCCCCAATTCTGCAGCCCAGGCTGAGTTTGAGAAGTTTTCTTCCTTGCTCCCCAAGGGAATGGGGGAAAAGATGTTCAGCAGGCTGAAAAGAGTTTAGCAGGCTGCTAAACTCCAAGCCCATGGCTACGAGCCTCCAACAGCAATAACACAATGGACTGTTTAAAGGTTATTTTATTAAATATCTTCAAGGTTTCATTGTAACAAAGCTATGAAGGGACTACCAACATTCAGAACAAACACTATTTTTTTAAATTATTTCTATGTCATCATGCAAAAGTTCTGCATCAAATGCCTTCCATTTCCTGTTTAAAAGATGGTTTGATTTTTAAATAGTCTATTAGTCTATAGATGCTGACATTAGCCCCAGAAGTGGAGTAAGAACGCTAAGATGTGGGGCTGGAGCAGCCATATGAAGCTATGGGTCTCAATGAGCTCTAAGACCATTTGTTGTCTTCAAGCCAGCAAAACCAAACCCTGTGGTGAAGGTATCTGTTGGCTGACACTGCAGGCTGCAGGGCAGGAAGGGACTAGGGTCCAGGGTCTGAGGCATGCACAAGGTGCTTGAGGAGCCTGGCTAAATTCAAGCACCGGCACCCATGAGCTTGTTCTCTTCTCAGCTGGTTCCAAAGTCTGTAGTTCTGTCTCTTTTCCCAGCTCCTGTGTCTCCTGAAGGTCATCCAAGGAGCTGAAATCTACCCTCCCTCCACCCCCCCCCCCCCAATGCAGACAATGTGCAGTTGTTTGGTGGGAGGGAACCAAGACTATGACCAATTGCTCCTCCATTATCTTCTCTGTTATCTGCCTAAGGTACAGATCTTTTCTTCCTGGAATGGAACTCCTTGAGCACAGAGAGGGACAATGAATGCAGGAGCCTTGGCTCTGGACCCCTTTTTTGGGTACATGCAGGTGAGGGGGTGATGCCCATGCGGATTGTCCAGCAGAAAAGTCTATACTTCAGTTGGTCAGTAAAGAGTCTCTTTAAAGAGGAAACTTCTCACCCAAGCAGTCAGTTCAATCTCAAACCCAGGGAAAGAGATGGACATGCAGCCTGGGAAGAAGGGAGGCAGCCCAGAGGGCAGCCAGAATGCATAGTAACCACCACCAACTCTTATCCCGCTGCCTCACTCCTCCCATCCCACAGGGGCACTTGGCAGAGGGCCCAGGCCCAGGCGAGGGTCAGCATGGGGACCACCAGCATGAAAATACAAGACAAGGATGGTCCAGACCAGCACACAAACAGAACCGCCAAAAGTGGCAAAAGGAGCCCTGGCCGAAGAAGTCTGGATTTCTCCTTGTTACATTAGGAAAACCAACAGGAAACAAAGTAGCAATCCCTCCCACTTCCCACCTGCAGAAATCAGGCCTCAGTCTCAGGCCCACGTGCATTGTGCATCCTATAGAAATGGATGAGTAAGTGCATGTCAGACTAACGCGAGGTTTCTCATCGGCTTTGTGTCAGACACACTTCTGCAGCACCAATTCTCTTCCCGCCTACACTAACTGGAACAGTACAGCAAAGTCCAGGCCTTCAGTCCTGAGGCCACGCCTCACAGCTGCCTCCACAGCAGGCTGGGACAGCAGGCTGGGACAGCAGGCTGGGAGCGCTGCATTCTCTCCCACGTAGGTCCAATAGCCACGGTGTTTGCTTCTTTCTCATACTAGGTGTCAATGCATGTTCTGAAGAAGTCCACTCCTAGAACTGGGGTGATCAGGCCACCTCTGGGGCTGCAACCACACCATGGTTCTGTCCATGACCAAAGCTCTGTCAAGAGTCCTTGCCTGGTCCCCCTGAGTCCATGGGGGCCTGAGGCCAAGCTCACCTCTTCAAAGCTGGTGGGCGAGCCCACTGTTCATGCCTGGATGAGCATCACACAAACTCCTGCCTTCTTGCAAGCCCAAGGGCTATCAGTTGTTTTAAAATGCATCATGGTACGAATTCCATTTTTTTTTTTAAACAATCTTATTTTCTTTTTTTTCTTAAATGTAAAAAACACCTCGGTACAGCAGAGACAGACACGAAGGGCGGGCGGGAGGGCTGCATGCAGGGTCGTGCATTGGCTGCTGCCGCTTTGTAATTGAATTGTTTTAAACCTCAAACGAACAGGACCGCCGCTGTCACTCAGGCCCTCCAGAGTCACTGGCTGCGAAGGTTCAACCTCCAGCTGGAATCTCCTAATGCCCCTGTCAAACAGAACAGGAGGTGGCAACAGAACAGAGGACACTAAGAACACAGGAAAATTCATGGGATTTTGGTACACTACACACTTGGCTAAGTCCTTGAATGGGCTGGAACAGGAAAGGCTAATGTTTAAACACAGCACTGTCTCACACTTGAGTGCCTACTCAATGCTTTACATACAGTATCTTAATCCTTACAATCCATTGTGGAATGGAGGTAGGAACAAAACTCCCTGTCTTTTGATAACTAAAGAAACTAAGGCTTAGCAGGGGAATGCATGTACCAAGTCTGGAGTCTGTCTGATTATAGAGCATAGTTTATCAAAACTATGTTGCCCAGTCTGTGTCACCCCTCTGGGAGGGCCCATACCTCTTACTAGAGAGCCACCTCCTGCCCTTCTCTTACTCCTCCCACCTCAGCTATCCAAACTATCCCATTCCCAGTCCCTTCTCCCCGACCAGGAGCACCTGTGGCTGAGCTCACTGCAGTGGTGCGGCAGGGGCCCCTGAGCAATGATAGTGGACATTGAGCCACTTGCCGTCCCGGCGGTGCCACACCCGGGTCTCCTCTGACTGACTGGTACGAGGCCGACCCTGCCCGTCGATGTACTGAGTGAGCCGGATATAGGCGATGCAAGCTGCGTCTTCCCCAATCACGTGGACATGTGGGTTTAGGATGGTGGTGTGGATAGGCTTGCTGTTCTTGGACAGGACTGCAGGGGGCAGGGCAAGGAAGGGGAGGTAGCAGGCATTAGGCTTGGACACTCACATATTCCCGACAGGCTGTACCTTCTTGACTCTAGCCCCGGCAGCCATTTATAGAATCCCCAAGTACTCTAACATCGCCCCCCAGAGGCCATGATGCTCCATTACAATAGTTTCATCCAAAAGGAAGAGAAATGTGGGTAACAAGACTAGCATTAGGTATTATGCTGAGGTTTTACATGCAAGAGAGATGTATTTCTTTACTGATATTTTCTTCACTATATGAAGAAAAAAGGACTCAAATCAAATTAAATATTTAAACTCAAGACCACGTGGCTCTAATAAAAACCTGTGGTTTTTCTACTTGGTTAGGCTGGTATTTAAAAGTCCCAAACTTATTTTGCCCCTAGCTAAGGCTAGAAGAGAAAAATCATAAAAGCAATATACTCAAAATCAATTTGTGACTTAAAAAGAAAAGACACATCAAAGTTTGAAATCCCCAAAGCACCCAGCTCAGGATCTCCTCCAAGTTCCCAAGGTTCTCTGGGCTTGGAAGTGAAGGGAGCTGGACTACCACTCTCAGCATATGCCTTGCATATGGCAATGCTTGCATTCAGATCCCCTTTAGTTCACTCCAAAACTAGAGGCTGCAAAAGACCTCCCTTAGAACTAAGATAAACACTGTTCTGGCTACTAGAATTACTTAGATATCTAAGGGATTACGAAGGCAGCATGGGAAGATCACATGTGCAGAGCCAGTGGGGGTCAACAGCTACAACACAAAACCCAGGGCAGGGCAGGAGACACCAAGGATAAAGTGGACAAGAGGAAGAAAAATTAAGAATGAGGGTTTCAGAAAGTAGAGGTAGAGATGGAGGTGTGATGATTCAGTTCTGGAACTTCCAGGGCTTATAGACCTCTCCCTATCCAGACGCTTGGCTCCCTCGATGTCCAGGGCATCCTCACCACGGTTTCTGACCCACAGTTCACCATTACTCCCTGTTACTTGCTTACACATTCTTATTCTGTTTGCAATTTCCTTCATTGTGAACCCTGCAGACACAGACCTTCATTATTACTTGCTGAGATCTCTTGAATTAATCTTGAAGAGTTTATAGTCTGTCTTGGAGACAGGTGCTGCTTAAAGAAATACATTGGCCCTAACGGTGATGATCAACGGTGCCTTTATACAGCTGCCAAGTGAATGGGCTCAGTCTTTGAGCAGCGCCAGTTAAAAGCCAGCAGGGCACAAGGAAGCGAGCGAACAGAACAGGATGCAGCGGGAAGGTCAGATAAGGCAGAGAGGTAACTAGGGTCAGGGGTGGGTAGGGACAGAGGGAGGGTTGAGGGGCAGGCAGGAGTTTATCAGCAGCACGAACCCACTCACGATTCTCAAAGTAAAACTTATGGAAATCCATCCCCTCCACGAGGTTACCAAGGGCTTCTGGCTCAAAGGAAGTGAGGCCCGGGTCACAAATCTTCCTGCAGAAAAGAGGGCCAGGGTGGGGTGGAGGGTAAAAACACAGCCTGTCAGGCCTGTAGGATTACAGGCCTTGTTCATCAGTTGTGTTTGGCCCACAGCAGGTTAGCTGTGGGCTACAGCTGACAAAACAACACTCTTCAGAGTTTTTCCTTGTAGAGCCACTTAGCAGTCCTGCTCTTTCATCCAGAGTCAGGATGACAGGGCAGGCTCAGTTGTGGGGAGTCTACCTAGAAGGAATTCGAGCCTATGGGCTTAAGGTTTGATTCAGACAGGGCTTAAGGTCCAGACTACACTTTCCACAGGATCAGAGACTTTTTGGGAAATAGAGGTGGACTTGGGAGACAATCTGAGGGCAATGAGTCTTTACTCACGTGTAGGCCTCAAAGTCCCCACTGTTGATGGCTTCGATCAGTTGCTCTGTGATCTTAATGATTTCCTGTTTTCGCACTGTTGGGAGGAAAAATCCACCAACTTACCTGACGGCCAACTTCCCTAGGGGCAAGAGAGCCTTCCTCAGTCCTTCAGGGATCCCTTGTGATCTTTGTCAAAGACATCCTTCTCCTCTTCTGTCTTTTAGGCCCTGTACAGGAGGAGTAAGCCCACCCTTCTTTCCACCCCCTGGCATCTGCAGAATTAAGGACTACCTCCTTTCTAAGCCCATCCAGTAGTTATGGATCTGTGATCTTTGCCACCTTTCCATCAACAACTAAGTTGCAGAAAACATCTTTGTTTTTTAACAGCTGAGGAGCCTATACTGTCATTAACCCTCCCTCTAGTCAGAGTCTGTATTAGCAGGGTCAGCGACTCTAGATGTGGCTGTTCTCTGTCTCTAACCACTTCTTATACCAGAGAGGGCTCATTCAGGCTGCAGTAACTACTGCACCTGTAGCCCTTAGTCAGTGGTCCGGAGCTTAGTCTGCCTGAGAACAGAATCAAACTACAGATGAAGTTTTAAAGGGATGAGCAGAAAGCAAGGTTTGATGCTTTCATCTTTTATAATGCTTATCTCTTCCATGAGGCTTTTCTGGGATAAAAGATCTTGGGACTTGAAAACTTTTAACAGCTTCTCTCATGAGTGATGGCTACACTGCCCTTGAATAAGCTTCAGAAAAACTAGAAACTTACACCAGTTCTCACATCAGGATGTCTTTTTACAAAAAATCAAGACAAGACTGAGAGGCTGGTAGGTCGATACCCTCCTTCCTCACCCATAGGGCACATGCTGTCATTCTGCTTTCAGGGTTAGCTCACTTACAGGTAGAGAGTCAATATTAGCAGGGGGTGTCTCTAGCGTAAGGGCGAGCTTGGGCTGAGTTCAGGCTAACCCTAACTATAACTGGAGCCCCAGGCTGGTCCAGGCCACAAGCCTTTCCTCACAGACGCAAGAGGCTGCAAGACAGACAAATGTGAGCATTAGAACAGTACCAGCATGACATAGCTGGGCCAGCACAGCCGAGGGGAGTATCTGGGCGGGGGTGGTGGTGGTGGTGGTTGGGCAGCATAGCTAAAGGTGAAGCCAGGAGGGACCTCCACAGAGAACAGTGACAGGTGGGCAGCCTGAGTGAACAAGCAGGGGCTTAGGGGGATATGCTCTGTCCTTTGTGCAGAGAAGCAAGTAGGTATGTCTTTACAACACTTCCCTACAAATTGCATCAAATTTATCTGAAGGACCTGACTGGGGTCCTATGGGTGATGAAGATTGGATTTAGGATAGACAGTGTGGGGCAAAGAAACCAAAAGAGAAACCAAAAGAAACCACAGACAGAACTATAGACATAAACATGAATCTCAGGGACCTGGCCAGCTACCACTGTGCTTGAGGTGGGGACCCGTCATCAGTCCCCACTTAACAGGTAAGGAAACCAAAGCTCTTGGAAGCTAAGACACTTCACAGACTTTTGACGGTCACATAGCTGGAATTTATGTTTCCTTTTGAGACAGGTCCCATTGTGTAGCTAGACTCGCCTTGAATAAAGTGAAGATCCTTTGGCTTCAGCCTCGGCCTCCTGAGTGCTGGGAATGTAACTGTGTATCACCACACTTAGCTAAGTTTCAAAATCAAGTCTGTCTCACTCAGAGCCCATGCTCTTAATATAGCTGACCCACAGAAAACCCTAAACTGCAACACAATACCTAGGCTGTAACAATGTACCATTGCTCTACTCCCACCTCATGGACCTGACTTCTCATAGTTCTTCCTGGCTGTTGTCAAAGCAAAGCCTGCTACACAGCCCAGCGCCTTTCTATGCTCCACTTCCACACTGTGGTTTCCCGCCCACTCTTCTCTTCTCTGGTCTCCAAATTCAGGCCTGCCTGGGACTAGTGCCTCCAGCAGGCCCCCTCCCCTGGCAGACACCATGGCCCTAAAGCTGACTAACAGGCAGCTGGGCTAGGCTGACTGCTCTTGGGGGAATCCCTGAGGGGCTTCAGGAAGAGCCAGGGAGTTGGAAGTCAGAATGTGCCTCCCTCACACTTACTGGCTGAGGAGCAGAGAGAAGGCTGGGGCTGCATGCCTGCAGAGGGGGCTGTTCTGTCCCGGGGGCTCCGTCCTTCAGGCACCAAGCTGCCATTCCCAGTGCGGAGCGGGGCAGCTAGCCAGCCAGGGCAGGGCAGGGCAAGGCAGAGCAGCCAAAACAAACAGAATAAGGCAGGTGAGCGAGCAAGCCAGACAGGACCCGAGCCACTGGCACTGCAGAGCCGGGGCAAGGTGAGGCCTGGGGCTGCTGTGGACACCGGACCACATCCCACTCAGCTGCCTCTGCTAGAGAGGCCTCCCAGCTGGGAACATTACAAAGGTGAGCAGATCTAGGCTTGCAGCTTCCAGAGGAGCCTTAAAACAACTATACAAGGACCCCTGCTCCCAGATAAGACATTCAAGAAGGGCTAGGCCATCAGGCCACCAGTCCAGCAGTGGAGACACCTCTTACTCTGTCAGCATCAGACTGATCTGACTTCACTCCCAGCAGCCCTGAAAGTACGGTTTAAATATGTATATGCTTTCTATGTTTTTGGCTCCCAAGGATATGGTGCTCCCAGATAAGACATTCACGAAGGGCTAGGCCATCAGGCCACCAGTCCAGCAGTGGAGATACTTCTTACTTTGTCAGCATCAGACTGATCTGACTTCACTCCCAGCAGCCCTGAAAGTACTGTTTAAATATGCATATGCTTTCTATGTTTTTGGCTCCCAAGGATATGGTGCTGTTTAACATCCTATCTTTTCTGATGGCCTGACAGAAGGTCACGTATTGAAAGCACAGGCAGAAGTTCCAAGGGGCCAACCCAAAGAACAGGAGAACAGACACCCTGGTCTGGCCTCCATGTTCCTTATAGCTCCTGGCATCCTGGGTGGCCCCGTGTTTAGGCTAGTGTCATCCTAGGCCTGCAAAGCCAGCTGAATGCAGCTCCAGACACCAGATCAGTTCTAATTCTAACAGTCCTGGCCAGAACTCAGTCTGCGGCTGTCCTTGGGTTTTTGTTTTTCTTTCCTTCCTTTTTTCTTCTTTTCTTTTTTGTCTTTCTGTCTTTCTTTCTTTTTTGAGGGGAAGAGGTGCACAGCCAGTCAAGTGTTCTACCATTGACTTTACCACAGCCCCTTGTTTTCATTTTAAATCTCAAAAGTTCTACATCCTAAGGATTACCTTGGTCTTGAGAAAACCAGGACCTATTTCTGCAGATGCCTCTGCTCTGGGATGCCACATCATTAACAACAGGAACGGCTCTCTACACTCTGGCCCTGGAAACAGCTAATTCTAGACTTTGGTGAAGGAGGAGAAGCCCTTTTTTGCTTGCACCAGACAGGAATCTCATATCTCAGTGCATGGAAAGTAGCTTTTAGGTTAACCTCTTCTATAGTTTAAGGTACCAATCCCAGTTCCAGGGACAGAGAAGACAGATGCCCCATCAATGCTGAGGTACCCAGGTCAGGTAGGGGTCCCTTCCCCTCCAAGGGCCACACCTACCTTTGAGATCTTCGTCTTCTGTAGTGGTGTTGCAGCTCTCCGTGGAGCCCTGTGAGCCAAAGAGAACATAATATATGTGATAACCCTTGGCAGCTCGCAGGAACAGGAACACGTGAGCTCCTACAGGAGCCTAGAGCAATCAGGGCAGTTCTACTCCACCCTTGCTCCTTAGTTAGAAAACTCGTCATGTCCCATGTCCCTTCCCAGGTTTTCTGTCAGGAAAAGGCATTGGCTTTGGTCATCCCTCATCCTTCTCTTACATCTTCATCAGCCCAAAATTAAATTAAATTCCAAATAATTAAAAAGTTAAATCCAATTTTTTGTTTGTTTGTTTTGTTTTTTGAGACAGGGTTTCTCTGTGTAGCCCTGGCTGTCCTGGAACTCACTCTGTAGACCAGGCTGGCCTCGAACTCAGAAATCCGCCTGCCTCTGTCTCCCAAGTGCTGTGATCAAAGGTATGCAACACTACTGCCCGGCATTTATTTATTTATTTATTTATTTATTTATTTATTTATTTTTGGTTTTTCGAGACAGGGTTTCTCTGTGTAGTCCTGGCTGTCTTGGCACTCACTCTGTAGACCAGGCTGGCCTCGAACTAAGAAATCTGCCTGCCTCTGCCTCCCAAATGCTAGGATTAAAGGCGTGCGCCACCACAGCCGGGCGTTAAATCCAATTTTTAAAAATTAAAAAATACCTCCCCCAAATTCAGCATTGTGCCTTTAACATAACTCCGGATCTTACTTCTCTTCAGCCTTCAGCTACAGTCTAAGCTGCTGACATCTCAGACTGGAATCACTATATAGCTTCAGCTCTCCTCACCACCACTCTCTAGAATACAACTGGACTTTATCTCTCACTGGATAAAAACTCGCTGCTTTTTGTTACAGGAGTAAATGTAAACCATACTGCCAGGCACAGGTGACGCTCACCTTTAATGCCAACAATCAGGAGGCAGAGGCAGGTGGATCTGTCAGTTCAAGGTTAGCTTGGTCTACACAGTGAGCTCTAGAACAGCCAGAGAGCTACATGGGGAGACCCTGTCTCGAAGCAGACAGATACCCCAGCCCCCCTCCCCCCAGGCACAAAGTGAGTCAGACTGAAAACCCTGCCTGTTCCTCCAACTTCTTATCTGTGCCTTTGGCCCTTGCTCCCTGAGCTCAGATCCACATGGTTCTTTCTGGCATCACCCAGGCCAAGTTCCTGCACTTGCAGTGAGTGTCGTCTGCCTGGCAGCCTGCCTGTCTGCCTCCTTCCCACTGGTGTTTCATCTCTAGCTCACATGTCTCCGCCTAAGAGGCTGTCCCCTGGCCACTTAAAGGCCCTCTTCACTCTCCTGACTTGGCACCACTTCCTTTACTTATCACTACTAGATCTTATCGTATTTGATTATTGGTATGTTATTCACTGGGTCTTGCCCTCCAGCCAGTCCCCTCCCTGGCCCCTAGGAAAATCTGTTTTGCCCTTTCTATAAGGCAGAGCCATGGCATTAAGGTAAAAATTTAGGAGTGGGAAGTTATACTAAAGAGAATGCTGCAAGGTCTGGTTATATTCTTGCCTTTTGGGAGTGTGTATGTGTATGTGTGTTATGTGTATGTATGTGTGGGCGTGAGAGCACATATGGTGTGTGGTGTGTGTATGTATGGGTGTGAGAGCATGTATGGTGTGTGGTGTGCATGTATGTATGGGTGTGAGTGCATGTATGATGTGTAGTGTGCATGTATGTATGGGTTTGAGTGCATGTATGGAGGCCAGAGACTGATGTTGTTTGTTTTCTTCAATTGCTTTCCACTCTGGCTACTGAGGCAAGGTCTCTGGTTGAACCCAGAACTTGTTAATTTGGTTAGACTAACCAGCCAGATTGTCTGGGAGATCATGTTTCTACCTCCTGTGTGCTAAGACTCTAAGTGGGCCACCATGTGGGTTCTGAGGCTCCAAACTCCAGTCTCCATGCTTCTCAGTAAGTACTTTATTCATCAAGTATCTCCAAGGCCTTTGCCTTCTTTTACCCTCCTCACATTCCTCCTCACTAAGCTTCTTAACTCGTGGAGAACTATTACTACCCATAACTTGCAAATAAGAAAGTTGAGGTAGGAAGTGGTTAAGTGACTTATTCAGAGGTTTGTAGCCAAGATTTACACCAGAGCAACCCAACTGTAAAGCTGAGGTTCAGAGTCAGTAAGCTCTGCCATTCCTCAGAATGGAGTAACTGACAGGCTCTGGACTCCACAAACACCTCCGCCTTGGGGTGCAGCCTGCTTGTAACATTCACAGACCTCTCAGACCCTTAGAAACTCAGTCCAGTTGCTTCCTGCTGAGCAAGAAAGTAAAGCAGACTTGGTGGCTACACTCACCTTGATCCCATCTGTGGCATTATGGACCACGGTGGTCTGTGGTTCCTGTGAGAGAAGATAAAAATTACCCTCCTGATTTGGGGACTTAAGCTCTCCCCAAGGGATCCCCACACCCTTACACAGTACCCTTAGAGACCCTATGATGACCACTGAGGCCTGCCCACCAGCCATCCCTACAAGAAAAATATATCCTGGCTCAGCTAGGGTCCCGGAGAGGTAGGAAACCCTGGATTTAGTTGACAGCACTGGCTGGTAAGCAGATGCTTGGAAGAGGCAGGTTCTCAGGAAGCTGAGAGGACAGGGGCCTCAGTACTTGAAGCTTGTTGGGTCTGAGGGTTCTTCCTAGATTGGAGCCCCATGCGGCAAATATACAAGAAGAGCTGTGGGATTCAGAGCACAGGCCAGGCCCTGCCAACAGTGTTCATCAAGGGGTGCACAGAAGACGGGGACACAGAGAAAGCAGAAAAGATAAAGTCTCCCAGTAAGACCTAGGATGCCCCTTCGGCAAGCTGAGCTCAGGGAGGTGACTGTTTCACCCTTCTTCTGCCTTCCCTAGGTGGCCCTATGGCACCACACCATAACAAGAGGGTCCAAAGGAAGTAGAAGGCATGGCAGTTATGATCATTTGTCCCCTTCTTCCCTTCCTGCTAGCTTATCAGTTAGCCAGCACTAACAGTGAGAGGTCTGTGATATGCAGTACCTGCTGAAGAACCCAGAGAGGACTGAACAGAGGGGCTCTCCAGGACCAGAGAGACACTGGGGAACCCAGTCCTCCCTCCTGTTCTTAACTATGCAAAGGAGAGGCTGAGGCAGGTTCTACAAGTAGGCTTCTAAGAACTAACAATCAGGTACCAAGAGAGCTCCTACCCTGTGCTTTTTAAAGCAACTCACCTCCCTGGACCCCATAGCAGACCCACTAGGGGTCAGGCTTGGGGATGGGAGGCCTAACTGGCAGCCCTGATCACTCTTTCCCCCAGCAGCAAAAGGAGCAGGAGCGGTGGTTCTGCCATGCAGGATGAACATTGCCAAGCAGGAGAATGGAGGGCAAGGGCCTGTGGGGCAGCACACAGACAGTCTGCCCTATGGGAGGAAAATGACAAAAGCTGAGGAGCCCTAGGAAGGTAAGGCAAGAAGAGGAGGCAGGAAAGGGGCAGGAGGCAGCCAGGGTCAGAGGCGGAGAAGCCGTAGTCAGAGGTACCATGGCCGTCTGCAAGGGCGCAGGCTCTTGGGCTGGGCTTACGAGACTGTTTTTGTTGTTGCTCTGTGGCTGAGACAAGAAAACAGATGGTTTAGTTCTCCAGAGTCACCAAAATTGCTCAGGTTTGACTCCCAGACCTCCCTTGTCCCCAGTCTGGCGCAGAGGTGCCAGGCTTGAGGTGGCAACCGTAACACTATGTGGATGGGAGCAATGGTTAGAGAGATGGAGAATTTGGGGAGCCCCAGAGACCTAGCTCTGGAGGCATCCTCCCTGCAGGACTGGCCAAAGACTTATTTTAAAGCATCTCCAGAAATTTCTGCTTACTCCAGGTGCCAAGTCACTACAGAGTCACACCAGATGCAAAGAAATTCAGGATTTTCTTCCCACATTACAGGTGGTTAAGACGGTGACTTAAAGCAGAATAAAAACTGGGAACTCTGGCTCCCCCGTTGCCCTTCCCCGACACCTGCATTTCCTTCCCTTCTTGACATACCAGCCTGAAGCCTGATATGAAGAGGAGGAAGAAAATGACAAAGAACACCTTGCCTTCGGGGTGGAATTCAACTTGGGGGTAAATGTAGCCACAGATCTCCCTGCTCTTCAGCTTCCACCTGTTAAGTCTTGGACTTGATCAGCTGGAAGTGAGGGCAGAGCTCCAGGGAAGGGCTCCAGGAACGGCAGGCAAATCTCAGCGGTGGTTGTGGCTGCAGTCCCAGCACTCAGCTCCCAGGAAAGAACAAGCCACCCAGCAAGTCAATATTCCTAATGGCAACTCAACCACCAGGGATATTCCTTGCCTTTTAAAACATTACAGAGTGACACAGCCAAGAAAGAGTGTGAGGGGCTGGAGAGGAAGGAAGAAGGCCAATCTCCAGTGCAGGGATTCACATCAGTGCTCTCTGCCTCTTCCGACTCCCTGAGCAACTCAGCTCAGTCTCAGTGGGTCCCAGCGCAGTCCCAGCCATCAAAGAGTGGCCTGACAACCTGAGTTCTTCCACAGGCACAGAGACAAACGCAAACTTGCCTCTGTTCAGAGCGTAAGTGAAGATATGTTGATGGTCAGAATGCATGTCTTCTCTCCACAGAACACATCAGACTCTTCTACATCTTGCCTAGAGGCCTCATGGGACAGATCTATATCTATCTATCTATCTATCTATCTATCTATCTATCTATCTATCTATCTATCTATCTATCTATCTATCTCCAGCTTGCTGTCAGTGGCTGAGAGCTCCTCAAAACCAGGGCTGGGCATGGAATCTTGAGTCAACATCAAGTACTATAAAGATGCTACTGAATTCTACAGGCTGGAAAGAAGTTCCATGTTAAAAAACAACAACAAAACCCCCATCACCAACAAAACACACCACAGCAATTATCTTCTGTTCCTATCCTGAGACAGCAGAGGGCAGAACTTGATTTCCTGGTTGGGACTGACTGAGAAGGGTACCCAGCCTACAAAGCTGGTGGCTGACCTTAAGACCTTTGCATGGGATGAACACTCCATGATGAGACAGCTTTCTCTGCAGAGTTAACACCCCAGGGGCCACACCTCTGGTTATAATGGATGGCATAATGACTAGGCTGCTTATATCCTTGTTTTCTCATGGTGCCCTGTGTTCCATGAGAAAAGATACATTTACTGTAGTCTCTCAGTATAGCTGTTCCCCCAGGGCTGGGTGGGCAGGCTACAACCCTGGACCTAGCAGGAAATGGGATTTTCACAGGAGAACAAGGTTTAGAGCCACAAGCCGACCATTAGCTGTTCTCATTACACAGCTGCCTACTGAATGTCAGGCCAAGGAAGCAGCTGCTCGTACCTGAAGAATAGGCCTCATCTCCTAAGTGATAGTCTCTCCCTGTGCCTGCTGCCTTTCCCCAAAATCCCTCTCAGCTCTACTCCCTACAGTGGACTGTGGGAGGCTATCCAACCTCCACAGCCAGGAGTGCCATACCACACCTTCCAGTGCCCATTGCTAAGGCCACTGGGTGATCTTGGGCAATGGCCCCGCCTGGCAGGACAGGCCACACCTGCCCACACAGCACAGACATGCAGTGAGGATGAGTGACGCACACGCACATGGCAGAATGGGTCTGCATGGCTGGCAGGCGGGCACAAGCAGCATGAAGTGGGGGGGTAGGGTGGGCAGGCAAGGCTCACCATTAGGTGCACGCTGGAACTCGACTTCCTTTTCTGGACACACCACAGCAAGAGGGAAAGAGAAGGGGAGAGAGGAGGTGAGAAGAGAAGCACAGAGACGCTGCAGGTTAGTGCGCCAGCTTGGGCTCTGCATCAAGGGAGAGGGAGGAGGAAGAAGAGGAGGAGGAAGAAGAAGAGGAGGAGGAGGAGGAGGAGGAGAAGGAGGAGGAGGAGGAGGAGGAGGAGAAGGAGGAGGAGGAGGAGGAGGAGGAGGAGGAGGAGGAACAACCCCAGAGTTCAGCATCAAAGGGGTTAAACAGTACACAGACCACAGGCACATACATTCTTCCAGCCGCTGGAGAACTCTTCTGTCAGATTCACAAACACAGAAAATTTAGTGTACTCTGAGAAGTTTGTCTTGTTCAGTCACGAGTGAGTGAGTGAGTGTGTGAGTGTGTGAGTGTGTGTGTGTGTGTGTGTGTGTGTAATATTTGACTGCTGCAAAATTACAGGTTTGGGTTGCTGGGACTGGCACACTAACAAGGGTGTTCTATGGCTAGGTCTGTCTGAAATGTGAGTGGGTAGCTACCAGAGATACAACAAAAGCTACTACAGGATGCTCAGCTTTAATAACTCTGACTTCTGAACTCAGACTGAATGAAGCTGTGAATGCTGTTCAGGTAAGTCTGTGGACTCTTCATCTTATAGTTAAGATTTGACATTCTATTCCCTGCCAGCATGGCCATGCTGGTTTAAAACATGTGTATGTTCTCTTGCTTTCTGTCATTACTAGAAACAGAAACATAGCAGTGTTTGTAATTAAGACTACAGTGATCAAAGAGGTGCAGGGACGGAGAGCCAGGGGAGTGCCGAGTCTGAGCAAGTAACTCTTCAACCCCTACTAGATGGTCTGACCTCAGGTTCCATGTGAGACTAGAGCATCAAAATCAAGACCAAACAGCATTGAAAATACACCAGAGTAGACTAAGAGGTTAAGGGTAATTATGACTTTTATAATTAGCTCGCTGGGAGACAGAAGTCTGCTCGGAATATGCCTGTTGTTTGACTTCTGTACATTCACTTAACGACATCCACTACTACTTACTGAGGGCTGTTCTGGGCACAATCAACATATCTGAGAAATGGTTTTTGCCCTCATGGGACCAACATTCTACTTTAAGAGATGTTTTCTGGAAGAGGGCTACTAATATTTAGAAGAATATTTTAGAGGATAATGGGGTATGTGGGAGTATGTGTACATGTATGAAAATGTCATAATGAAACCCATTACTATGCATAATTTATATGCAAAACATTAAAAATAAATTTGTCCATAATTTGGATTTGAATGAAAGAAGAAAAACATATAGTGGCTTCTTCTGCATTGAGTTCCTTGCTGTTTTGAGACAGGGTCTTGCTATATATTCTAGGATGGCCCTGAACTTGCAACCCCTCTGCCTGAGTCTCCTGGGCTGTTGTATCACAGGTATGTACCCCCACACTGGGCTTGCGTAAACCTTCTTGTTTTAGAGCAGGGCATCCAGTAGTTCAGGCTGCCTTGATCAAGATACATAACCAAGAATTAATTTGAACTCCTGACCCTCCTGCCTTCACCTTCTAGTGTGTTGCCATGCCCAGCTTGCATTAGCCTTTTGAATAGCCTGCTCAAATATGAAATTTTATTTCCAAAATTATCCCTGAAAAGAAGGGCGTCACCTTACACATGTATCAGGCATATTCCCTGTCCAGATAGCTCCCTACTTCTCATCTTCCTACCTAACCAACCATCTCATCCTTTTCTCCAACAGTATTCATGTTTGTTCTTTTTTCTCTTGCAATTTCTTTCCTTAGACAGGTACTCACTGTGCCCCACTCTAGCCTTGAACTTGTGGCATTCATTCCTATAGCCTCTCAAGTACTGAGATTCCAGGTACAAGTCACTGCACTCAGCCAGAGTGTTAAGACGCTGACCAGGTTTACTGAAGATGGCTTTTCCTTAAGCTAAAACACGTCATGTCTCCAGTGTAAACTGAGAAGCAGGTCAGGCACGCAGTCACTTAGTTCTGGGGATTTTCAGTGGCTGGTTGTCAAAAGCCATTGCAGTTGCTTTGTGCCTTGCATTCAAATGGAAACCTCTCTCTCAGCTGCTGCTTTATCTCATGGGAAGTGTGTTCCTAGCTTTCTCCTGGCTGGCTCTGTTCTTCCTAAGCTGTCCTACAGGCAAACCAATCATCCTTCTCTGTTCTGAGGGTATTTTTCCCAATGGCCATCTTTTAGTTTCTCTGTCCATCTTTTCAGGGCTCTGCCCTCAGCCACACACAGCTGGGCTCTTTCTCAACCAGAACACCACAGCATTGTTTAAATGCCAGATCACTTTCAAAGGACCATGTCTGACTTCTATTTAAATACTGCACATAAATTTAAAATTTTACACAGTTAAAGGGTTCAGAGTTCATGTTTTCATACTCAATTAAAATAAATGCTCCAAGAGTACTTAACTATAACTTTTGCGCTCTCTCTCCTCCCACCCTCTCCTTTTTATTAAAAAAAAAAACAAAAACAAAAAACAAAACAAAAAAAACAAACCAAACTTGGATAGTCACTCTGGCCTGAAGCCAGCAGAATGCCAACTGTCCAGAGACCTCACAGAATTGAGCATTCGTGGTGCTCTCCAGTCCTCTCCTTCACAAGTGGAGCTTGTTTTTCCACAGAGGTCTCAAGCATCAACCTTCTTAAAGAAGACTAAACAGACCTCAAGTTCTCCAGTTCAAAGCCGTGGGACACAGTATCTACTCAAACCAATGCTAGCTGTTGAAAACATCTCACAGAAACATCTGAACAGAGGGAAGGGAACCTTTCTATGGACAGTTAGCTGAAGAAATCAGGAAAAAGCATTGGAAAAGAAAGAGAGATTCTAGAAAAATCCAAATGAGAAAGCTCGGGACCCTCTGAGCAACTTCATGGCTTCCCTCATAATTCTGTCCATCAGCTCAAATGTCAAGAGCGCCCACAAAGGTCCAAAGTCCCACATTCCGTCTTATTTTCTTCCAATCACAAAATTGACTATTTATATTACTGAGTAAGAAAGACTACAATCACATTATAAGCAATTTGAAAAACAAAGGGGAATTCTGGGTGATATTTTTTGCCCAAATTCCTATTGCTTTTCTGTTTTTTTTTTCATGTGCAATTAAAAATATTCTAAGTACATATCACATAGACATTCATGATATACTTTTAAAAATAAATATTTGGAGTTAAAATTGATTTCTTTTAAGTTAGCCTTGAACCCACTCTGTTGCTAAGGATAACCTTGATAACTTCGTAAGTTTGGTAACAAGGGCATCTTAGTAATCTGGACCCTCCTGCCTGTACGTGCTGTGAGTACAGGCATGTGCCAACCTGTCCACTAGTTTTTTTATTTTTAGTAGAAAATAATTTGAATTGCTGATTAGTATTGATGCATGGTCCACGTGAGAAGTATGGAAAGTAGAGAATAAACACTGTAACATAACAATGTTTAGAAAGCACTGATCCAGTACTTCTGAGTTTTCTCTTTTTTTGTCTTCATATTGTATGTTGAATAAGAATCTACAGTTACGTTGTGTTTTAAAGAATACAATTCAGGGGCCAGAGATATGGCTCAGCAGACAATGCTCTTGCAGAGGACATGGGTTTTGATCCCAGTATCAACATATGGCAACTCACAACTGGCTACTCGGTTCCAAGTCTGCCTGAAAAGACCGGAAGAGGGTCTCAGATGAGCTGCTGTAGCCCACCAGAGGCAATGCTGAGGGCTAAACTACAGTATTCTGCAAGCGTTCCAAACCTCTACACCAACTCAAGTTCAAATTCCTCTCCAACTCAAGATGGCTAACTTCCTAATGATCTATTAAGTAGATTCCTCATTATTATTTAATCATTTATTTCTGGCTGGATTTGGAAACAGTTCAATCTTTTCAATCAGAATGTCATATATAACATCTTTTCTGCTTTCAGCTTTTCCTACCTTTATATACTCTTTTGGAATTCTTAGAAGAAAATGCCCAGAAGAAAAGTTAGGAGCATTTGTATGGCTTTGACACAAATTTTACTACCATCACTAACTTATTAAATTAATAATAATAAAAACAGCACATTGCCCAACAGGGTTTCTCTACACAGCCCTTGGCTGTCCTGGAACTTGCTCTGTTGACCAGGCTCATTGTTTCAATTGCATTTCATTGGTATTAATAAGGCTAAAAGTTGTTCTCCTGACCTATTTTTCTATCTTCAGGTGGTCAATGGATCTTCTTAGATCATTTTTCTACTTTAAAAAAAAAAAAGGGGGGGTTGGTATTATATTTGTTCAACACTTTAATAAAAGGATTCCCATGCCACCATACCTGTGACTGTCTACGCTCATCCTCCATCCCCCACCCCCCACTACTAAGGGCTGGTCATGCTAAGCAAGTGCTCTATGGCTGATCTATGGTCCCAAGAGGTGTAGCTGGTCTGTTCAGTGGCTAAGTTTCCACATATGCTCTGCCCATAGAGCCCCCTCCTGCCCTCCAGTGCTGCCTAGTGTTGCTGTGCTTTTGTTCTTCAGCATCTGTTCTTTTTCCATTTTCTCTACTATCTCCCTTTTCAATATCTTAATAACATATAACTCCCATTTTTCCCTTTTATAATATCCTTAAGTTTTTAGGTTTTAGACTTCTATGGGAGAAGGAATGCATTAACATTCAATAGCTGATTCCGTCTCTCACTCAAGGCCTCTGGAATCTAAATTCCAGGCTATACCCTAAAATCAAGTTTTAAAAGATTTATTTATTTTTGTCTTATGTGTACAGGTGTTTTGCTTTCATGTGTGTCTGCGTACCACGTGAATGCAGAAACCACAGGTGCCAGAAAAGGTCATTTGATCATCTGGAAATACAGTTACAGACAGTTTTAAGTAGTCACATGAGTGCTGGGAACTGAACCCAGGTTCTCTACAAGAGCAAACAGTGAGCCATCTCTCTAGTCCAAATCAACTGGTGCGTTTTTTGCATGATGTAGGGAATCAAACCTAGAGCCCTGTATATGCTAAGGAAGTATTCTATCACTGAAATACAACCCTGGCTCTGGGATCTATATAATTATCTTCTTAGAGTAATGCTATATGGTTATACTAGATAGTCATCTTTGAAACTATAATAGTTTAAAAAAGTTTTGAGTCTATCAGAAACTTGGTTCATAAAGATGGGCATAACAGCATATATCAACACAGGGAAAGGCAGGAGAGTCAAGGGTTCAAGGCTAGGGATGGACTCTTCCTTGGGTCATAGCATGTGTTTCCCAGGGCCATTAAAAACATCTCAACTGGATATGCTACCTGTCCCTTAATCTCAATGAGATCAAAACGTAACTTTCCCCACCTGAACAGACACTTTATTCATAATCACTTTAACAGTCAAGGCTGGAAACCTTGACACTGTCTGATGAATTATTTCCTTCCTTCCTTCCTTTTTTGAGACAGGGTCTCTCTCTGTAGTCCTAGCTGTCAATGGAGACCAAGCCAGTCTCAGACTCACAGAGATCTACTTGCCTCTGTCTCTTTTTTGGGGTGGGTGGGTGTGGGTGTGGGTGTGGGTGTGGGTGAAGACAGGGTTTCTCTGTGTAGCTCTGACTGTCCTGGAACTCTTGCCTTTGCCTCTTGAGTGCTTTAGTTAAAGGTGTTCACCACTATACCCAGCTAATTGTTTTTATTTATTTCTTTGTGCTATGTGGCTCAGGACAGACATGACCTTTTGTCATGCCTACCACTGCCTCCCCACTGCAAAGTTTACAAGATTATGCCCCAATGCCAACGGATGGATTCTTAGAAAATCACCCATACCCAGGTGGGAGCCTTTTCGGGCACACTTGTCATCACAGCAGGTATTCCTCGTGTTATGGGTGACCAGACCATGACTTCAGGTAACCTCTATGCTGATTTAGTTAGAATTTGTGACATCATACTGGTCAATAATTTTGAATATTTTCCTTTGATATTTCTAACCATTTTTTCTTCTGAACTTTCATCTCCAAATTGTAACATATTTGACCTCTGTGTAGTTCTTGCCTTCTGCCAGTCTCCCATGTGCTCTCAAACTTCTCTGCATTTTCCTGTTCCAGGGATCGAACCCAGGGCCTCGTGCATATGAAGGACAACCTTAGTCCTTCCAATCTTTTATTATCACCCTTACCATAGCTTCCTCAGTCAGGCGTGCAGTGTTTTCTATAGTCTAACACTCAGACTTCCAAGTCTACTGCTCAGTCAGATTATTGAGGCTGTTTTGTTTCCTGCACTGCCAAGGAATGCAGCCTTGCTGCTGTCTGCCACTGAGTTCAAAAGCCCCGTCCTTACAGCCCTGGGCGTGGTTTTGACTACTTTTTCCTCTCTTCTCTGTTAAAAAGATGGTTTTTTGAGAGGAGGTTTTTCTCTGTCATCTTAAGCTGGCTCACTCTCACTATCCTTCGACGACTGTCTCCCGAGTACTCCCATGTGCCGCCATGCCTGGCTTTATATCTTTTTACTGTATATCTAATACTCTAGTTGGACAGAGAACATCAATATCTATGACAACTCGCACAAATGCATTTTGCTGTTTTTAGGTTACAGGGGTAATGCTCTCTCGTTCTAAAGAAAACGCATTCAAATGTAAAAGTGAAAAGAAAAAAAAGCTGTTTTCCTGTCTCCCTCACCTCCAACTCCGTACCTTAGAGACAACCACCAAATGGGCTCATCTTCCTATGCCCCTTAAGCTTCTTCCCAGAGCTTCTAGGCCTAGCCCACTTTGCTGACGGCCTCTTCCTGTTTGGCTTGGTCATCTTGCTCGTGTCTAGAACCAGGGGGCTCCCCTAAATGACAGCTCTGTGTGAGCAGGTGTGAGTGGGTTCTGAGTGCCCCTCCTTGTGACAGAAGGACACAAAAGCAAACATGCAGTGAGAAAAGGAACAAGAAAGGAGCAGCTGAGGCACACGTGTATAACAGAACTGTGCACACAAGCTCCTGGGGAAAGGCCCAATGTGTGTTTTTGTTAGAGTTATGGCTTAGATAATTCCTTGTTTGAAGTCCTCTGATGTGTCAGTTGGTGGGTCTCAGGACAGGACGAATTCCTATTGAGTATCTTCGTCTCGGGACACTTTCTGCCTCCAGTCTATGTGTGTACCCTTTACCCGGTGGGTACCCCCAGCTAACCGCTTTTCATCTGAGCCAGGTCACTACTCCAGGCCCTCTTACGCCCTGACTCACCCAGGAAAAACTCCTCTACCAGATGAACATGAGCTGTGACACACCATGTCCCTTCACCTAGAGGCGCTTGAGACTCTAGGTGGCATCTGTCTGTGATCTGGAAGTGGTTTACAGAAAAACACCAGAAAGAGAGTAGTGGCTTCAGGGTCCCAGTATCGTACCCTGCCTGAGTTACTATGGCACACTGGCTTTGATTAAAGATGCTGTGCAAAGAGGGACAAGATTAACCAAATGGCTCAAACCAACCAGAAACCTAGAATCCAGCCCTGGAGATGAGGCTGGTGTACAGAGTCAGGCTCAGAACCAGCTCTAGGAAACTGTAACTAGGATCATTCTCCCAACATCTTTCCCATCTACCTAAGGAGAAGAGACACATATCCTTTCTTCCCTCTCAGGCCAGTATAACTTGCTGTCCTGAGCAAAAGGCTTAAAACAAAGCAGCAAGGCCAAGGTGCCTATGGAGAATCCTTCAGCAGCTGCCAGGAGAGAAGCCAGTGTCTGGTCAGAGAGCTGGAGACACCTACCTTGACGCCGCCATCTGACTTCTTGTTCAGTAGGCTTTTGGCAGCTGTGAAAACAAAGAGGCAAGTCATGTCCTGTACTACATCCTCTCTGAGCTAGCAAGGGGCCAGGAGCCCCCACAGCTCCTGAGAGAATGCCATTCATTCCGGTAGCTCCTCTGCAGGAAGGGCATCTCGAGGTTTCAGAGCCATGGCACACTAGGGCCTCCTCTGCCATGGCTGAGGGCTCAGTAGAAGCAGACGCCCTGCGCTTAGGGAGAGAAACCACATTCGGTACAAGAGCTTCCTGGGGCACTGGGAGTGCTGTCCTCAACAGCTTCTCTCCAGGCCTGGAAACAGTGCCAAAGTGTAAGGGTGAGGGCTCCATTTCTAGACACACGGAAGTCCTCTTGATGGAAGGATGCAAGACATCTCCGGAGTTTTCTCAAGAAAATAGTTGTCACAGTTCACAAAGGAGACCAGACGTGAGGACAGACAGTCACAGACACAGAACCCGGGACCACCTACAGGAGGGTTTTGCCAAGGGGCTGAAGCCTTTCGCTGGGCAGTACTTCACCAGTTTACTGGGCTCTAGCTATGGCCCTTTTCCATTCTCTGGATCCACGAGCAGGAAGGATTAGCTAGAATTATGAGCTGCCGAACAGATTCCAGCCAGCCATGGGGTGATACACAGGCTGATGACCTACACCAGGCTTTTGGTGACACCAGAAGGCCATAGAGGTCACTGGAAGGCAGCAGACAGAAGGTGAGAGAGTTCTGGAGGGCACAGGGAAATGGAACCAGCCCAACTCTCTGACCCACCTGACTGCTGTAGATTCCCACCTGGATTCTACCACTTGCAAGCTGTGTTTGGTGACTGACCGTCGTGAGTTATTGAACCACTTCTAGTCTCAGATTCTTTACTTATAAGATAGAATGAAACTGCACCTAGGTCACAGGACGGTGGTGGGGATCCAATGAAATGCCTAAAAAGCACTTGGCAGAGTGCTTGGCACATAAGGAGTGATGGCTACCATTGCTGTGACTCCCGACAGTCTCCTCTGTTCTTCAGGCGGCCATTCCTGTCTGAGCCATGTTCTCTTTCTCCAGTGAGAGAAAGAACACAACTTCATCACAACATTTTGGTTCTCAAAAAATGGCCGTGATCTTTTTTCTCCAGCCATTCTGTATGCGGGCAAAGCAAGTTTTAATGTGTCTACAGCAGTAAGCCGGATTGCCTACTGTTATATTTATCAGCTGGGTTTCACTCAGGACGACCACTAGAATCACTTGGAGAACTTTTAAATCACTTATACTTATCCCACCCGATAAAGATCCTGACTTTGTCGGGGGTGGGACCTTGGCATCAGTATTTTTTTTTTTTAAATGAGCTCCCAGGTGGCTGGTGGTCCTGTATAGGCAGAGCTGAGAACCTACAACATACATGTTCTTAGTATCTCTGTGTTACTTGTAAAGACCATTACAGAGATGAGAGAATTAGGGACAGGAGAGCCGACATGATTTGCTCAGTGTGTGACAGGGCTAGAATTCAAACCAAGGGACTACTGACCCTATAGATTCTGTAGTACACAGCCTTTTAGACCTGGAGGTCTGTAAACTCCAGGCTTCAAAATTTTTGAGGCTTTTACTGAAGGGTCTTAAATGGTGCTGCAAAAGTCTAGTCTTAGCACCAGACAGCTTCAGGCCATGCCCAGGGTTGTTTGCAGGTCAAGCCCTTGGGCCATCTGGAGGAAAGGCTCCTACTGCCCAACTCCAAGTCCCCAGGCTACTGCCTCCTGAGAGTTGGCAAGCGCCCAGCATGCACGGCTGGTTAGGGGCCTTCATAACATCAATGTGCTTGCAGATGCCAAGTTAGGTGGTCCATATGGCATGCCCATCTCAGCCCGCAAGCATGGGACTCGCCTCCCTGGTGAGTGGGCCTGGCATGCTGGCCCTACTGTTGGGGTGGCAGGGAGCCAAGGCAGGCGGTCAGGGAGGACTCATGCCACGTACCTTGCCCGGCCAGGCCGGCGGCGCTCGCGGCAGGCGAGGCGGGGGCGGAGCTCTGCCTGCCAACTGAGGGGATACAATCTCTCAGTGCACAGAGCTGCCGCAAAGCCACGGGGGCCAGTCAGCAGCGAGCATGCCCCAGCATGAGGCGTAGGAACTGCTGGCTGCCCACGCACAGCAAGGCCCAGGTGGCATGGCCAAGCCAGCCGAGCTGGGGTAGAGGAGGCAGGAACAGTCAGCCCTACAGCAGTCTGGGGGCCTGTGAGGCTTGGACAGGCTGAAGAGACAACCATGCCTCTAATTCATGGCAATGGCTTCATTGCTTGTCCCCACAATCACTTTAAGAGTCTGACCTGGTGGGAGGCAGGTACTTTTTCTGAGGAAACCACGCTCAGTTTTAAATGAGCCTGCTATCAGAGTGCCTGGAGCACAGAGCGTTTCCCTTACAACATTCCCAGTAAGAGTGGGACTGGGGCAAGGTAAAGCTCCCATATGGCCCTTGGGCAGCTACCTTTATGAGTAAGCCCCAGCTCCTTCCTTAGATACAGGTCTCTCTCCCTGTAACAGTGAGCAAAGAGAGATTGCTTTCCTCAGTCTGTATTTCATTGTATACTGAGGACGAAGATACCCAAGAAGGGGAAGCTCCAGAGACAAAAGAAAGGCTGTCCAAGTTAGTCAGATGTCAACATCTTTCCAACTACTCGTATACCCCATAGATCCACTTGGGAAGCAGTCTAGTTTATGCCTTAAGAAACAGGTGACTATCCTTCATCACAGCTGTAGAAGTTTGTTTCTGTAGCCCTGTCCTCACTCGTCCAAATTCACGGCAGGAGAAGCCAACATGGAAAGCTTAGAACATCCTTTTGTTTGTGCTGTCCCTTCTGACCGAGGATAAAGTAAACTGACAGGCCAGAAGGCTCTTGAGTCAAAGCTCTTTCCTAACAGAGCTTGACTGCCTAAAACCAGGACACTCATGTCCTGAAATGGACAGGGAGACAGACTTGCAGCCCAAGATCACAGGACAAGGCACTTGCTTCTGACTGGCCAGGCTACACAAGCAGCAGTAGCAGCAGCAGCAGCAGCAGCCTGTCTTTATGTTTCTTTGACTTAGAAGAGAGAGGAAATATCACTGTCCGGGCAGCACAGAAATGCCCTTGAGCATCCTCTCAGAAGGCTCTGAAATCAAGAAAACAAAGCTGCAAGTCCTTACAGGATAGGGAGTACTGTGGGGGGCTGTCACCCTATCTCTGTGGGAGGCAACAAACCACATGCTTTTGCTCTCCTCTTGGAGGACAGCATGACCTTCTAGTGTGTACTCAACATAGGAGTATGCCTCCACACCAGAGTTATCCTGGGCTCACAATCCAGTCCTGACATTCTGGAGCCCTGTGGTCCAAGGCTAGAGTTTGTAGAGCACTAGTTCTCCTGCCTGACGCCTCCTCCAACCCAAAACTCTCCAGTTACTCAGAACCAAGTTCCAGCAGGACCTGAGCTCAAAGATGCAAGCCCTGCCCAGAATAGCCACCTACTGTAGCTGGTAGGTGGCTGGCACTCCCTCACAAGCCCCTCTCATGGCGGTGCAGGAAATAAGCAAGGGAAGAGTCTTGTTAGAAGGATGAGAAAGGGGTGGGTCTTCAACCAAAACAGCGAGGCTGGGGGTTAGAGGAAGGAAGGACCAAGGGGCAAAGCAAGCTGGGTAGAGACCTCTCTGCCTTCAGTTAAGTCTTGACATCAATCTTTTCCTCACAGAAAAGCCACTGTGCTCCCAACTGAGGGCGAACAGTGAAGGTGAGAGCAGGGTAAGAGGACTGGAATGTCTTGCATCTTAAAAAGAAACGTCAAGTGTGATTTGCAAATTACTGACCCAATTCTCCCAATTCGTCATGCAAATTTACCTGTCTGTCACTGGTCTCTTCACTTTTATAGCTAATGTCAGAGAGTACCATAAGCCTCAGTCAGTGCGAAAGGTTTCGGTACCTCTTCTTGGTACCGCAAGTGAAGTAAGAGATGATCTTAGGTGGATGCAACTGAGAAGACACTGTATCTCATCTCTCTTTCCCCCGGCACACTCTCCAATACCCTAGACTGGCTCATATCTTACAAGTATGAAGAATCTTTAAAGAATTACACACAGATGGCGGTAAGCCACATGGGAAGCTGGGCAGGCTACTCTTAGGTGGTCTGAAGAAACAGAATTCATAAATTGTGAGCCTCAGAAAAGCCCTTCCCTCCACATCTAAGAAACTGGGTAACAGAAACCAGCAGCAGCTGCCTTCATAAGAGGATCCTTGTTCATCCTCAGGTGCTGCCTGCCTGAGACAGCTACGCAGCCTGGACTGACCAGATTCCATTCTTGGCCCACTCACCTCTGCAGAGTAAAAGTGCACAGCTGGAAACACATACCTGAAAAGTTCCTGGAGACAAGCATGGTTGTGAGGATGGCACCCTGTGGGAAAGAGAGGCTGTGAGTTCAGATGGACCTTAGGAAAGGGCAGCTTGGCCTCAGAGCCTAAAGACATGAGTTTTCTGGTACCCCAATATGAACAACCTTCACAGCCCAGTCCCAGCAGGAGGGAGCTTCCCTGTGGGACCAGGCAGGAGCTATACTGTCCAAAGCCCCAGTTCTGAGAGGCCAGTGATTCGGAAGTAAGGCCTACCTTCAGTTTTCTCCGGGCATTGAATTTGCGTAAGCACTCCACTGTCTCTTGGCGATGCATCATGGATGCCACTGTGGACCGTTGCTGAAAGCCAAACAGACATGCCCATGAGATTCCCATCACAGATCCCCTGCCCCTGCCTTTGCTCCCCATCTCCTGAGCACTGATGGCTGAGCCAGGATAGGGCCATACACTCTGCCATCCCAGTGCTGACCAGACGAGGCCATGGAAGAGAAAAAGCCACCACCAACTCAAGGTTATGTAAGGACAATTTGAGCAAAAGAATAACCAATAATTGATGTTACATGTGGGTGCCAACAGAGCTTTTCAAAGGCAGCTGAGGAGGAGAGAGTATCCGGTGTGATGTGACCCTGGTCCAGTGACTGCTTCAGCAACTGTCTATGGAGTACTTGCTGTAGTCCAGACTCTGCACAGGGGAGACAGGCTCCTGCTCTACAGAGTGCCCATGAAGTCTTCAATCAAACTGTGTTCTGAAAAGCTGACAATTACCTTGAAGCAGAAATTATCTTTGTTTTTCTGTGTCATAGCCCCAGGTTGGCCTTGAACTCATGACCTTTGGCCTTAGCCTCTCAAGTCCAAGCATTACAGATGTGCACAACCATGCTCTCTCCTTTTTTCATCATTTTGGAAGAATTTTTTTTTACCCAATGTATTACTTTTATTTTCCTTGCCTCCTTAAACTGAGTCCACTGGATATGGTTTGCATACCCTTGACATCTCAGGTCCTAATGTAAACATCATTCGTTATGCAATACTATGATATAAAGATGGCCCTGGGGGCTACGGAGAACTACAGGATTGTAAGTAGCAGGCCATAAAAACGACCTCCAACTGTCAGTACTTCTGTGGTTCTTGCATGCCTGGGAGGCTGGTTATCACTCTACGACTGCTAACTCAGTCAGTCAGGTTGAAAGTAAATGCTAGGCTTAGGCTCTATGGCCTAGAGTAGAGTGCTCACCACCTTGCCTGGTTCCCAAACCAATTCTCTTCAGCTTCTTTATCTTTCCCCCACTCTGTGTGTGTGTGTGTGTGTGTGTGTGTGTGTGTGTGTGTGTGTGTATGTGTGTGTGTGTGTGTGTGTAAAATTCCCCACAGAGAAATAAGAGGCTACCACACACGCCCTGTTTCTGCTTTAGTTCCCACCTCCATACTGATTTTCCCTACCTGCATCCTAACCCAAGTCTCAGGTGTGACTACCTTGCGCACAGGTAGACCTCTGACCTAGGCTCAGAAACCCTGCTCTCCCTTTGCTCGCTAAACTCATCCTTCTTCAGTCAATCTCTTTCTGCATTAGATTCTCTTTTGTAATCTTTACATTATATTCAAACTTCCAACAAACAAAATCTTAAAAAGCAAGAATAACAACACCACCACCCACTAGAACTGGAGAATACTACATTGTGTGAAATAAGCCAGATATACATACAGGCATTACTTACTATTTGTTTCCTCATATATATGGAAAAAAAAATGTTCGTACAGAGGACCCATGTTCAGTTCCCAGAACCCACATGGTGGTTCACAACCATCTGCTAACTCCAGTTCCAGGGGGATCCAATACCCTCTTACGGCCTCCAAGGGCACCAGGGCCTCACATGGTGCATCTACATACATGTAGGCAAGACACTTATGCACATAAAAATTTTAAAGTAAATCTTAAAAGTAAAGACAAGTGTTAGTGATTCCTGGAGGCTGGAAAGAAGGCGTGTGGGGTGGTGAATAGTACATGTGTAAATTATCACAATTAGCAGTGAACATTTATATGTATAAATATTTATGTGTACGAAGCTTCCTGACCCATGTTCTTCCTCTAAGGAATATCTGCCACATGCTCCTTCACTGCCTGGCTTCCCAGCCTTCTCAGCCTCAGTTATCTGGAGACAAGTGAGTTTCTCTCCCCATCCTATTCCACTATCTCTGTGAAATTATGAAACCATGGCCTCTTGTCGGTCAGAGCTAGAGGTTCCTTCCTATTTTAGTTGAAGACTAAATAGTTGAAGCAGCATTCTGGCTGCTGCTGTTCTAAGATGTTCTTAGTTCCTGTGTCTTCTCTGATTATAGTCTTCTTCTCAACCTCTGTGCATGGTTCATGTACTCTCCTTGTCCTTAGATGCTGGTATTTAGCAGGCATCTCCTCCCTTGCTGAAGCAACACAAGCTTACGATAGGAATCTGCTCAGCACAAGAACAACTTCATATATTTCCAAATCCTCACTATCACTTATGAAGAAATGACAGGCCACATTTCCAACTTCTCATCTCTACAGCTCCTTCTTTTCCACGTTCCATGCCCTCTTTTTGGTGCTGGTATGGGAACCCAGGATTTCATGTATGCCAATAAAGCATTCTACCATTAAACCACATGCCCAGACCACACAGCCACATTTCTTATTGCGCGGGTGCCTCAGCTGCTGGTTCTTTAATGCCACACTCAGTGCCCAGAAAACACAATCAAAGTGCTGGGATTAAAAGAAGCATGCACCCTGCCCTCATTCTGTTTTTCTTTTTCTTTTTCTTCTGGGTCCGTGAACTGTGCTGTCATCTGCTCCTGGCCAATGAAACCAACCGAAAGGCACCCATTGACTTGCCCTCTCCTTCACTCCTTAAATCCAAACATTAAATCCTTCAGAGTCTCTTGGAATTTGGCAGTACCACCTACTACTCCATCTTCCCCCTCAGCTAAGACCTCGCCTGGCCTTCCTTAGACAGTTGTGACAGCTTCTTGCCTCTCTGATTCCAGTCTCAGCAATTCCATTTTCTATAGAGCTTCCAACGTGATGTTAAATGCAAATAGCATACTCTCTTTAAAACTCTACACTTTATAATATAAACTTCAACTCTTTAGGCAGAAGCTGGTAAGACATACAATCTTTTGGGGTTGGGTTTTCAAGCAGGGTTTCTCTGAATAGCCTTGGCAGTCCTGGAACTTCCTCTGTAGATCAGGCTGGCCTCAAACTCAGAGATCTACCTGCCTCTGCCTTCAAAGTGCTGGGATTAAAAGAAGCATGCACCCTGCCCTCATTCTTTTTTTCTTTTTCTTTTTTTTCTTTTTCTTTTTTTTGCAATCCCAGTCATGGTAAACCAAACTACTTAACATTCCTTATAGGTGACCATCTCCTGTGGCCTCTCACTTTCTCCATATTAACCTCTGTCTTCAGGGTAACACCTGGATAGATCGCCTTCTCCACAAAACCTTCTGTGACCCTAATGCCTATGAGGGGCAGGAGATACTCCTGAATGTGTGTGTCAGATTATAGGCATGGTTGCTTGTTTGAATGCCTGTTCCCTAAATCTTTGGGGCAAAGACCATGGCCCCATTCATCTCCAGGAACTGTCTGGTGACCAGCACAAAAGGACATTTAATAAACATGAGAAATGACAAACACATCATAGTTCAGGATGCTATACTATAGCAGACCCTTTCCTTTGTCTGGAAATAGCTGTTTCGGCTTGACAGAACCGTGAATGGAAACAGTGTATCAGCCTACACTGATAGCCTAGGAGGAGCTCCTCCAACTCAGCTGAGAGCTTCCCAGCTGAGCTTCAGGAGCGGCTTTAATACTTCAGAAGCCTCTTTTGTTCATTCACTGGGTCCTTGTCAGAGTTGAGGCCAACGTATATCCCAAGCTTGGGACTTCACATTGAGGTATCAGCTGTTTTCCACCATCAACTACCTCTTCTAATTCAAGAACAGAGCCACATTACAGCCTCACAACAAGATGTAGGAGAGATAAGTAAAGACCCATGGGCACTTTTTAACTCCCAAGTCCCCCTGATGACATTTATTGACCTTGGACTCCACTCTCCACTCCCTCTGCCTCCCTCTTGAATCCTTGTGTGAGAAGTGTAAGGAGCACACCAGGGCTGCCACCCCCAATCTCCAAGACCAGGGCCAAGACACTTACACAGACCCATGGGTGCTTGAGAGCCTGGTCAGCCGTGATACGCTTTGCAGGGTTTATGGTCAGCATCTGATTGATCAAGTTCTTAGCTTCAGGAGTGACCGTATCCCATTCTGGTGATGGGAACTGAGGAGCGGGAACAGGGGAAAGGGAGACAGGAAATTTGTGAGCCTTCTACCCTGAAACGTAGTCTGACTTCATTTCAACTCTTATAACTGGGATGCTTTGTGGTACCCAAGAGTTGGATACACTGTGTCAACTTAAAGACCGGGAAAGGAAGACAGAATAGTAAGTGTTAGAGTGCCAATGTATCCAATCAGTGAAGGAAGGGAACTCTGACATTTTCTGCTTCACCTTTCTCTTTCTGCTAAGGAGCAAACAGGCTTTGTAATATGCCCAAGGAACCAAAGCAGTGGAGGGAGCCTCTAAAACCCTCCCTCTAAGCTATAACACACAGCGTAGTTTCCCTATTCTTTGTAGAAATACACTAAAGGGCTTCATTGAGTTCCTTAATTTTATAACTAACAGGAACATTTTTTAAAAAAATCTGTTCCCTGTATATAAGGTGGCAAGAATTGAGTCCTGTATGCCCATCCTTGGGTCCTCAAAGTCCCCTGACGCCCTGTTATCAAATGATAATAACACTACTCCCTTGGACAGACCCTTAGGGGCAGGGAATCTGTCCTTCCAGGAGTAACTGCTCAGCTCTCAGAAAACCCATCCTTACATCGTAGGCTCCAGCTTTGATCTGCTGATACAGCTTGTGCTGATCCTCATCCCAGAAGGGAGGGTAGCCCACCAGGAGGATATACAGGATGACCCCTGCGAGACAGAACACACAGGTCACTGGGGTCAGTCACCTACCCCTGAGGAACCAAGAAAGGCCATGCAGGGCTCAGAACCACCCAGAAAGGCAAGGCCGGGCCAGAGTTAAAGGTGGGTGCCAGTCGATAACACTGTACCACTAGTTCCTCCTGCTGTGCCTCACTCCTTATGGCACCAAGCCGTGTCAGAGACTTCTTTAGTCTATTCTCTAAGGTGTGGATGAGTCCTTCTCCAAGAAGGACGCAACATAATCCAGGAAGTTACTTGGGAGGGCATGACAGAAACAGCTCTCACAAGGGAAGAAAAGCAAGCACCATGATTTCACATACAGCAGGCACTTGTGGAACCCAGAAGGAATGAATGTAATGCCTCTTTTCTTGTCATCACAGAAAGCCAGGGGCCCATAACATCAAAGAGCTGAGGGTGTGGAATGGGCTTACCGCAGGCCCAGATATCCACAGGTTTTCCATAGGGATCTTTCCTCAAGACCTCAGGGGACAAGTAACCTGGGGTGCCAGCAAAACCTGTAGCAGAAGAGAGGGCAGAGCCGAACTGAACCCACTTTCTCTCCCAGTAAGTCCACATCTGTAATTTCCTCCAAAGCCCTTCTAATGCTGATTGCTTTTACTATATAAGCTCTCAGCACCTAGGCTGCAAAAGATGACAGGCTGGGCTTCGTGCAGTGCCTGGAATCTAAATCTGAGGGCAAGTACTTGTGCCTACCAGGAACTCAAACACCTCCCCAGAGGCAGTAAGAATGCAGTGCTGACAGCAGCCAGACACACTGTACTGAGTCATGAGGGCCAGGAGGGACCTCAGTGCCCGCCCCGCCCCCTCTACTTTCTGAAAGGCCAGGACCATTAAAGGCCTGACTTCTAGTTCTGAAAGAGGAAGGCAGACCAGGAAAAGGAGGAAGGGCGGAGGCTGCATTCTCGGAAGACAGGGTCACCCTTACCAAACCAAGCCTGCTGCTCTCCCTGTACTTCGATGGCCAGGCCAAAATCAGCTAGCTTGACTGCAGCACCCTTGCATTTACTCGCCAGCAGCAAGTTCTCAGGCTGCAGAAGGAACAAGGAGAACCTTATGAGGCATCCATCCTGGAGCCCAAAGGGAGCCTACTCTGGGCTCACACAGTACCACTACCTAGCACCAGGTGGCGCCAACAAGTCACAAGCAGGAGGCAAAGGCAGTCAGTCTGGTTGAGTACCTTCAGGTCCCGGTGGACGATGTCATGCTGGTGGATGTGGTTAACACTCTCCAGGATCTGATGTATACAGTGACTGAAAGAGCAGCAAAAGCAATATCAGTGCAGGGCTAAACCACCTCACCAATCACTGCCAGTGTGGACCACACTCGCCGAAAAAGAAGCTAGAACCCTGGGCTTCGGATGTTATTCAGATCAACCTATTTTGTTTTTATTTTTTTAAACTGAAAAATAGCTATTGACTTCTGATGAACGATGTGATATTCTGTTACAGGTACACCACCACGTACCTCACCTCAAATGTTTATTCTTTCTAGTGAGAACATTTAAAATCCTTTTCTGTTCATTTAAAACACTGTCAGGTGTAGGTGGCACACACATTTAATCCTAGCACTCAGGAGACAAAGGCAGGGGGATCTCTGAGTTTAAGGCCAGTCTGATCTACAGAGTGAATTCCAGAACACCCAGGGCTACACAGAGAAACTCTGTCTTGAAAAAGCTAAGCTAAACCAAACCAACCAACCAACCAACCATAACATTACAAAGTATAATCAGCTGCTGTGCTTAAGTAAGATGTGGGAACCCATCCCTCCTATCTGACTACCGACTCTCCTGTCCTCACCCACCCATTCTGGCTTCTGCTAACCACCACTCCTCTTTACCTCATGACATCATCCTTTTTAGATTCCACATGTAAGTAAGACCATGTGGTATTTGTCTTCCTGTGCCTGGCTTGTCTCACTGAACATAACCTCATCTAGGCTCACCTGTCCTTCATGAGGGACAGAATTTCTCAGCCTTTTTAGGGCTCAGTAGTATACACTACTCTTTTTTTTTAAATCCATTCATCTGCTAATGGACACTCAGGTTGTTTCCATATCTTGGTTATTGTGAATAATGCTGCCATGAGCGTGGGTGTACAGACATTTCTTTAACATCCTGATTTTAATTCCATTGGGTATTTACCCAGTAGTGGGACTGCTGGATCATATGGTACTTCTATTTTTAATCTTTCTGAGAAACATCCATACTGTTTTCCAAAAATGGCTATACTAATTTACAATACCAACAGTATATAAAGGTTCCTTTTTCTTCCTTCCTTCCTTTCCTTTTCCTGTTTTGAAGGAGAGTCTTCCTGCTATGTAGCATAAGCTGGCCTGCAACCTGCTATGTGACCCAGGCTGGCCTTGAATTCATGATCTTCCTACCTCAGCGTCAGGACTGCTGGGGATTACGGATGTGCGCCACGACATTCAAATCTAAGAGCTCTCTTCTCTCAACACTCACCACAGGGATGGAAAGTGAGGCCCAGGTAAAGTTCTGTGAGTTTTCCAGAGTGACAAAGCCTTAAGGCAAAGGCTAGAATTTGTTTTCTAGGAATTAAAAGATGCTAAATATCCCTAAGGAAGGTGAGACCCTCCAACCCCTTCCTTCTCTTTCCTCATAAGCAAACTTTTTCTTAGAGAAGCTTATGCTGTAACTTGGGAAGACAGCACTAGTGGGTACAAGCCTTCACTTGTTCAAACATTGACTGAGTGACTCTGATGGTGTTTTCTTGTACTACCTAAGCTATTAAATGCTCTAAAGTTTCTCATCTAGTAGGCAGATAAGAGAAGCACATAGATTCCTTCTAGAAATATATTTAAAAGGGCTCTGAATAGGATGTCTACATAGCATTTCTGATGATTCCGCACAGAGAAAGCCAGCCTAGCTCAGAGCCCTATTTTGGTCCTGTTTATTAGAGCAGACTGCCCGCCTTGCTAGTCCTATAGCATACTTCTGGGCAGCAGGTGTCTCCAGAGCAATAGTTTCCACTCACTTGGAGGGTGAGTGTGCCCTCTGAGAGACATCTGGCAATGTCTGGAAATAATTCTGGTTGGCACAACTTGGAAAGGGGGACTCTACTAGAGCTCTGCTGAGTGGTATGCTTCTAAGTTCTCTTCATGCATAGGAGAGGCCTTCATAACAAAAAAAAGTGCTAAAGGCCAGTACCATTGAGGCTGAAGAATGCTGGTACGTGCCCAGTCAGCAGCCTCCAGTAGGTGTGCAGGGCAGACATGCAGAAGATTCAGGTGTGCCAGCCTATGCAGCCTGCACTTAAGTTTGTTTCTCTGAAATCTGGTACTGAGGTGCCTATGAGAGTCAAAGGGTCAATGGATGTCATCAGACCTGGTCACTGGGGCTCAGGGCCTTCTACAGCATACAGCCTAACAGTTTGCCAAAGGATCTTTAAGACTGAGCTTCAGAGGCGAGTCTCCACAGAAATGTATAATTAGAACAGAGCCCAGCTAGCAGGGAGAGCCTTCTGGCCAAAAATGGCAAAAGTGCGAAGTGTCCCAGCAGAGCCAGGCCAAGCCCACTGGTACAGTCCCCCCACCCCCAAGCTCCCTGAGCTATCCTGCCTCCTCCCACCCACAGCCTGGTCCTCCCCTGCTGGCACTGGAATTCATCTCTCCACTTGAGAATTTTTTCCCCAGGCTGAGGCATCTGAAGTTGATCAGCAAACATCGGCTGTTGAGAAATTCGTGAGGAAGCGGCACTCCCCCTCTCTCTAGAGGCAGCCTGAGCCAGAGAAGCTGTAGGCAGGATAACAAAAACCAGGCTGTGAAGAGGAAGAGAGAAGGTGGGCAAAGCAGGCCACACTGGCACCTGAGCACCTTGATACAGGTGGACTGTGCTCTCACAGGAGGGCCACTGGCTTTGATGGAGACACATCCTCATGCTGAGCTGGTCATGGTGGTAAAGTGACAAAGGCTGAAAGCTCCCGAAGAAGCTCTCCAATTTCATACCTTTCAGGACAAAAATGATGCATTCCCTATCTCTGATCCCCAGGAACCCTATGTAAGGACCTTGTACACACTAGAATTTGTCAAGAGAAGGGAGAGGTACAGAGGGGCCTTTGGGCATGCTTGTGAGTACATAACAGTAGGGGAAATGGCATGGGGGTGGTAGGATAAAGACAACCTAGAAGAGGCTTTGAAAGAAATTAATCTAAGCGTACTGAATATTTAACTTCTGATACTATACACAGAGTGCAGCCCTACCATATCTTTACAGGCTCTTGTTCAGACAAGAGTCCAAAGACTACTCAAATAACACACACACACACACACACACACACACACACACACACACACACACAAAAATAGCTAGGACTTATTTCTTTTTTTGTTTGTTTGTTTGTTTTGTTTTCTTGTTTTGTTTTGTTTTGTTTTTTGTTTTTCAAGACAGGGTTTCTCTGTGTAGCCCTGGCTGTCCTGGAACTCACTCTGTAGACCAGGCTGGCCTCGAACTCAGAAATTCGCCTCCTGTCTTTGCCTCCCAAGTGCTGGGATTAAAGGCGTGCGCCACCACCGCCCATAGGACTTATTTCAATCCTAACTCAAAAGGTTTCACTCAAATAACCAAGATTCCTCTTACCTGGCATCAGCTTCACTGTAGTATTCTCTGGCCACGATATCTTCAAACAACTCCCCTCCGGTAACACTGTAACCAACATAAAAAATGGTCAGAAGAAGTGGGGCCCATCGGCCAACTCCAATATCCAGAAGGTAGCAGTCATACAGTAAAACAGCTTTTAGAACCATCCCAACTCCCCATGTGTTTGGGAGCCCAGAGCATGTTCATCCTTCAATGGCACAGGCGTTCTCCACGGGCTAACATGGACTCTCCCCTCCTTCCTGACAGTTCTGGCTCCATAACCTAACAGAATCACTAACACTCAGAGAGTGATGAAGATATAAGGGATCCATGAAAAATATTCTAACTACAAAAGTCAGAGCTTTCCTTAAGACCATTCCGGACAGTATCTACGGCAGTGCAAAGGCAGACCTACTGCCAGAGTTGAAGAATAATGAGATCACAGACACAGAAGCTCAACCATGACGATACTCAACAGGGCTTTCCAGGAAGTAAAGAGCCACTCCTAAGACATTAAAGAACAACCAAAGTGGAAAAGAGACAAATGAAACGCAGTTCGTGACTCCTAAAAGCTACTTCCAACTTCCCAGAATTTTTAAGGACACACAAAGAGTCATTATTTTATTTCTCCAATAAGGGAGACACACCAAGAAACAAGAAACAAACATCTGCACAAGTTATGCACAGAACAGAAAGGAGGAGTAAGGCCACCCTGGGGCTCAGGCTCTAGGAGACAGTGAGGAACAATGAGATGCTGAGGGGGCATGGCTTTGGGCAGGCACACTCATCCCCAGAGAAACTGCACCAGTCCTTTTCCTCAAGCAATGGGAAGAAGCCCTTGGCAGAGGCTGAAGGCCTGGTTTAGCCTTTCCCAAGCTTTCATCCTCAGTCAGCTGGAGAGAAAGGTCCCCATATCCTCAGAAAGTGGCACTTACAGGTCAAACACGAGGTAGTGAAACCCTTCTTCAGAAATACTGTCATGGAGACGCACTGTAAGAGAGGAGATGGGAACAGAGATTAGCGGAAAAGAACTCAGAAATCCTATTCTCTGTAGCAACCCCACCCAGTCCCAATCTCATCAGCCTCACAGGGCTTGCTTCTGAAGATGCTGCAGAGAAAAGTGGCAATGTGTCTAGTACCCCTTGGGCCATGGGTACACAGTCACAGCAAGAGACTAGTGCTTGGTTTCCACTGCAGACCGAGGCAAGAGACTGAAGCTTCACGGCTCAGAAAATCAGTCAGATGGAGAAAACCAAGAACCTCTCAAGGGGCTAGTCCCACAGAAGGTGCACCTAAGACACGATGTGTGGCACAGGAATAGACACAGACAAGATGGGAGAGCCCAGGAGCTCTTTCAGAGGAGCAAGTGGGAGCAGGAGGATGAAAGGGTTTGGGAAAAGGTAGAACCATCAGAAAAGCACGTAGAGCAGGTCACACACATACTCAGGCAGCCAATACAGCAACTGCTTTGAGACAAGGTTTGTATATACAACTCAATATGCAGTTGTAGATAACTCTGAACTTGTAATCTTCCTGCCCCCCTCTCTCTCAAATGCTAGAATTACATATATATGTCATCCACCTAGTTAATGTGGTGCTGAGTGATCCAGGACTTCGTGTACATAGGCAAACACTACTTACTGAGCCATACTTCCTACTGAGGCACACTTTCTGCTCTGCCATATACCCTCCCCCTTTATTTTTGAGTCCCACTATATAGCCCTGGCTAGCCTAGAACTCGTGATGAAGACTAGACTGGCCTCAAACTAACTGACATCTGCCTGCCCCTGCCCTCTCCAGTTTGGGGACTAAAGGGACAGTATGTCACTATACCTACTAGGACTATAGGCATGTACCAACATGCCCTGTAATAATAACCATTTACTCAATGTATACTGTGTGCCAGCCTTGGGGTAGATTTATGTCATACACTAGTGATTTTATATGCATATCTTGAACAATACAATGTGCCAGATCCTAGGCTAGGTGATGGCATTTCAGAAGGACAGAGTGTTCAAGGAGTTTATTACACTGCCCTGAGATGACTGCTACTTCCATTGTATAGAACAGAACCATAGAGGCTTTGGTTTCTCAACAAAGGTTAACCAGTTACTAACTGATGGGTCCCAGGCTCCAAGAGCTACTCTGCTCGACTGTAGCCATGAGACATGTGGTCAGCCCACATAGGCAAATGGAGCCAATGAGTGAATACTCACAAATGTGCCCACAACAGTGCTATAGATGTGTCCCAGAGGGCAGCGGACAGGGAAGGAAAGGCTGGCAAGCACAACCCTTTTCAATGCCTGCCTCTATGACTTTTGGGCAAAAGACCAACCTGATGTCTTCTGACTCTGACTACAAAGCTAACCCTGGGTTAATGACAACCCTGAGATCATTCTAATACAATCAGGATTTGCGCTGGCTACCTATGTGGGTGTTCTTGTCTCTGCCCTCACCCAAACTCTTCCTAAAGGGAACCTTTGGTTTCAAAGGACTCCCTTTGTGTCTTTGACCTCTGCTCCAGTCCTCAGCAGTTACGGGAAAACCTTCCAGAGCATTTCAGGAATGGCCTGACACCAAAGCAACTGGTGAAGTACTCGGGCAGAAAAAAATCATGGTGCCACTTCCTTGGCAGGCCCACACTGCTGCCCTTTCCAGTGCCAAAGCATCCCTAAGGGCTGGGGCACTTCCTGTGTCCCCTTCAACCAAGGAAGCAAGAGCAGCCAAAAGGCAAAATACCAACTCGGCTGCCACAAGGTACTGAACATCACCACAGCTCCCCTTCTCACATGAGGAATGAGGACTCAGAGGCCTGCTAGGCCGGATCCAGGGCTAACAACCACATTGCCCATCCTGTAGATCTTATCAGGTTCTGCAAGCCTTCTCACTTCTCTAGCGTGCAAATGACAGGGGAGGGCTCTTAGGATGAAGGAGCCACAGTTGGACTACCTGCTGCCCTCCCAACAGCAGGCTCAAGCAAGCTCCCCAAAGCCTTCCTCCTTCCCTGGTCTCAGTCAGTGCCTCATCCTGAGTCCTGCTGTGGCTGCTCTCTTGCCTCCAAAAGGACTTTCCATTTAATTAAAAAAATTGCTATTAAAAAGCATTAAAGTGTGTAATACAAATAATCCCCTGGAAATCAGCTGTCCCAGAAGCCAAAGACCAGTTTCATTAGGGAGATGACTAACAGTAACAAGGTGCTGAGCTGACAGGACAGCAGGTAGGATGCTAACAACCACTCCCAAGGGAGCCCAGGTGCCCTACCCTGCTGGGCTTGGCCTAGAGCTTTGAGGTTGGCCTCACCTGGACAACCTCTTCCCAATGCTCCACCCCCAACCCTCCCAGCACTGCAGGACTAGGAGCAGGGCCAGAGGCACAGACACCCAGGCCTTTGCTCTTCTGGAGGAAGGCAACACACTGAGTGCAGGTGGGCGGGGATTAGCAGAGGAGTGAAAGCTAATCCTTCCAGGCCACCCTGCCCCAAAGGTTCTGATGTAAGCCCCCAAGCACCTGAATGCCAAGACAAGGGGGCTCTAAATGACACTGATATCTTTTTTCTTTTTTAATTTGTAAAGAAAATTAATAGGAACTAAGGACAAGGAAGAGAAAATTAACTGTGCCATGTTAAGCACAGTCGATTCTTGATTAAATTAAAGTGGCTACTATTTAATTAAGCTATTCCTATGTGCCAACCACCCTGTTCCTTTTTTAAGACAACATCTCATGTAACCAAGGCAGGCCTTGAACTCACTACGTAGCTGAGGATAACACTGAACTTTCGATCCTTTTCTCCTCCTCCTGAGCACTGGGATTATGGGCATGCACAGCTACAACTTGTTTATGTAGTGTCAGGGGACTGAACCCAGTGTCTTGTTCATGATGCTCCCAGCCCACGTGAAGTATTTTATGAGAGGACTTTGCTGACTCCCTATTTTTACTCTGACAACTATGTATGACATCCCCACCAAAGGGAGAGGAAACAGGCTAAACAAATGTTCAAAGTCACACTACATAACAGAACTTGAAGCCACGAACTTGGCAAAGTAACATCAAGATGCTTCCTATCACAGAATGACATTTTGTCCATCCTCTTAGTTAAAGAAGTTCCATTCTGTCCCTGCGGGCTCTGGTCATTCTAATTGGTTCAACATATTCATAGGTTGGCTAACCTGAGGCAGAAACTGTTGTATATACAGCTGTGAAGAGAAGAAGCCAGGGCCTACCACTACGGAGCTTACCCCATGAAGAAGATAGTCTCTAACTAACAATTATACAAATATGTAACTAGTTACATAAATGGTACTATGGACACATGGAATAATGTCATCAGACACCCAGCCCATTTCATGGTAATTACAAGGCATGAAGGCCAAGATGACCAAACCAAGTCTACAGACAGATCTTGGAGAAGTATAAATCACAACTGCAGTTCAGCAATAAACCTAATTACTATACTCTAAATCAGTGGGAAAAGGGACCAACCTACAGAAGGTTTACTCAACATTTTACATTCTCATGGACCAAGAAATCTACAATCCAAATTCTGTGAGTGGCTATTTCCAATTCCTCAAAAAATCACCAACAATCTGCCATATCTACTTTAAAAGTCTTTCTCAAAACAATAACAACAACAAACAATACTGAAAAAGCATCTGTTAAAAATGTCTATAACTGGGGCTAGACAGTTGGCGCAGCAGCTGAGAGCCAACCGCTCTTGCAGAGGACCTGAGTTTGGTTCTCACAGTCACCCTGGGCAACTCACAACTGCCTACAACTCCTGAAACTCCGTCTTTGGGGAATCCAATGCCTCAAGCCTAGGAGGACACCTGAATTCACACTGCCCCTGTATGCACACAAATACAAATTTAAAATTAAAATAAGGTATGCTTTTCAAATGTCCTCAATAATAACCCAGCAGGAATGAGCTTTTACTACAGGGAACTCAGACAGAACTAAGTCTGTCCCCCTAAGGCAGCTGTGGCAGGTCTCAGCCTTCCCAAAGTGGAGGAAAGGTGAAGGAGAGCTCAGTCACAATGTTTCCTTTTTCTTTGCAATTGCTTTCGCTACATTTACTATCAGCTGAATGAGTCCTGGGCCCAAGGTTTACTGTGGCCAGGCTTGAATAATTTAACAGCTGAGCTGGGGCAAGTGTGGGGAGCTGGGATTCAGAATCTCTGCCTGACTGTCTATGCTCTTCATCTCTCAGCATTTCCCTTTTAGAACCTTCTGCTGACTTCACGAAGGGACACAAAGGACAAAGCAGGCAGACACGTAGGGTTAAATAATTTGCTCGAGTGACAGCTTCTAAATAGGAAGTCAGAATCCGAATCCAGTGAACCTGACTTCAAAGTCACAAACTGATGGAGAACAGATCAAAGCATGAACATCACCTGGGGACCTTGAAGCTGGAAGAAATCTCAGCTCCACTCCCTGGCCCCCACCCGCCAAGACCTACTGAATCAGGATCTGAATTCTGACACGATCCCTGGCTGATTCATAAGCACATAAAAGTTTGAGAAGTGCTGCTTTAAACCACAAACGCTAGGCTGTGATTGAAACTGCCGAGCAGCTCAGCATGCAAGAAGACAGAGTCTATTCATTAGAGGAATTCAGAACAGAGAGCAAGCAGATCACAGGTGGCATGCACTCCATTCAGACTTCAGCTCCTCCGTATAACTCCCTATAACTAGCCACTCTCTCAGCACTCTGAGTTCAACAGTGAATCTTACACCCAAACAGTCATTGTTTGCTTATTTTTAATTAATTCTATTTTTTAATAACAATGTTGGGTTCACAGCAAAACTGAACAGAAGGTTCATATACCCCTGACTCCCACGCACAGATTCTTCACTATGAACATCCCACACCAGAATTTGTTATCGCTGATGGACTTACATCATTACCCAGAACCCACAGTTTACATTAGGGTTCAATCTCCCAACAGGTTCTAACTCAGCACAGAATATGGACTGGAGGAAAACTCAGATTCCCTGGCTTCTTGCACCAAATGCTTATGAATTTCAACACCACCAAGTCTGACAACAGCCAAGAGACTGAAGATCTGGTCTCTGCTGTCAACCTTTTTAATTGTGCAACTACAGGGTAGGATGCATGTCTCCTTTTGCATGGAATTTTAAAGGCCAGAACTAAATGGTCTGAGGACTGAGGACATAGAAGTGGAGAGAGGAACAGTGAATTAAAGGCACAGTCTCCTCTCAGCCACAAGCCAGGTTTGGATCCATGGCAACCCATGCCTCCTGGACCAAGAGCTCAGCCACATCTCCAAGAGTCCTGGTTCTCACCAGGAGCCAGAGAGTTCAGCCAGACGACGCTCTCAGAACATAGTCCTGGCTTGCCCTTCTTTCTGCCTACTCTTAACCCTGGAATTGGTCTTCAGACCAACACATGCCTCAGGACACATGAGCAGCCATAAAATGGAGGAACACTTTCTGGCACTCTAAAGTCATCAAAGTGACTTTACCATGCTTTTCCTGGGTGTTACAGCTCGCCAATAGTTTAGACACAGGGAATGCATGGCTCCTCCATCTGCCTTTATTCTGAGCTAAGTGCAGAGGGGAAAAAGTATTAAACCACACAAAGTGAGAGGTCATGGACTATAGAAACGTATTTCTATAAATAATACAAGGAAGGCTAGGCATGTTTTAGGCTAGGCCCCTGTCACCCTTCTTGTTGGCTTTTCAGTTGTTATTCTTACAGCCTCACCTTTTCATGGTCAACCCAGAATGCCCCAGATGAAGCAGAGGTAAGTCAGCTTCCTCTCACTCTGACCCCAGCCCTTCTGACCCCTGCCACACAATTCATCATTGTTATCTGAGCTGATCACAAGAAATATAAAGGGAAGTCGCTGCCTGAGCTAGTAGGTAGCTTTATTTGGTTTTGGTTCTCTTTTGTTTTGAGACAAAGTCTTACTCTATAGCTCTGCAGGCCTGGGGCTCACTATCCTCTTGTTTTGGTTTTTTAAATTATTATTTTTAAGAGAAATGGATTTATGACACTCTGGCCTCAAATTCAGAGATTTGCTTGCCTCTGTCCCCTAAGTACTGAGATTAAAGGTGTATGCTTCCTCTCCCAGTGGTGAGCAGGAGGTAGTTTTAGAGCCAAGCCTTTTCGTTCAACGTGTAAAATTTCATTTTTTAAATATTTGCAAGTAATAAAAATACCATTTATATATCACTGAACTAGCCAAATTTTGTGACTGAACATGCCTCATTTCTTGACTGTTTTTCTAGTGTTTCTCTCTGTTGCCTTCTATCCATGGCAGCATACTGATCCCTGCTGTGTTTTTCAAGTGAAAGTCTAACCTTGAAGGCTACCCAGGAGCCCCTGGAGCTCTCAGGTCATCAAACCTCCCTGGCTAAGGATGCTGGTGCCGTGAACGCACCGCAGCAGGTGACGCAGAGCATTGGTGATGTCAACCAGCTTCAGGTGACGCAAAGCATTGGCGATGCCAATCAATCAGCCTCAGGTGTGATCCAAGTTACTGACTGCTCTATAAAGCCTCACATGATTGAAGTTCTGGTTACCTCAGGACTGCTCTTGGTGGGCTGGAGCTCGACCTCAGCTCCTCCGAATAAAGGCTCACACTGAGCCCTGAGAGGCTCTAGAGGCACCACCAAGCTTCTTCAGCTATTACCCTCTCAGCCCTAGCCACCAAGAGCTAAGCAGGCAGCCTCCAGCGCACTATGGGAGCAGCCTTGATATTCAGGCCATGTCTGAGGAGAACACATGTTGTCTTTTGTGATAATTCAGAGATTTCAGGAAAACCTAGGAGATGCTCCCTGCCTCAAGTCAACACTGGGGTTTCTCCTCAAACACTGCAGTCAGCCCAGATTCTGTCCCTTCTGTAAGGAGCAAGAGATCAGGGCCAACACTTTTGGCAAAGACTATTTCAGCTGAACAATGTAAAACTGAGCCAGAGTGGGCTATGGTAGGCGAGTCCCTCAGGCTTCAGAACAACCAACAATGTGCTCTTGTACCCCAGCTGGGGTGGGAGCGGGGAGAGATCCTCTCAAGTTTTTCTCCTTCCTCATCTGAGCAGCCCTTGCCATTCCTTCTCCAGAGAAGCCAAGCAGGCGGGTAGTGTGCTTCCCTGGCTCTGAGTAACACAAACAGGAGTGCCATGGAAACCCCCAGAGTGTGCAGGACACTTCGAAAGGGACAAAACTCTTTTAGGTTCAGGAACAAAATCCTGAGCCTTTCATGAAGGCTATGGATGACTCTGGTGGGGGATGCTGGCAGACTGGTAGCCCGGAACCTCACACACTGAGGACTTTGAATGTCAGCCCAAAGACAGAAGGAGAAAGAGTCTGAAACATTCAAAAACCTTACACCCCCATCCCTGAGATGGCACCAGAGCCAAGGAAGCAGCCAGGTCTCTAAACAAAGCCTTAGAATTCTGACACACAGCCACTATCCTACTCAGGCAAATAAAATACCAGGTGAAGTTCCATGACCAGAGGTAACTTCACAAACACAAAGCCAACCTCTGTCCTCCCTGCCTTCTATGAAATGCTCAGAGTCGGCCAGCCACTCACCAATGTTTGGATGTTTCAGAAGTCGGCATATCCGGGCCTCCCGTTCTAGTTTCTGATGATCTAAACGAGACAAAAGTAAACAAAAGTCATCAACCATCTGTTCCAACGCTGGCTACCTGGCTATTCGTATTCCTTTATTTTTTAGGCACCATCTAGGCATTTCTGGCACCTTGTTAAATTAACACAGCAAGTCACAGGAAATCTGGACACAGTTGTGACTACCTGTTCCTGGTGAAGAAATGAGACTAGGGTGTGTGTGGGGGGAGGATGTTTAAACACCTTAAACCAGTGAGTGGTACACTAGAATTTAAATCTAGGTCTTTAGCTAAACCTTGGTATCCTTCCTCTAGAACAGATATTTCATTGAGTTAGGGTGTTATGAATTTAGGGGGAGAGTGTAGCGCATGCCTTTAATCTCAGCATCCAGGAGACAGAGGCAGGCAGATGTCTGATCTCCAGAATAAGTTGTTCTGAGTAGCAATAGACCTCCCTCATTCAAGGGGGATATTTGAAGACTCTCAATTGATGTACATGAAATTCCAGATAGTACTAAACATTTCACAAAAGCACTGCAAAGGTAGATATAGTGGCCATGTCTGTAATTCCTGTGATCAGGATCTAAAGACAGGAGGAGTACCAGTTCAAGGCCAGGCTAGGCTACATACTAAGACAGTGTCTCTAAACTCAAAGAATGGGAGGATACAGTTAATTGTTACAGAATTTGTCTAAGCATGTACAAGATCCTGGGTTCAATCCTTAGTATTATAAAAATAAACAAACCGCACAACTGATACAGGTGTTTGGCACACCTGTAGTCCCAGCCCTTCAGAGGTAGAGGCAGAAGATGAAGTGGAAGGAACAGAGAGGGGGAGAAAGCATTGAGGCACCACAACAGCTGATCAATCTGATAACCAAGAAGGCCACTAAGTGACTAACGGGCAAGTAGCGTATGCTGTGTGGATATGCAGATGAGTCACGTCCTGAGTGGGATGGAGCAGGATGGCAAGAAATTTGATAGCGTTACTCAGACAACATGCAATTTAAAATTTATTAGTTGCGTATTTCTGGAATCTTCCAGAAATTTGTATCATAGATGATCATAGGTAACTGCAACTGGAAAGCCAGACAAAGGATACAGGAAGGCTGAGCTGAGGTGTTCCGAGTCTGATCCCCGGCAGCCACCATGCTAGCTTCACATGGGTTCTCTCATGTGGTCCTTGTAACAACCCTAAACACAGTGATGCTGACCGTGATGATGTAGGTGATCAAGGCACTGATGAATTAAAACAACACCAATTATAGGCTCAGCAAATGGTTCTAAAACTCTTGCCACCAAGCTTGACGACCTGAGGGATCCCTGGACCCCACACGATAGAAGGAGAGAGCCAACTCCCACAGTTATTCTCTTATCCATAACCACACACACATGCTATGGCACAGGCACATATGCACACATGTGTGCACACATAAATAAATAAATGTAATGAAAATATTTTAAAATAAAACAATAACAACAGTAGGTGTGATTGAAGAAAGGCTCGCTGCACACGTGAGGTGTGTCTTCCTTCATCCTTAACTATACAACCACAGGAAACTGGCATGATTGGGACACCCGTTCACAAAAAGAGCAAGGGACACATATTTTGCTCCTCTTTGGGGTACTCTTAGCTCTGAGTGCAGAGAAGCCAAGTCCCAAAGCAATGTATAGCCAAGATTACTGTTTCAAGGAAATGGCCAGAATCTATTGAGTCCTCATATCCAAGTGAGCTGATATCTTCCACAGGAAGCAAAGAGTGATGCCCAGAACAAGGTGGCCTAGCAGGCTCCCTACTCGGCCTCCCATCTCTACCTGCTAGAACTTGGCCAAAGTCACATCTTTCACAAAGCCTTCCCCTATCTCCTTGACAGGATGTGATTTCTTCTCTCATAATCATCTCCCCGTTCTCCCACTGCTGTCTCTCAGACTTCTCACATCCTACCTCACAACTGCTATCGTAAGTTCTTTAAAGAGGGTTCATGGTTCTAAGTTGTACTTGCCAGAGGTCTTTATGTAAACAGGGCTCAGTAAGAGCTCGACCTTAAGAGCAGCAGTCATAACGCTCACTCGCTAAACTTTACTGAACGCCAGGCAGAGTCAGGGCTGCATAACAGTTCACCCTAACAGACACTCTGGGAGGAAGGGATCTGTTTTGCTCCATTACATAAACAAGGAAACTGAGGCATAAAAGGAGAAAGAAACCTGCTCAAAGTAACGCAGCCAGAAAGCTGATGAAGGTGATGAGGCTTAGATCACTCATTCTCCACTGTTATACCATGACAGGAAGGAGAAAGGTGATAACATCACCTGAAGACTCCCAGGAGTTGGGGAACAGAATCCAGCCTGATCCTGCTCTCCAGGATAAGCAAGTCCTCCCCTCTGCCTGTTTTTAAGAGTCCAGGGCCAGCCCCAACCTCACTACTATTTTCATGCCTCTACCTCTTGAGTGCTAAGATTACGGTTGTACACTGTCATGCATGGTTTATGCAGTGCTAGGGATTGAACTCATGGCGCATGCAAGCTAGAAAAATTCTACCAACTGAGCTACTGCCCAAAGCCCTCTTGCCTTTCTTGATAGTATTTCCTCCTATCCTACCTCTACTCTCTACAGGAAAGTGTCTCCTTAAAGTGTCCTATAACCCACTCAATGGTCCTACCAGGCAGGGGGTATGATTATTCCTTATTTGTTTTTGGTTCTTCAAGACAGGGTTTCTCTGTGTAGCCCTGGTTGTCCTGGAACTCTGACCAGGCCAGCCTGGAACTCAGAGGTCAGGTAGCCTCTGCCTCCTGAGTGCTGGAATCAAAGGTATGTATCACCACACCCAGCTTGATTACTTCAGTTTTGTAGATGGTAAAACTAAGGCCCAGAGAAGTTAAGTCACTTGAGGTTCAACAGGAAGAAGGGTATCAAATGCCAGCCTGTCACTGTGAGAGAATGCAAAGATGACAGAATGGAAGGACCTCCCTTACAATGTTTTCCAGTCATCCTCAGTTTCATCCTAAACCTTCCCTCCAGCAACAGCTCTGCTTTGTAAAGGAGGTGGGGACAGGCAGAGATTATAGGCCCTGCTACACAGCAGCTAATCCATCCCAGCTGCCCAAGATCTGGGTCAGGCCTTTCTTCCCACCTTCAGGTTCAGCATGGCCAATGACCAGGATTTAGCCAGGAGAACCTTGGATAATTCCCAATTCCCAACATTTCTTGGTATCCCTTGGTGCCATAGAGAAAGACGTTCTTTGGTCCCTGGTAGACATGGCTGCAGACTTCCACCAACTCAAACATTCAAGGAAGCAGCAATAAACCTACTTGGTGGGGGTGTATGTGCTCCTCCCAAATCTGGACCTATGACAGGGCAAACCACACCTCTCCCAGGCCCAGTCTTGAGACCAAGGCATCAAGCAAGCCAACTGTGCCAGCTGCAGACCCACTCACCCACCCTAACTCTGACCACTCAGCTCACCACCCTTGACCCACAGCTCTTGGGCAGGTGTGGGAGAACAGTATCTTGTAATGCGGAGGTGGCAGCTGAGGGAAGGCCCAGAAGATTAATGTTTATCTCTTCTCTTAAGTCTCTTACTGGCTAATGGTTACAGCCCTACAACAGCGGCAGCACTAAAAATAAGGACGGGTGCTATGGCTTTACCAGTGACTCAGAGCAGAGAGAAGACAAGAGGCTCCTGGAGGGGGCTTGCCCAAGGTCCAGAGAATGCATCTTCCCACTTAGTTTGAGCCTAATTCCCAAGGAGCCAAGCCTCACTTTCTTGGCAAGATTCATGGCTTCTTGGAACCCCAGAGCTATGCTTTGGTCTTTGCTCTGGGTCTACGCCACAAGGTAGAGCAATTAACACATTGGGTTTGGAAGAGCTGCCACTCCACCAACTTATTAAATGTGCCTGAGCCTCATTCATGCCTTCAGAAAGTAATTATTGAGTCCTTTACCCTGACAGGCACTGCTCTGAAGGCTGGAGAACAATGATGAATAAAGTGGTCAAAAATCCCTACCCTCGTGGAGTCCACATTCTATGGGGCAGGAAATGGCAGTTGGGGGATACAGACTCAAGAAACTTTAGACCTGACGTTAGCATTATGCAGTCAGAGCTGGGGGAGAGAGGGAGAAAGGGCTAAGTTTGAGTAAGGTGAAGGGGAAGCCTAAGCAAGATAACATCTGACTAAAACCCAAAGGAGGTAAATGAGCCAGTCACTTACCTTTTGAACAGGATCCATCCATCCATCCATTCATCCAATCATTTATGATGAGACGGTCTGTCCTGTCCTTAAACTTCTGATTCCTCTGCTCTTGTTAGGTACTGGTGTTATAGGTACCACCACAGCACATTTATGTGCCTAGGATCTAATCTACGACCTCATACTTGCTCCATATGCATCCTACCAACTGAGCCACAACCCCAGTCTGTAGTTTCATACTTCTGGAACAGAAACAGCAATTCCTGAAGTTTAAAAGAGGTAATACGGAAGAGTGCTTAGCACACTCTTTTCCAAGGGTCTGGTGATAAGAGGACAAAGGCCTCTTGAATTGGCATGTGCCCACAACTTTTATTTTCCCTCTGTTCATTGTGTGTGTGTGTGTGTGTGTACCCTAGTGTGTGCATACATGTGGGCATATGTATCATTTTTGCATATGAATCATGCATATGAAGGCCTGAGGTTAAGTCACCACACGCACACGCGCACACACACGTGCATGAACATGCTGGCCTCAAACTCAGAATTCTGGGATTAAAGGCATGTGCCCCCCACTTCCCCACAGGTTACTCTTTCTTTTTATTTACACTAAGGTAGGATTGATTTCTCGATCAAATCTTCCAAAGCTTGTAGGTTTGGCTAGTCTTGCCAGCTAGCTGGCTTGTTCTGGGGATTCACTATCTCTGTCTTCCAAGGCTAGAATTGCAGGTGGGTCACCATGCCAACTCAGCATTTACGTGAATTCCTGGAGATCCGAACTCTCGTCCTCATGAATCCTTACATGGCAAACACTCTAACTAGGGAGCCGTTTCTCCAGCTCACGTGCTCATCCATATTGCCAGTGATCACAAAAGAGTCAAACCCGCTTTCCCCTCCACTTGGGCAGACACTGAATCTGAACACACCAACTGAACCCTCTGACTTCTTAAGATTCCCATGAGATCCTCCATTGCCATCCCGAAGCCTGGGCACGTCTACAGTCTGCAGATGAAGGCAAGCAAGAGGGGGCACTCAGAGAGTGAGCCAGCCTAGGAGTGCTTGACCACAAGATGCCTCCTCTTCTTCAGTCTTGCTGGCTATGGCATCTTGCCATCCCCAAGCTCTCTGTTCAGTGAGCCATGTGGTTTCTGCCTACCACAGTCCTTACACCATGACAGCTTGACCTCTCTATTGGTCACATGTCATCTCTCATCTCTTTTCCCTATACCTCCTGTTCTACAGTCTCCTCAGGACTAGTGATAACACAAAGTGTTCTACACTAGCAGGAACAGAAGATTATTTGTAGAGTACCTTTCTTGAACACAGTATCCTCAACATTAAAAGGGGTGAAGCCACTGAGCTTGCTTAGTCCATGGTGGTGGGACCAGGCCTAGGCTTAGCATATCAAGTTAAGGACAAACCAGCAGGTACTCTAGCCACAAAGCCAGCCTTCTTCCTTTCCTCAATGACTACTTCAGGGTAACTTGGACCTTCTGTAGCTGACCCTTGTCTCACCCACCTTTCTATAAGGCTCCTCCCACCCCACAGCCCAGCCCCCCCCTTCCTGTCTGACAACAGCCACTTCCCCGCTTTGCACAGGGCCACTTCCTGCCTGCCTGTGTGCTATTGCCATGGAGACCCACCCTGTAGGCCTTCAGCCTAGCTACAACCACAGACAGCCCTCTTGCGAGGTTTTCCCCCTTAATTGCAGAGAGGTAGTAGCATCAGGATCAGAAAGCAGAAGCAGCCTTTTTAGGAGCCTGTCCGAGCTTTCCTGTCCTTGCTTGGGCTTTTCCCCAGCAGTCAACCTAGGGCAGAGCCAGGTCCTGGGAAACAGGGATAACTGGAAACACTGCTTCTTCAGCCTTTTGCCCGTGTACTTCAGGACTTGGTCTACGACACCACAATTTCACAGATAGGGCAGCAAGGAGTGACCGGATATAGCAAGGGGAGCAGAAATGGTTATCAGACGTAAGGCAGCAGCATGCTGCCAGTGGCACACGGAACCCTACAACTGTCTCTTCTCTCCTGCCCAAGAGAAGCCTACTCTAAATACATTTGCCTTCATTCCTCAAGGACTAAAGGACCAAGAGCACTAGCCACTGATTCTCCATGGCCCTGCCAAGGACCTCCACACTCATTTTGAAACATTTCTCTAAAACCACAGAAGCTTCAGATAAGAGGTCTGTTATCACATAAACACACAACCTCCTGCAAGTAGGAAAGGACACATGGCCATATTATGGCTATTATGGCTACAAGGACTCTTTTTGAGTTCCAACCTCAATGAGATCTTTCCCTTTCCCTCTGTAATCTGTGCTTGTGGCCTCAACATCAGCTGTGAGAAGCCCCCAGCAGCCCCACCGGTTTTTGACCCCAGGTGGAGGTGGTCTCATCTTGTTGCCCTCCTGAGTGCCCCCAACTACCCTTCACACACAGCTGAAACCCTGCTCTGACTCCTTGGGCAGCATAGGGCTGTTGTGTCATAATCCACCTTCCTCTGCTGCTTATCCACAGCATTACCCCGTGGGCACCAAGTGAGGATCTCCAGCCACAGTCCCACTGACCTCCCCCTGATACCATGATGCTATATCCCTTCCTCTGTGAAGGTGCAAATAATCTCCAATTAAAGGCAAAGTCAGTCAACCAAGGAAGCACAGAGTCTTCTAATGCCGTCAATGAACATATAACTAGAACTAGCTAATGGTTATAAATACAGGGGAACAGTACCTGAAATATAACCTTGTTACCTCTCTGGCTCTGTCCCTTATATAGCACACATACAAACAAATGAATATCTTGCCTTCAGCTTTAACTCAAACAGTTCCAATCAGACAACAGAAAGTCCTGAGCCTCACCATGGCCTCTGGCTCTCAGACAAGGAAAGGCTAACCAAGGAGGGAAAGGCAAGAGGCGCCAAGATGCGCCCTAAAGTTCAAGCTCCAAGCCAGCTTCGCTGGACAAAGTCCCCATGGGGTCGCTAGCAATCCCCAAGAAGGCAAGGTTCTGCCTGTGGACACTCTGGCTACTTTTAAGGGTCAAAACGGGGTCAGCTCCATGCCCCTAGTGGGTGCCCCTAGCCTTTGCCCACTGTTTTGGTGACATTTCCTTCATGGTAACCAGCCCCAAGTAAAACATCCCAGGAAGCAGCCCCTAAAAATAGCTCCTCCCAGGGCAGCAGCAAGGGAGGGGGAGGGGAAAGAGAGGGAGGAGAAAAGAGGGAGCAGATGGGAGTCTGCTGTTGCTGATGGTGATAGGGCCCAGGAAGTAGAAATGATGTATGTGGGGGGAGTGGCTAGAAATGTCCCCACCAGAGTCCAAAAAAAAAAAAAATGTAGGTACAGAAGACTGAGGCAATAAGGAGAGGCTTATTCTGCTGTTATCTATGGTGCTGAATGAAGAGCTTGGGGATGACCAAGACTCATCACAGAACAAAGGACTAGAACCTGTATTTAAAAAGATAAACCCTAGCACATGGAAGGTGGAGGCAGAAGACCAGGAGTTCAAGGTCATCCCTAACTACATGGAGTTTGAGACCAGTCTGGGCTCCAAGAGATCTGGAGGGGGTGGGAGGAGGGGTGGCGTGCGCCAGCAGGGAGGTTTGAAACAGTTCCAGGGGATTCAAAGACCATACAGTCTAAAGACTCCTAGATCTGAGCATCAGGAAAACTACATACCTAAAGCTCGAAACAAACCCAGAACAAATCTTTCATGCCTCGCTTTCCACAAGGCCACATCTGTCTGGGCATGTGTGAGTGACAAAGGGTCTCTACAGAGACACTCAAGAAGTGCAAAGTACCCATTCTCTTTCTGTCAGCACCCTCTGGCACCCATGGGGTCAGCCCCTGTCCCTGTCAAATAGTAGCAAGCACAGGATGGGGAGTGGGAGGTGACCACACCAAGTCCCCCTCCCTGCTGCAGCCTCAGCAAAGAGCAGGCCGGTCACTCCCCTCTAGGGCTTCAGCACAGCTTCTGACAAGGATATGATGACAAGCAACAGGAAAAAAAAATCAGGGTCTTCTTCTACCGAACAGGACACATTTTAACCTGCATCCCCCCAACACAGCACCCCAGTTCCTTCTCTGAAGGCAGGTAGGAAGACTAGGTGACAGGTCAGTGTTCCATAACTGAGCTCCGCACCTCTCAGCCTGACTGTATGACAGTAGCCAAGCAGAAGCCTTGGCACAGAGGTGGGACCTCCACCCTACTCCCCCATGCAAGGCAGGGAAGCGTTCAGAGCTCCATCACTTACATGCAGGAAACCATTTCTTGGTGTCTAAAAATCAGCCTATTTTATCCTCAACTGAAAAGTTTATTTTCACACAGAACCTCTGAAATCTCCCCTCGAGTCCCAGAGGTGTGGGGCACCTTCTAACTGTTCTCTTTCCGTTGCTACCATCCTGGTCTTCTCCTCCCCTCCCCTCACCCAGCTCCTTAACAGGAAAATCTTACTTGGAGATACCACAGGGGACACAAATGTCATGGGGGCTACTCAGGCCAACACCAAGGGGGTGGGGACTTTCAGCTGGCACCATTCAAGGGGATCCCATTTCAGTCCCCAGGGCCAGCTGGACCCAGAAAGGGACAGCCTTTACCCTTCGGGTAGCCAACATGCCACACAACATCAGATACTCAGCCTGCCATGGCCTCAGACACAAAGTGACACCCCAAATGGGGACAGAGAGTGAGGTTCCGAATCACAGATCAGCTCATGTGCACAGATGGCCACATGACAGCTGAGACCACCTGAGATGCCAATGAAGGCAGGGCAAAAGTGTTTGTGGTGAATCCCAGAAGATGCCAAGAGTGACTGATGGTGGTGGTGGTGCTGCTGCTTTGTGATTTTATCTATTTTGTTTGTTTTGTGGCAGGGTTTTGATATATATCCTAGGCTGGCCTTGAACTTGTGGCACTCATCCTGTCTCAGTCTCTAGAGTACTGGGAATAATAGCCTGTGTCACCATCTACTGATTTCTTAAAAAGTGGCTCATAGGTTACCTTAAGCATGTATTAAAAATGCAGACGCTGGGGACCCCAGACCTCTCAAAGCACAACTCTGTGGATAGAAGCCAGGGAGCTGCTATTTTAGCCAGTACTCAAAGTGAGCTTCATTGACACTGAAATGAAAAGTCACCTTAGAGGAAGTCCCAGAAGGGGTCCTATAAGGCCATTAATGACAAGAAAAGAGAAATCATAAACTAAACTGCTTTATGCCCCAAGCACAAGTCTTTCTCTTCTTCTGTTCTCTCCAAAGCAGCCTGGCCACTGAATCACAATCCGGGAACTCAGGTTAATCAGGGTCCAAGGTCTCCAGAAACTTGATTCTGAGTTCCCTAGGAGCCAACCCCAAAACCAACCACAGCTGGTTATCTAGGCCTCTTAATTCATTCATTTTATACTTCATTCATGCTCACTGTGTATCAAGTACTTTGCTATGTCCTGCCTACACAAAAGCAAAGAAAAAAATAAGGTCTTTCCCCTCACCTCTCAAAGTCCTCATGGAGAGGAAGACTTTTCTTATACCTAGTTTCAGCAGTAATCTCTTGACATGAAGTATACAGACAGATGAATAAACAATACAGCAAATGCTGTAGCAGATTTCATAACGCTGTCTCTGGTAGCATCCCTCCTAAGGCCAAGGGCGTTACTCCAGTATCAATGTCAGTCAACGGATCTGGAATCCAGATAAATAACCCAAAAGCAGAGGTTTCTTATGGTGCCTCCAAGGATAAATCCTAAGCTACACAGAAATCAGAAAGGACCATTTGCTGCCCTTCAACTGAAGAAATATGGAGAAATGCTCTGGATATAAGCAAAGAGAGCAGGATATAAAATGTTATGCTCTACGAGGTGAAAATCTGTATGCATATGAATAAAGATAAGAAGGGAATATGAAGATTTAAAAATAAAAAAAAGACATAAGGGCTCAGGCTCTTTGGGGGGGGTGCTCTTAAATCTTAAAATAACGTCTTATCATTGCCGTCACCTGGCCCACTAGATCCTGCATCCAAGCCTATTTTAAATGCCTCCTTCAGCCTAGTAGAGCTAAGCTTAGAACCATGGGCTCTCCTGTACAAGTCCCAAGTCCGTACCCATCACTGCACTGAAGCAAAAACAATGGTGTTACATAGCGTTCAGTGCCTATGTGGACAGGCCTGCAGATAAAACCCAACAGGACGCTCAATACACACTCGTATGAGCAGCCTACCTGATAACTCAGCCACCAATGTTGGCCTCAAAGGCCACAATGACAAGAAAGTATATAGCCCACAAGAAAGCTTCCTATCCAGAGCTGACACCCAGAACACTGAGTGGCCTCTCTAGGGGCTCATGGGCCGTCTCATTAGGACAACAAGGAAGAATAGCTCTCTACCCTTTCTTGCCTTTCAGCTTGCAGCAAAGACAAATCACAAATAAAGCAAATCCTCAAGGAATCCCAGCGCACACAGCAAGCCTCTTCAGACCTTCACATAGGTGACCCTAGTGGGGCAATGACATTCCCAAACACAGAAATCCAACACCTGCGGAGCCCTAGACAGACAGACAGCAGCAAGTGAAACCCAGCCCCAGCTACAGCACCTTTATAAAATATACAGCGTAAACTGAGAGGCTGCAGAGAAGCCATGGTTTTCACTCCTGAACCCCATGGGTACCAGCCTGGTGTGGACCCTGACCCGACACCTATGGCGACACCCCCAGACCAGCATACCATCTCCAATAGTACACCCTCTCACTCTCCCACCTCCAAACAGCAATGGCACCTCTACATTCCTGACCCCTCTTTTTGGCATCTGAGCAGATCCACAAGCTGCCATGAGCCTCTGTCCCAAAGTTAACCTGGTACACAAGCCAAAGCCTCAGTCTTGGCATAGCCATCTCTCAAGTGGGGGAGTTGCTGCCTGACACACATGATCTTATTCTAGAATTCTCAAGCTGAAAAGAAAAGCAGAGAAATTAAATCTCATCCAGTTTAGGAGAGAAAGAATACCAAGATACCAGTTTGGAAAGGATAAGGCAGAAAGTCTATGTGGAAGAAAACGGGACACTATCCCAGAGGCTTAGGATAGAATATGAAAGCCCAAGGTTGGTAGTTCCAGTCACCATAACCAGCTACCTTCAGATCCCCAGTTTTCATTTCTCAGCTTCCTATCCTTCTCTCACTCCTGGACCATAGAGTTCTGGAGAGAAGCAAAGCAGAGCGCTTCACCATTCGCTGGAGACACCTGCTATCCACCTGCTATCAGCCACATTTCTGATACACCAGGGCTAAGCTGTGTGGGAGATACACAGGGAGATACCCATCTTCACCTCATTCCTGCCTGCCCCTTCCACTCTTAGTCAGAGCATCTCTGCCAGAGAACCCAATTACTGCTGTCCCCCCCATCCCAGAGGAGGAGGAGGGCATCTGACCACCCACATATCTCTATGACAACCACTGCCTTGGACTCAAGGTACCCGATGGAAAGAAAACAAGTCAACTTTACAGCCAATGTACATGAGCAGTGTGAGACAGGAGATGCAGCCGGTGGGAGGGAACAAAACAAGCCTTGGTAATAGGAACAGGGAGAGACACCCAGGCCAGGAGGCAGACACGGCTCCATGGAACAGGTCCCAGAACAACTGCCAACAGGACAGAAGCCCACTGTCATCTCTCTGGAATTCTAGAGCTTCTGGGTACTTGGGACATCTATTATCTGGCCCTAGCGATGTCCACGTCACTACTGGCCAAAGACCACATCTTCCCCAGGGCATCTGTCCTGGCTCCTAATATATTTATGGGAGTCCTACTGCCCAGCCCTGATTCCTTTCTCTAAGTCGTCTAACCTTTGTCGCTGTGCTGTACCCTGAAGCTCTCAGGACCTGACCTCTGTATTAACCAGACCAAGTCACCTCACACACTGTTGGGTCTACACCTATCAGATGAGGTAAGTTTGGCGGGCACCCAACACCAGCTTCAGAGATGTACATCTGAAGTGTTAAAGACAGGCCCTGGCTTCTCAGTCTTATGTACTTAGACTCTCACAAGTAAGGCTCTAGGGCCTACACTGTAGATTCCTCGCACACTGAGGCACTGCAGCTCCTGCTCCGTCCAGACCACCGAGATTTAGAGAACATGAGGCATCATCACACTCTGCCCAGGACAGACTGCATCTGCTGCTTCACCATCAAGTTTGTAATTTGATCAAAAAAAAGGATCAAGTTCATCTGGCAGGATTTGTTCCCCAGAAGCCCTCGCCAGTAGCAGCGTCCCCTGATGTTTACAGATTTCCTTCCCTTGGGAGTCTGTTCTGCCGCCTGGTGGGCAGGGGAGGCTAGATTCGTCAAAACGGCTCACTTACTGCACGTCCACCCTAAGTTACCACCAGGGCACACAGGCTAGGACAAGCCTGCAGCAGCTAGCACTGGCCTAAAGAGAGGGGCTTTAAGTACCCTAAATTAAGAGCTATTTATTCCATACCAAATACAGCCTCTCGATTCTTCACTTAACTTCCTCAACCCTTTGGGGACCACTCCAGTTACCCATATCCCTTACTTTTTTTTCCCTCCCTGAATGCCTCTAATTCCCTCACACTCCTTGTCTGGCTTCTAAGTCCACCCACCTTGAAATTCCAACTCATCTCCAAGTGCTAAAACACGTACTCCCCCACCTCCCAGGGCACCTGCCAAAATCTAATCTCTGGAGAGATCCTCAAGGAGAGGCCCAGACAGGGCACACTCACCTCTGGCGGACAACTTCTTCGTATTGATGATTTTTGCAGCATATTCCTGCGTAGACGTTTTCTTTACACACCTTCGGACCACTGAGAAGGCACCCCTGGAGGGAGAAGGGAGGAGAACTGGGACATGGAGCCAAGCAAAGTGACACACACACTTCAGACGAGGACAGCCATGCTCCCACCACCAGACTTGTAGTGACAACCAACAGCTAACATATAAGAATGGTAAGGCCCCATGGCCTAAACAGATGTGGGTGGAGCACCACCTGCCTCCCAACCCGCATCTAGTTCCTGGGCAAAGCAACAGCCTCAACCTCAGACTGGTGGGCGATGCTTCAAATACACACCTGCTGCATCTCACTGATTGCCTTGTGGTCCCAGCAAAGGCAACCAGGAGTGAGAAGGAACAGGGAGACCTTATTCCTTCTCTCAGCAGAAATAATTCAAAGTAGGGAAAGAGGAGATTAAACAGAATGTATGATTTCCTGAGAAATTTCCCTTAAGCCTGGGATAAAGTGAGAGGGTCAAGATCCGCTAAACTGGCTTAAACCCACAGCATCCCGGCTCAACTGACAGCAGGGAAACAGAGGAAAGACAGCTCTGATTCTGACAGCAGTAACTCCCCTTCCCCGCGCTATTTTCCTCTACGTGACCCGCCAAATGGGCTACGATCTCGGGCTCTGGAAACATCTAGGGGGGCGGGCAGAGCGGGGGCTGCAGTGGCCAGGCTCTGCACCGCGGGTGGGGGTGGCGAGGACCCGGGCTGCGGCGGCCAGCTCAGTGCGGAGGGGAGGGGGATGCTGCGGCTGCGGCGCACGGCTCCTGGGACCACTGCAGGGATGGGGGGAGGGGCCGGGGGTGCCGCAGCACTGCCCAGCAGCGAGGCTGGGATCCTGGAAGCCGCACTAGCGGGGGGCGGGGCCCGGCACTAAACATCTCCCCACACCCGGGCACCGCAGCGGGGTTCGAACTGCAGAGCTGGGGAGGGTCCTGAGTGCCAGGCGCGTGGCAACTGGGGAGCGGGTGCTGAGTGGGCTCCGGAGCTGGGTGGGGAGGGGGCGGTGGGCAGGCGGGGTCGAGGGAGGGGAGCCTCTGAAGGGTGCAGGAGGGGCGGGGCTGGAAGGCGCCCTGGAGCAGTCCCGGGGCTGCAGTTCCCGCGGCAGCGCCGAGTGCAGCAGCCTGGCAGCTGCTGCAGGACGCGGAGGGGGCTGCGGGACCGGGAACCTAGAGCCACGGGGCCCCGAGGCAGCACGCGGGAAAAGCTGGGGGTGGGGCGGGTCGTGGGGGCGCTGCAGCGGCCGGTGCAGGGCCGGGGGGGCGGGGCGAGAAGCCGCATAGCGCCGGGACGCCTGGACTAGGGTGGGGGGCCGCCGCGCGTGGCGGGTGGGCCGTACTTGCCGAGCTCCTCGAAAAGCTGGTAGTCGTCGGTGAAGCGGGTGCAGGTGGCGGTGGTGGCCATACTGGCGGGCGGGCGGGCGGACGCGGCGGTGCAGCCCGCGCCGACGTCGGTGCACAGTCACCGCCGCCCGGCCGAGGGAGCAAGAGGAGGAGACGGGGCTGAGCCCGGCAGCACCGCGAGACTTTACCGGAGAGAGCAAGGGAGGGAGGGACACCCCCGCGCCCGCCCGCCGGCCCCGCCCCCAAGCCCCGCTGGCCCCCGCCCCGCCCCCGGGGAGGGGCCTCCCGCCGTCGGCCCCGCCCCACCCTGGGAGCCGCCCGAACTAGGCCCCCTGTGCCCGAGGGCTAGCGACGCGGGGTCCCCTCTCCCGGCCACCCACCGGGAGCGACCGCACTGAAAGACTCCTCCAGCGAGCTCCTCCAGGGCGGACCCTGCAAGAGCTCAGGAACGAATGTGTGAAAGTGGTTTTTGAGTAGTGTTGGGTCTGGACCACCGAGGTCTGGGGAGAGGCCCCACACGTGGGTCCCAAGCCTGCAGCCTGAACCAAGCGGGAAAATGCCAAGGTCAAAGAGCGTGTGTGAGACTGTACACTCGGGAGATGCTCCCCAGACTGCAGAGCTAGCTGCCAGCAGCCTTCCCTCAGGATGCGGACACTCTAGACTAGTGCAAGAATCAAGGGCATCATTAAGAAAAAAAAAACAAAACCAAAAAACCTTCAGCCGCGGTTTTATCAGGGAAACCAGGCCATGGGGCAAGACGTTTGCTTGCTTTTCTTTCTTTCCATTTATTTATTTCGTATGTGTATGCGTGTGGCCCTATGGTTGCCACAGCGCACGTGTGGAGGTCAGAGGACAACTTGGGGAGTTGGTTTTCTCTTTACACTGGGGGATGGTAGTCAGGCTTAGCGCAAGCACCTTTACTCACTGAGCTGTCTTGCGGGCCTGTGTGATGCTTTCCAATCTTAGAGATAAATGTTCTCTCTTAGGTCAGTAATAAAAGATAAAAGTGAGAATGTCTTGAAAAGGCTTTGTGAATTGGTGGCTAAAAGCAAAAGATGAAAGCATACTCATTTTCTTGTGGGGCATTCTGTACTTTTATGCCACTTTATCACATTTTGTAATGATACATTTGCAGGTATGAGTGCTAGCAGACGTTATTGAGAACTCTCAGACCATACTCCCTAGCTGGATGTCTGGACAACTCATTGACCTTAGACATTAGGCAGTCCGTGAAATCTGTCTGGGCCTTATTTGAGAACTAGAAATAATAGTACAGTATACTTCATAGGGCTGTGAACATTTACTGGGTTAAATCACATCTAGTACTTAGCATAATCCTCAGTACCTTATTAAAGCCGTGGTTGCAGCTAGTGTTTAGTATTTTTTTCTTCCATTAAACTGTGCACTCAAGTGGATACTCAGCTCTAGACTCCGTGTTTATGGAGAATCTCTGTCTCCAGTATTACAAGTTCATGGGACACAGTCAACTAAAACTGACTCTGGAGGAGAAACATGCTGGGCAAGTTCCCGACGTGCCCCGGCAGCTGTACCCCAAGTCAGGGGCCATTCCCAACTGTGCAGAATGGAGCTCAGCCAACTGCTGCCTCTCAGTCTTGATTACAGCAGGATGCCCACTGGGAATCCAGCCTCCTCTGTCAGCAGGCTGGTGCTGCCAGGGGAGGCAGCTGAGAGGTATCCTGACCTCCCAAGCTTCCCTCAGGAGGGGTGGGAAGAGCAAGATGCTAAGGGAGGACTTGTCCCAGAGTCCAGGGGGATCGATTGGAGAATAGGGGGAAATGGGGACCAAGAAGAAAGCCTTAACCGATTACCTGAGAGCAGAGAAGAACCAAGAAAGGAGTGGTGACGACTAGAGCAGTGTGTACTCCACCCTTCCACATGGCAACAGGAAGTTAAGTGGAGGGGACACGGCCACTTCCTACCTCAAAGCAGCAGGTCCCAAGTCCCAGCCCGGTAGGGTAAGGAGGTTGTAAAATCAGGGATGCCAGTAGGTCTTTAGTTTCTCTCCTCTACCCTTTCGGCAGAAGCAGCTGCTAGTTGTGCTCCAGAAATGGAGGCAGCGTATCAGTTTTTCTTCAGTTTGCCCTTCCTGAGTGCTCGAGGCAACTTGGTTCCTGACCTCCAGACGCTGATACTTGAAACTCACATAGTCATTAATGTAAGGTGGAATGAGGAGAGAGTCACAAGCACAGACTAGGGATAAAACGGGATCTCTTAGGGATACCCTAGGGGAAAATGTCAAACCTGACTGGCACAACGTGCTTGAGGTGAGCAGTTTGTCATCCCACCTACAGGATCTACACTGGATGCTTCAGGATTACCATCCAAAGCACTGTGAGTCTCTGGCTGAAATGGAAAATGATGTAGGAAAATATTGGGTGAAATCTTGGAAATGACTCATATTACCGTGTAAATGGAGCCACCCAGTTTTCAACAAATGTTCATCAATTACCTCCTGTCTGCTTGCCACCGCCTTTCAGTGGAGTGTCCTAATAAAGTGGAGATTTATAATTTATACAGTTCGAAGCCTCCGTTTTTCTTTTACATCTCTACCTTGCTCCTTTCTCCCCTCCTTCATTTATTTCTCCTGATAGCACAGACCTCTGCCATGTCCACTCTGGCAGCTTGAAGTCTGGAGACACTTCTGTGTGCTCGCACAAACACACCCTCGCATACACCCTTCTTGATCCCCACTGCCGCAGCACCCACACAACCCCCAGCTACCTCACAGCAATTAGAGGGACGATGCACACAAATAATAACCAGCTCGCTAGCTCCCTGTGCATCAGTATCTATGGCAACCTCATGGGGTCCACAGGCTGCGCTGTTCTGGTTGTAGCCAGTCCCCTGGGCAGCACCAGCACTCAGGCAGTGCTCAGAGCTCCCAGAACAGTAAACAACACAGGAAATTGTTGCCTTGATAATCACCAGAGGTACCCCACTGGGTGGTACCCCTCCCTTGTTCTGATTTTCTTTCGTCTTGAAGCCACTGGAAATTACATATTGCCCCCCTGAATGACATATACTTCCCTCCCTAATTTCGGAATGTGATTTTAGAGCATGTGAGAACACTTACTCTTCCAATCTAAGAAAAACAGAGCAGTTGGAAGGGAGCTATTTAATTGAAAGGGGAGGCAGGTGCGCTGTCACGCACCTGTAATCACAAGATGGTGACTAGTTTGAGAAACAGCCTGGTCTATCTAGTGAGTTCTATGCCAGCCAGGGCTATACAGTAAGACATGCCGCAAAAAAGCCAAATAAATAAACAAATGCAAGTGCAAGGGAGATGATACCATTAAAATCAAAGCATAGCTGCTCACATATTGGGAGATGTTGTAAAATCAATGCTAGAAGAATTAAATCGGCCTTGTGTCCATAGGGTACACGGGCTCAGTCCATAGTACTCTAAATACTAAGGATTAGATGGTCATGTTCCCGTTATACACACATATATGTGCACGTGTATGTAAATACATTTATAGAGTATGTATCATCACCATCACCATCATCCCTATTATTACGTGGTTTTTCAAGACAGGGTTTCTCTCTGTAGGTCCTGTCTGCCCTAGAACTCATTCTATAGATGAGGCTGGCCTCAGATTCAGAGACCTGGCCTGCCTCTGCGTCCTAAGTGCTGGGATTAAAGGTACCACTACCTGGCTATTATCATTATTATTACTATTTTATTTAATGTGTATGGGGTTTTGCCTGCATGTCTTGTGTACTACATGCATGCCTAGTGTCTTCTGAGGCCAGAAGAGGGAGTCAGAGCCTATGAGCCACCATATTGATGCTGGGAATTAAATCTAGTCTTCTGGAAGAGCAGTCAGTGCTCTTTAACAATTGAGCCGTCTCTTCAGTCCTTGTGTATAACTCTTGGTCAAAAAGAAGTTTAAAATCTGCTGGACCAGTAGCTTCTCTGAACCCTTCCAACTCTGTAAGAGTCGAGTACTCGTTTCAGAAGAGGCAATAAGATCATGCATGAGCCCTCTTCAAAGAACTCTGAAAGAATTAAGTGGTGATGGAGCATTGGAAAACTGTGACCATGATAATCGGGATAGGAAAGCCTAAGTAAGAATGAAAACCCTTAAGACAACCCCCAACTCTGGAGTAAGGGGTGTCCTTGCTCCTGGAGGCCACACCAGGAGAGTGGGCTCAGTAGGCAGTGCATTCAGTGTTCATGCTCCCAAATAAGTCAACGTTTGGGGTCAGAGTAATTTTCCATCCCTCTGTTGACAGCTGGAAAGGGGCTAAGAAATGCAAATGAAACCGACACCCCGTAGAATCTCTTTAAGGGGGAGCTGACATAGTTGATGTAAGGGATTGAGTTCCAGAAGATTGGGTAAAGGGGACTGAGAGTTTTGAGTGAGAGACAGGCTATTTGAGGTGGGAGCTGCAGTATGGATATGAGGAACTGAGGTCTGAGGTAGAGTCTGAGGCACCAGGTTGAAAGGCTGAACTCAGAAATTTGATGAGTTGGAAGAACATGTAACGTGAGCAGCCGTGTTTTGGGGATTGCGGAGTCACCCAATGGGAAAGTACCTGGGCAGTGTGTGTGCAAAGCTCTGAGTTCGTCTCCAGGGGGAAATAAGAAAAGATTCCCTTGCAGTTTCTAGACAAAAAGATAAGAAGGTAGTGTAGACCTGTTCTCCCCCCCCTCCCCCTCCCAGGTCCTCTGCTTCTCGTCCCCTCTGCCATTCCCTTTTAGACTAGGTATTCACTCAAGGCAGGAAGTATCTAATCTTTCTCATTAAACGCTCAGCCAATGCCAGGCACTCATTAAATATTTGTGAAATGAATAAAGGAAGGAGGTGGGGTGAGGATAAGAAACTTGGAGAGGAAGGTGGAGCACATCGGAGAGGTAATAGCGCCTCATTAGAGGCTAAAGAAAGGTGTTGAGCCACCAACCACTGCCTGCACTAGCCCTGCTGGACAGGAAGAATGGTATGTGCCGCCCCCTGGTGGCTGGATGTGAGGCACACAGGGAGTCACAAGAATAGCTACAGCTGTAAGGGTGATGAGCCATTTTTCTAGCTAAAACTTTCAGGGAGAAGCTGCTTTTTCTGAAGCACACTCACTATGCATTCTGCACATGTTATATTACTTATGCATACCTCACCACTCCCTTGTGAGTACAGAAGCTACCGAGCACTTCATTTTACAGAAGGAGAAGCTGAAGCCTGCAAAAGTGAAACAGGTAGCCCAAGGGCAATAGCTACTGGAGGGACAGCCAAGATAGACTGACAACTGAAAGCCAGTCAACAGAAAGAATGTATGAAAGAGAGCCAGACTTTGGTGGCACATACTGTTAATCCCAGCATTTGAGAGGCAGAGGCAGGCAGAGCTTTGAGTTCCAGGACAGCCTGGTCTGCAGAGCTAGAAATAATTTCAGGACAGCCAGGGCCACACAAAGAAAGCCAATGGGGTGAATTCATGGGATGTAAATTGAAACTTTAAACTCAATGTGAACTTAGCTTTAATGAAGGCATTGTACCCAGACTTTTACTCAGAGGCCGAATCTATTCACCGTCCACCTATCCATCCATCCATCCATCCATTCATCCAACTGAACACTTTCCTCTGCTCTTCTCACTTGGAACACAGGAAAGAACAATCCAGCAAAACCCCTGCCTTTGCAGAGTTTACATTTTCATAGGAAGGCAATGAACCAAAAAAAAATAATAATTTCAAACTCAGTTCTACTGCTGAGAAAATAAAATGAACTTCTGGTGTTAAGGACCTGGGTTTGGTCAGGTGCCCACATGGTGGCTCACAGCTGCCTGTAACTCTAGTTCCAAGGGGTTCAATGGGCTCTGGCCTCCGAGGGTACTGCGAGCACACATTGCACATAAACTCATACAGGCAGACACACACACATACACACACACACACACACACACACACACACACACACACACAGAATTTATTTTTAAAAACTTTCAGAATATTTGAGGTGTAGAAAAGAGATTCTGGTGAAGAGTGGCAAGAGAGGAGAAAGCGTCTACAGGCCCTAGTTAAACCGCATTGCCCTTTTACAGCCAACCCTTTGTTCCTTCACAGCCTAAAACTCTGTAGCTCCCAGGGAGTCCACTCGTTAGACTGCTTCCATGCTCACCCACACATGAGACCTGCAACTCCAGCACAAGGTGAGAAGATTCCTCCACCAAGGACAGACATAGATCTAGGCTGAAGCTGGACATTCTGCTGTTACTTGGCCAGCACAAAGGAGGGTGTTAGATGTAGGTACAGGATAGCATTGCAGAGCTTCAGAGTCTCTGAGGGCAATGTTCCTCCAGAATGGATAGGCAGTGTCCCCTTAAGTCCACTGTTAATCGTCTCCCTGTTTTGCCAAGATTTAATTCTAACTACCATAGAAGACGGAAAGGTGGTTCAGAAATAGACCCTCCCTTAAAGAAGATTTAATTACCACAAGCAAGAAGAAAATAACAAACAGGGTACAAGAAAATAGTTACCACCAGCAACCTCTGGGTCTTCGAAAAATGCCTGTCTGAGATGGTTCTATCTACACCACATCCTTTGCTTGTCTTCCAGTTCTCTCTTCAAGCATTGCTTTCTCCGAGTACTTCAGGGCCCTGACCCTTTGACGGGATCACATCTTTCTAATGACAGCCCCCAAAGCACCAACCACAACTTCTTCAAAGCACTTGTCCCAAGTACAACTTTACACCTGTGTCTGCCATGCTAGAACTCATGGGGTCAGTATCTGTTTCTGTTCAACCCTATATATAAAAGCTAAGCACTCTGGGATTTTTAATAGCAAGTAATTTGGATAAACAGAAACACTTGAAGTAGGAAGAAATGGAAGGAGAAGGATGTTCCCGGAGTAGAGGGAACATTGCCAGTAGAAAGGACAGTGTAGATCATGTACTGAAATAAACACCAAGGACTTGCAGACGCTTGGGAATCTGGGTAATCAAGTTGAACCCAGAACCCCTGTGTGTATCCCTACTTGGGTTTTTGTCTTGTTGTTGTTGTTGAGATAGGACTTATGTTGCCTTGGCTGGCCTGAAACACACTCAGTAGCCCAGGAGTGTCTTGAACTTGAGATCCTTCTGGTTTAGCCTCCTGAGCAGCTAGGATCATAGACCTGTACCACCAGGCCTTAGCCATCATCTTGTATTGACTAATTTGGATTTAGAGCTGTTGAATTTGAATGGATACAGGACATTTAAGTATAAATGTCTGATGGGCAATATGGTAATCCAGGCCTGGGATCTTAGTGCCTCGGGACTTTTTTTGGAGTTCAGAAACTTGGACACTGCCTTTCTCCCTTGCCTATGAGACTACCAATAGCCTGACACTCTTTACTTTAATTCTTATATTCCTACTCATCACCTCATCATATATTGTTGTCTCTTTATGGGGCTGGAGAAACGGCTTAGTGGTGAAGAGCACTTGCTGCTCTTCCAGAGCACCTGGGTTTAGTTCCCAGCACCCATGTGATGGCTCTCAGCTGTATGTCATTGAAGCTCCAAGGGATCCAGAGCCCTCTTTTGGCTGGACTCTTCAGGATCAGGCACACACACGCAGGCAGGCATGCATGCACGGTACAGCTAGCCATGAAGGTAAAACACCCATACACATAAAATAAATAAATAAATAAATAAATAAATAAATAAATGTTTTAAAATTAAAATGTTGCTATATGTTTTAATTCCCTTCCTTTCTCTCTCTCTCTCTCTCTCTCTCTTTCTTTCTTTCTTTCTTTCTTTTGTTTGCTTTTGTTTTTCTGTTTGTCTGAGGCAGGGTCTCACTTCAGACCGGCCTTGAACTTGAGGCAATTCTCCATCTCAGCCTCCTAGAGTTAGGATTACAGATGTGAGCCATCATGCCCAGTCGATTGTATTTTCAAGGAAGTATTTTAAATTTTATGTATTATTAGTATGTGGAGGGCATGTGTGTGCCCATGGTGTGTTTATGGGGGGTCACAAGACAATGTCTGTGAAGTTCTCTCCTCCCCCTTTTACATGGGTTCCGGAGACTGAACATCCGGGGTCCTTAGCATTTTACAGCAAGCACTTTACCTGCTGAGCCATCTCGCTGACTCACAGTGGAGGCTTCTTATTTGTTGAGGTTTTTTTTTGTTGTTGTTGTTGTTGGCAGCTTTCAGTATGGAGTTGTTTTCTCTGTGTATATATTTACTTATTTCTCAAATATTATCCTAATCTTTATAGCAACTTGAGAAATTGAATTTTATTATCCCCATTTTGAGGGAAGTGAAGCAGGAAGGCAAAGTGTTTGAGTCTAGCCTTGGCTACAAAGCAACCACAAGACTGAGTCCAGCCTGTGCTACAGAGGCCCTGTCACGAAAACCCAAACCCAACCAGACAAAAATAAAAATAAACAAAAATCTCACACTCTGAAGCACAGAAAGCACTCTTGGGTTTTCTAATCTCAGCCTTTGGAATAGTTGGCAGCCGACAACGAACTCAGTTTATAGTCGTTGGGACAAGGTTTTGATACACACCTGGGGTAGACCTTAAACTCATGATTCTCCTGATTCAGTTTCTCAAGTGCTAAGAACACAAAAGTGACCCACCATGTCTGTTTTGTAAGCTTACTTAAAAACTCTTATAGTTCATTTTATTTTGAGGCCAAATGCATAGCTCTATTTTTTAATCTCAGCACTTGGAAGACTGATTGCAGGAAGATTGCTGGGAGTTTCAGACCAACATTGAACTATTTAGCAAGTCACCAGCTCAAAGAAATAAAACCTGGAAAAAAATTTTTTTAGCTCTCTCACTGATCATAGGTTCCTTAAGGGCAAGGCTCCCTCACTCCTGGTAGCTTTCAACAGAGCACAATGTACTGTACATGATGCAAGCCTTTGAATAATTGATTTGTTGAATGGATGGCCTATTATTCTGATAGGGTTCGCTTATCTTACTGGTGGTATGGTTTGACTGCTCTTTATCTCCCCGCCCCCCGGCGCCCCCAACCTCCCCAAGGACAGAGAACATAGAGACCCTGCCTCCCTCAACAGAGATGAGGAAGCTAGACTCCTTTATGAAATCGCAGTGACTCTGTTGCCCACTAGAGGCCGCTTTATGCCTGATTTTAGAGAACCAGCGGGACTGCAGACTTAGCTGACCTCCGCCTAAAGAGTCATTTACAAAGCCACTTTCTCCTAGATTCCATGGCTCAGTGATTGTTTATGGATGTCTCCAGCTTCGATTTCTTCCACTCAGATTCTGGAATGGGGTAAAGAACCAAAGTTGCCAATGGCAGCCAGAGTGTACTGGCAACTTCTAGTTGCTCCTCCATCACGCAAAAAATTCACCAATGTACAATGTAGTGTGCTAGACTCTGAAACTAGCTTGTGAACTATTCAAACTCTCTCTGCACCCCCAAGCCCCGCCGCAGCTCACAGGCTCTAACCGGGAATGCAGGCAACCCTCTACTACATTGCGAGATAAAGTGCTGACATGGTTTCTATTCCACAGTTAGTTCTCACTGGGTCTTATTTCACTGTGGATTATTTTATGGGACATCAGGCTTTGGAGAAACAAAATAAAATCCAGAGGCAAAGAGAAGTATTTACCCACACTTGAAAAAATCAGTGCAGGGCATCTGCCGCTCTGGAGGTGGAGTCCCAGGGTCTCCAGGCAGGTTCGAGGATTGAAATGGACACCGGGGATGAGAAGCACCAGGCCGTCCCAGCATAGCTTCTCTGTTCTCTTTTTTTTCAAATGCTTTGGGTGATTTTCTTGGGAAAGGAAGGACATTTCCGAGATTTTGGGGTATAGCCCCGCCTGACTGGTTTCTTTTTCTTTCATTTTTATTCACTTTTTTTTTTTTTTTTATTGCAGTGCTGGCATTTGAGCCTGGGGCCACATACAGGCAAAGCAAGCAAGCATCCTACCACTGAAATACATTCCTAGCTCCTGCTCCCCTCTGACCTTTATTGCTCTTTCCTTCTGATTATCTGTCAACCTATATATCTCTGAGGCATGCTCTTTCACCCAGAAGCTTGAGGTCAAGGAAGTCAGAGCAAAGCCAGGGAGATAAGACAAGATACACAAACTGCAAACGTCGTTTGCTACAGTTACTGCTAAGGACAGATGTCTGGGAGCTGAAAGGTCCTTCCTTCCTTCCTTCCTTCCTTCCTTCCTTCCTTCCTTCCTTCTTCCTTGTGGAAACTTCCAACATGAACCTTCAACTCACCCTGTGGTGTTTTCTCTAAGGAGTATTCTCAAGGAAATAAAAGAGGGTAAAAAAATCTCTCCCTGCTTAGTGGCCATTCTTCTGAGCTTGAACAAGGGACTCTGAGGACCATGTGCTCAACATTCCTGAGAAGCATTTCTGAGTCAGAGTCCCAGAAACAGCTGAGGCAGCTTTGGGCTGGAGTCTTGGCTCTCTTTCCTCTTTTTCTGTCCAAAAGCAACTCTCTCCCTAGCTATTTGGATGTGACCAGAAACCCAAGCAAAGACCTGAGGCAGGAGTGTGGCTCAGCCAAAGTCTATACAATGGATTTGGTCTCTGCGTCCCCTCTAGAGGTGCAGCTGTGTGGGGAAAGCATGTCTGTATCCAGGGACAGCTGTAGTAGGAAGTCCAAGAGGTAGGTGGAAACCAACCTAGTGCCCACAGGTCCTAACTCCCAAAGTAGCTATTGTTGGGCTGCCTCTGGGAAGGGGGTCATAATTAAGATTTGGCTTGAGTTAAGACAGCATCATTCCCTGGGAAATCTGCCAGCGCCTCCTCATTGCCTGGGCGTGGGGCCCGGGACATGCCAGGGCAATGCCAGAGAGCTGACTCAGGGGGGAGGCATGGAGGGGAACAGAAAACCCTTCCTACCCGTCAGCAAAGAGAAGAGACAAGGCATGCTGTGATAGCGCTGTAGTGGCAAACCAGACCACCAACAAACTCTGTGTCGTGTCCACTCTTAAAAACATGAAACTCCATATTGTTTGGGGTCACCAGAAGACAGTAAGAGCCTGGCCCTATTCTCTAAATTCCCACCTTCCTGCAAAGACGCACAGTTCTAGGCTACTCAGCGATTGAGTCAGGCCTGTTCTTACCACTTTTTAAAGACTGTAACCTTGGGCAAGTCACTTACTCTGGTGAGACTAAGATTCTTCATTTTTCAGATAGATGAATAACTGCCTGCCTCATAGGGCTGCAACAAGGATCCAATGAGATGATGTCTACAAAAGTGCCTTGTGTAGTTATAAAGCCCATTTCCAATAAGGTATCATTATTGCCATGATTAATCCTGACACAGGGATTATAAACTCTGAACCCTGAATCATGGAGTCCTCTTCTTTGATTTTCTTTTTCAAGATGCTCTGAAGCAAGGGTTGAAATCCCAATCCAGTCTTGGGTCCAGAAGCCTTGACCAAGGCAGCTTCCTGTTGCTGCCATGCACCAAGGGCCGCTCCGAGCTGCTACCCACAACCCCAGCTCTGCTGAACCGGTTCTTTCCCTTTTAGTCAGACTCCTGCAGTCCAGTTTGCCTGCAGGGATGACAAAGGAACCTAAAATAGCACAGGCTCTGCAAACACTGCTGGAGATTGGGCTTGGGCAGAGCATGTGGCCTGTCACCCATAGGCCTGTCTGGGCATCCCAGCCAGGTGCAGCCCTGCACCCTCAGGGTCTTGTCTGCCTTGCTTTGTGCAGTTCTCGGATGACATTGTCTCCTGTCAGCACCATGGGTGGTGAGCTGGATGACTACCTGGAAGGCTGGCTTGACTAGAAGCACCATGGAAGGGGGAGTACTGTTCCTTCTACCAGCATGGTCCCCTTGCTCCCTTGGACCCCCTCCTTGTGCCAAGAGGCCAGGTTAGCCTTGCTAAGTGCATGGAGGGCAGCCGCGGTTGTGGTCTTGTTGGAAGTGCTGGAAAGCACCAGGAAAGTGTGATTCTGAAGACCCAGCAGCCAGCTGGCCCTGGCATGTCACAGTGGCTACAGAACCAGTTTGGCATGCAGCTATTTGGGTGCCTCCCTGTGGGTATTGTGCATGAAATTTCCCAAGGAACTTCATATAACTCACCCAGGGAGGACTGGTGTCTGCTGAGGCTAGACTGATAGGAAAAAGTCTGCAGCCAGGGCCACAGGAAGGAACCACCATTCTGGCAGGCTCACTCTGAGCTCTGCTCTCAGTTCCCTTATTCCAGCAGCCATTTCCAGGCAGCATGAGTCTTATCCTCAGGACAGTCTCATCCAGAACTTACCCCAGGTACACATGGTACACATGGTACACATGGTACACATGGTACACGTGGTACACGTGGTACACATGGTACACATGATATACATTGTACACATGAAGCACATGGTACACATGGAACATATGGTACACATGATACACATGGAGCACATGGTACACATGGTACACATGATGTACGTGGTACACATGGGGCATATAGTACACATGGTACTCATGGTACACTTAATACATATGGTATACATGGTACATATGATACACACAGTACACATGGAGCACATGATGCACTTGGTACACTTGATACAAATAATAAATATGGTACACATGGTACACATGGCACACAATGCACACATAGTACACATGGCATATATGGTCCATATGGTGCACACAGTGCACATGGTATGCATGGAACACACAGTGCACATGGTACACATGATAACATGATCATATGATACACATGATACAAATAATAAATGTGGTACACATAATACACACTGTACACATGGTACACATGGAGCACATGGTACACATGGAGCACATGGTACACATGGTGCACACAGTGCACATGGTATACATGGTACATATGGTGCATATGATATGCATGGTACACACGGTGCACATGGTACATATGGTGTACATGGTACACATGGTACACATGGTGCAAATGGTGCATATGGTACACATGGTACACATGGTGCACGTGGTACACATGGAGCACATGGTACAGACGGTGCACATGGTACACATGGTACACATGGTATATAACGTACACATGTTCTTTCATGGGAGTAGGGGCAGTGCTGTAAGAAAGACAATGATTTAGTTTAGATTAGAATCCCCAGTGATGGCCCATGGATTGTTTTACTGATGTGCAATTTTCTTTGTGTATAGAGAGTCTCACAATAGCCTAGGCTGCCATAGGACTCACTGTGTTGTCCAGGTAGGCGTGAACTCCTGACAGTCCTCGTGTCTTAGCCTCCCTAGTGCTAGGATAATAGGCATGCGAAGCATGTGAAGCCATGCCTGGCTGATATGAACTCTCCTTCCTTCTTTCCTTCTTCCTTTCCTTCCTTCCTTCCTTCCTTCCTTCCTTCCTTCTTCCTTTCCTTTCTTCCTTCTTTTTTGTTTTTATTTTTGTTTCTGTTTTTCAAGATAGGGTTTCTCTGTGTAACATCCCTGCCTGTCCTGGAATTTGCTTTGTAGACAAGGCTGGCCTCAAACTCCAAAGTGCTGGGATTAAAGGCATGCACCACCATGCCTGGCAATAACACGAACACTTTTTAACTAGAAAGTTTTAACTTAAAACAAACAAACTCAGATTTCAGTGGGATTGCTCAGTGGATTAAGGCATTCCCACCAAACGTCTAAGTTTGATTCCTAGGACCCACAGTGTAATTTTTTAAAATTCAGATTTCCATTTGTATGTTTGTGATGGGGATTGAATCCATGATAGTGAACTCAGTAGATAAGAATCTATTATTGAGCTACATCTAAATCCCTAAATATTTGTTAATGTTTTGCATTCTTAGGTATTTTCCAGAAGTGGACTCTGCACCAAGACTTCAGTGTCAAATTGTTTATTTGGAGGTAAATCCTAGGAATCTACAGTAAGGGTGTGGGAAATAAGGCCAGGAGGGGAAGGAAGCAATTGATACAGGTTGTAAAAGTCACCAAGAAGTTGCTATCTTGTAACTTAAATCTGGGCACTTTGGGATGTGTAGAATATGTTACTCAATGTTATCTCATCCAAGAGAGAAAGGCACTTGAGTATTTACCCACCAAACTCATCAGTCATTGATTGGTGGTTGATCCTGTATAAGAGAGGAAGGGCGACTATTCAACCTGTTATGCAGAAGCAAAGAGTGGTCTCTGGAGGCCAGAGGAAGCTGGTATTGACAGCATCTGGCACAATATAGAAGACTCAAGCATGGTGGTGCATGTTTATACCAGCACTTCGGAAGCTGAAACAGGAGAATTGCATGATTAAGTCTAGCTTGGGCAACTTGGCAAACCTGATGACCAAATCAAACCACCACCACCACTACTACCACCACCACTACCACCACCAGTATAAAAGGGTCAGGGATATTAGAGGCTAAAGTTAGAGAATTTGCCTGGTGTCTGTGAGACCCCAGGCTCAGTTCAACTTGTCAATAAATAGGAGTTGAGTAGAAGTTGCCTCATGAGACAATTCACCCTCCATTTTGCTGTGCCCTCCCTCACTTCCCTCCCTTCATTGTCTGCTTCAGCACTGTGGTGCTTGCAGGTGCAGCTGCTGGCTCACGTATACGCCTGGGTACTTTATAAGACACATGAGTCCTACTTTCAAATATTTTGTCTTTCATTCTGTGTCTCACAGGATAACTAGTCCTATTCTTCCAAACAGGATGGATTGATTCTTCCTACTTCTCTAGTCCGATACCCTGAATTCTTGGAGACTCAGATTGCTTTACCATCATGCTGTTACATTAAATTCAGGTTGTGACATCTACGACTGCAGAATCATACCCAAAGTATAAAGAGAAAGAAATTTTCTCTGTTTCTGCAGGGACTCACAGAACCCAGGTTTGCCTGAAACTCTTTATCTTCCTGGCTCAGCCTCCCTAGTGTAAGGTCATAGAGATACATTACCATGTTCGGCTCTCCTAGTATTTTAAAAAATTTAAAAATAATTCTGGAAAGAAAAAACAGGAATAGTTTTCTAATTTTTTTGTTATTAGCTTTTGCTTTGCTTTGCTTTTTGAGTCAAGGTCCCCTGTTTGAAATCTTTCAGTGGCCAAAGATAACCTTGAACCTGATTTTCCTGTTTCTATCTTTCCTGGGCAGGGACTATAGGCATGTGTCACCATACATGGCTTAATTTCACAACTTTTATCTCAAGCTGATTTTAAATTTTACCATCACTCTCACAAATACATATAAACACAGCTGGAAATCCGTCTTATTGTCTGTCTGCAGAAGGAAGCTCCAAAAGGGTAAACGCTCTTCTTTCTTAGCTGGGGTGACACTATTTTGTAAAGCATGTCCATTCTGGTTGGACTGTGACAGTTACAGAAACTAAAGCAGTTCCCCCAAACCTAGCAAAGTATCAGACATAACAGAGTGCATAGTAGTATTTAATGAATATTAAGTACTTAAGTGGATAGGTGGATGGATGGTGATGGATGAAGGATGGTTGATGAATATAGCAGGGATGATCAAAGCTATAAGAACCAGATTTGTGCAAGATGCTGGCAGCCATCCTAACTTAGTTATCTTCCGGTGTGGGAGGGCAAATGAAGGGGAGGAGGTAATAAAACTGCCCTTTGAAGGCCCTATTCTTTTGAAGATCTCTTAAAATGTGTTAAACTCTACGTTCTCCTTTTCTTCTAACCAAGATCACTGGATTGGAGCCTTCCCTGGAGAAGGGCAGCTGTTTCTGAGTCACTTCATGAAACTACTCTTTTGCCTCTGGCCTCAGACAGTGCTTCATCTCAGCTTGAGTTTCCACCCCAGAAAACAAAGCCTGATCCAAGCCTTGTTGCTGATAGCCCTCTGTTTGACCACCATTCCTGGGACTCACTTAATAGACTTAGGTTGCCCTCGAACTCAGAGATTTGCCTGCCTCTGCCTCTTGAGTGATAGGAACCATGTCTGGCTTGGTTCCCATCTTGACTTAGCCCTGGCTTAGCTAACCCAGGTACATCCTTGTGTTTGATGCTGAGTATACTCTACTAAGTGTTAGCCAGGGTGACACCATTTTGTATAGCACCTCCATTTTGGTTGGACAGTGAGAATTCTGGAGGCTAAGGCAATTTGATTTCCAGAATTAAATTAACGTTTTTCTCTAGATGCTTTGAACCCCAGTACTGGCCATCCAGGAAAGATGTTATCTATCATCTGGCAGTGTCTAATTTACCACTCCCTGTTAACCTAAAGAAATGACCAAGTGAGGGCCAAACCAGAAAGATTTTAACCTCTTTCTCACCCCTCCTTTCCTGTGAAAGAGGTAATAAGAGACTACCTCTCTGTCATGTGTGTCTAGCCTCTCCTCAGGTACCTGCCATGCTACTGTCTGCCTGTCTGTCTGTGGTATCAATAACTCTTCTAATAGACCTCTTAACCCAAAGGAAAAATCTGCCTCAATGTTCGCTTTGAACAACTTGAAAACTTTCACTAATTTGTGTTTGTTTCCTTCTTTCTTTCTTTTCTTTTCTTTTTTTTTTTTTTTTTGTTGTTTTTGTGGGTTTTTGTTTTTCAAAAGGAGCTCTGGCAAAAAGTTTTATTAAAGGAAGACTTTCTTGTTTACTGCTCACCAGTCTGTTCTGGCATGCTTCTAATAATACCAGAATCATCTGGGTCAATGATAGCCAGTGTGCATACTCTGTAGTATTTCCCACAAGCTGTGCCCAATTCAATATTATTGCCACTGTAGTGATGGACACCACTTTTAGCTAGCATGGCAGAGTATCCTATTTCAGATTTCCTCAAAGCTGGGCAGTTGTTGACAAGGATCACCAACCTCACTTTGCCTTGTCTGATTATCTTCAGAGTCTGTTCGTACCTCAGCACGTACTTTCCACTTTTCATAAGAAGCTAGAGCCTAGAGTTGATTGACTCCAGAGACTTTTTCATCTTCTTTGCAGCTACCATCTTCCTGCCTTAGGTACAGGACAACCCCCAACCCAGACCAGCCGCCAAGATGGCTGGAGAGCAAGGAAGGCCCTTCTTTCATTTATTTAGAGACGGGGATATATGTACATATTCCACACTGGCCCCAAACTCACTTACAATGTAGTCAAGGATGCTCCTGAACTTCTGATCCTCCTGCCCCTACCTCCTAAGTGCTGGGATTATGGGCATACATCCTTGTGTTTATGTTGTGATGGCCATTGAACCCGAGGGATTCATGCATGCCGGCTAAGCTCTCTGCTAAAGTACAAAGCAAAGTAAAAAGTTTTATTAAAGGAAAACTTTCTTGTTTACTGCTCACCAGTCTGTTCTGGCATGCTTCTAATAATATCAGGATCATCATTTACTAAAGTATACCCCCAGCCCAGCCACAGAGCATGTCCA